>AP028911.1:16996333-17596333 GCA_036186465.1 Nesidiocoris tenuis
TTTTTGAGTTGGTTTTGGGCAGGTACATGACACAAAAAATTTGCAATTTTCTACAACTCTCCAGGACTAAGAAAAATGCAAAAAACCGATTCCAGCTGAAAAATCCAAGGTCCTAGCCTAGGAAAAATTTCAAAAAAATGATGGATTGGACTTCGGGGTTTTTTGGCGGGAATCTTTAGATATTGACTATGAAACATGAAATTTGGCATTTTTTCGAGATTTTGGTCACCAGGGTCAATTTTTTCGCTATTTTCTTGGTTTTACGGCCTAAGCACCTATGGGGTTAAGCAAAAACGTGATACAGGAGAAAACGTCGGGTGATTAATTCCCTATCAGATGCATTCCCACCCTTGATAACGACTGCTTTATCCGAGGGCGTCGGTTTATAGGCTTGGAACTGCAAAACTGCGATTCGGCTATTAGAAAGTGAACGTTATTGGGATTAGTCAGTCTCGCATATTAATAGGGTGGACAGATTAATTAAGGGAATTTAAAGCGCTATGCGGTGAATAGATGCGATCCCGAGTCAGGCCTTCTCGGAAATCTCAGGTATCAATACCGTATATGAGGGACCCGCAGGGACCTGGTTTGAGTCCAGGTATAAGGGAAGGGATTGGGGAGGGGCATTGTCCCCTCGTGATGAGACCTCGTCAACGGGTCTTGTTTAATCGCATAGTGTTTTTTCTTCTTTTTATACCTATTTATTCATCATTGTGAAAAAGTACCATTTAAGCATCATTGAACTCACCATTGACCATTACTCCACAAATGATATGATGATAAACCTACCTACTCCAACTATTTGAACTTTATTTTCTGTGATACCCAGACAAATAATGTACCCATGTCACTAATCTACTTAGCAGCGTTTATCTGGATGTAATAATTATTCTTTTCCCCACTAAGTTACGAGCGATTTCGATTAAACCATTGAAAAGCTGAGACTCTAGCGCATATTTTAGGATCACAGACTGGATTTTGAAAAATTGTTGCACACATTAGACACATAAAGTCGAAAAAGGTGGAGATTTTCAAAATTTGACCAATCATTGGGTGATTAGAAATTTAACGTTCTTCCCAACAATATAGACAAGTTCGAATTTCCTCGAATTGAGAGATTTATGGCTATTTTTGTGAATTAAGATTGAAACCACGAAGAAATCTTAAAGGTGATAAAGTCGTATTTAGAAATGAGTGAAAAAAATCTTAGTGTAATTTAATTTGTTGCAAATTAGTTGTAGATTTGATCCTTTGTTACACCCTGTTATATGTTGTTCAAAATCGTCTAATCCAACAAAAAACTTAATTCAACTTTTTGGAACCTTCCTGGAGGTACAGCGCATTTCCTGGAACGCACGCCTCCTGCACAAAGTCGAAGTTTAACTGCCTCCTTATAACCGACTGCGACGGGACCGTTCATTTACTGACTATAATAACAACCAAGCGTAATATTCTTACCTGTCCACTTTCTCATAGATGCGTCCTATTTCTTGTGTTCAACAGCGAGGTTATGGGAATAGTTTCACCAGCTATAGGGTGTCATTAGTGTCTAAGCTATATGTTAAACCAGCAATGCCTGTGAGTTATGAGGGTAAAGTGTATGCTGATCTCCGACGAAGGCTGGGCGAGGAAAGGTCACACGCAGCGATAGGGTGATGTTTTTTGGCTTTTCGACGATGATCTGCAATCAAAACATTGGTGAGAAAAATCAGTATTTTCATGGTCAATAGTGAGTTTTTTCATTTAGTTTTCCAGGCCCTTCTTAGGATCTTAGAAAATCTTACCAAATTTCACACAGACATTTTAAGAAATAATATGTGAAATAAAATAAATCGATTAAAAATATGAGAAAAGGATAGATTTGTAATCCTAAGTTATGGGGCCTTGAAATAGGTAACTGCGAAAACTCACTATTAGACTAGTGATTCTGGTTCCAAGGGTGGAATTCAAGGGTTGGATTAATCGGCGGAGCACACAATTTCTCCAAATTGCGTTCATAGACTAAGCAAAACGCATAAATAATTAATGCATACGAATGCCTGCAAGTGTATAAATGATCAAACAAATTACTCGCCCTTGCTTAAGAAATCCAAATTAGGGAATGTAACGTAAGAGTATCTATAGTCCCTTCTGGTTTCATGCAGAAAACGTAGAACGTCTTGATCAATGTTTCTCGACGTTACAAAGGAGTTTCACAGGATGGTGTCTTGCCGAAAGGCTTTAGAGACCTTGTGTCGGAGGGGCAAATAAGAGGGTTGAAGCCCGATCCTCAGGGTTGGGTTTGGCCCGGCTCTCCTCTACTCCATCGAGTTGGTACTAATTTAAACAGGCCCTTAAACCCTTCCTCCCGGGGTCACAAATCAGCCTCTCGGCCCTTCTTACTTTGGCTACTTCCATTACCCTTTGGGCTCAACTCGACTTGGATATCGTTTCGAAATTTCACCACACCCTCGCCTGTACTCGAAATATTTTGTCGCTGCTTTTGAGTGCTGATTGTTGTTGTTGTTTGAGTGAAGTGATGATTGTTGACAACTTTTCTAAAACTCATAAGTAGTAAACCTGTATTTTATATGGCTAGAATTCGCAGCTGTCGGAAGTTTTCTCTAAACCTCCATTAGAACAATTTCTACGGTATTCAGGTAAAATAAGGAAGCGAGACAAACCTGTCCTATCACGGTCAACTCCAATTCCTGTTTCGGCAACTAAACCCCATAAAAATGACCCTACAGGGAACATCAAAATAATTTGTATATCAATGCATTGTCATTGTATCATTCTTTTAATTTCGTGCATAATATCGTTTCTATACCCAACGCAGAAAATCTGCACCAGGTTCTAATAAGTATTGTTATCTCGTAGAGTATTGAGTTCTATACCGCACCCTTGAAAGAATAGTGTTACAACTCAAAAATCCTCATTTTGACACAACACTCTATCGGAGAGTGAATACATTTTCCTGAATCCAACGATGCCTACCAAAAACAGAAAATTGACCATTTTTGATTTGTAGAAAAGGTCCCAAGAGTGCATTGCAATAAATCGCGGAGTCTTCAGACCAAGTGAATATTGGATCGAATCAGCTTAATTTAGTTAGCTATAGTGACCTTCGATGCCGCACCTCTTGGCAGCGCCGTTCGCAGCGCAAAAGGCGCATTGATCGTAGTTAAGTCGCTGAATTATTCTGCCTCAACTTCTGCGCATGACGCTTCAACTCAGCCGTGAACATTGGAGTATTCGTCAAGGCTTCTCTAACAATGAAGAAGTTGCTTTTAATTGATTTGCATAGCAGAGTGGAGGAGGCCCGTCGGTTGGCGAGGCTAGTGCATGATCTGATGTAAATGAGGCGGTCGAAGGTGACGTAGGCGAGATAGGTACGTTTCAACGTTACAACGTCGACGTCGTGATGGGTTCCAAACCTTAAAGGGATTGGAAGGAGAAGAGGTGGATGAAGCCTACGGTGCCTGTCACGTAAATCACCCGGCACCGAGAACGCATGATGATGAGGAAATCCGGTTTGTCTTTGTTAGCGATGTACGCGAGCTGCTGCAACTGCATCGGCGTCAGCAGCAATGGCATTATGCGCAGAATGTGGACTGATCCGCAGTCGCTCAAAATAGGACTACCTGCTGTAGGATTGTGGGATATCTACGTATTAGCTGATCGCGAGAGGATTGGACTGAACGTACATGAGTTAGAGAGTACAAAAGATCTGAACTAAGCTAAGTACGGAATTTCCCCGGTTCGCACTGTATCATGGGGTAACATTCATGGGGAACAGTCAACAATTGAAAATTTCACAGACTGAAATTTCACACCTAGTTTTGGAAAAATTAATTCTCTAATACTGTGGCCGCTTATCCATCATGACCCAAATAATTTAAGATCAAAATGAAACATTTTTTAATGGCAAGTAACCCTACTTAAAACCCCGAGTATTATACTGGGTAGGTATTATACCTACCCTGGTACACTATAGAATTGGCTTCAATTCGCATCAAGAGGCACCAAACCAGTTCAAATAGGTACCTACCTATGCCTAGAGAAACATCTTTGATGAGACCGACTATATCTATGATTATATCTTTATATCTGATTATATTCTGATATAGATTAGATTCTGATTACCTATATCTTTGATTATATCTATGATCAGGATCAGGATCTGTGATATATTTAAATGGCATGTAACTATAATGTTCCCTATACATTTCAAAACTACTTGACAGATCGGGATGATAGGACTTGACTCTTTTTTAAGGACCCTCCTTTTGTCGATGTTATAAGTTTGTTCTTGGAGCGAGTTCTTGGAGTTTCAGGGGAGTGAGTAGGTATAGACATTTGTTGGTGGCATGCGCATGCGCAGAGAGGTTTTGTAATGTTTTTGCGTATCGTTGCTGGGACGTTGCCTACCAAACCTACCTTCCCATGCCTACACTCACCCTCCTGGAACAAGCCGTATGTGAACATCCGTCGATGATGGTTTCTGATGGTTAAAAAACCCCAATTGGAAGGGTTGGTGACATGGATAGTTTTCATTCTTTGGAAACCAATCTTTAGAGCTGGTATGAATTATGGTTATTAAAGGTTATTAAAGGTTAGGGCGAAAGAACTTATATTTTCCCATGAGTAACTCTCGTTCAAAATAATAATTATTGCGGTTGTACCAGCACTATTCGCCTACCTTGGTGATCTATGCTGAGCGGTGATTTATCTATCTAATGATATAGTTGTAACCATTCCTCAGCTCTTGCAAGATAACACACATGTGTTATAACTCAAACGCCTGCGCTTTTCCATGCAGAAACTCTTGCATCCGATTTTTGCCAACATCGTGCGGTGACGGAAATAATTAGCCAGAGGAAATCGTTCAGAAATCCATACACTGAATGTTGCCAAGGTTGCCCGTGACAATTTCATATTATTGGTATTGGAACGAAGGCCGTGGTTGGGAGGTTTGTTCGTTCGGAAGCTCAGCAATGCAAATGGGTGACCGGCCAGTAGTGAAGTGGCCGGTTAATCGGTTGACGAGGGTTGGAGTGGTGCGGGAAGAGTGGAACGAGAATATCGGGATTGAGAGAGTACGGGTGCAAGAGTATACGGACACTCGGAATCTGCAGCTCGCGAATAGTACGAGTTTGCCCTTCTCATGAATCCAAAATAACTCACTATGTTGTTGGGTAGGTAATTTCATAATATTATGAAGAGCAGGTGAAGGTTAGGATCCTTTTTTTTGTGATAGAAAAATTGATTTTGGTTTCAATAATGAGAAAAAGGTACCTTCCTACCTATTGTTTAGCCCAACGATTGGCGTTGCTCAATTGAAGAAGGAGGGAGCATTAAAATCCATAAATACTATGACTTATCAAGCTAAATCAGTTCTTCGGCACTCTCACGTGAATCAGTGGGATATATTAATTTCTTCTTCCACCTCTTCAAATAAATTACCTTCTCCAACATAGGTAGTCAAACTACAAGAGTTCGCGGGTCGAAGATATTCGACCGAATAGCAGATCGACTGCTTGGCCGGCGGGGATGGGTGGCGCGGTTAGGCTCGCATGGGGCGGGGTGAGCAGGGACCTGTAGAAAGGTATGTGGACAGCCAGCGGGGTCATAGGCCGCACACCTACACACGACCACTGGTGCTGCACAACGCAGAACACACAACCTCTCGCGACCTGCTCCGCCCGTCTAGTTCTATGCTCTCTCACTCAAACATACGCGTATACACACAATTAATCGCACACTAACGCGCATTGCCATTCCCACAGTCGCCACTCGGCCTGGGCTTCGAAAGCTTAAGTTCGATCATTGGCTACAGATCGGTTTCGCTGGAAATCCATGCTTTTCGAGCATCAATCAAACCTGGAGGCATCAGAACTTCAGGCAAAATAATACTCTATTTGTAGGATTGGTAAATAGTGGCACTTCATTTAAATTGCCACGCAATTGCCCTGCAGCGCGAACGCAAATAAATGTTTTGACATTTTTATTAGGTAGGTGCCATCTCTATCTAATTATGATACTCTTGACCCTTGAGGCCAAATCTCCGGTTTATAATGTTGGCAACGTAAATTGTTTTTATCAGTATGTACCTGTGTATGGATTCATGGCACTGAGCAATGCCGATAGCGAGAGCCCATTGTGAGAATGTTGACTTTTTCGAGCTAACTTTAATAAGAATGGGATCATAAACCTCCTTTCTGGTAAAGGCTAGAAGTTCGCCTGGTAAGGCTGCAACACGAGAAAACGGTCTTGATTCCAGGTGAGCAGTTGGACTCAAGACTTCTCCGATCTCCACAACTTGGACGTTTTATTGCTGAAAAAGTGTCACCTTCAATGCAAGAGAAACGAGTCATAGTATAAAATAGTGAAATATTCCTATAGTAAAGTCGGATATTTCACCACATCACGATGTGGAAACTCGATTGCTATAGCCCAAAACGCAATTCCTTCCTTCCGATCATCAATGTATAGGTTAGCGAGGAGGGGCCACCTGTCGTCTTGTGGTTGTGGGCCCGAGTTAACTAAACACCGGCCTTTTATAACACCTGTTGACAGCGAAAAAAGCCAGACATCGCACTGCTCGTCTTCCTGACAGGCTGCTATCAGGTATTAGGTTGGCCGCATGATACCTACCAGTTATAGACAAAAACAATAGAGACTAGTCCCTCCGGCACAACTATACATAACGTCTCGGCTAAATGTTGAACGCATCTGGACAGTATTACAAAATTTTTTTCACTGGTACTTCGCTCATTTCTTTCAATGATCGTCCCTAACTCCAAAAGTTAACCATTATCAGAACATTTTTCCTGCGGATCGGATAACGGCTTGCCCTCCACTATGTCATTCGATGGATATGGGAGAGCAGCAACTTGAAATGCAAATCCTTGCCAGGTCTCCCGGACCAAGAAATTTATTCATCCAGACTCATTTGTAAGTCCAAGTCTGAGGGAAGCATTTAATATGTCTTCATGTCTACCTTCTGCTGAGGTTTGACAAAGAAACTCGGTCGGGTGCATGATTTAACGGAGTAGACTCCCATGGACTGCCTAGTTATTCGACCAATATCTAGTCTGATTCAAGACACTCCGCGGAAAAAAATCCTGTTACTGTTTTTTCAAACGGAACTTCCCTGTTACCGAAACCAGTAGTGCGCAGATAGCTGAATTCAGACCAAATTGATTCCATAGGTTTACAAAAAAAGATCACTTCCACTCGAAGGTGAAATCATCTCCATGTTTTTTAGGGTCCCGAATCCGAGATCCGCACGCCGTCCTTTCACGAGAAGCCGAAATTTTCGAACAATTGGCGGTTTTCCGCTTTTTCGGATTTTTTCATTTTACCAATTGGATAGATGATACCAAAATACCCTAAAACTCGCTTCTAACAGGAAATTAATCAATGATTCCGAATTCGTTGATTACTCAGGGTCTAAACCCCCACACAAAAGTGATTTCGTCAGAGGAAGCTGAAAAGACGTCGTTTTTCTAAAAAAAAAAGGTACGTTCGTTGGCACTTTTTCTTTCTAGAGTGAAGACTCTGGCTGCTGAACATTTTTTTGTACAAAATACAGTAAGTAGGTACATTATTTCTGCGTCAAATGAGACCAATATTTCATAATGAGGGAGTTATGATTTTTCAAAGTTTTTACTCATTCTCGCCACACTCCCGGAGCGTAGCCTTTTTTCTGTAAACGTCCATCAAAAGCAGTCAAAATACGATCAAATTCTGTCACAATTTTACGTTTTTCAAAATATGGAAGTATTGTGTGTTATCTACGCACCACTGGTTGGAAAACTGAATTTAGACTGAGTTTTTAATGTTTTTGTATCATGAATTATATTGATAGGTATACACTAGTAACACCACTCAGGGTTTTATATCCTCAAGTGTGTTTATTAAGTTCCTACGAACCGCTATGATTAAATTTGTGAGTATAAAGTTGATTTGAAGAGTTAATTGATTGAAAGGTAGGTAGATAACATTGCAACGTTTAAGAATTCTCATTACCGCCTGCGCTTCTCATTACCACCACCGTATCAATTTTATAAATTCCAGTTTGAAGGCCTAAGATTGAAATTGAGTTGCGTTTTGAGTTGATAACTCTTTTTTATGATCCCACGAAGCTCCGTGAATTTTTTGAAATTTTTTGGAGAAGGTTCACTTTTTCAGAATTCAGACCTTGGGAATTGCGTTTTATTTTTAGAATCATCAGAAACTTTTTTTACCTACTCGAACTAACTGCACCAAATGTAGCATACTCAACCTAAATGGACAGCATGGCGCACTACAGTAATAGCATCTCCAAACCTGTTCATGTGACAAGAATGGCCCTTTGCCGTTTGGCCAATGTCATACTTCTATGCTTGCCAATGCCAATTTTGTTATGGGTTATTCATTCGAAACCAGAGTTTATCCACTCGATAAGGAAATACAGACCGATTCAAAGGGTTCCCAAGTGAACATGTGTTTTTGGAGGAAGGTGCCAGCTGCCCAAAACAGGGGCAACCACCTGCGAACGTTGGAAGAATAAGAAGACACACGACGCAGACCAGACGGACCCTAATGGCACGCGCCGCATCCCGCATGGTCGCATCTGTCCGCAGAGCTCCAGGTCCGTCCAGGACCTTCTTCTGAATCCTCGTTTTCTTCTGCTCCTCCGGTCGCTTTGACATAAGGAGAGCGGCGGCTGCGGCGATTTTCAAAATGGCCCGTAGTTTATCGTTCCTGCCGATTTTGATCGCAATCACGCATCCGGGGAGGTCCTCGGAGCCCAAATGCTGCTATGCAAAGTTACTGGAGGCGAATAATATTGGAGGCAAAAAATATTCAGGTAGGCATAAAAAATTGGTAGGGTGGTAGATTCCATTGATAATATTTGAATAAGGGATTTCTTAATGGGATTTCTGAATCAAAGTGAGAATTTTCCAATCCAAATTGAGGGTTTTTCAAACTGGGATGAGCCTTTTTCAGAGAGAATTGACAATTTTTTAATCAGATTGCGAATTTTACACTCTGAGTTGAGAATTGCCCCAACTGAATTGATAATTTTCCAAACCAAATTGAGAATATTCCAAACCAGAGTGAGGATTTAGTGAACTAAATTGAAAATTTGCCAAAATCCGAAAAATGTCCTTACGTAATGATTGAACGGCCCCTTAACACTTTCGGACATTCGGCACCAATATTCGTAACTTGGGAAGATACGAGTCAGAAAAACATTCTGACCCGTTTTACCGTACTTGAAACAATCCGCAAAAATCAGCTGTGAGCGCGTGTTGAATTGTAATCAAATGATTGCGGCTCCCAGGCTGTCCTGATTACGCGGGGAGCCGGGCGGCGGAGAATTCGGCGGCGGTGGCGGAGGATTTGGAGAACGAGGAGAATCGAGAGAAGGGCAATAGAGCAATATCGCGCGTCAGGTGAGGGGCGGGGGCGATGCCGTGTCGGCGCAGACTCCCCGGGAAAGCGTCCACCGCCGCCCGCCGCTGGGTGGTGGAAAGCGCCTCGCACACACTCGATCTCTTCACCACCTACACTCCGATACACGCACTCGCTCTATCTATCTCGGCCCGTCTCACTCTCCGCTTCGCCTCTCTCGCTCGTTCGCTCTGTATCACCCCGTCGCCCATCTCCCTCGCTCTGGTCAATATTGGCGGGAAAGTCTCGCTCAACTTCCCCAGCCTCGCCCCTCGCCGACTCCGCGGCTATCGATTCACCCCCTCGCCTCGCAGGACCTTCTGCTCCTCCTCGCCGCCGGCCCGTAGCTCCTCACCACCTCCGCCCGCTCCTCGGCGGCCCTCGCATTTCCCGCCAATAAGCTCTATATGTGTACCACTTACTGGCTGACACCATTACTAGGCACAAACACAGTGACGCCTCATCCGCTTGATCCCCATCCCCTCAAGGAGAAGCAACAAGAAAACATTGACATGCCCTGGAGTGTTAACTGATCACATCATCAAGGACGTGGACCAGGTCGAGGACTAAAATGGTAATTTGGGGCAGCATTAAATGTTCCTTTAACCCGAAGGAAGCCTCGTCAATACAGGCAATATTACGGTTGTTGAAGTCAACACCCAGTGTTCCCTAATATGAGTGAAACGATTGTCAAATCCGTCACGCCCGAGTAACGTTTTCTCAGAACCCCCCTGAAAATTCTACGGTCCACGCTCCTGAAAATGTAGAATCTGAATCTAAAATTAAAAAAAACCTGTTCAAAGCCAATGGCGAAAATTAAGAAAAAAATGAACCTGCTTCATTGGAACATCCGAGAAGATAAACAATAAACGCACCTATTTATTTAGTTGAAACTGAAACTCAAACTTGAACTAAAATTCGAACTCAAACTTAAAACATAGATGAAAGTCAAACTGAGACTATAACTGAAACAGAAACTAAAACTCGAAGTCAAACTGAAGTACTGATAGTCAAACTGAAACTGAAAAACAATTTCAAACTGAAATAAACACGTAAACGCAAAATAGAACTGAGATTCGAAGTCAAAATGAAATTGAAACCCAAACTCAAATCCAAACTGATTCTCAAACTCGAACTTAAATTGAAACTCAAACTCAAACTCGAACTGAAATTCGCAGTCAAACTGAAATTGAAACTCAAACTGAGACTCAAACTCAAACTGAAAAAGAAAGATAATTTCAAACTGAAATAAAAACGTTAACTCAAACTCGAACTTTAGTTCGAAGTTAAACTGAATTCGAAGTAAAACTTGAATAGAAACTCAAACTCAAACTGATTCTCAAACTCGAACTGAAATTCGAATTCAAACTTAAATTGAAACTCAAACTCAAACTGATTCTCAAACTCGAACTGAAATTCGAATTCAAACTTAAATTGAAACTCAAACTGAAACTAAAAATTCAAACTCGAACTGAATTTCGGAGTCAAACTGAAATTGAACCTGAAACTCAGACTGAAACTGATTCTCAAACTGAAACCCAAACTCAAATGCGAACTAAAATTCGAACTCAAACTGATAGTAAAATTACTCAAAATTGATAGTAAAATTACTCGATACTCAAACTCAAACTTAAACTGATTCTCAAACTCTTACTCAAACTCGAATTGAAGTTCAGTCAAACTGAAATTGAAACTCAAACTCATCCTGAAACTCGAAATGAAACTGATTCTCAAACTCGAACTGAAATTCGTACTCAAACTTGAAATTCAAACTGAAACAGAAACATAAACTCAAACTCCAACGGAAGTTCGAGGTCAAACTGAAATTGAAACTCAAACTGATAGTCAAACTGAAACTGAAAAAGAATTTCAATCTGACGTAGAAACGCGATCTCAAACTCGCACTGAGGTTCGAAGTTGAACTGAAGTTCGAAGTTGAAATGAAATTGAAACTGAAACTCATCGTAACATTCAAAATGAAACTGATACTCAAACTCAAACTCGGACTTAGTTTAGGTTTAGTTTGAGTACCTACTCATTTGAGCTTTAGTTTCAGTCGGAGGTCGGGTTTCAGTACCTACCAACTTGAGTTCACCTTTCTTTCGACTTTTGAGTTTTAGTTTCATTATCAGTTTCAGTTTGAATTTTAGTTTAAGTTCGAGTATGAGTATGAGTTATAATTGAGTTTTCTGCCGGGTGTCAGTATCTGTTAGAGTTTGAGTTCACCATTTTTTCGACCCTTTGAGTTTGAATTTTGTTTCAGCCTGAGTTAGAGTTTCAGTATCAGTTTGAGTTTGTCTTTTTCTCAACCTTTGAGTATCATTAGTTTTGGTTCCAGTTCAAGTTTGAGTTTCGGTTAGAGTATCCGTTTATGTTTGAGGTTGTGTTTGAGTTTGAGTATTCGCGAAGGGTAAATTGCGAGGATTTTATGTTTTCATCTGGTCTGAAGATACGTGTTGAGTTGCCGCACAGATTTTTGCATACATTAAACATTTTTTTGTACATTATTTCCAGTTTTCAAGTTTTCTCGCATAAGAAGGATGCATGCAGTTTCCAGATACCAATGACTCAATTTTTGGGCGAAAAGCTTTTCATCCCAAGTTGAGAAAATTTGGAAATTAAATCGGCCCGTTAAATCAGCTGATGAGCGCATCCCTCAGTAATCGTACTCTTATGGGTTCAAAATTGAGCACATCTACTCGACTCAATCCCAAAACCGATTCGTCTTGTCAGACACGGTTTACCTTCAGCCATGGCAAGTATAACTCACTTTCCAGGAGAATCTTTCCTGGAAAACACCCAATAATTTCTCATCTGCTCTCTCTGACAATTTCAAGGAATCGATTCTGTACTGGATTCGTGGTATTAGTCGAAGGAGAAGCGAACCTTCAGCTCACAAAGGAAAAGACTGGGGGGAATAGAAGCTCCCCAGGGTAGAAACCTCGGAGTTATTTACTGATTATGACCCAGTTGAGGGTACAGTACAGTTCTCCCCGTGTAAGATGGCGTCGTCACGGAAAGGGATTTGGGGAGCCCCTTTTCCAATTTGTGTAATGGAACTTACCTCTTGGCAACTGAACTGACAGTTACGTATAGGAAAGGAGAACCGCATCAGGCACCGTCATAATCAGAATATATTGAAGGTAGCTCATTACTGAAATCCGCGCACGATTTTAGAGGTGATAATTGACCAGGCGTGGGCAACGGGTGAATTTGGATGCTTCATCGATTAGACGCTAAATATCAGTTTATATCGTGTACGTGGAATTTGTGTGCTCTATGCTGGCCGTATGCGGGGATTGGTAGGCTGTTGGGCATGGCGCAGTTCACCGGTTAACCGTTGTGCCCGATTCATACATGTATATACGTCCTGCAAGAATAAAGCGACCGCGAGAATCGCTCCTTCCATCTCGCTCATCTCGTTCGTTAAAAAAATTGAAAAAATTCTCGCCCAAATTAATGGAGATGAACATTAGTCTAGCTAAGTCTTTAAGTTTAAGCACTTTAATATATTGAGAGATTCAATATGTATCGCATATATGCGAGAAGACCCCTAGAGCATTGTCCGACTTCTGGGGATCTTTTAGGCATCTCTGATTTTTTTTGTACATTTTTTTTCCGAAAATCATGTGCCTACCGTTGAGTAATCGTACTCAAGTACTCAAAAAAATTCAAGTGCAAAAAAAAAAATCATGATCTCATAAACGGGTTTTGGGGTTTTTAGACCCTTTAATATTTTTTAATCGGATTTCCCAGACAATATGCATCAATTTGAAGCAAACCACAACTTTTCGGTCCAACCGTGTCATCAGCTGATCCAATTTTGACGGAGCTAGCCTTGAAGCTGTGGCTTATTTCAACCTCTGATGCATATTTTCAGGGGATTCCGATCTAAAAATATTAAGGGGATTTAAATTGGTAATCTTAGTATGGTTCGTTTTTGTAAAAACGGAAAAAATAGATTTCAAATACCATCTACTGAAACAGTTTTGAACTTTCTTGGATCGTAGGATTCCTTGAAAGTTTCTGCACATTTTCCACTCCCTGGATGTCAAAATTGATTGAATTTTAAAGGTCAAAAACTGGTTTGAATACAAATTTTTGACATTTCAAAAAACTTTTTTGTAACCCTGCGAAAAAATCCCATAATTGAAAAAAAAAAACATTTTTGGGTACTTAGGTACAACACAGGCAAAATTGGCATTTTTAACATTCTCAAGTTTTGCTCTGAAATTGCAATTGAGATTTTTCGGGTTGTCGACGCCTGCTTCCTCCACTCCCTATCCTGGAATGTTCGCATTTGTGTAGCAATCGTTACCTCTTCTTCTTTGCAAGGAATCAACTTCCATCAAACGTTTGTGACTCCCAACATCCAAGTATTCTTCACTCAAGCCGCTCCGGCATCAATAAAATGAAGTAATTATGGAATGAGGAACATGCATGAAAAACGAAATCCATTTTTTCCTCCAGAATGGTGTTGTTTAGGATGCGAAAATGATGAAGTGATGGTCTACAACGAAAAAACAACATTTTTCCTGGTGAAAAACGCTAATGAAAAGGGCCCTTTTGAATGTGGCGGTGAGCCGTATGACGTCACTGCGCGGACGTGACTGCACGTAGTTTCTTAACGTAACGGCAAAAAATCCGTTATCGCCGGCCTATCACTATCACAACACACATGAACTCGGATGAGGTTGCACTGGTGTTCACGGGAAGATGTGTAACCTTGCGGCTGGCCATTTTCCCGCTCGACTTCAAATCTGCGATTTTCACTAAGCCTCCCTCCTCTCCTAATTACCTCTTTTCCGAACCGTCATCCACCATTTTCGAAGCCTAACAAGGAATATTGTGGCGAAAAAACAGTTTATTTTTTTTCATGCATGTTCCTCATTGTCTTCACCCTTTAGTACATTAATGGCGGCCTAAATTCGGACGTGTGTTTCGTGCTCGTCGGTTTCCGAGGAAGACCGTTGTGAGGGTTCAGGGTGGTAGTGAGGGAGTATTAATGTAACACGGGGCGTTGTCCCAGTAGCGGGCCAAGGTTTGAGGTGGAGAGGTTGATTGAATCATTGATGGGATGACCGCATCGAAAGGGGGCGGTTGCTGGACTGCGAAGGCAGTGGATTATACGAGCCGGTGGACTAGACAACGCTAATGATAGTGTGAGCATCAACGTGTGACATTAGGCGAGAATTGATTCCCACAATCAGGCTGATAATAACAGCTGGGAATAACAGGATGATTTGAATTCACGAATATGAGTGCGAATATCGAGTGGCGCATAGTTAACGCACAATGCTCCCATATTTTGATTCCTAAATTTCTGAGGTAGTTTGACTAAAATTGCTTTGAAGGCTGAGAGGATCAAAAATGTCAGAAAACCCGCACTCATCAAATTTGACAACTCGCCTAAAATCAAACTACGTCTAGGAACCGGAATATAAAGAATACCGACGTACCTATTCTACCAAGTAAAACAACGATTTTGAGACCAAAAGAACTCTAATCGGTTTATTTTTGTGGCCTGAAAAAACACTAGTGCTAATAAAACACAAAGTGCTAATATTCCGGAAGTAGTGGGAGTAATTCGAATTCATGTCAAACAAAGTGATAGGTCTTATCAGAACGAACATTCTAGAACTAGAAATTTGAAAAAATTGAGAATTGAGGAAGTTACGGTCATTTTCGTAACTGTTGTCAGACGGACTCACAGACACTTCCTCCGGATGTGGTTTTGATTTTTACTTCCATATTTACAGAGTAAATGGAAGTATTGTGATCGTCCTAAAATCGAGAATCGGAACGGAGCTTCAGAAAAAACTTTTTCTTATACACATTTACTCAGAATCACTTCCTGAACAAGTGTCTGTGTGTCCGTGTGTCCGTTAGTCCGTTAGTCCGTCTGTGGTCATTTACAAAAATGACCATAACTCCCTCAATTCTCAACCTTTTTTCAAATTTCTTGAACTGAAATGTTTGTCTCGGCAAGACCTAACACCCTGTTTAATCGAAATTTGGATAACGCACAGTACTTCCGATATATTTGCATTTTTAGTGTTTTCTATTTTATTTTTTTTCCGGCCACAAAAATGAACCGATTTGAGCGTTCTTGGTCTTAAAATCTTTGTTTTTCCTTGCAGAATATGTGGATATTTTTTATATTCCAATAATGTATTGTATTTTTATTTTGGGTGAATTTTAAAATTTTAATAGTGAATATTTTGATATTTTTGGCCTAAACACCCTTAAAAGCAGTCAAAATATGATCAAATCGTGTCCCAATTTTACGTTTCAAAATATGGAAGTATTGTGTGTTATCTACGCACCACTGGTTTTCTGAAGCCCTGCTCCGATTTCCGATCAGAACGATCACCTTACTTCCATTTACTTCTTAAATATTATGGAAGTAATAATATGAAAGTAGCATGTCGTCCCACTCACTACTGCTTTGATCAACATCCTTGGAAAGAACTTAGGATGCCTCATGTGCAAGCAGGAGAAAACGATTGTGTAGCAGAGCCATAACTCTGCTGGGGGGGGAACCGAATTAAAATTCAAGCAGTTGCTTGAAGGGCGGTTGAAGCGAGAAGGGAGAATCTGCGTAGGTATGTCGGGCCAGGTTAGCGCGCATGCGCCGCGCTGCATAGAGCGCCTTCTTTCGCCCAAAGTGCCAACTAACTGCCATTTATTATGCTCCCGCCTCCTTCTCCATTCCAGAACTTCGTGCTCACATATACAGGCTACATTTTCACGACTTGACTACCAACAGAGGTTGCCTCTGCTTCTGCGGCCTTCCAACAAAGACAAACAAATTACGGGAGGATACTCTTCCCGTTCCACCGAAGGAAAACTCTTGTTCAGCTTGCTTTCCCCGAGCGCCCCGACAGGTGTATCACTCATGCCGAAATATGGCTAACCTGTAGAGCTCGCGAGCCTGGGAAATCATTCTTCAGAAGTTTTGATTCCGAATTTATCAAAGTCTTCCCTTCTTGTAGCGAATTTCCGAGCTCCGAACTAAGGGTAGTCCATGCAGATGCATGGTATATGAATTATGATGATTTAACCGATCGATTAAGAATCGAATTACAAAAAGGTACCCTCCTTGGAATTTTGTTTCCAATTCACTGACAATTGAATTCTCAAAATGAATTGAGGCACTGATTTCCAAAACTTGCTCCTTGCAAGGTAAACCGTTTTTCAGAAATCACGAAAAACCTCTAAAACGTTATTATACAGCCGATTCGTGGTTTGTTTTTGCACCACATGATTCAGATTACATCAATGGAGCTCTGTATGCAAGGAAAGATAAATCTATTGAAAAATAATTGCGTAGGAACGAATTTAAATTCACAAGGAGCGAGTTTTGGCGCTAAACCTTGCATCTAACGAGTTTTGGAACTGACCCAGCATAGAGTCTTTAGAGATCTCACATAAATCCATGAAGATACGCATGGTATGGCTTGGCGTCTTGGCGAAAACTGAGGTTTCTCTTGACAAGGTTACCTAGCTCAAGGAGCGAGTTTTGCTACCAAAATCTCATCGAGCTAGTTTTGGAACTCACAACTGACTGCAAGGAACGAGTTTTGGATCTCATCCAGGTATTTCAGGTCAATTAAACGGAGAAGGAGCGCGTTTTTCTCAATTCTGACTTCGGATTCTGAAAGAGCGGACACAAACCTTTCAGAAACAGCTGTTACCCCAATTTTCGTTAAAATTGCAAGGAGCGAGTTTTGGAAATCACAGCCTCAATTATTGGTATATGAATAGCTAGTATATAGCTGTATATATATAGCTAGTATATACCAATTTGTATATGAATAGTATATACCAATTATTGGTACCTATAGGTATGAATAGCTGGGCGATGAACTGAAATTGTCGAAAAGCACCTCCTCGACAAACCACTGCAATTCATTTTCACCCCCTCCATCCCCAGGTGTATTTATCACAATTATTTACCTACCTACTGAGTTTTCTCAAAATACAAGACGTTCGAAAAAATGCGATCGCGTCCGACGAGGACAGATGGTTGACTAAGAGGCGGCGGACTACAGGTGCCCCACCACACCTGCCTCCTGTTGTTTAGAAGCCAATCGGTTCAGACCAATCGTTAACCCGACCTTTTCAATTCCAGCACAACGTGGTCACAAAATGATTGTTATGAAAGTTCAATTAAAATTATGGTTACTTGGTTATGAATGAAAACCATAGCGTACCTAACAGATCGGTTACGCTCGGCATCATGCCGGAATTTAAGTATTAACGTCATGGACGCATAAATAGGGATGGAATTAACAAAAATAACGTAAAATAAAACCCACTTTAAAAAGAAGCTGGAAAACTTGTAGTAAAAAATAAATAAAGTAAAATAAAAAACTGCTAGTTTTTTCCCCCAGTATTTCAAGCGTTTTTGGAGTCGGTTTTATTTTTCTCTCAAATCCACAAAAAAAAAACGGGAAAAGGGGAAACCGCAATTTAAAAACTGGGACAAAAAAATTATCATTTCGTCACGCTAGTGGCAACACCGGGTAACTCACTTTTTCCAATTTTCCAGGAGAGGCAAAAAACTTATTATTGTAAAAATCATGAGTGACCTAATAATAAGTTTCCCAAGTTGGGTCTTACGGTTAAATTTGATTGAGTTGGCTCTAAAGAAGTCTCGGGCGTCATCGGGCGTGCGGTCGCAATGAGATAGCACGTTTTGACGATAATTTGAGATACGCACTGTTGACCGAATTGCAATTTACGCGCTTCCTAACGAACTGACAATAAAACTAGCTCCGCTAATCGATCCGCTACGTATTTTTCCATACAAAAGCGTTCTTGAATCAAAACCGTCGGAAAATGAGTTAGCAGGTGTTGCCACTTCAGTTTCAGAAATATCGGGGAAATTCTCTGTTTTATGATGAATCAAGCGAGAAATTCAAAAATTTAATCTACAATCGAAAGTGGAATTATATAGGTATAATTCGCCACTTTGAGATGTGACAACCAATATGATGGTTCGATATGGAATGGACAGATCGAATTTGCATCCCACTTTGGCACCAAGGAGGGAAAAATTCAGGCCCTACAAAAAATGATGCCAAAAATGCCATTCTGGATGGCGGCAGACTGTTAACGTAGGGAACGTTTGCCTGGAATTCCATCTGATCCCTTGGCATTCTCATGCTCTCGGTGTAGAGCTGCAGAGAGTAGAATTATGCTGCCTTCGTGATAGGGATGTGAATATTATAAGTGACTTGAGCCTTTTTTCTCGATTGCTGCTTATCGAATGATTTGCCTGTTTTCCAAATTTTTTAACTTTGTTCATAGGCACAATGATCAACGATCTCTTCGAAGTGGGTGAAAATGGGTAATCTAACATTTCTGTGTAGAGCAATAATACCTATTAATTAGATATAGATATAGGTGTAGATATCTGGATATCTGGGCATAATAATTGTGGTGCCTACCTTTCATATCAGGTAATTCTTAATAGGTGAGGTCCATAATCATATTTACATAATGTACGTAACTAAATTCCACGACATACCCATGGGTTGCAATAATTTTTGCCTAATCGTGTAAAGGTTTGGTGAAAAAATTGGACCCCAGTAAATGAGCAAACATTTCGCTCGCAATGAGATTCTTCTTATCCAATCAGTCATTAGATGGCTATCGAATTTAAAACAAAACTCTTTTCGCGACGCATCAGCATTGTTACGTCTATATTTTATGAACGACTTGCGTTTGTGATATTATACTTTATAAACAGTGAATGTCTGGTTTCCTAGGTGGCGGATCAATAGCAGATTCTAGAAAGTCGAGAGCATCGTACAAGAAGGATAAAAAAGCGAAGGAAGGTCCGCGGGGCGCGAGGGAAAGAAAGAGACGGAGGGTGGCCGCAGATCTGCCACCGGGAGCACGACGGGCGATGGGGCTGCTGAGGTGAACGACGACGATGTCACGTCGCCACTTCCAGCCCGTCCCAGCAACATACGCGAGAAAGAGGGAAGTCAGAGGTCTCTGTCTAAGCAGGACCGCTCTTTCGGTCTTGAGGTGCCGCTTCAAAATATTTCCAACCCCTGGAAAGAATCTATCCAAAAAAATGCAAGCGAGCCAGTAATCCATCTATAATTCGCGGATTTGAACAATTACAAAAACATCTCCCGTCAATTTTCTCCTTACCTCCCTCAGTTTTCAACCTTTTTTCAACCTAACAAAATCAATCGAAATTTGGATAACTCAGAGTACTTCCGATATATTTGGATTTGTAGTGTTTTCTATTCTATTTTTTTCCGACCACAAAAATAAACCGATTTGAGCGATCTTGGTCTTAAAATCTTAGTTTTACCTTGCAGAATATGTGGATATTTTTTATACCCCGATAATGTGGCGTACTTTTATTTTGGGCAAATTTTAATATTTGAATAGTGGATTTTTTGATATTTTCGACCTAAACACCCTTAAAAGCAGTCAAAATATGATCAAAATGTGTCACAATTTTACTTTTAAATCATGGAAGTATTGTGTGTTATCTTCGCACCACTAGTTTTAACTTTACGTCATTTTGGTACATTATTTCTAAAAATAATGTACCTATGTAGGTACCTAATCGGTCGGAAAAAAATTTTTTACAACACCCCGTGAAAATTTTGGTTCATTTTTCTTAAGAAATGAACTAATGTGCACATGCCACTGATCTACTTATTTTTCCTCTGTTTTCATCTCAACATCTTAGGTAGGTATCTAATTAATATGTGATACAAATGTTGCGATTAAATGACTATGGCAATGTGAAATGTGATGAAATAAATAATAGGAGATCACTAGAGGAAGGCAGTCGGTAGATCTGAGCGAAGATTCGTAGAAATCCAGTCCCCAAACAAGTAGGCTGCGCGGGCAGAAGTGAAAGGCTCGATCGTCCGTCCTTCTCCCTCGCCGAGGGTCTCCTCCTTGCGGTCCGGTTTCAGAGAACATCAGGCTCTTCGTTTTAACGCTTGAGAGCTCGACGGTTTCTCGTGATTTCATCGATTGTTCGACGTTGCGCCTCGTGATTTCTATCGAGTGCCGATCAGATGAGTGATTAAATCCAATCAGTGGGCAAACGAAAAATTTCATACGAAAATATCTTCAAAAAATATTATATTCTTAAGTTTTGTCTCAGTAAAACCCCCCTGTTTAACCGAAATTCGGACGTATCTATAATAATAAAAGCAAGTGTTTGTTTGTTTGACCGAGCTCTCCAGCCAAATCTATCGCACGCAGGGACCTGGAATTTTTTACACGGAAGCACAAAGGGGCTGGCAACAAGACCTCAAAGCCCAATTTTCGATTTTTGAAAAAAAAAAATTTTTTTAATTTTAAAAAAGTGAAAAAAGTGAATTTAAAAAAAGTGAGTTTTTAAGTTTTAAAAAAGTGAGTTTTAAACGTGAAAAAAGTGAATTAAGTGAAAAAAGTGACAACATGGGCACACGGGGACACGGGCGGGAAGAGAGAGAGATTCCTGCGCTATTCACTTATCTGCATTTTCTAATTTTTTTGCACGGGCAACGCCGGGCGGGTACAGCTAGTAATATAATATATTAAAGATATTGTCTTTGAACAAAGTTGCCATCATCAATTATTCTCCATTTTAAGCCAATCACGATGGTGAAATTAGATCTTCTGTTTTATTTTTATTTTGTTAATATTGTTGTGTATTTTATTTATTTTTTACGGCCTAAAAATGATCGTGTTTTGTATGAAACATTTTTTTTACCTTGCGCAATAGGTAGGTATGCGGATTTTCTTTGAATTATCTATTATCAAATTTTTAATTTTATTTCATTCTTCTTAAATTATTATTTTTTTTTAAATTTTAGATGGGTTTTAACGATTAAATACCGAGTTTTTTATTTTATTGATCCACACGGCCTCTAAATTAGTCAAAATGTGATCAATTTGCTTCAAAAATGCACGCATCAATGTGGAAGTAGTGTAGGTATGTTATCCACGCACCGCTGATTGTCCCCTGTTGTTGCCCGACTTCCGCATAGCCTATATTTTTGTTGTCCTTATCTGAGAATCCTAATTTTTCCTTTTTTTCTGAGCCCACGTAGTATTACGCCGATTTTAATGAAATATTGAAGTAGGTAACAACTGAGTTACCCGATCGTCAAAAGCTTTGTAGTTTCAAGTGAAAAAGGAGGCACTTCTGTTTATTCGGCATCAAGATTTTGTTTAATTCGTTCAACATTTTCCTCTGTTTGACAGATTTTCTTTTCGTTTCATTTCTGCGAAACGTCAATTTTTTTGCTGCTATACGAACTTGGAAAATCTCTATATTGGAGAGCAAGAAAGGAGCCGAGTTTTCTTGTTCCGAAGGAAAATCAGTGGAAAATGGGATAAAAACACCAAACACTGCTCACTTTCTCTTTCCATTCCCCCCCGCCAACTTCCCCTCCCCCGTCCTCAGTCCGTTTTCCTCTTCGCTCCGCTCTTCACTACGGAGCCGTGAGGCTGCGGGGAGGCCGAGTGGGGGTGACGCTGGCTCAGGGTAAGTAGCAAAGTGGCGTCAAGGCGGAGAAGGTTGAGCGGTGAAGGGAGGTCAGGCGGCAAAGCAGGCGGTGAAGAGGTGGACTTGACGGCGCTGGTGAGCGGAGCGGGTTTTGAGACGGAAGGACGAGATAAGAAGTGTATTGGCAGTAGATTCGGCGGAGGCGGCCGAGCCGGCAGGGCGGGGGCGGGCGCTGCTGGGACGGAGCACCTTATTGACTCCGCCCGACTGGAGCCGAAGCCCGGAGGCGGAAACAGCCGAAGCTCCTACATAAACACTTGCGCTCAAATGACTTGGCCGACTCGGGCTTCGCAAGGCTATGCAACATAATGATCTGCCCTCCCTTTTGCGCTCGCATCTTCACCGACTCATCCGCTCGCACGCGCACACGCGTAGACGCCCGACCGTCACAGAGCGCGGAATACAGACACGTACGCAATACAATTCTGCGTTTACACTTTTGAATTCTCGCTGTGACGCCGAGTTACACCGGTAAAGCGGTTGACAGGAGAGGCGTAAAGGGATGCGTGCAGGTTTGGTGAAACATCTGACTCGAAGTTGTCTCATTATTTTTATGAACATCCCTACCTCTATTCCATGGAAGGGCGGAATATTTGTGACGATTCCCTACACAATTTCTAATAAATTTAATTTACCTTGGGAATTATATACCCCAAGAAACAACAAAATCATGATTCTATTAGGTTTATTACGAGTATCACTTACCTACTATTTTTACTTCCATACTTATTGACAGAGTAAATGGAAGTATTGTAAACCTAAACGTTTTTACTTCCATATTTACAGAGTCAATGGAAATATTGGAATTGCCCTAAAATCGAGAATCGGAACGGAGCTTCAGAAAAATGTTTTACTTATACACATTTACTCAGAATCACTTCCCGAACAAGTGTCTGTGCGTCTGTCTGAGGTCATTTACAAAAATGGCCATAGCTCCCTCAATTCTCAGCCTTTTTTCAAATTTCTTGGACTGAAACGTTTGTCTCGACAAGACCTAACACTCTGTTCAATCGAAATTTGAATAACTCATATTACTTCCGTTGTATTTCCATTTATAATGTTTTCTATTTTTTTCGGTCACAAAAATGAGCTGATTTGAGTGTCCTGGGTCTTAAACTCTATGTTATACCTTGCAGAATACGTGGATGTTTAATTTTCAATAATTCCGGTACCTAATCTAGCATGCTTCAATTTTCGGCGGGTTCTAAAATTTGTATAGTGAGTTTTTTTGTCATTTTTGATTCTTAAAGCCTCAAAGTTGGTCAAATTACAAAAATTTGTTTGAAAAATTTACGCATCAAAATATTGAAGCATTGCATGTTATCTACGCATGATTGGTGCTCATATCTTTTGAGTTACCTACCCAGTGAGCCATCTTGGCACCGAGTTTGTCCAAATTTGAATGTTCTGAATTTCGGTCGAGTCTTGAATGGTTTACCCGAATTTGAAAAATTTCTATTATTTTCCCATATAAATAGAATAGGGCAATAAATGCGTTTTGAGCTGTTTGCTTTACATTTTATGTAAATCAGATTTTTGTAGGGTCACTCTTCTATATTTCTATACGTTTTATGCCATGGGAAAATCTCCGAATGGAAATCAGAGCCCACACAATCGATTTGTTTTGAGAAGAACGTATGAATGCATCCTACTGGAGGATCGTTGAGCTCTGGAAGGAACATCGAGAAGAGCCGAGTCCAAGATGAGAACTCCGGTGTCTGAAGCTGAACACATAACAGGATTCCGACCGTTCACGAGTCCCTTCCTCAGCACCAGACCCTCCCACGCCTAATTTACCCTTCTCAGTGGCTTCCACGTACTCATCGAATTCTCTTATTTAGTCGAGTCCCAGCGTACGTCACCATGACTGGCGGAGAGTCACACGTTCGAAATTCGTGGATGTATCTCGATTAAATTAATGAATAATTAGTGTGTAGAACGAAGGAAAAAAGTTGGCCCTACTGCGCATTTTCTAATTGCAATATGTTGCGGCGTCACTTGATTTTTACTTCCATATTTACAGAGTAAAATTTACTTTATTGGAACTATTGGAATCGTCCTAAAATCGAGAATCGGAACGGAGCTTCAGAAAAAACTTTTTCTTATACACATTTGCTCAGAATCACTTCCTGAACAAGCGTCTGTGTGTCCGTCTGTCTGTCTGTCCGTCTGTGGTCATTTACAAAAATGACCATAACTCCCTCAATTCTCAACCTTTTTTCAAATTTCTTGAACTGAAATGTTTGTCTCGCCAAGACCTAACACCCTGTTTAATCGAAATTTGGATAACGCGCAGTACTTCCGATATATTTGCATTTTTAGTGTTTTCTATTTTATTTTTTTCCGGCCACAAAAATGAACCGATTTGAGCGTTCTTGGTCTCAAAATTTTTGTTTTACCGTGCAGAATATGTGGATATTTTTTATATTCCAATAATGTGTTGTATTTTTATTTTGGGCAAATATTAAAATTTTAATAGTGAATTTTTTGATATTTTTGACCTGAACACCCTTGAAAGCAGTTAAATTATGATCAAATTGTGTCTCAATTTTACGTTTCAAAATATGGACGTATTGTGTGTACTCACTCAATAATTGATCTCTAGTAATAATAATAATGTTTGACAAAGCCGGAAACTTTGATGTTTGACATATTTCTTCATCTACAATACCTATGGGTTTGAAATGAAGATCTTCAACGAAAAGGACGGTGGTCATCTCAGCCTGACCACGTAAATGCTTCTCTAAGCTCAGATGAAGGTATTATAATACATCGAAAGCTCGGCGACGGAGGTTTATATTATTATAATAGACCCTACTCCTGATCTGCTGACAACAATATTCGTTCAAGGGTCGATCATCCATCCATAAATGTACCTTAAATGTAACTTCCATCATGCCTATTTTCCATAACATACTTGATCTGGAAATACCTCCAGGAAAGCGGGTGGATTCGGAAATTCTTTTGCGGCCGACAACCACCGTTATTGCCATGAAGGAACCAATAATAGATTTTTGGTAGCACCAAATACTTGCTAATTCGATTTCAAATGCTGTTTCGAGATTCCACATTCACGAAATGAAGGTCATTCTGACGTCGCTGGTGTCGAGGTTGGCACTGGTGAGGCTGCATCTCTTTCTAAGAGGCGTCGAGGGAAATCGAAAATCGTACGAGTGATTCGGATTCCAGGCCTCCAACCTTCTGGTCCTTACCTACTCTGTGGTGCCCCCACCCGCTCACAAGTCGACTGCTGAGATCTGCTCCTTTCGCTGTGCTCCGAGATCCCGCTCGTTCAGCTCATTACCTTTCAAGTTTGACCCCGAACTATCTGGATGTCCATCCGAAGTAAAGCTCCTTTCTTTTCCTTCTCATTCCAGTTTCCACTCACCTCGAACTAGCCCATAATTTAAGAGTTCCGTTTCACAACGATATTGTGAGATCCTTACTGAGCGATTTTGAAGCACTCCCATCTTTACGTTTTGAGGCACCGGTGTTTTCTTGAGGTGGCCATTCGGGCCATTTTTAATTGGGGTGGGAGCACCTGTAATTTGCAACCCCCCAGTTACTAGACACCCATCTTTTAAACTTTAAAAAGCAACAGCCACTGGCGTGATCACAACTTTCCTGCATTCATCCATAATCCAGCACTGTAGATCTAGATCGTGGCAGAAATCAAGACAAGGACCAAAAAGAATTTAATTTGAGTACATTACAGAGAGAAACTCCCTCAAGTGGCCAATAACTGTACCTCTCCAGTAAGAGAAGAATATTTTGTTTAACGTCTTGAATTACTGCCAAAAAATGCACCGCTGCTACGTATGCAGTTGTGCATAATGTACCGGGAGTTTAAACTTGAGATTGCCTTCTTAGCAGGGGTCGATTCATCAGTACATTTTGACCTATAAACCTTTTGTTTTGAGCCTCAGAAAAAGTGCCAATTTTTTCGTGTTTTCGGCTGAGTCTCAGTGAAAAGGCCATAAGCCAGACAAATAGTGGAGTGATCGCAAATAGGAAAATACCGGGTTCGAAAATGCGATAAATTTCAATTACTTACGGTGTTTGCAGCTTTTTAACGTTGAGTGAAGAAAGCAAAATATTAGACAACGTCGAAAAATGCTCCTTTCCGAAAAAGTACCATTTTTTCAACGCTCAACTTGGAGTATATTATAACTGTTCTATATATTCAAATCATGGCATTGGTGAATTTTAAACATCAAACGAAAACATGTAGTATGGTATATTAATACCGATCACAACGGGAAGGAAACGAGAAAAAGTTCAGTTTCCATTCAATGAAATGTTTCAATTTAAACAGTGACAAAGCTAGAATGTGATTTTACTCAGCTCAACTTTGCGACCGTTGCCAATGTTTACTCACCAAGTATGCGATTCTGCTCTCCTATTCGCGAATTTTCAAGCTCAGCATGAGTTAAATTTAGCCCTTGCGGGCTCCCGGAATCTGCCAGAAAAGAGTGACGCTCTCATTTGCCTTTTTTGAATCGCATTCTCCGCGAGAGAGCGAGAGAGTGACATTATTCGGAAATAGATCTCGTCCGAGTGAGCGGGCCCGTATAATTGTGGATTGAGCCATATTGAATTGTCTGCCAGGAGAGCATGGATCGTAGGCCTACTGAACAATAAATCGCATGCTTGTTGCAGCATCCATGATCCGGCGTTCTATTTCTCCAAAAACAGCGATGAGAAAATTCGTTTCTATCTACAATGAATAAATCGTCGCTTAAGCGGCAACATGCAACTCAATTTTTGGCCAAAGTGAGTTAGACTTTATTTATACGGTAAAACTATGCTGTGGATCCGAGTCTGTGGTCATACGGTAAAACAATGCTGTGGCCAGTTTTGTCCCAAATTATACAAACAAGGGGTTAAGGGAATGCATTTCTGTGATTGGTCGAGGTGGCGTCGGAGTTGAACCAAATAAATTTTAGTGGAGTTTCCAAGCATTCTTCTCTAACAGCCAGCAATCGAAACAGGTTTTTGGATCTCCTGTAAAGTTGGGAAAACTAAGTTACATGTTGCTGCTTAAGCGACGAAGTACAAAATCACAGTACTACCGACTATAATATTTTGATTAAAAAAACTTTTGACCGAAATCTTGATATTCGTCTATCCTCAAAAATGCTGTATAACTTTCCTACATTGAAAAATTAAATCCCCTATATTTGAAGTACCTAAGTATTTACATAGGCAAGAGTATAAATCCAGTTTCCGGGATCGGGGAAATTCTCCAAAACCGATTCTGAGTAGAACACAAACATATTTCGAGGGTTAATCGATTTTAGGTTTAAGCTCTTTGAACCAACTGCTGGGCCAATGACAATGAACATCATCACAGTTCTGTCCGTGCGGTCAGTAAACTGCGTTATACTTTCGAAGGCCCGGCGGAACTCCAATTTTCCGAAAATACCGTATTCCGTAAGCCATCGGTTCGTACCCGATCCAGTTGATCGACGTGCCTGTACAGGCGGCAAACAAACCTAAACGCTCGTCACTGCGATCCGAGGCGTGACATGAAAACGTAATGAACTTGCGGAAATCAACAGAGATGGCGTGCAGAGCTGAGCGACCGAAGGACTTGGCAATGATGGCCTGTTCATAATTCACCTGCCGAGGGCCCAGGTTCTCTGGCCCTTTGATAGCCCATCCCCATCGGATTGAACTGACACAGGATCGATTCTGCCAATTCCGCTATCGGTTATTGCCTGGGTGGAGTCTTATAGGGACGCTGCAGACGTTCCGCCGAACACAATTTACTGCCGGCCTCTTCTATCAAATTTTCTTTATTGACGGAAAATCGCTGAAATTATTGAATTACTTCGATCAGTTAAAGATTACCTGCACGATTTGGGCTACAAAGAAAATGTTGAAAAGTATGGATGTTGAAAATCACAATAGGATTCGTCTTGCAACAGGCGAAGGTCATCATTAGGCTGTTGGTATAATATACCAACAATTGTATATTATACAATACTAGCTGTACCCGCCCGGCGTTGCCCGTGCAAAAAAATTAGAAAATGCAGATAAGTGAATAGCGCAGGAATCTCTCTCTCTTCCCCCCCCCCACACACACACACAACATTCCCCGTCGATAAAAATCGTACCTTCAGTCATTCTTGAGTTTTATCGGCACAAACATTGTACACTTTCTTTTAGGACCCCGTAAAACAATCAGTTGTAAAAAATTGATAGCTGTACCCGCCCGTGTCCCCGTGTGCCCGTGTTGTCACTTTATTCACTTTTTTCACGTTTAAAACTCACTTTTTTCACTTTTTTAAAACTTAAAAACTCACTTTTTTGAAATTCACTTTTTCAAAATTAAAAAAAATTTTTTTTTTTCAAAAATCGAAAATCGGGCTTTGAGGTCTTGTTGCCAGCCTCTTTGTGCTTTCGTGTAAAAAATTCCAGGTCCCTGCGTGCGATAGATTTGGCTGGAGAGCTCGGTCAAACAAACAAACAAACACTTGCTTTTATTATTATAGATAGATACCACGTTCTTGAAGCCAAGCCAGTGCGCACTAACTGACTCCCAAGTTGGAAGAGGACAGCCACAAAATCACTTCATATGCTTAAGATGGACATGGCCCAAACAATCTGGACCAAACTAAGTAGAGAATTTTTATCTCTCTGAAAGTCGGTTTAGGGATTCTTCATACTGCCATCCCTTTGATTCCTAAGAAAAATGTATAACTACCCATCTACTCATGTATCAAAAGCAGGCATGCAGTATAGGTTTTTTGGAACTCCGCTCAAAACCTCGCTGGTCCGACGTAGGCCAACAATAGATGTGTTGTGAAAACGTGATCTTCGGCAGATAACTAGAACGGTAAACAAGATGTTGCAACATCCTCATGGCTAACGGGGCACGAGCTGGAGCTGAGAGTCCTGCGGTTTTACCCTGTTGACCTCGGAGAAATCGACCGTGCTCTATCAATGTTAACTAAGCACTTACTTACGTACGAACATGCCAAACCTCCGCAGCTGAGAAGATTAACGCCAATACGTTTTCGGTACATACCTGCAACGCCGGTCTGCCGCTTATCGCCGCAGTGGGTCGCTTCTGAGAATTTTCACGTTCGCCGAACATCGACGAGCAACGACGATCGTCGTTGATGTCGTTGAAGAACTGTCATTGGATTTTCTACGGCACTGACGGGGTTAAAATTTTTGACTAGGCTTCTTGAGTTTTTTCAGGTACCTTCTGCAAATGGTACATCGTGATAAGGGATAATGTCTCTGATAATTAGAAGTTGATAAAAACTATTGTCAAAAATTGCATTCGCTGTTCACAACTGAAACAAACATGATTTTGAGCTGAAAATGAACATCTAATAAAAGGGTCAGCATCCAAATGCGAACTTGTAAATATAAAGTTCCAATATAACATTCAGGGAGCCTGTTGTGAGTGCATTAACATCGGTATCGTAATCATAAATAATAATCATCATATTGTCCGTGAAACATAGATTTGTTAATATTCCTCAATAAGCTGCACCATATTGTTAACCCTACTACACCTACTCCCAATTGTATGAAATCGTAGGATTGAAAAAGGGGAAGGTCGCTTGCAAATATACCGGACGCTTACAGGTATAAAACCGCTACTCGTTTCCATACAATTTGGTTGGGTTTCCTGGATTCTCGGCCAAAAAAACGCCCAGAAACTATGCAGCAAAGAAACTCCCCACTAAGGAAAATATCAATATTTAGAAAAGACTATTTTCGAACGAGCGAAGGTCGAGAACCCGAGCAAGAATGACCGGGCTGTTGAAGATTTTTTCGTGAAGTCACTATGTTATTTTTGACTTCGGATGTATCCGCTCTCCCTTTATTCTGCTGCTTATTAGCCGTACAAAATAGCGTCATGTGAATGAGGAGTGGGTTCGGGACCTGTCACGATTGATTTACGGTGCAGTTCCCAGCTCAACTAACCCCTGAAATGGCTCTGCTATTCATACGCGGTAGTTATCGTTGTCACCTCGGCTATCAACTCAATAGCACAGCTCGTTTGTATCAGATGAATTTAGAGCATTTCATGAATCCTTTACCGCGGAGTGGAATGAATTCTTACCAACGCTTCAATTGCAGCCATACTAAAGGCCACTTTGCAGCCAATTTATGGAAAGGTTTAAATTTGTTTGTGCTGAAATGTTCACTAATAGCTGACTGAGGGCCACTTTCACCAAAAACGATTTCATACTCGTTGAAGTGACAGACGCGTCCGTTGCTCATGGTAGCTTTTTTGATAGATACGTTACCAACAATGACTAACGAGCCAGTAACTTTAACTAGCCAAAATTTTTTGGTCGAAGTGGCCCTGAGCAACATTTTTGTAGATGGTTTACGCCTATCGACAAAAAATCTTGATTCGACGTCCTTATAACTGATAAGTTCACACTGTGAACTTCACAGGTAGCTTCAGTCAAATTGAACATGCCCTTCAAGCAGAATACATTAATTCAGACTTGACAAATATAAACATTCATTTCTAAGTAGGCACCTTAAATTGTAAAAGAAAACAACTCGATAGCTACAAAACACTCATGTTGGAGATATCTCTTTGAGTTAAAGAAGTGAAGAGCAAAGAGGCCCAGACTGATCTTTAGATTTCATCGTCGGTAATAATTCGTCTCTCGGAATCTTTGTTAGTCAGTTCAGAAAACCTTTAGCTAAAGACGACGACGCGGACTGTACCCACTTCTCGATGGAAGGCGTCAGTATTTCTATAAAAAGTTATTATGACCCCGGGCTAGTGAAGCAATAACGAGGAAAGCTCCGAGCCGGGAGAGACTTCTTTCATCGGAGAGATGGATGCGCCCGACGATGAGCGGCCGGGCCCGTTTCTCCATATGGAACGAATACGAGACCGGGCTAAAGAGATAGAAAAGGACGCCATAAGCGGGGATGCCGACGGAGCGAGCGAGAAGGCACGAGAAGCTGAGCGATGGGACATCAAGACGAAAAGGTAGCGATGAGCGGAGGGTCGAGAACTGGGAAAGGACCGAGAGGAAAAAACTTGTCCAGGAACACAGCTCTGTACAGTCGGCGACAAAAACGCCATTTGAATACGAGCAAACAATGTCCGGTACTGGAGGGCGACCCCGGGGCCCCCCTCCACCTTGTGCTTCAGATGCTCATGGATGGAGGTGAGGACTCCGCCAAGAGAAGACGATACGTGGAGGCGATCGGTGACGTCTTCCGACTCCCACTCTTGACGATTATTCCGTCAGACTTGTCAGCGAGGTGGGCTTCGAACGGGACTGCTACCTACTGAGATAGTTTGGTGTTGTCATATTGTAATCGTAAGCAACAATTATGCAGCGTAATGTTTTACGCAAGAGATTATAATCGAGAGAGTCAATGAGGACTCTAAACAGCGCATTGAGGTTTGCTGATTTTTCAAACATCAGGGTTTGCAGGAATAAAACTACAAATCTATAACTATAATTTCCAATATGAAATTTAAATAGAAGCATGCCGTGGTCTCGTTCCGGCCATGTCGACCTCTGCCTTACCGCTTTACCGGCGCGTATGCGCAGAGGGGTTTTTATCCTAATCTTTCATTATCTACCTTTTGAAGCAGGCCAAGCGCCGGCGCTGATCCCGGCCCATGACTTGCTGGAACCGGCCGGCAGTTCATGACCTCGGTTATTTATTGCTGCGTGCAAATTCATCGGGCACCACCTCCACTGTCTACGGATAGGAGTAGCAAAAATGAAGATTTCTAAAAATTTCGTCAAAAAGATCTTGTTTTACTTCGGATACAAAAATCTACCACCTCCCCCCTACCAAACAATAAATACATACAATAGGAAAAAATAACGCAAAATTGTTGGAAAATATTTTATGCAGTAAGGTAATCGATGTTACAGTTACGTTGGGACTTGAATAAAAGGGATGGAAAGGATCGAGTACATTTATCTGCCATAAAACTTTCCCAAGGAGCAGTTTTCAAAATTTTTTGCTGGGTTTACCTATAATCAGGTTTTATGCCTTGTTGGGACGAACAATTTCCTACCTAACTATTATACAATATGACGCTTTTAAAATAAATAGGTAGTTGAAATAATGGAAAAACGGCCTTTCACAAAATCTTCTACAAGGGAGGTAAAACAGGAGTAATACCGAGAGGAGAGGCGTCGCCGAAATGAACCTTTCTAATTACGAGCCCGTTGAATACAAATGCCCCTTACGAGGTAGGAATGCTCCCGAATATAGTCGCTGCGTTAAGACGCAACAGAAGGCGTAAGAGGGAGACCAAAACAGTAGATGGTGTGTTACTCGAAAGGGCCGAGGGTTGGAGGAAGTGTTCGCTCGAAAGAGAAGTTTCGGGAAAGTTTAATCTAAGAAAGCCAAAACGGGCGTGAAGCTCTTCGAGGCTTCTCTATTCTGGTTGAGCCCACCTTGTAAACTTCTGGGTCCTTCAGTCTTACACCATTAATAATAGAACACTTCTTCTAGCCTTTGATAGGTCGTGGCGGAGTCCCTGAACTGTTAAGGGGCTTCCTAACTCCTATTATGCCCGGGGCAAATTGACATTATAGGCTTACGATTGGTTCTCAAGAGAGGAATATTTTAGCGATCACTGAGGTCAATAAGTCACACCGAGTGGTGTTGCGTTTTCAAAATTCACAGAGAATGCCTGATCTCCGAACGCTGCTCTCCCAACAATAAATAATAAATCATGTTTATTACGTTTTTCCAAAAAACCGAATTCAGCTCTCATCAGATCCACGTAATATGACCACTTACTGACGTCATTCACAGAAATTCAACAGTCTTTTCGCACATCGAAAGGCAAATCAAGGGTTGGTTTTAAAATGAGCCCGAAATTCTGCTTAGGCCCCGTTTACCGAGCTCAAACTCCGCGTAGACGAGAGGCCAGAGACACCGCCTGTTATACCGACCATAGACCGATATTAATTTTAGTTTCCAGCTCAGTGGCTTTCTCCCCTCCCGTTCGATGTTTTTGTAATGAACCAAAACGGGATCGGTAAATAGCCTTCGACTGAACGATTTTTAGAAGGAGAGGCTTCTGTTTAAAGTAAACTCGGAATAGACATGGCCCTCCCGTGACCGTCCGGCTGATTTTAACCATCGCGCGCGTTCTGAGATTTTGGGCGTATTTAGCTAAGCGTATATTGGAAGCTAATACAGCGGAGGAGAGTTGAAACAATTTTTTTTGCATTGATGTGAAAAAATAGGTTAATGGGTTTAGGGTTTGTGCTGAAATCGGCCAATGCTATTGTTATATGTATACATGGTATGTATAAACTTGTAACCATCAGCCTTAAAGCACCTCGAATCGAGACCTTCACAATATTTTTCCCTACAGATGAATCGAAGAAGTTTCACCGCGGAGTTCAGCAGGCAAGTCGACCGCAATTTGTAAATGCTAATTACACTAGGCCCCACCCTGCAGCGGTATTGGCACAGTAAAAATGAGGCTTTCATACGACTGATTAGCAATACTGTTAGCCCCAAGTAGTTAAATTAATGTCCTCGGTTAATTTAAGGAAACCCACCATCTTTAGCATAGATGTGTCCATAGAGGTTCCGAGAAAAATGTTCAGATCGGCAAAAAGTGGGGGATTCGCGTGATATTGGATTTGAAATTTTGAGTGTGCGGTTTGACAAGTTATACTAGTGACACAAGTCTTGCGTGGCAGCCAATAATCTGTTAAGATGACCTGTCTCCTTGGCGACAAGTGTGAACGGACGGCCAGCAGGAGGTGATAGGCCGCGTCATCCGCTCTTCCACTTCACATCGGATTCTCGTAGCTGAGCTTACGCAACGGATGGCACCTCTCGCGGGCCTGCTGACCTTATCTTTCTTCAACCATCTTTTATCACCGATAAACGTCTATTCTATTGCTTCATGAATGCCATAGCTTATTAATCGAATGACGATTAATATAGGCACTCCAGATTGCATCAGAATAGCGCAGAAGGGAAAAATGTTGGAAGTTTTTAATTTTTGTATAATTCTCATGTTATGGATTGTGATGATATTTAATTAGGCACATGCAGCCTCGATAGCATTGTAGATTTGTACTACATTCGTTGACATTGATCTCAAAGTTGATTTTGAAATCGAAGTTGACTTTGATTTCGAAGTTGACTTTGATCTCGAAGTTGATTTTGGTCTCGAAGATGACTTCGATCTCGAAGTTGAGTTTGAAATCGAAGTTGACTTTGATCTCGTAGTTGAGTTTGATCTCGAAGTTGACTTTGAACTCGAAGTTGACATTGATCTCGAAGTTGAGTTTGAACTCGAAGTTGACATTGATCTCGAAGTTGAGTTTGAACTCGAAGTTGATTTTGAACTCGAAGTTGATTTTGAACTCGAAGTTGACTTTGAACTCGAAGTTGAGTTTGAACTCGAAGTTGTGTTTGAACTCGAAGTCGACTTTGATCTCGAAGTTGAGTTTGAACTCGAAGTTGATTTTGAACTCGAAGTTGTGTTTGTTCTCGAAGTTGACTTTGAACTCGAAGTTGACTTTGAACTCGAAGTTGACATTGATCTCGAAGTTGTGTTTGTTCTCGAAGTTGACTTTGAACTCGAAGTTGACTTTGAACTCGAAGTTGACTTTGAACTCGAAGTTGACTTTGAACTCGAAGTTGACATTGATCTCGAAGTTGAGTTTGAACTCGAAGTTGACATTGATCTCGAAGTTGAGTTTGAACTCGAAGTTGACATTGATCTCGAAGTTGACTTTGATCTCGAAGTTGACTTTGATCTCGAAGTTGACTTTGAACTCGAAGTTGATTTTGAACTCGAAGTTGAGTTTCATCTCGAAGTTCAGTTTGATCTCGAAGTTGAGTTTGAACTCGAAGTTGACATTGATCTCGAAGTCGACTTTGATCTCGAAGTTGACTTTGATGGCAAAATTGACGTTGATCTTGATGTTGACTTCGATCTCGAAGTTGAGTTTGATCTCGAAATTGTCTTTGATCTCGAAGTTGACTTTGATCTCGAAGTTGAGTTTGATCTCGAAGTTGAGTTTGATCTCGAAGTTGACTTCGATCTCGAAGTTGACTTTGATCTCGAAGTTGATTTTGAACTCGAAGTTGAGTTTGATCTCGAAGTTGACTTTGATCTCGAAGTTGACTTTGATCTCGAAGTTGATTTTGAACTCGAAGTTGAGTTTGATCTCGAAGTTGACTTTGATCTTGAAGTTGACTTTGATCTTGAAGTTGACTTTGATCTCGAAGTTGAGTTTGAACTCGAAGTTGATTTTGAACTCGAAGTTGACTTTGATCTATAAGTTGAGCTTGAACTCGAAGTTGATATTGATCTCGAAGTTGACTTTGATCTCGAAGTTGAGTTTGAACTCGAAGTTGATTTTGAACTCGAAGTTGTGTTTGTTCTCGAAGTCGACTTTGATCTCGAAGTTGATATTGATCTCGAAGTTGACTTTGATCTCGAAGTTGATTTTGAACTCGAAGTTGACTTTGTTCTCGAAGTTGACTTTGATCTCGAAGTTGATTTTGAACTCGAAGTTGACATTGATCTCGAAGTTGAGTTTGAACTCGAAGTTGACATTGATCTCGAAGCTGAGTTTGAACTCGAAGTTGATTTTGAACTCGAAGTTGACTTTGGTCTCGAAGTTGACTTTGATCTCGAAGTTGACTTTGATCTCGAAGTTGAGTTTGAACTCGAAGTTGACATTGATCTCGAAGTTGAGTTTGAACTCGAAGTTGATTTTGAACTCGAAGTTGTGTTTGTTCTCGAAGTCGACTTTGATCTCGAAGTTGATATTGATCTCGAAGTTGACTTTGATCTCGAAGTTGATTTTGAACTCGAAGTTGACTTTGTTCTCGAAGTTGACTTTGATCTCGAAGTTGATTTTGAACTCGAAGTTGACTTTGAACTCGAAGTTGAGTTTGAACTTGAAGTTGTGTTTGAACTCGAAGTCGACTTTGATCTCGAAGTTGAGTTTGAACTCGAAGTTGACATTGATCTCGAAGTTGAGTTTGAACTCGAAGTTGACATTGATCTCGAAGTTGAGTTTGAACTCGAAGTTGACTTTGAACTCGAAGTTGAGTTTGAACTCGAAGTTGTGTTTGTTCTCGAAGTTGACTTTGAACTCGAAGTTGACTTTGAACTCGAAGTTGACATTGATCTCGAAGTTGAGTTTGAACTCGAAGTTGACATTGATCTCGAAGTTGAGTTTGAACTCGAAGTTGACATTGATCTCGAAGTTGAGTTTGAACTCGAAGTTGATTTTGAACTCGAAGTTGACTTTGATCTCGAAGTTGACTTTGATCTCGAAGTTGACTTTGATCTCGAAGTTGAGTTTGAACTCGAAGTTGACATTGATCTCGAAGTTGAGTTTGAACTCGAAGTTGACATTGATCTCGAAGTTGAGTTCGAACTCGAAGTTGACATTGATCTCGAAGTTGAGTTTGTTCTCGAAGTCGACTTTGATCTCGAAGTTGATATTGATCTCGAAGTTGACTTTGATCTCGAAGTTGATTTTGAACTCGAAGTTGACTTTGTTCTCGAAGTTGACTTTGATCTCGAAGTTGATTTTGAACTCGAAGTTGACTTTGAACTCGAAGTTGAGTTTGAACTCGAAGTTGTGTTTGAACTCGAAGTCGACTTTGATCTCGAAGTTGAGTTTGAACTCGAAGTTGATTTTGAACTCGAAGTTGTGTTTGTTCTCGAAGTCGACTTTGATCTCGAAGTTGACTTTGATCTCGAAGTTGACTTTGATCTCGAAGTTGACTTTGATCTCGAAGTTGAGTTTGAACTCGAAGTTGACTTTGTTCTCGAAGTTGACTTTGATCTCGAAGTTGATTTTGAACGCGGAGTTGACATTGATCTCGAATTTGACTTTGATCTCGAAGTTGACTTTGAACTCGAAGTTGATATTGATTTCGAAATTGATTTTGAACTCGAAGTTGAGTTTGATCTCGAAGTTGACTTTGATCTTGAAGTTGACTTTGATCTCGAAGTTGACTTTGATCTCGAAGTTGAGTTTGAACTCGAAGTTGACATTGATCTCGAAGTTGAGTTTGAACTCGAAGTTGATTTTGAACTCGAAGTTGACTTTGGTCTCGAAGTTGACTCTGATCTCGAAGTTGACTTTGATCTCGAAGTTGAGTTTGAACTCGAAGTTGACTTTGATCTCGAAGTTGAGTTTGAACTCGAAGTTGACATTGATCTCGAAGTTGAGTTTGAACTCGAAGTTGATTTTGAACTCGAAGTTGACTTTGATCTCGAAGTTGACTTTGATCTCGAAGTTGACTTTGATCTCAAAGTTGAGTTTGAACTCGAAGTTGACTTTGATCTCGAAGTTGACTTTGATCTCGAAGTTGACTTTGATCTCAAAGTTGAGTTTGAACTCGAAGTTGACTTTGATCTCGAAGTTGAGTTTGAACTCGAAGTTGATTTTGAACTCGAAGTTGTGTTTGTTCTCGAAGTCGACTTTGATCTCGAAGTTGATATTGATCTCGAAGTTGATTTTGAACTCGAAGTTGACTTTGAACTCGAAGTTGAGTTTGAACTCGAAGTTGTGTTTGAACTCGAAGTCGACTTTGATCTCGAAGTTGAGTTTGAACTCGAAGTTGATTTTGAACTCGAAGTTGTGTTTGTTCTCGAAGTCGACTTTGATCTCGAAGTTGACTTTGATCTCGAAGTTGACTTTTATCTCGAAGTTGACTTTGATCTCGAAGTTGACTTTGATCTCGAAGTTGAGTTTGAACTCGAAGTTGACTTTGTTCTCGAAGTTGACTTTGATCTCGAAGTTGATTTTGAACGCGAAGTTGACATTGATTTCGAAGTTGACTTTGATCTCGAAGTTGATTTTGAACTCGAAGTTGACTTTGTTCTCGAAGTTGACTTTGATCTCGAAGTTGATTTTGAACTCGAAGTTGACTTTGATTTCGAAGTTGAGTTTGATCTCGAAGTTGAGTTCGATCTCGAAGTTGAGTTTGAACTCGACGTTGATTTTGAACTGGAGTTGATTTTGGACTGAAAATAATCGAGATTTTTGGCGTGCAACTATGTTGGCACTTGGGTCTGTTTGATTGTTGACTCATTTTTTTTCCAGCTAGGAGTACTGCAATCGCTCTAAAACTTCTTGTGGAAGTGTATCATGACACATATTACCCAAAACCGCAAAAAGCCGGGTTTCGAAAAAAATGGCACTTCGGCCCTTTTGCAGGTTTCGTGCTTCAAATCCAGTTTTTGCGAGTAAAATTTTGTTTTTGATGTATAGTTCCCGCGAATATAGTGGTGAACTGAACAAAAATAGAAAATTCATGTTTTCTCTATTTCGCTGATCTTAGCATTGATTCATTCAGCAGTTTGATTCCAAAGCCCCCTAAATGCTTTCGAAATAAATCCGGGAAAATCCCTTCTCATCTCTCATGCTACCCCTATTTCGGATAGTTGAATCAGGAGAGACAAGATTGGTTTCACGTAGGTTTGCACCCTATCTTTTTGATAAGTCCCTAGCACTCGAGGAAGGGAGGGGTGTTGACCCCAATGTCCATAACCCCCCTTCCTACGTGCCTGTACCTGTTTATGAATTTAGTAGTTCAGAACACCACTACACTGCCTGTGTAGCGCAAATAATAAACCGTTGCACCAATAATGCGCCCAGTTTTATCTAATACATTTTATTCGCTCGAATTCTAATGTAACAGAACAGCGAAAGATGGCAACGCCCTGGATGGAACTTGTCGGTGCTACGGGTCGCTATAAACTCGGATCCTTATCTCTCTCGAGCTGATATCATCGCTCATTACTTACATGAGCCGGCCGGCACTGGGCACGATCGATTGAGCTGTTATTTCTTCGACCGTTGTGTTACAAAAGAGCGGTTTAATCTCGTAACAGCCAGACCATCGGAGAACAACTGTGGGTACTTGCGCAAACCGATAGTTGCAACTCACGAAACGGCTAGAAAAACGTTGGTGAAGAAATGGCAACGTCGCCATACCCACACACGGCTTAATGTGAGCTGGCATACATAGGTGCCGACTATTTTCAAACTTTACGGTTTGAATTCTCGACATCAATACTTCAATTGTTTCGATTACTGATTTTACAAATACCTGTATGGAAGATGACTTTAACTGATTTCTCCCTATATTATACTGTTCAGTCGGGGTTTTTTCAACATACATTTAACTATTGTATGTTTGCGTTTCTCGAAAGTTCAGAATCAGGTTCCGAAATATTCAGAATCAGCGAAGCCACGTTAAGAACTGCAGCCCTCATGTATGGTCTGAGGTTCTAATACCTTTTTCGGAACAGTTAAGTATATCGGCTGTATCTACCTTGAACATGAAGACCCAGTCAAAAAAGCTTGAAATCGAGCAAGAGAAAAACTCCTCTGATACAAAATCATAATTATAGGTAAGAGGTAGGCAATTCGCTCTCTGATTTGAATTTCGTCTAATTTCGTGCATACCTACGTTCGAAGCATCGCTGACGAACACGTGTCGAACTTCACCTCGACTGTCTGGTAACTGGCGAACACGTGTTTCCTCCCAGCTTCCAGTGATGTGTAGACTAGTAGACTTCTAGAAGTTTCCATCGCCCCGTGTTCATTTCTGAGTTCCAATCGACTCACCAAACCCCCGATTCAATCTCTCAGAATACCCATCACTTTCAACGCGAGGACCGCGTATACTTCTTCGAATCCGTAAATAGTCACAAAATATATCTTGCGGGCGGTATTTTCGGCCCCTCCTTCGGTCCTCGGGTGTCTAATTTTAAAAGCGGGTGAGGAATTAGTTTATACACATCGCGGGACCGAAAGCAAAGCTGCGTTTTCATCGAAGAGAAACCACTTTAGTGGACCTTTCGAAACGTTTGTTATTCAGAATCTCTCCCGACAAATAGCACCGAATCCAATTGGTAGGCGTAAGCACTGGCACTTTGGCGCAAAAAATGTTAGGGTGAGGACCCTTGAAATATAAACTGCATACACAACCTAACACTTGAACGATGGTATTGCTCCTCATAGGCTTCCAAATATTGGTATGATATGATCGTCGGCTACTACGAACTACAATGCTGAGGGTCACTGGTAGCAGAGAAGAACGGCTACCCGCGTGGGTGAAATGCCGGCCTTGGATACGATCTCGATCAAGTCAGAACGTCGAGCTATACAGCGTGACTCATCTGTATCAAAAACCGTTCAGATCACCGTTTCGGGGGCTGGCGCCAGTTATCTTCTAGTTTTGATGATCGAGTCGTCTCATTTGACTTCTGCGGGCGGTGACGTCTTGGATGTCTTTGAAACACGTAAAATTACCGACAAATATTAAAGGTTTTATTACATTGATGGCGGTTTTCGCTTATGGACAAGTAGAGGAGATATTTGAGAGTTTGTAGTTGAAATAAAATCTTGACCTACTTTGAGAAAGATCATCTCACTCTTTTAATTCGTAAAACAGGGGAGAATTTTAATCCCGGCGACTTGCAAACATAAGATAGACCCCCTGAAAATTACATCATCTTCTTTCAGGTCATTTTCACCGAAATTTGTTTCACTAGTTAACGTTACTGACGTTGGTTGCTGATGTTAGATTTGTTGATGGATACGTGGCCAACAGTAACAAACGGGATGATAACTTTACCTGGTGAAAAAACCAGTGGTGCGCAGATAACAAAGAATGCTTCCATACTTTGATACGTAAAGTTTGGCACAATTTGATTAAATCCGATTGTCGATTTTAGGCCGATTACAATACTTCCATTCACTCTACGAAGTAAAAAATTACGAAGTAAAACATTTCTTTGAAATTTCAAGCACAAAACTGGTGAATTGCCCAATAAAATGAATTGTCAAAACTGTAAAATCCCACCTCCACACCTCCTGGCTCATTCAAGCTTAAATAGAAGACGAAAACATTTTGCCAACGGACGAAATATGTTTCATCGAACGCTTTCGCCATTATGAAAATATCGGACTACTGAGAGCATCCGCTTCTGAAAGCAATCACTATAGTTAAACGGATTAATATATTAGTAAACCTAGAAAGCCTAACCATCAGATTATGACGGCACACACTCTTGACACAATTGAGCCAGTAGAAAAACGAAAGGTTCGTAGAATAGCAGCCGAAGCGTGAGGGACCTGGGATGGACGGTTGGATCTTCGGATGTTGGTTCCCATAGGAGCAGCTCCACTGGTCTTCATCGTACTTTCAGCCTCACGGTTCGACCGACGCAAAGGACCTGTGACCTGGTGAATAGCTGGGGGACCACCCACCAGAAGACTTGGTGTCCGTCGGGGCGCTATAATCCCGTTGTGGCGTGGAAATTAATGAATTGAGTCGGGACGAAGTCGAGCAAAAAACTGCGAGTGTCTTTTATGTATTTCCACCTTAGAGAGGTTGATGCTGGTCAGACTGTTATAAAAATTTGTTCGATCGATGTTCATGTCTCACACATATAAAGGAAAAATTTATGTTTTTTTTAATAATTAAGGCCACGTTCAAAGTCGAATTTGTGATCGTTAAAACAAAAACTGAAAAGATCAGTCAATCCAGAAATGAAACAAATCGGACGCCGAGCTAAAACGCGCTGGAATCAAGCTCTGGGCTGACCCGTCAAATATAGAAATAGATACGACGGAGGAATCAAAACTTAAATAGCTTCAATTTGCGTTGCCAATACTATGTAAAATGTTTTGTGGACACCGTCCAATAAGACCGTTATATTTAAACCGTTAGGTGTCGACGAAACTGCGTTCATTCTCACACTTTCTTTGAAGTTCAACCCTCTGTCTCGATTCTTATTGGTGCACCATTGGATTAATGCATTATCTTGCAGCCACAGCCCGTAAACAATGCGTTTAATCATATGCGATTTTTCAAAGCACCCGTTTTTTCGCGATACGAGACGCTTTTTTAAAACTTCGTTCGGTTTCTGTACTAGATTTTTTTAGTAACTATGGAATCGAAACTATAGACATTTTAGAACAATAAAACCACCAAAATAAAGCAGATGGTTGACTCGATTTTCATCAAGCGCTACACTAGGTTCCATCAAAAGCTATTCTAACGAATCATTAGCCCCTAGGTATGTTCCAGGCGATCATTAATTTTTGAAACTTTATAAATTGTTTTCTCGATGGTGTCTCCGAAATGAACCGAAGAGCGAGAAAAATGGGTCAAAAATATCCTAGGTACATAGTAGAAATAAGCGAAGGGTAAGGGGAAGGACCGAGGAATGTCACAAAAAGTACTTTTAGAGAAAAAGCATGTTTTGTATTTTAAACTCAATGTTTTTTCCCCTTACACCGAATCTTTCGTTGCTTCTCAGTGCGACATTTATACTTTTTTCCCCTTGGAGTTTTACTAAACGGTTAGAACCTTTCAATTCCTACAAAATGCGCTATTAAGCTGGTTTTTGGGAAAAATGGACATTTCCTGTTCTTTCCCCTTACCCTTCAAGTTATCTTTGTGGCGAGTTTGTTTTCGTCACATTCATCTACTTACTATTTTCAAATTTATTTAAATGAAGATAATTTTTATTCGTCGACTCTTACAATTATCAATGCCCACGTTCATACCAACCCAGTTTTTAAGTTTTTACCAACTACAAGATTCACTACAAAGAGACCAAAAATGACGAAAATTCTAGGAAGAATTGTGATTCGCTGGTGCTTTCAAGTTTAGCTTAATCTACAGAACAGTGTGGCGAGTGTTAGGTATTTCCAGTATACGCATTTTGGGTAGGTCTATAGCCTTTTTTGGTCAAAACACCGCCGCCGCAGATTTATTTAAAGATGAAGATGGCTCAATTTACTATATTAGGCCGCTGACGTCCTCCAGCCAATTCCTGTGGGCCGATTGCTCTTGTTCCAAACACCTCCTGCCTCAGCTCCAATGCGGCGCGGCGGTTTGTATTCAGAACGGCGTTATTTTTACACCAATCTAACCTCGGTTTATTATAATCGGGAGGCAACTCATTTCTCTCGTTCAAGTTTTCGGAATTGACGTTCAGTTTCATCTCCGCTTTTGCGTTGTTATTCTCACGTACATAATTATGAAAAAATGTAAGTACCTACCAATTTGGTTGTGGATGGTTGAAAATAAGGGATGGCACGTGATGGAAAAAAATTGTACGAAACATAATAATATATAGATTATACCTACATTATATAATCAATCGGAGAATTCTGTCTGCCTGCACCTACCTATTTGATACTTACGTTTTTGTCGTATTTCTATTTTTTTGATAAATTGATTTACCTATTGCCGTTATCTAGTTTCATATTTTCCATTGCCAAAATAATTTGATTGGTGTGTAGGTCGTATGTCGGACAATTCAATAGAGGAGCTGAAATTCCATGTTTCAGCCTTAATTTGACCAAAACCGTATACAGCCTGTATCACTGTATCGGTAACATAATGATTGATTTTATATAGTCACTACTACTTGACAGTTGAAAAGCCAATATTGACGCGGCCGTGAGCTCCATGAGGTCATACAAAGGAGGGGCGGGAGTATCGAGGGGCAGCAGCAGATCAGCAGGCGCTAAAGGAGCGATCCAAAGGGACGATCCTGCGGCTGAAAAGGGGGTATGCGTCGCTAGGTCGCCATCGTTTCTCTCGACCGTCGGCAGCTGCACAAAGTGAAGGAACCCTCGGTCTCCCTGCCGCCCCCGTCTCGACACTGCTGTCTATTCCTCGACGTGGGGGCTATTCTTCGTCTCCGTCTGTTGCTCAACCGAGGGGTAGCAGCTTCTGAGGGTTGAAGGCGGGCAGTGAAATGGGTGTTGAGGGAGTGCCCTATGTGAGGAAGACGATAGGCTGCTTTTTCTACAGTAGTCTTTCCTTAACAAGCGATTGTTGTTCTACAAAGCAATACACGGTTGAAGAGAAAAATCTCTTCTCTTGACTTGGAAGGTGAGGAAGATCGGACCAAAAGGTTCCCTCAATATCAACACTTTTCACTGCCTTCATCTCAGCTATTAGCTAAAAACCCACCACAGGCTGGAAATTTCGCTAACGCTTCTTTACTCATTCGAATATTATTGGGGTACCTTTGACCTAATAAAAAACACACTTCCCCCACTTCATTTACCAATGAAATTATTTATACCTGTGGATTGACAAAAGTGGAGCATCATTCAACAATGCGACGATCTGTTGACAAACCACAACCAAAGCTACAATGCCTGGGCCAAGCAAGGAAAACCTTCTCTTCATCTTCAGTACTGAGGTAAACGAAGAGTTTTGCCCAGATGATAGCTCCTGCAAGGGAGACTATAGAGAAAGGGTGGACCGGCTCGTTTAGAATTCAAAGAGCCAGAGAGGGCGGGAAGGTATCTACAAACAGTGGCAGGAGAAAGGATAAAATGAGCAAACGGGTAGGTGGTCTCTGGGGCGGTGGACAGACGTGCCATGCTTTGCAGGGCAGGAAGGGCAGCAACTTGAGAGGAGAGACTAAAGCCTTGATCACACCTACAGGATTTTATCGTTGTCGTTTGTGTCGAATCGTGAATGTAATTGAATGAAGCGACGTTAGTTACCGAGGACAGTTTACGAGCCAGAAATCATCTGACATGATTATTTGTCCAGATTTGTAACAGTTTATCGAGGAGCGGGCTTGAATCCTGCAATTGCTTAGCTTCTTCACATGCATTCAAATGCATACATATCCAAATAATACTAAAGATTCATTCGGTTTTGTGCGTGGGAGTAGGCATGCCAAAACCAAGTGACTCTTGATCGTCCTAAGGATATCTACTTCATACTAAGCGATTTTAACTTGATACACCACAAACTAGTAAATCGCCCAGTATAGGGAGTAGCGCCCGTTTTGAATTTTTGCATCATATTGAACAAGTCTGCATCAGTTTGCGATTGCACAACAGTCAAATTGATAAGGTACCGAAGAAATAACCGGGGGACGACTTAGTACGTGTGACTGAACTTCGCCGCTCCTGGGAGGACGATATGGAGTCGGCGGGTAGCTTAGGGGCGGTAAAGGAGATGGAAAGAGAAGTCTACGCTGAGAAATGGACTTTTTGCTTCGGTTTATGATTCACCCTCAGGGGAGTCCAATCGATAGCCAACGGCAGCAGCTCTCTCTCGACGCAGCGTCCATACAACACTGCTAAGTTTATGCTTAGAAATGCTCACCACTTCGACGTAATGTTGATGATGGTAACTTTATTGGTTATGTTACCACCGGCAACTAAAGTCGAATCGGTTAATTCTTGTGGTCGGAAAAAATAAAACGCTCAAAATGCCCTTATCTCGGAAGTACTGCTGTGAGTAACGGACATTCCTGGTAAACAGAAATGTCAGTACCTAATCGAAATTCCAATGCGTTGTTTCTTGGACCGACATTTCTATTATGTGATTAGGCTGAGAATTGAGGTGGCTGGGTAGTTTGAGGGGATACCTCTGCATAATACGGCTACTTCTGTAAAACTGCTTATATATAGACGGACCATTCTCTCATTTACTCTGGGTAAATTAAAGTTCGAAATATCATTTTCACTTTGAGCCAAAAAAGAAAAGCGTTCTGTAGAATCTAAGCAAACAAAAAATATTTGACCTCTCTGCGCTGTGGTTCGGATTTGGCTGTTTCGTATAGAACCTGCTGTGCCTACGCATTGCAATCATCCAAGGGGTTTCTGTTAAGATTTCTTGCTCAAACATGTCGTCTATTGAAGGCTGCGACAAACTCTATGATTACAGAACCCAAAAAAGACGACGCCGGATATGTTTCACAATCCGCCCACTTCTACAGAGCAAGCAACGGCGTGACAGAGGTTCCTCTTGACAGCCAAGCGGTGGGTAGAAAAGAAGACGAAAGAATAGTTTTTGGCTATAATGACCAAGGAAACGGGCCACCTACCATTGGTTGATAGAACAAGGATTATTCCCTATTCTTACAAAACGAAAAAAAGATGCCTCACTTGAATCAACTTCAATTGAACTAAAGTTTCACAATATTTTAACTAGGTGCTATTTTTTATTTGACAAAATAAACGCAAGTTAACCTCAGAAGTTGGTAATCATCATTCAATCGTTGGCATGTGTGCTTGTGAAAGTCAATTGAATTGATTGCGTTCTGAGCTTTGAGCGTTGAACACCTCCGATGCACTTTGCCCCCAACGTATGGCTGCCTTCCACCGTCAAAATTTTCAGCAGCTTACCAATGTACTTATTACTAATGATCCCTTTTCACACAAATCGTTGGGGGATTCAGTGTTATTACTTGGCATTTAAGTTATACAAATGGGCGTTGAGCATAAAATCAGACGGCCAATCTAGAAGCTGACCATCAGAGAGTGGCAGCGGTGTTTCTATTTCCGACAAGTCCTCTCACAATTCCACCCCAGCCCCCACTCCTCGCCAAAGCGGTTAGTTCCCATTATAACGCTATTTACTCTGCAGCCAAAGCGTCAAATCGCCCTCATCGCTAGCCGCCTCACTGTCACACACTTGTTAGCCAGGGAACGCCTACTCGTTCTGGTGTGCACCTTTCAAACGTAACTAATCTTTAGGGCGAACTGCTTATCGCTTTCTAACGCCTATCGTTCCACATGCTGCGTGTATTTGCCATTATGATGGTAAATAATTATTAGTGAGATGCGAGGCTTGAAATTTGGTGCGGTTTTAATGCCCCAGGACAGCATTTAGGAGTAGGTTTTGCAAAAAATTGATTGGCACTATTTAAACACTTTTGCGAGTTCAATAAATTAGCACATCGGCAAAAATTGCTGACAGCAGTTTTAAGTGTGCAGAAAATGAAAAGAATTTAAAAAATAAAACTGACTCAATAATCAACTAATGCGACTATTTGAAGTCGGTTTTATTTTTTGTTAATTTTTATATTTTTTCATTAGTGAGCAGTGTTAGATAATGCAAAACAAGCTGTAAAACGCAACATTTCAAAATTATTATTCGAAAATTTTTACTGCATTTGTGATTAAACCTCCAATTTCGAAAAATCCTTGAAAAATTGAAAAAATAGTGGGACGAAATGGAAGACTTTCCCGTCATTTTAGTGAAAGAGTTCTAGAAATTCGGATCAAAATTGGCTAGGTGAGAGTGGAACATACATGTATGTTCCACACCTATATTAGGTATAGGACCTACATTACAGGTATGTAAACCTCCTATCAAAAAATTTACCAAAAAAAGATACAAGTCAACTTGATTGGAACTTCCTCGTTTTCAGAGTAGGTGAAAAAGATCGTTGTTTAAATTGCAGCTTTGAGCAAAAAAATTAAAATCGGGTGGATGGTCACAAAAGTTTTTTCCATACACATTCAAAAACTTAAGCATATTAATGCAACAATTCTTCATTGCACAAGTACCGTTTTTTGTAGCATATTGCAAGAAATAACCTATTGATGAGGCAATGCGGATGTCATAAAATGTACTTTAGTTCAGACTCGGTTGCTTTCAAAAGTTCGACACCCTTTTTCGAAGCGAAGCCTATAGTTGTCGTACGTGACTAACTGGTATCTAACGGAAGAGAATCGAAAATTCGCCTCCCGCAGTGAAAGTGAAGAAAGTAACGTTTAAACTGATTCTTCCTTGTAAAGGCTTCAGCTACATCTTGAAGGTAGAAATTTACTGCCGAAGAAACAAACATCTAAATCCGTATCTAGTTTTGTCACTATTTTAAGTCTACTGCGCGCCACTCCGGCCCCTTCTCAGCACCCCATCAATAAGGCCCGCCGCGCCTCGAAATATTATTTTTCTCCCCTTGAAACGGTAAGAGCGAATAGCGTCTCGACTTGAAAATACGTAAATATTACGGGACCTGAGAGGGAAAAAAACGTTTCCAAAATTTTCCTTTTGCTCTCACTCGCGAGAGAACATTGAACGGATCATTAAGACCGAGGGATTTTTAATTTACATTCATATCTCCATCATCGAGTCGTACGGAAAGGGGGAGCTTTCGTGGAGAAATGTTGGTGTATCGGGTGGGGAGATAGGTCAAAATTCTTGAATCGGATCCAAAATCCGGAAATAAGAAGTTCCAAAGTGTCGGGTCGGAGGAAATTATAAGAGGAGTGACCTTAAAGAAGTAGCGCGTCTCGCTGCCGTTTTTCTACCTTCCATACCAAAGAAACAGATTAGTTTAGCAGTGCCATAAAATCAATATCAATTCAGGACATACGTCATTTGATCAAATTCGTTGTCTGCTTTCCTTACAGTTAAAAAAAAAGCAGAAAATTTCCTGATTATAAGTTGGATTTTCGGAGACAGCCTTGATGTAATAAGTAGGTACTGCAAAGATAGGGTTCGACCCAAATCAAAAGTAGGGGGTGAATTGGCGGCATTGTGTGCTAATGACGAGGTGTTTGCTTCCTCGTGTAGACGAGGCCCAACTTTCGATTAGCTGCCCCGTACGTCCGCAAGGAGATTTTTCATTATCGTTTCTCTTCTGAGCGCCACATCGGATTGAGGAGCCCTTCTCTTTCTCTCTTGCTTTCATAACAGGCCAATGTGTGCGTCGGTTCTGCCGTCGAGGTGAAAGCGCCGACCCCGACGTCGTATGTGGATAACACTTTGATATCCGTTTGGCTTTGCTCACCCTCCCACTCAGTGAATCGAAAGGTGCCCATAAGTAGTTCTATGTTGGTTTCTAGTCTCAACAGTGTTGTATCATCTGGGTACAGATTGCATCAGCGTTTTTCTTAATATGGCTTAGGTGCCACACGGCTAACGTCTTTTATAGTCGATCCTTTGGGTAGAACTTCGTAGATGAATAAACAGTTGAAATTCTAAAGTCAAAAATTTTTCAAAATTTATTCAGCCCACTTTCACCATACTTACTTCCTAAGTCTAAATTAGGCCTCTGCGACTGGTCGCACAAATTCGAAACGTTAGAAGTTAATGAAATTGGACCTCAAATAACCTATGATCTTCCTTTGGGCGTACCGAAAAATATATTTGCAAATTGAGGACAACCTCCTCACAAGAATACCTAAAAATGGTCCTGCATACTTTAGGCGTCAATTTGTTCGCTTTCAGGACACCAAAGGTTTCATTAGGTGGATTCTATAAATGTTTTCATAGTTCTGCACTGAAGAACTGATGTTGCATACTCAGGAGCGATAACGATTTTTTCCCTCAAAAATTTTCAGATGATCAGCTGCGATTTTTCAGACGTGCTTTCATTGCTGTTGTAATCAAAACTAGTTTTAGATTGATAGGGGCAAACTTTCCCTTATCGGGCACCAGTATGAAAGCGCGTGGCATTTTAAGTTATTACAGGAGCAATTAGGTACTTATTTGGAGTAAAGCAGCCAAGAGCTTTGTGCTGTACTGGTCAGATCGTGATCCTTGGCCTACTTCCCCCACTAGACTTCATTCCACGTATCGAAGCTCTAGACACTGACATAGAACGCACTATCATCTCTTCACTATCAGTTCAAGGCACGCGAAGCCAATGATAGGGACTGGTAATCGGTCAGTATACTCACCAAAATGATCATATAAGGTTCCTTAACATAGGGAATAAAAATTATCAAATCGGATGAGCAAATACATCAAAAATACAATACAAGTCATCCAGATACCAATTTCAATATACCAAACACCCAACTGCCTTAACTGCTAAAATGAAAATATTTCTAATTAATAGTATATAACCCGGGTGAATTGCCGAAGGGTTGAGGAGTCTGCCGAGTGGAAGATTATGCCAGATTCGAGTGCCACCGGAAGCAGGTAAATCCATAAAACTGGTGAATGGACGCATTAAATATTTCATGATTATCTAATCATACTGCACTTCTGGACATGGCAAATCGCTTCAGAAACAGTAAACGACGCAGGCAAAATTCAATTTTTCACAAATTTCACCAATAGGCACAAAGAACGAAACGATGATACCGTGGCATGCAATATTTTGGTGTTTTCATTTGTGAAGTGATAACAAATCTCGTAAGCGAAGTGAAGTATGTTCAGAAAACCTGTAGCTTGTTAAGCTCTGAGTGAATGGATAAGTTAGATGAGTCAGTGGGGCCCAAGATGGAAGGGGGGCTCAGTTGTCCCGACAGAGATGGAGATCGGAATCGAGGGGGAGTCTCATGGTGGAGGCAAGGTGAGCAGGTTTGCGATCAATCATTTCCTTCAACGTCCCACAATCAAGACTTGAACTACGGAGAAAAGCATTGAATTTACTGCTTCACAGCAATGCATTTATTTCTGCTGCCCGTCGTGAACGCCTGTTGAACGGCCGATTATGACAAGGATGTTTCAATCACGCTTATAAATTTCATGGTGTAGTTTGAGGCCTCGTGCCGGTCGGCGATTTATAAAATTTATTGAAAGGTAATTGAGGAAAATGTAGAAGAGCCTCCAGGATAAACGGAGCAAAAGAAGATTTAAGAAAAATCTAAATGTGATAAAAAAGAGATTACATTTTTCAAAAATAATTACTCAGTGGTGCACGCATCGAGACTTACTTTTCAAAAGGTAGTTTTCCCTCAAGTAAGATTCGTTATGTATCTAAATCTGATTTGGCGTTTCATGTTTCATTGGGTATGTACTCAAATTTTCATAATAGCTCTCGAATTTCCCAAATTAGGGGAAATATTTTTTTTCAGGCACTTTTTTGCATAAATATACAGGTAATCCTCAAAAAATAGTCGTTCAGAATTTTCGATCATCAGCATAAATCCATAAATCTAACGCATATTCAAGGTAATATCTGTAGCGAGTGGTTAAGCATTTTATCCGGAAAGCAATAACTATCAAAGCAATATTGAGCGATTATGATGAACAAACACTAACATGACGATCGACCATCAGGGACTGAGCACGGTGTAATTGATTTTGAGTTGATTAAGCAATTTGGCCGGGTGATTAGAACCAATACCATATTCCAGCGTTGATCTTTATCATAGTTCGGCAAATATTATTCTAGCAAGTGTGGCAATTATACTGTTGTAATCAATAAGTTTTAAATCAACAGCCTGATTGATCATCTCGGCTACGGAGTGGTGGGTGGGTCGGCGAAAAATGAAAATTCTTCTTAAATGATCTCTGAAAATGCCTAACCGGTTCAGGTGATTTTGATTTTTTGCTAAACTGAATGTTGGTATTTGCTTGGAAAATGAAAAGCCGCTTCTCAAATCAACGTTAGCTTGAGCTAATATATGGTCGATAGTGGTGAGCGAGTTATCAGCTCACTCGCAAACGAGCACTCGCTGATAAGCGGTTATGCTCCATTTTTGGCCTTATCGAGTGGTTTTTCGACTTTATCGCTCGTACCGTAGCGTGAACACATGAAATGAAGGCTCCCATGAAATTCGACTCAACCCTGAATGTTCGACGGTAGCGGAAACTCAGCTAGTTATCTTGGCTCGAGGTTTTTTAGGCCTTGTTCGAAAAGAAGTCGATAACCGAAGTTCGCATCAAGACTATACTTTAGGCTAGAATGTTCGTTATTCAACTGTTGAATCTTTGCTTTTCTAAAATCTTGCAAACATTTTTACTGCTTGGGTCAAAACGTTTTGAAAATCGACAATTCTTATTTCACGTCTTTGGGAACCCAGAAGTGTCTGTTGATCTAGTCCTTTTAATGCCTAGGCTTTTATCTCATTTTACAATCCTGTGAAACATTTTGATTTCAACTAACCATACTAGGCAATAATAATGAATTACCAATAGGTAAGTATAATATTTTCGTTCAGGTTAACGTTGCCTTTTCACAATGATGGGAAAGGATTTTTGAGGACGCTGACCCACGATTCAATAAATAATGAATCCGAATCCTTTTCTTGGTAGTCTTTATTCGATTTCCGCCTAAATCATCAATAATCTCAATCAAGGCGTCAAAAGGTCGACTAATGAGATATCTTTGCTTTTAAACCTTCAGCCTGGTTTTCTGTCTAAACGCTTCGAAACGGCTCTGTTCCTCACTTTAGCGCTAAGTTCTATTACTCGACTTATCGAGCCAAGGCCCCGTCATTACGACGAGTTTAGCCGAGGCGTAGAAAAGGAAAAACGTATCAAAGTTTTAATGGACGGTCTTATCCAGTTTTGAAGGATTTTCCGGCTCGAGATATCGATAGCTTGGTTGGTTTAAATTTTTGAGATTTGAAGCCTTCAGCTGAAGTTTGCAATTTATTTTGAGGCAAATACGATGTAGATTGGGATGAAAATCAATTATTGCTTCTCATCCCGATCTTATCCGTATGCAAAGGGTAGGGTCAGTCATTTTCATCTTTCAAGTTGTCATCTATTCCTCCGCTTTCATACACGTCCTCATTCAGTCTCTTGAGGATCCTCTCTACGTTTATGACTGGTCAGCATCTTCCACGAAATGAACAATTTCTCACCTTCGAAGGAAACGAACCTCTTCAGAGAATTTCCTATTAGTCCCATAATTGCCCGTATGTTTTTCATATATGTGTAAACCCGACGGCAAATAATATCCGATCTCTAAGCTGTCGATGGAATGAGCTGTAAAGTAAGCGAGAAGAAGAAGACCTTGGTGCAAGTTAGCCGACAGTCGAAGGTGCCGTTCGCACGAAGGGCAACTCAGATCTTGGAAGAACCTTGGACGCCTGCTGCACATTGCACATTGCACACACCCGGCACCGATCGCCATTCCCTATCCTTCAAGATGGAATGTCTAATTGTTATGTACCGTTTCCTTCTTTCGTTCTTTATCCTTCGCGGCTCACCCCGTATGATAATGCAGAAATAAGTAGATGATGCTATCACGGCATATAGTAGGTAGGTATCCCTGATGTGGGCCATTTATGCAGAAAATAATATTTCAGAAAATAATAATCATAGAGTAATATTCTAATTTACCGCGTAACGATTTACTTAGGCTGCCATCTTACTCGAACTTCGCTAATTGTTGAAGGAAAATTTAATCAGCAGTGAAAAATTCCACAAAACAGTCAACTAGAAGAGCAAAAGGATCTAAGCCTGCAGGAGCGATAAAATTCCAATCGTCTTCAACTTTAGAGCGTGCAGAATCCGAACATATTTAAAAAATCATCAAAAATTTCAAAATTGAAAACTATCAGTCCGAAATAACTCCAGACCTAGTCCCTTTTATATTCATTAGGCATTTTTATTTTCTTATCGCGAATAAAATTCCATTACTCGATTCGATAGAATTTTCAAACTTTACACAGCGGAGGGAAAAAATTAAAATGAAAAATCTAGCCTCCCTTAAGGCTGAATTCAGCTAAACGTTAAGTTTCCTTTGTGCGAGTTAATCCTTGAAGACTATGGACTAGAGTAGTCACAGCTAGTCCCACGGCAAATGCCCGCTTCGCCTCGACCGGTCGCATTCTTCTGGCGGACGAGCGGCTAGTGGAAGGAGGCGGGCGATCTCCTCCGCCGTCCGTCTCTCTCGGATCCGCGCGGACGCCTGCGTCTCCGTTTCGCTCGCACCAGACCGGATATCTCTGTCTCTCCCTGCTCGGCGAGCTCATTCGCTCAGCCTCCTCCGCGACAATATGCGCAGACCTCGAACTGTCCGCGCGGTTACTCGAACTTGGAAAACATCACGAGGGTCGCGCTTCTTGGTCATTTTGTCCGCCTTTCTTCCTTTTTCTCGATCGGTTCTTTTTCCCCCGGTCGTTTTGTATTCGTATCTCGGCGGGTAATGCGGAATGCGTCCGCGGTTGCGTCGGCGTCAGACTCGCCTCGGCCGACTAGACATTGCCAGTTTCTCGAGAGGCTGGAAACCTAATCTCGAGATAGCCTGACTGACAAGTCTGCACCGCAAATTCAGCAGTAAAACCAAGAAGACTGCGGTTTGAGTATTATTTCGGCTTTAATTAAACATTTTTTTTGGAAGGCGCCTTTCCGCTGTTTGACAACAAATTATAGATACTTCGTCAGTCTACGATTTTCCAATATTTTCTCACTCCATTGAATTGGAATTTAATTTTCCCCATGATAAAATAGAAAATCCTATTGAAGAATTCGTAGGAGAACTTCCGCAACCATAGAAATGGGACGCCAATCTTGACGTGAAGCGGTTAGGAGGAAAGAGAAAAAACCGTCTGGTGCCCTTGATTGAGGCGCTTCCGCGGTGGCGAGGCGTGAACGGCTCACAAAGCCTACAAGAATGATTACCTATTATAGGTAGGGGAATCAATAGGAAAAAATCATTACAATATACGGAACACAGAGGTGACTGAGGGAAGGTAGGTACATTGGGTTGAGAAGTAGGTACTTCCAACTGGGTTCCAACTTCAAACAGAAGTTTAGTGTACTGACCTAAGTATGAGTCTGTGTGTTAGTATCAGTCTGAGTTTCCGGAGATTGAAAACGATCTCTATAAACCTGGGTTATCTACTAGGTACAAAAATCCGATGCTGTCTTTCTTGTAGATAGCATTGAATTATTCTGCCATTCATGACGTATTTCATATAAACTACATGGAAAATATTGTAAATAATCATGAGATATCACAAAAATCAACTCTTTGGCCGCTATCAACTCGATTATTTGCTGAACATGATTTTCGAATAGGAAAATTGTCAGCTACAAACCTGTAAACTGGTTTAAAGCCACTATCTCTGGTGAGCTCAGTTGTGGATGAGGTGTCGACGCAATTTATTTTTTACAATCTCCACTTCATCGGGTCACGGCGAAGATTAATAACAGGCGTGTCAAAAAATATAGTCCCGCGGCCATCCAGGGCTTTTCAACCAGGAGAGGCTTCTCAAGCCGGCGGGGAAATTTCCAGCTAATGCCGTGAAACTAAATAACTCAAGCCGCTAATGCGGAGCGACACAGCTTATGAAAAAATGCCGTGCATTAATCATAAGCAGAAAGAAGTACACAAATCAACAATAATAATAACTGGCGGAAAAAGATTTCACTTTGCGCTCAACTTACAGGAAATACATTCAGCTTGTTTAAATATTAATTCAGGTCAAATAGCACAGTATTCAACCAGTTTCATACAAGTATGAAAGTTCAAGTTTGAACATGCAGGAAGGATGCCTCTCGATAATTGATTTATCGGCTATCCATTGCGTGTTGGAAGTCTCACGCTACCTGGTAGAGGAATTGTAAGGTCTCCCCACATTTTTGTGGAAAATTTCAATATTTTTCAAAGAGTTTTATACAATTTTTTGTACAGATTCTAAACAATCTGTTTAGAAATTTCAAAAGGTTTGAGTCGACAGGAAACATTTTTTCGAGAATTTTTTAGAAAATTTCAAGGGGTTTAGATTCAGGGATTCGGGGGTTTAGATTCAAAAATGCAATTTTTTTACATTTTCTAGAAAATTTCAGAGGGTTTAAATTAAGTCGACTTAGAAATTTTTTCGGTGAATTCTTTTGAAAATTTCACGGGGTTTAGATTCAGAAAGGTTTGAGGGAGTTTTTCAAAAAAATCGTTAAGAAAATTTTCAGGAACATTTGAATTTTTTCGGGGGGGTTATGAATTGTTTTAGAAAGTTTCAGAGAGTTTGGATTCAAAAAATGGAATTTCAGAATTCCTTTAGACAATCGATAAAAAGTGTTTTATAGATTTTCAGGGGGTTCCGAACAAGAAAATGTTTCAGAATTTTTTTTTGACAATTTATCATAAAACATGTTTTAAATATTTCCAGGGGACCTGGATTCAGGAATATTTTTTAAGGTCTTTAATTTTTTTCATATTCTTAGGTTCAAATTGGGAAAATTTCAAAGCGAATTCAGAGGGTTGAGATTTTCTCTGGATTAATATGTAACATTTAAATTTTTAATGGCTTACAATTCAATAATACACCAGAACCATCCAAACAGAGGAATACAGTCCTACAATGAGCAGCCATTTAAATGGATACCAGCTTCTGAAATGTAGTTATGCCTAGCGGTATTTGCGACACGCTTATCAGTCGCAGTTGACGGGAGCTACAAGTTTGTAGGCAGTTCATGACCTGACAGAAACCGACTTTCACGCGAGTAGCGGTTGCTCCAGGCGGGGACCAAGAGGAGATCGAGTGGAGGACAATGACTTCTGAACGATAGAATACCCCCTACCCAACACAGGATTGGGCGCTAGTTGCTGGTACCTTTTTGCCTTGGAGCAAGGTTGTTTTATTTTCGTGTTACCTGGCATCGCCTTTCGCTTGCTCTTCACTTGAAGCCTTTCAGGTTATCGCAAATTCTTGCGAACTAATGGAAACTCATTGTACCCGTATTCGTAAAAATGATTTTTTCCTACAAAGGGCCATGGATGAATTGTCTACGGACCGTCTTGGCTAAGATCTATCCATAATATATAAACATTTTTGAAAATTTTTAAAAATTTTGGCCTATTATTTAATAATACCTTATTACCCCCAACGCTAATAATATGGCAACGCACCCTAGAATTTTCAACTTCACATTCAATTTCAGTCATTTGTTTTCTTGCTGGGATTGAAAAATGTCACCCCGTTTCTTCGGCGTGACCTATCTTGCGGCATTTAGATCAAATGTGATGACAGCTCGTGCTATAGGCTGACGTAAGTTGTTCAACTTGTCAGTCCAGATTCAGATGATCAATCACGCGTTCTACCACGTTGAACTGTGCGAAGAATGCAGCCAAACAGCTCCGAGTTCGCTCATAACGCCGGTTTTTTTTCTCTCGCCTCATTCCGTTCGAGAGAAGACGGTTTTTTGCCGGAGAAAACCTGCGGCCAAGTGAACAGCTGACCAGAACAGTCTCACGAAGTGCTGCCAAGACGCTATCAGCTAATTTGATTTTCATACAGTATTATGTCCATCCTTTGTCCACCATTTACAGCTGACAGCATGGGTGCATAAAAATTGGAAACGCTTCTGTTTTCCTGATGTTTCGATAGTTACTGTATTATCTTGTTTAGGATTACAAGGTATTTTGCAAGGTAAAACAAAGACCTAGGACGCTCAAATCGGTTCATTTTTGTGGCCAAGAAAAAATAGCATAGAACACAGTGGAAGCGCTGTCAAGTGCTGGTGAATTGCTGGATAATGGGATGAGTAATTGACAATGAAGATTTCATCCCTTTAACATGATTTTTTGAGGAAAATAATGTCAAAAATGAACTCAACAGGTAAAAATGAAGGTTGGAAGAAGCTTGGGCGATAGAAAAAATGATATGAATAAGAAGAAAGACGAAAAATTTGGAGCCCACTAGCCAAGCACTTTCTTCTAGATCAGGACACCCACAACACGAGAGTTAGAGGCGCTGCCAGAAGTCTCCCTCCCTAGGCTTTTCAGATGATTCCAGAAATTTCCTACTTCACGATTTCATCAATAGATAGTTCTCCGTGCTGTTGCACACCAGAACCCCCACAAGAAGCGCTTGAGGGCCTTATTTTTGCACTTAAAAGTTGAAAAGTCAATTACTGATCCAAGTCAATTACTGGTGCCTTCACCCTACAAACAAAATTAGTTAAGCAATGAAAACATAATTAGTAAAGCAATAACCATCCGTCAGATTAATAGAACTATGATTTTTTAGGCTTCTTAGCCCTAATTTTTACTAACTAAGTCAAAATATTGGAATAGTAATATTTATTTTGAGCTACATTATCCCTCACTGAAGGTCCAACCGCACGTCTCTTCCGTACGTACGTGCGCTTACGTCACTTCCACCATGAAGCCTTTCTTTGTTTACGCCTACGAACATATACCAACATTGATCATAGATATTGATTGGGGGGAGGGGGAGACGAAAGTCACACTTATACCTAACTTTTAGGTATATCAAATTACAAAGTTTCAAGTCATCTCTGGCTGAGTAACCAAAATATTTTTTTTAACTTTTCCAGAAGATATTGAAACTAATTGTTTTCATACCCAATCAATTAATTAGGGATAGGGGTCTTATCGTCAAGCTTTCAGCTGATTAATGCCATTTTCAGGGCTCAGAAGCAAATAAGGCTTGGCCACAAATAAATATTTGCTTCTGAGCCCTGAAGATGGTATTAAATATTATGCTGAAAGCTCAGCGATAGGCGAGCTTTAATCCACTAAGACCCCTATCCCCAATTCATTGACTGCATACAGCTATATCCAAGTGCAGGTGCAACTGCAGTGTGGTCATCAGGATTACATACTTTTAGAGCATGAGCAACAAAGCCAAAAAAGTCGTGGTTATTTCCAAAAGAATGAAATTATATCCCAAAAAATGCACAAATTTTATCCGTGTATTCAATGCTGCCGTCTGGTGACATTTTAACTGGATTTTTTTTTGTTGAGAATTTGAAACATTTTTACGTTTTTGAACGATTTCATCCTCCGATTTTTCCTTCACGTTTTTGAACATTTTTCACGTTTTTGAACAATATTCACGTTTTTGAACAATTTCATCGCCTGATTTTTCCTTAATTCAAAGACACTCAAACGTTGAACTTTTCGTTGTCATGAAAAATTTGATTTTCCCATCACAGCGCGATACTGTTAGCACCCTTTAATGTCAGCCAAATCCAGGAGGGTCGAGTGGAACGATTCGGCCCCAGAGTGGCGATGGCGAGCTGCAGTCGCGTAATTGTTGTGGAAGATTTCCACGTCAGTCGAAGGCGAGAGGCCACCGTTGCGGGACAGCTGAATTGTGTAATGAGTTCAGGGACGTGCGGTTCTCTTGCTTGCTGGCTGAACTTTTGATTACGCTGCGAGCAAGGGGCTCCAAGGCTTTCGGCTCTGACGTTCTTCAACTTTTCTCGAACATGAACGCTCGGACAGCTAGATATCAACAGATTCGTTCCAGGATGTTTTGCGTTTTATAAAATGGAAACATACATTGTCAAGGCCTTCTGCATAAATAACTTCGCTTTGCTCAGGAATGGCACATGCTTTCTAGCGTAATCGTTTTCGGAGCATAAATAAACTAAATTGATGAATTATTTTCAGTAATTTGTAGGGGTATTCTGATCAGCCGACCCAACCGACCGCCCTAGAGAGGCAGTATGCTTTCGTGGCCTCAGAGTTGAGGTGGGGCCAGGAAGCTGCCCTCATGAAGAATTTCTAATTTCGTTCCTAGGCCTTTATTTTCACTATATTTTCACTAGCGGGCTTTTAGGGCCGGTTTCGTGGTCCTACCGCAACTCTATGAGGCACTGCGGCCTTGCTCATCATAACATCTTTGGACTGTTTTCATTAGTTAGGCATGTTATTGCCGTTTGAGTTCAATGCGGGTTGACTGCAACACGATTCTGAAATCCATACTTGTCAGGAGAACTTCGGAATCCCATTTTCATCCCAGAAAGTCAGCAATGCCCATTTTCGGGAAATGAATGGTATGACAATAAGGCACATGAACCTCCGATAGCACCAATATTAGGTACAGAAAGCCAATTTTTTTGCTCTCGAAATTTTCTATCCTTCATCTTATGATGGTAAAAGTTAACAACCTGTCCCATCACGCGTTGCTGACAGGGGCTACTATTCCAAGAACAAACCATATCAAAGGTCAATTGGATGTAGTATCATTACTAACACTATTGCTAACCTTATTGCTTATGTGAAGCGCACTCGAACTCAGAATTCGCCCCTCTAAGGCCCACTAATGAGGTGTTTGTTTGGGGGATGCGTTTTCTCGAAAAATCACAATCACTGTATGGGATTGCAATGTGTTAGGTCGCATAAGGGCACCGCAGACCGAGAGCGACATCAGAAGGGCCCAGATCGAACAGCTAATTGACAAACATTTGTGGCCTTTGATTGATCAAAGGGATAGAGAGCCACCCAGTTTGATACCTCTGGGCTTGCAAGTTGTATAATGACCGGATCTATCGGATCCTTGGTAATGATTGGTTCGACTGCGAATGTCCCATCTCCGACGACTAGTCGCACCGAGTGCAAGGGTCAGTTTCACGTCTGCCAAGGATCAACTTGCGGCCACATATTCCATATTTTCGTACCTAAACGTAGGGACCAATCTGTTTTCAATATTTGACCTGATTTCGTAGCTGCTTGGCTCGATAATGCGTAAAGTATGGATTGGAATAATGAATTAAGAACAGGCTTTTCAATTCATTTTGAGCATTCAATTTTTCCATTGACGCTTCACCTAGAATTCACATTGAATACCCTGTGAATTTCTCCCTAGAGAAGGGTCATTCTTGAATTTTCGAAAAAATAATTGAAATTATTGACATTTTGACGTGATTTTGAGCATTCGATTGATATTGTCCATTGATGCGTCACCTAATATTCACATTGAATTCCTTATGAATTTCTGTATAAAGGGGGGCTCATTATTGAATTTTTAAAAATAATTATTGAAATTCTGACGTGGCACCTTCGGGTAGCGGTACTTAAGCAGAAAGCACGCCGGTAGTGGTATCATTAATAACAGCAATAAAAGGTACGTACCCTCCTGGAGAAATCGAGGGACAATCTCACCTACTTTCTCGGGGGCGGGCGGCAGGTGGGAGGCCGTAGACCGCGGGGGCGGCCAAGTGGGTGGCCACGGGCGGCAAGTTAGGGATTATAAGTAAATAACAGTGAATGGGAAGGTAGACAATGTTTGTAAGCCCCCGCCCCCGCAGAGTTCGCCACCCTTCGCACCAGTGCGCACTTGGCAACGCTGCCTGCCAGTTTGACAGTGAGAGCGCGCCACTGTACGAAAAAAGCTCAGATCGTTTACACTGGTACGGAATCTTGGGTGCTAGATTTGACACATAAAAATCACGACCAAACCTGTATGATAACCAATTAATTTCGTTTTAACGGCATCGATATTCATCAATAGCGGAGCAAGATTCTGCTTTTTTTCAATTTCAGTTAATTTTATCAAATTGAAGAACAATGTAGAGTGATAAATTTTAATTTAATCCTCTTAATTTAATCAACTCTTAATTTAATTACCCTTAATTGAATTACTCTTAATTCAATTCAACTATTTAAAATTTGATCAACTTCTATTTATTTCATCAAATTGAGAGCGCTTTTGGGGGAATTTCTTTAATGTTGATTTATTTTATCAAATTTGAAAAAAAAGCGAGATTCTGCTTTTCTTCAATTTTTAATAGCACGCAATGTACATATGTATATTCAGAGGGGTATTCTAATTTATTTTCAAAACTCTACAAAATGAACAAGTGTGCATTTCAATGCTCGAAAACTCATTCTACTTCCTACATATTTGAACTTAGCAAGCTTGATCATCATTTTTGAAACTGGGGGGCCTCAAAATTGGTTCATATCTCGTGGAATTGCTAGTTTTAAAATTTGGGACAGCAAAAAATCAATTCTTTCAAGTATGAAGACACAAAATGACTTGATACAACTGCTCAGTGATACTGTTGCAGCAGGAGACTCCATGTTTTCATGTCTGACTGTCCGGCGATGATTTACTGACCTGTTGGTCTGTATTTGCGGATTTTCGCATCAGTGTGCACATGACCTAATCGACATTGCAGACAGAAGTATCTTTCCTCTTTTATCCTGCGGGACGCCGCGGCCGATCTGTAAACGGCGCTGCGGAGAAGCGGGGCGGATTGTAGGCGTGCGGCGGATAATATCTCACATTGTTTTAGAAAATAGGGAAATTCTCAAACGTACGGGAAACTTCCGATTTGTCCATAAGGCAGACGACGATAACAGCAAAATGAATGGAAAAATTGTGAATAAAAATTTATCTTCACAGTAAAATATTATTGAGTCCTCTGACTATAATTTTATAAAATTACCTAACAATGATTTTATAAAAATATTCCAATAATGGAATATTTACCTATATAATACATTTTATAAAAATATTCCGAAAAAATGGAATATTTTATTTCCAGTCTAAATCCTATCTTATAAATTTGATAGGTACCCGAATTTTTCTTTGGCACTTTTGCTGTTAGTTGTATCCGGAAGGTGGGCGATTGGCCCAGTATAAAATACCAGAAAATAAATCAAATTATTAGGTAAATGAATACTTCCTATTGAAATTGCTCTAAGTATCATCAGATTCTATTTTTTTTTATAAAACTATATTTAAAAAAGAAAAAAAAATTAGGTAGTTTCCAAGTTTTTTTTTTTTTTAATTAGAAGGAGCGTGATATTTCCTATCAATAAAATTAGAAGGCATTTCACCCAATTGGGTAAACGCAAAATTATTCAATTTAGTCACAGCAAGGGAATGGGAAAATTTTTTCTCGCGTTTTTGAAGCTTTTCTAAATTATTTGTAAGATTGGACGATGGTGTGATTGACAGAAAATATTTTTCATAAAACAGAAAATATTTGATTAGTTTATTCCCCATGTTTTAAATAGCAATAACATTTTCGTTATTTTATTGAAAATAGAAGAAATCAATTCATTATCAAGAGGAATGAGAGGTATAAATCAAATGTACGTCGACCACCTCGCCGGGCGGGGATATCGCTGAACGGGAAAACGGGATATATCCCGCCCCCTGAGGGAAACTCGAGCTGGCAACAGCGCTAGTAGCAGTGTCGTTCCGAGGCGAGCCGCTCCGCACCGCCCGGCCTTCCGAGCCAGTGTCACCCGCCCGCCGCACATCTCCTTCACCCCGTATTTCCGCCAAACCACCACCATCGCCTCCAGCACCTCTCCCGGTTCCCACCCGGTTCGTCGTACTCGGCGGAAAGTAAAGCACTCGCGCCTGCTCCGGCTTCAGTCCGCATCTGTTCATCAGTCGCGCCGCATTCGTCTGCCGTTACCTTGTCGGTTGCCCTCACTAGTTTGTCGAACACGTCGATCGTCACCGCCGCCGCGTGTTTTTGTGTTCCGCCGACCGCGAACGGATTTTTCGGCCGAAACCGTCGACCGGTCGTCGAAATTTGCGCCGCGGATCCGACTCGTTGGCCGAAAGTGTTGTGAACATGTGAATCCCAAAAATAAAAACCAATCATACACTGACAAGGAGATTTTTTCGAAAAACTGGAATTTTTTTGAAAAAATTCGTCTGCTGATCCAGATCTAAAAAAAGCACAAACAGCCAACAAAACAAAACGAAAGCATAAAAAACTTTCCTTTATGTGTTGTGACCAATGCTGGGTTATACTTCGTACAGGTAGAGATAACAGAATTTTTTCATTATTTTTTCCAACCCTATTTACATTCGGCCTGTGTTGCGAAGGAGGTCACCAAGGGCCATAAGTTTTGTCCTTTGTTGGAGTGGTTTTTCCGTTTTTCCCCGTCACCGACAGACAGAATTTTCCTGAATGGGTAATCGGAGGTGTTCCCGTTCCCTTCCCCGGAGAAGACCTGGGGAAACGATTTGACTTTTGCGATTTGGGAAGACCCGATGCTCGCCGAGGGCCGTGGAACATCGGAAGTTCCGCGATGTCCAATTTGATATGGACCGAAGGATAGCCGTTCCCCCTTCTGTCAACCGCAACAGCAGGCAACTCAAACGGGAAGAAAGAGACGATTTTTTTCCGGGAGAGAATCGTTGGCAAGTCAAGAGCAAAACAAAACATAAATCCCAAAAAATTAATTTTATCTCAGGATGAGCTACCTTGACCTCAGCCTTGATTGGTAAGGAATCCCGACGAAATGCGGCTTTGTTCCTATTTCTCGAATTTGTTGTCATTTATTATTTGTTTACCTCTCTGGTTCGTTTATTAATTTTATATAAAAATATTGCACATTTTTTACCCTCTCTCGTCTTGTCGAAAATTGTAAATAGCACCTTGACACCCTTTGCACTACCCCCTCATCCCTTATGTGTTGTCCGTGTATTGGTGGAGGGTCAGGGGAGACGAGGGAAAAAGAAAAATAAAATAGGAAAAAGAATAAGGGCGAGGGTTGCGGGCCTGAGGGTCGTGGGTCCTTAAGGGTAAGGATCCGTGGAGATATGTTTTCAAAACGGTCTTATGTGTACATTGAAAGCGGCGTTGCCGGATCAACTGGCCCGAAGGATAAGTGACTATGCAATATGGATTACTTGTTAAGCGGCCACTGCTGCAGTGGGGTTCCCTTTTCTACTAGCATTGTTGAAAACATCCGCCCTGTCGAGGAGGAGGTGAGATGGGTAGGGAATGTTTCCCCGCCTTCCGACTCCTGTTTTTCCCCGTTCCGGCAGCCATTCACCCTCGGTCTGTCCCCAGGCGAACATCCTAAGGCCCGCGTTCGACTCGACACCCTCTTTTACAACACGCAACATGAAAATCTTTCGAAAAAATTTGTAATTTTCATTCGAAATTCTTAATCCTTGATGTCTCACATCAAAATAATTTATAATAAATAATCATAGTAATTTCCCCTAATTAAAAATAATTATTACCCGTAAAAACCTACCCTTAACACAAAACTGGCATTTTGTTCGAATTTTTTCTTCAGTCCACGTCTCAAACGTTTCACTCCCTCGAGTTTTTCAATTGCCAGCGTGCATGTGTTTTGAAAAAGCCCCAAAAATATTACGAAGGCTCTCAAAACTTCGCTAAATTTTTTTTGTTGTGGCTTCACTCAAAAGTAAATGAAACAGTTTCGGAAGTGTGGATTTAACCACCCCCTACTTTTTTTTAGCGATTGATCAAAATCTACCCCTTTTCTAGCGCCAATTGACGACATTTTCTTATCGGATACAAACCAGAAACGTCATCGTTTTCTGTTTGATCGAGACAATACAAGGTAGGTAAACGACAGACATTCACGCCTATATTCCATTTTGAGTTGCCCTCGATCCGGAATGACAATTTATTCAGGAAACGTGATTCATCGTTTCTCGCTCAATCATTCGGGGGTCACCGTTCTTAATAACAGCCAATAGTAGAATTTCATGTTTCTCACCACGAATTTTGCTCGATATGCTTTCTTTCAAAATTCTGCTACCTATATTATAAGCCCTGAACTATCTTCCAAGTAGGTACATTGCTATTTTGGTAATTTTTGTTAAACAAAAATATATACACTAAGTAACATGAAAATACTCATCAATTATGAGTTAATCCTCCACAACCATAAGTTGGGAATCATCGTGGTCGAATCAACTATGAAATACTCGAAATAATTAGGAAAAATGCAGCTAACAAAAACAGATGATTGCCAATAATTTATTAAAGAAATTTTCTTGATTGCACTCATTCAGAGACGTTAGCACGAATATTTAGGAGACATAAACAATTGATGAGTTAGGCCAAGCCTACATCAACTAACCATAAGCTAACACTTGAGTGCGTAATGGAAGTTTTTATTTTCTCAAGGATAAAATGTTTTTAACAAATCTCCCAAAATTATGGACATATACGCACAGGATTTACGAACATATTCTAGGGAAGGGCAGGATTCTCGTCAACATGTGAAACAGCTAAGTGATTTTGTTACATTTTCCATGGACCATGACGATACCAACTTTTACTAAACGGCCCATTTATTTAGCTGTTCATGGTGAATTACGATTATCGTCCAAAATCACGTAAACTAGATTTCAAGATGAATCAATTCTAACTACCTTTTCTGCATTTTATCTTTTTCGTCAAGACTCTATAGAGCTGGGAAATGTTTATTTATTGGCAGCTTTTGGTTTAGATATAAACCCACTGATATTATTTCCGACATTTTTCTCGTCCAATTACAAAAATGAAAATAAAGGTTAAAAAAGTGTTCGAGTGAGTCCTCCCGAAGGAGCACTTCCCGGAAATCGTTCGGATATTCCATTGTTGTCAACGGCTGGCTGCTAGGCCAGGTGTATACCTGCTTAACCCGACCCTAGCCACCATTTTGGTTTTAATTATTCCCCATCCGAACATTCACTTACAAAGTAACAAACTTTTGGGCAACTTAATAGATCGGTTTTGACCGAAGCATCGATTATTTTTACGCCGCGTAAAACTCGGAGTGTTTCCGGTGTTGTTGAAGATTCGAAAATTGGAATTTTGGGCGCTCAGCTTATACCTCACCCTCACGACATGAACTCTAGGGTCTTCGGCACTGGCTACCTCCCTCTTCCTCACTAGCTTTGTCGTCCTGTTCTCCCATTCTCTTTGTGGGCTAAACTTTTGTCGATCCGTTGTGTCTGCTTCTCATTCATGCTCAGCTTTGTCCTTTGTGCTCCTCCTGTAGGCCCACAGGCCCTCGTAGATTGACAAATAACTGTTTACATCGATAGCACCTCGTACCCAAAGTCGTGATACTACTTTATCTTGATAAAATGGAGAATAAATTATTTTATAGTAAAGAACAATCCCGGAGTGTTCTTATCGATTAAAAATCAATTATTGAATAGTTCTTAATTATATAGGCATAATTACTTAATATTATTGGCGAAAATAAGTCTTCACTAAAATTTCAATTTAACTCATTAATTAGGTATATTTGATCACTAAGCAAATATTGGGTACCTCCATTCAATCCGTTGGATCTAAAATGTTGATCAATTAGGTATACGTAAATTGGGCACCTTTAGAGTGATTTTTAATGTTTAACCAAAATTTTTGTATTTTCATTAAATGAAATTTCAAGTTTTCTTTTGGCGTTGTTGATCGGGGAACAATAGTTTATGCAATGGGATCCCCGTAGTTTCGACTACGTGAATATTGTTTACTTAAAAATATCCTTAATTTTCTTGGAGGATTATTTTATTGTGTTTTATTCGATTCAGCAGTAAAATGTCCTAGTTCTGCTACTCTTCTTGATTTAGTTTTTTTTTCTCTGGTGCTTTGTTTCCTTGGTAAAAACGAACCAGATCCTGACATTAACGATGTTTTTCCAAAAATCCAATTATATCGAAACTCGATTCATATTGGACGTACCTTCAGCAATATTCACTTTTTTCGGAATATTGGAGACCTTGCAGAAAATTGGTCCAGCTTTGTGGCTGTTAATAAATAAAATGTAGAACACATGTCTCATAACACCGTGAGGTTCTGATTAAACATTTTTGAGGTGCCTGCTTTAAACAACTTTCAAATGAAAAAAAAGGAAGAAACTGAAATTCTAGGCGATTTAGTGAATGCGGACGAACGTACATTCCTGTTTCGATAGAGATTACCTAAGTGTAAAAATCGTCGGTAAAATGTCCAATTTTCACTTTTTTGACAATACTATTGTTTTTGCAATCAAATTATGCCTTAATAAATAAATAATAATAATTAAAAATTAAGAATACGCGCATAATTTCGTAGTTGACTGAAAGAAAATCTGATTCAGGACTGGAATAACTACTTGAAATGTGCTTTTATTACATTTTCAATAAATTGTTCTGGAAAAGCTCAGATTCCGAAAATCCGAACGGGCAGGGAGAAAAATAAGAGCGGGACTTACGTAAAGATTTGTGGGAGGGAAGTTCCGTATCCAATGGTAACCAAGGGCAAAACAACTAAAAGGTCCGGAGATAGAAATGGGTTGGTTAAGGGGCGAGACTTGTGTTGTTTTACTGTAGTTAAGATATAACGCTAACGGTTAAAATCGATACGAGTTGTTGCTGATGACCTACAAGTGGTGCCGCCCCCAACCCCCGGCTGACTCTTTGAAGCCCTCGCATTGTCGTTTCCTGTTATTCGGGCTTGTAATACCGCCGGTTCTCTATTTCCAAATTGTAAAATCATAATCGGAAATAGGTGGCTATAAATGGATGAGAGGGCTATTGAATTAGAATAATCACCATAGGTATTTTTCTCTGTTAATTCTCCACCAATAGAGAATCCGTGTTCAGCTAAAGTTGCCCAATACTTATACGAATTTAGCCATCATTTCGTTTTACGTCAATTGCTACCTCACTTTGCATCAATGAATTGAAATTATCATGTTTTGATTTTGGTGGTTATTTGGGTGCTTATATAACCAACTCAATCCCAACTTGATTTTCTTGTGATTCGCTCGATGAATATTGATCAATTCACATTTGGCAATTGATGCTGGGAATCAGCTAATTCAAAATTAAGGTTCTCTGGTTTAATTTTCAATTTCCTAAGACCGCATTTTTGTTTTATTAATAATATTCTGCTAAATGCGCCCGTCATACTTGAAAAATTCTAACGTGATTGATTTCAACTCAAATCATTCAGATATTTTGAAGGTAGCGTTCAATTCAAAGTCAGAAGATAGAGTTCAAAGTCAGAGAGTTGCCCGAACCAAATTGGCCATTGTCTCGGACTGACTCGAGCATTTTTGACATTTAAATTTTTGTCAATGTGGATGAATTTTTATAGTTTTTTCTTTAGGTACTTGACCAATTTATTGGTTTGCTAAGCTCTTATGAGTACCAATTGAGGAACGTTTTTTGCGTTCGATAACTTTGAGGTGGGCTCGGCATTTTAGGTTTTCAACTTTTCGGTATCATTATGCATCCCCGGTTTCTGCATTTCCGATATCCTCACAATCCACCAACACGCAATCTGGACACGCATTGGGACCAAAATCAAATTATTGTATCGACAGCATCTCACCATCGCAAATTTTGATAACTCAAAATTCACCAAAGATCAAAATTCACGTATTTCCGTAGGAAAAGCCGCTAAAAAATGTTAGGCTCGACAACCCCGTCCCGTGTCCTGAGGAACATTCCGGAAACCCTGATGAACTGTGTACGATCCTGGCTCGGTATTTGGAGTCCCGTTTAGTCGGAAGGGTGTAGGAGCCCTGTTTGTGTGTAAATTGTGTAACCCTCTGTGTTCATCCTGCATGTTCAGTGTATCTCTGTGTTCCCGCTTACTTACTCCACATGTTTGTGTGCTTTTTTTTCACATAATATAGTATACACATTGTCCAACACCGAATTTGTAAGAACAGAATTATTTCAGCGTTTCATTTGTTCATATTTTTGCTAGCGTCTATTGACGTTCATGTGACATTTCTATCCATACCTACCAGGTTATGGGGCACTCATTCGAAAAATAAACTACACAATTGCATTGCATTGAAGTATTGAGGGATATTATTGAATTCAACTTATCTTGTTGTTGCAAATAACTGCTGTAATGGATTCTAGAAGAAATGTATTTAGTTCCGCTAATTAATGCTGAAGCATAGCACTATTTCTCCAGAAAGTTACAATTATGGGGGTTGGGGATTACTTTCCAGTTTTGAAAAATTCGATTTGGAAAATTTGCTCATTCCATTATGGGGAGAGAGGTCCTTCACCATGTAGAACAACAAGACACAATTCAGTACCGACCGTAACACAATTTAAATAGGAGAAAATACCACTGTCGCCTCTACAAAATGGTATTTCTTGGCTTCCGTAACAGGGAGTGGTCAACGGGGGCTGGGGGAGGGAATACCGGAGGCGGTCAGCAGCAGCTGAGCGTCGTCACGACCGTTTGGGGCGTCACGACAAGCACGCAGTCGGAAGCCGCTTTCCAACAACCGGGCAAACAACAACCGCCTCCACCCCACTACAACCAACCACCCAACTACCGCCACTCCAGCCCTGGGTGAGTACCTGGATGTTTAACCAATTAACTTTTAACATTATTTCACAAATGCTCAATCGATTGCTCGAATTTCATTTTCAATTGCAATAAATCTCCCATCATGCTTCCGATAGTCACATTGATCAAGCGTCCTGATTTCGAAATTGTTCAATCTTTGTTCTGGCTGGCATCAAAAAATGATACCTACTAATAATCCTGTATCCGAGTGGCCTTCAGTCGGCTTTCGTTTGAACTACGCGAGGAAGAGCGTGAATCATTTCGTCGATACATCCAATAAAAAAGCAGAATTTGCGTGATTCATGTAAATTCACCAATAATTCAAGTATGGGCGAAATCGATTGCTTTTTGCTAGATATAACCGGTGAGGATGACGTTTAATATTCATTGTCGTCTGATCGACCTAAGGTCCAGAGTATTGGAAGAGTTGGTGTACTGTGTTGAATTTTTCATTCACCGAAGTGGCACTATCATGTTCATGTGAAGCTCGGATCAATATGCGAATTGACCATTTTGTTGATCGTTCACATTTGATCTCTCTGCCTGACACGTCGACGGGGCAATCTATTCGGATCAAGGACTTTTGTTTAGCCAACCTGTTATGATCCTTGGGCTGCGTGACGTTTCTTGAACATATACATCCCCACTGCATTCGACATCTGCATTGAATAAGAGAGGTCGAGTTTCTGTAGCGTCGTATCGAAACCTGTAATCAGAAACATATGGGAATCGAGACCGAGGCGGTGGAATTCATAAACAATAAAAACCGGTTCGTTCAAAACGGAAAGAGGTCATTCGAGTACCTTAGGGCATACAATCGATATGGACTGCCAGATTATCAATAGTGAACATCTACGCGAAGGAGTGATCCTCAAGGGCCACGTAAGAATAATGAATTCCAGGTGTTCTTTTCGCGTTGTGAAGCAATGTATAACACATTTGGCAACATTTCTCATTTGAGTTAGGTATTTATCCAGCCCGAAATAATTTATGCATTACGCTTGATACAGATATTCGAGCATTTTTGGCTTGGGTGTTTAAAAACCTTTTTGTGGTTCGCGCCGTGTAACACACATTACATTTAAATGACGTCATATTTATATCTAGAGTTGAGTTACAAAACATGAACACTTTGGGTTAAGAGAAGTTGTGCATCGCTGCAAACCGATAGGCGCTCCTCCAATGAAAAGAGAAGCAAAAGGCCGCCACTATGAAAGGGAGGTTATATGAAGGTTTCTATCAGGCTATAAGCTCGATAACCTTATCAAAGCTATCAATCTGCTCTCGCGTTGCCGTATCGTTCTATTTCTCCGGCCTCCCCGTAGATACTTGCACAGCATCCTCAGTTCGCCGGCATTTGTTATTCGTTGGGGCTGAGTGTTGCGGGAGGAGTTCAGGGGTTGAGTTTGCGCGTCAGTGCAACCCCCACTACGAGGTAACTCCGTTCCTCCCGACATCTCTCCCGTCTCCACGCTTCTGTTGCTATACCTTCTTGTCCTCGTCTCTCTCCCGTTTCCCGGAAGTGTCCTCTTTTTTCGATTCACAAAGTCGACTCGTATGGGGTGAGTGCCGAGAAACTCCATGTCACGGAGGGGCGGGGGTGAAATCGGATTTTTCATCGGTCCCCCGTCAAGTTTACTCGCAGCCACTCACTCCGACACGGGGAAATGTCCAATATTCCATCCCTCCCACTCTTTCCTATCCGGGAAGCTGCTACGCACTCGGAATCGACGGCAGATCGCATTATTTACCATTCATATCAACTTGGCAAAAGTTCGATTCAATATTTTTTCTTCCCTCCTCCTGAAGAGCTTGGAGTTGAGCATTGATCTGGCGTCTCTTACCTATCGTCGTAGTAGTCACCCCTTCTATTGGTCGGTTTCCAACCCCTGTTGACAACTCTCCCTTATACAGCCGAGAAACCGCAATATTCCTCGTATTATCTCGCATTTATCGGCCGATTTTGGCGTGCAGCTGCTGCTATCGACTTGGATAATACTAAAACACATCTGGTATTGCCTTGTGTATCAAAAAGAAAGGAATTGAAAGGATTTAGTGAGGGCAGTGAAATTATCGACTTCAAAATTTGATTATCCTCGCTTCAAGAAAATGCTGGGATAGCCAGAGATTGCCAACTTACCGATAGGTATTCCAACTTCCAGCCAACATTACTGAGCATTCCAATTTTCCAGCCTCATCATGCAAATCGCTGCCTGATCGAAAAGTCACGCTAGGTTCTGAAGCCGATCACGTGATATTCACCTGATTTCAGCGTTATTTGCTAAAGCCCGTTCTCGATTACAATTTGCCGCCGATGTCATTGGCAGAAGGACATTCTAGCGACAATCTACCCGTGTCGAGGAGACTACAAGGATCATTTCCCATTAATGCGCCACAGTTATCTCTCTCTCGCTCGTCCTCATTGGACAGGAGAGCAGTCCTGAACCCATCAGCTTCGAAGTCTAATGCCAACAGGAACTAATGCCCGATTCCTATCGGAGACACCAAGGCCGCACAAGTTGATTTCCGATTGTGTTCAACTGCCGAACCATCCTCGACATCGGAGCTAGATGAGATTCTCTCATCGCCTAGCGTAACCTTCGGGAAATTCGCACAGTTTGTTTCAAATTCGTTTCAAATAGTTGCCTCCTTGAACGTAGCATAATCGATAGAATCAATAAGTTGCTCGAGACATCCTTATCTCCCGAAATAATTATTCGGGCCATGAGTTCCCCTGAGTGCATCGGTTATATTCAGTAAAGGACTGCATATGGGCTCCAATGCTTAATATGCAGCCTTAAGTGGGATTCTCAGGAAGCTGGAAACTTACGACAATTCTGAACCTGCAGTTGTAATAATTTTTTATTAGATTCGCCAGGTGTCCTCGAATTTTATTTAAGACGATAGCCTTCAATTACAGGTGCTGCTTCGCTCCAATTTTCGAATAAGTTTTTCAAACAGCTCATTCATCACATTTCACCTCAACTGCCAAACAGTGAAGATAATATTGTATTTCCAACTTCCAAGTCGAATTTCCCAAACCAAATTGAAAATTTTCCGAATCAAATTGAGAATTTTCCATACCCAATTGCCTTCGAAAATTCCTAATGGTTAACCTAACGCCAGTCCGGTATGTGACTTAGCATAAGGACAGCTACAACTTGTTACTAAATATCATCATTCTCACCGTTCTAGAATTATTTGAATGATCTTTTCCCGGATGAGGAAGATGAATGATACGTATTATTGAAGTTCTATGCTCCATGTACTCATGGCTACGGTCCCATCACTGTATCACCAAATTTACAGTCCAAATCATTAGGTCCTCCAAGGATTCCGAAGAATCTATCTTATGCATCTTATCGGTACCTATGGAATTCAAAAAAGGGATTATCGAAGGATTTCAAGTAATGATTCGTAACACCTGTAAAAGTATGCCATAATGTCGGCGAGGGCTTGGCCTGATATGTCATAATCGAGCTCGTGTTTCTGTCACCTATGAAAGTTAAATCCACCACGCGCCTCGCTCAAAAAACTGATTCCTCTGTCGAGATAAATCTTTCGAAAGTCGAAATAAAAGCTCGCGGTATTTGTCGATCGATTTCGAGATTGTTATCGGCTCAAGCGTTGAAAATACGAGCATTCAAGATCAAACAGTTGATGCCTCTCCCTTCTATTGATTAGCGGTCTCTTGCCTATCGAAATAGCTGGTTCGACCTGGCAATGTTTCTGGGAGCAGTTATAACTTCAAGATGGTCGTAGAAAAGCTGATGTGGAGTCTTTAAAAAAAATGTTCCTCCTAAACTCTCGTCTGGACTGGTCTGGTTTTTGGGACCCTCCTCCTCTTTTCGGGTTCAACTTGTCGGCATTCCAGTGGATCTACACTGAACTTGGGGCTGAGACCCCGGTTTTTTTACGCTACCGTCTTTCGTTTTCATTTGAGGTCTTTTCGAATGTTCAGCGACTCGGGTACGAGAGGCGTTTTTTGTCAGCGCCATCAAAACTGGGATGGGCTGGCTAATCGGTACCTCAGTTTCTGAAGGAACCTCAGCCCTCCAAGAAAAAGTATAGAATATTTACAAGATGGAGTGAATCCGAAGGCCTGCTAGTCCGAAAACATGCATCTGAAAACAAAAATTGTTTGTTCAAATATGAACAAAATACACCTATTTCTATTTCGCTACATTCTCAAATCTCAGAATTTATATAACATTCTCTCGAAATTTTACAATTTAACGAACAGTTTCATCGTACATCTTCTGTTTTTTATCGACGATTGTTCAGAGGAGACAATGCTTGTTTGTGCCCAGGGCGATTAGCGGTAGTGGAAGCCATCGTCGGACGTAGTGATCTCATCGTCGATGTAGGCGGAGGTCTCAGCGGGCATTGCACTGGCGTAGAGTTTGACGCAATTATTCGGGCTCCAGAAGTGACGACTAGGGCCAGCCAAGGAGACAGGGGAAATCCATTGTTTGGCTTCCAAGGCCGAGGTGGGGATCGGAGGCACAATGAGACAAGCCTTGTCGAAACCGCTTTGATTTGAGTCAGATTTGAAAAATTATCCTCTGCCGACGTTATCTCTGTTGAGGGAATCCGGTCGTCCTTCGTGTATGTTTCTGTCAAGAGTTTTGAAAATCTATCAGTTATGCCGATCCGTTTTCTCCCAGGACAATTCAAAAAAATTTCATAAATTTTCAAAATTTGGAATTAATATGTTATGCAAGTTGTAAGAAAATAAATTTTGATTCTCGAAGTCTTTAAAGCTTTGAGCCTTGTGAAAATTGTGCACCCAGCACAAAAGTCTTGTGCTGACACATCTTGCCGATTCAAAACCTCCAAAATTGAAAACTTGAATTTTGATTTATTTTGCATTGATTTTGAATCTTTTTTGCAAATTTAGTATAAATTATAATTCCAAATTTCCCGGTGGTTCTTGAAACTATTTTTATTTTGTGATATGCCTTCAGATCTTGGGAAATCCATAAAAAGTTGGTAGTACCAAGAATTTCAACAAACCACTTCAAACGAACTCAAAAGTTTTTTGATGAACGAAGAATCGAATCAATCTTTTACACAAGCTGAGCCGAAAGTATGTCAGGCCGACATGAGGTGGTTTATCGCAATAGTTGGATTTGGGGATTGGTGAGGGTGGAAATGGGGGGACTGGGCAGAAGATCCGTAGGGGAGGGGGAAGTGTCGTGTCGCGTCATATCGGCCGCACATCTGGCCCAAGGTCCCGGGTCACGCCGCCGCGTCCTCGCCTGCTCACATTCAGTCCAAGCCGAACCACAATAAAGATTATCCTCATAATTACATTCGAGCTAATCAATGTCTTCTGTTTTGTAGCAGGGACTAATTTTCTCTTCTTACTTATGATAGAAATGTATCTATCGAAGAATAAGTTCAGAATAGACGATGGTCATTTTAAACTTCCAACATTTAGCTGTAATAATAATGTGTAGAGTGATTCTGCAATTCTTTATAAACAGTTTGTTAACACAGTTTATCCCGAAGCAGAACCCACGGTTTATAGATGAGGCGTCTTCATAGTGGACATGATGAAGAGAAAAATATTATTTATAGTTTATCTACCATTGCATGGTTCAGTTTAATCTACATGACACTATGTATCTACTTACTTTTACAACTTTTATGTTTTTCAAACTATTTTTACCTAGTGGCTCGAACCTATCGCCTATTTTCGTCTCAAGACCGAAAAGCGGGTGTGTCCGACTTGTGAATTCCTCAGCGTGGACGCCATGGTTCCCGATCGGTTGCGCCCTCGAGCCCAATGACGCAATTTCCACGTTTCGACCGCTTTCGATTTTTACCCTGCATGACTCACCTACGATTCTTGCATGCCGGAAATCTTGGATCCGACTATTCCGAATTCAAATCGACCGAATATAAAGTCGTTAATAATCGAACATCGAACGAAATCGAACATGAATAAGGCATTTTCTAGCATTGATTTGCCAATTGTAATGCTTTGCGTGATCCAATCGAAAATTAAGGATGGCTGCTTCCAAAATCGCGCCCAGTTCTTTTTATTGGAAATGCGATACCAAGAATCATTGGATGGGACTGCAACACTCGGCACTATTACCTGCTCAGTACCAGTACTCGGTACTCAGTACCAGTACTCGGTACTCAGTACCAGTACTCGGTACTCAGTACCAGTACTCGGTACTCAGTACCAGTACTCGGTACTCAGTACCAGTACTCGGTACTCAGTACCAGTACTCGGTACTCAGTACCAGGACTCGGTAATCAGTACCAGGACTCGGTACTCAGTACCAGTACTCGGTACCAGGACTCGGTACTCAGTACCAGTACTCGGTACTCAGTACCAGTACTCGGTACTCAGTACCAGTACTCGGTACTCAGTACCAGTACTCGGTACTCAGTACCAGTACTCGGTACCAGTACTCGGTACTCAGTACCAGTACTCGGTACTCAGTACCAGTACTCGGTACTCAGTACCAGGACTCGGTAATCAGTACCAGTACTCGGTACTCAGTACCAGTACTCGGTACTCAGTACCAGTACTCGGTACCAGGACTCGGTACTCCGTACCAGTACTCGGTACTCAGTACAAGTACTCAGTAGCAGAACTCAGTTCCAGTACTCTGTACATAATACTCAGTACCAGTACTCCTACCAGTGATAAGGATTACATTGAATAGCTCGAGTGTTTTCATTGCTTCGTACCGAAGGCTCGTCTCACTGTTCGGAAAAATATTCGAATAAAAACTTCCCGACGACAGTTCCAATAGTATGGAGGGAGCGTCAAACACTTGACGAATCACTGCCTGCCACTCGAACAGTAAACCTCTTGGAATGAAATTTTTTCATTGAAAGCACTTGTAGGCAACAGCTCTCCTTCCTCAAGTGGCCCTTCTCTTGGCTCCCGAGAGTCAGTGCATAGTGCCTATAAGAAGCGATCGGATAATTAACATTCCCCGAATTCGGGATTAGAACTCAACTTCGAATGGATGGACCATATTCGTTTTCGCAGTGTTGGGTGGTTGAGGCATCGTGCGAATTTTTATTCGCTTAATATTTACCTACATACCTACCTAACCAAATATTTATACGAATACGCCTATTATAAATTACTGGTTAGGCGTAATTACGGCTTGTACCTTATTTTGTAGTGTCGTCATCTTTGCCTTTTCAACGCACTTTAAACTACCCAAATTTTCCAGCGTTTTCTATTTTGCTCGCAGTGCGCCTAAATAGAATACGTCGGATTTTCTGATGCCCAGCTAGCGTACATTAGTGTAATCGTTTGCTTTTAATCCGATGAAACTCAGGACCCGAAAAATGCATTTAAATAATTACCGACCTGCTTGGATAGCGGTGAATAAAATCTAATTAATAACGTTTCACTCTCTGGCGAGCGCATGAGGTAAATTAGATAGGCGACTCGCTAATTCCACTTTTGCGAGTAACATTACGCCGGCCATTGCTTTCAGGCTAATTTCATTAGGCGCAACGTTGATCTCGGTTTCAGCGTTTCCCAGAGGCACACGGGCCGCGTTTAGTTTTCTCACAATCGGTTGAATTATCAAAAACTTGCGGGATTCCACGTCGTTACTGTTTCCAATTGTTTGCGGCCAACTGTGAGAATCGATTATTAATGCGATTCCCAATCAATTGCCGGAGTTTATTGGCCCGTTGGTAAGGCGTTTCGGAATATAATTGAACCGATAAACGAAGCAGATAAAAGTGAAAAACAAGAATATTGGACCCGAAGTCGCCTTTGACAAAATTCTAAGAAGAAGAGATAAAGCCTTGGGTCGTTGACTGCTACGAACATTCGGAACTGGTTCGCTCTGGAAATGCGGTCGTTCACGACAAAGTTGGTTAACAATTTTTTACTTCCATATTTACAGAGTAAATGGAAGTATTGTGATCGTCCTAAAATCGAGAATCGGAACGGAGCTTCAGAAAAAAGTTTTTCTTATACACATTTACTCAGAATCACTTCCCGAACAAGTGTCTGTGTGTCCGTGTGTCCGTCTGTCCGTCTGCCCGTCTGTGGTCATTTACAAAAATGGCCATAACTACCTCATTTCTCAACCTTTTTTCAAATTTCTTGAACTGAAATGTTTGTCTCGGCAAGACCTAACACCCTGTTTAATCGGAATTTGGATGACGCACAGTACTTCCGATATATTTGCATTTTTAGTGTTTTCTATTTTATTTTTTTCCGGCCACAAAAATGAACCGATTTGAGCGTTCTTGGTCTTAAAATCTTTGTATCACCTTGCAGAATATGTGGATATTTTTTACATTCCTAAAATGTGGCGTTTTTTCATTTTGGGCGAATTTTAAAATTTTAATAGTGAATTTTTTGATATTTTTGGCCTAAACACCCTTAAAAGCAGTCAAAAAATGATCAAATTGTGTCTCAATTTCACGTTTCAAAATATGGAAGTATTGTGTGTTATCTACACACCACTGGTTTACAATTTGTTTTGCGAAATATCGAAATCATTCCTACAAATTCCTACTTCTTCCGGTTGAGCATCCATTCAAGTGTCTATCATTGTTGCGTTATTTACCCCGATTGTATCTCTATAATGAAAACTCAATTTATATCTATAAACTGCAACTATAATGGGCTCATTTATGTGTGGTAAGCGTACAGAGGAGATAGTGTGAAGGGGGCCAAGTCTGCGCCTTACGTAACACCGGAACGGAATCGATTCAAGGGGGCGGAGATGTCGCCCGTACGGAGGAGGGAACCTTCAACCTTTCCAACCCAACCCCTCGTGCCCAGACTAGGAATCCCAAATGTCAACGCTTCACTTGTCGGTTTTTGCACAACTTTCTTTCCGCATTGAAGAAGCACAAGCGTGCAGAAAGTTAGGAAGCTTATCGAGTAGGGATAATCGTTTGGTTGGGAGTCGCTTGCAGTATGCCTCACAAGGGGTGATTGTACTGTCAGGCAAGTTTGGGACAAAATGATTCTGAAGTACTAGGTTTATGAGTAATTCATTTTGTTCTGCTACGTACGCTGCAAGGGTGAAGTGGTTGTAGATCTTGACTAGACAAGCATTTTTTATTTTGAGAATTTTTCTAATAAAATTGAAAATTATGGGAAAAATTTTAATTTTTGTAAATTCTTCTAAAAATCATTTTTATTTTTCCCTATATATGGTCTTTGGGCTTATTCGATATTCCCTTTGTGCTTCAAGGTATCGATAATGACCATAAAAGTAAAGTAAAACACCGTTCCAGGCGTTGGCTTTTCGCCCGATAACCGAAGTTGTCCCGGGCGTGCCCTGCCGCCCTCAAGGAGAGGTTCGGAACTGGTAATGACCATCGACCAGCTGGGTTTGACGTCTGGTTGAATCCGAGGTTATCGGTCCGCCCGACGATCCGCCCGCGACCGTACCCATCGACAAACCGGCGGCGCATGAGAAATATCCGAGCTGGAACTGTCGGAATCCTGCGGCGAACGCTTCACGCGCTTGTCGATGTTGTAAGTGGAAACATTTGCCCCCACGTCTGCCCACAACCGGCGGGTCTGAAAGGATCGAATCCTCGATAATGAGGGGAACAAGGAAAGAGGATCCGGAGAGGGTGACCTTCCAGCGAGCAGGTTGCGAAGGAGGCACCCGCCGTCTGGGATCCGCGCGGCTAAGCTGCCGGGCGGGAGAGGGCACGAAAGTAGGCGCACACATTTCGACTCGGTATCTCCGAGGTGATCGGGCGAAGTGAAGAAGGAAACCAGTTTTTTGCGCGTTCCCGACGACCGGGCAGGCGGATCGGGTCGAGATCCGAGCTGCAAGGTCCTCGATCGGTCGTCAGTATGACGATCTCGTCTTTATTCGGGCGGGCGGGGCCGGGCGGCAACGGGATAACCGCCGGTACCTGACGGATCGCGGGACGCGTGGTCCCCTTTACTGACTGCGCAAAAAAAGTGGACGCCGCATGACATTTTTCGATTCGGCTTTTTCAGTCTTGACAAACAGAACGTCCGCATGACGATCGCTCTTATTCAAGAACAAGATCATCAATGAGTTCTGTTCGAGTTGGACATTTTCGGAAAGAAAATTGCGATAAAATCCACTGGAGGTATTCTATTAAAGTCGAGTCAGATTATATTCATTATTGATGGCTATTACCGTGTATTCGGTAATGAATCGTCTGTAACCTGCCTTAGTTCCATGAGCCTTTTTAAATCACCGAGGCTTATTGGAGGCCTATATCAGCTGTTCAGTGCGTATGGGAACTTCGAAAGCGAAGAAAAAACTGGTCGGCATAATATTCTGTGTTCAGGAGCTGTTCAGAGGTTTATCTGTACATAATAATCTGTTCTTCAGAAACGACTGGTACCTCGTTCGGTAGGCAGGAAGGAGTTGATTGTTGTGTGAAAGGTTCGTCTTTCTTTTTTTCCCAATGGAATGCCCTCCACGGCGGAAGGTGGGCGTTCGGTGGGTACCAGACTAAACCCGGGGACCTCTTTGGTTGGAAATTACCTGAAATCCCCTCTTCTTAGTTTACGGGGCAGTTTCTTTTTATCTTTTTCTCGATGGATGCGTAGTGACGACCTGCGATGTCTTCCCAGCGTAGCAGCGCATTCCGTCTCTCTCGCTCCCCTTTCCTCCCTACTTGGAGTTTCACCATTCGATCTCTTGTTGGTGCGGCACCTGTTTTTTCTTGTTAGGGCGGAAGGTCAAGCCCTTGGTGATTTTTCGGTGACAGCAAGCAGGTAACGCCCAGGTCCGTCATGCCGAGCAATGTTCACGCCTCGTTGGCCCGACAAAACTGTCGAAAACCGTGGACCGAATTGTTCTGTAGCCTAGCTCAGTTGTTTGAATCCGTCGTGGATTTTCATGAAGTTGCAGAGTAGGGTTACCCATAAATTTTGTATCCCGGTTTTCTTCCATAATTCGAAGAAAATAATTTTTATCGGAAAAAGTTAGCCAAATTCTCAATTTTAAGTGATACTTAGACGGGAAGGGGTACTCAGTCACTTCCCATAAAAATTTTTTGTCAGTAAATTTGCCAGATGCGATTTTCCAAATTTAAAATTCCCCATTTAAATTGGCGCATGCCCTACTTGAAGTTTTGCACCAGTCATCGGAACGATCCCGCAGTTGAAGAAAATAGATTCGAAAGGTTAATTTTAGGTTGTTTGCATGGCGAGACAGGAGCGGGAGCCAATGGACGCGCTGCCATCGCCCCAGAATCTGTCGCGCCGCATGCGGCAATCACACCCGTTCTTCTAAATTTGTTTCCCCATTTGACGCTCAGTGTGACACTCATCGTGTGCTAGAAAATCGCGAAAATTTAGTTTTATTGGTACCTCAAGCTAAAACTTAGACTGAATCTGTTACTCGAACTCAAACTTAACCTCAAACTCCGACTCAGACTGATACTCAAACTTAAACTCAAACTCACAGTGTCCTTGAGTATCATCACTATTAGTTTGTGTATGAGTATGCTTTTCTTTCGACCTTTGATTTTGAGTTTCATTCTAAGTTTGAGTTTCAGTTCGAGGTTCAATTTCAGTTTCAGTTTGAGTATCCGTATCAGTTTGAATTTGTGTATCAGTATAACTATGAGTTTACCTTTCATCCGATCTTTGAGTTTGGTTATCTTGAGTTTGAGTTTACCTTACTTTTGACCTTTGAGTCTGAGTATCAGTTAATGTTTTTTTAAGAAAAGTGAGGATTGTTGCGACAATTTATTGTGTTTCAGCATTTTAAAATTTCTCAAACTGATTGTGGGACGCCGAAGAAGCCCACCTTCCGAAAAAGCCCAACTTTCCCTGTTGCAGTTCAAATACTGCAAAGTCCTCCGGATTGTAGACCCTTTTTTCGACCGTTATCTTCGAACCGGGTTTTTTCTATGTAATTAATCGCTCAACTTCTCCATTACATGGCAGTACTCTCGGCGATTCCGGTTGTGCCAGAACGCTATTCCAGATGAACAGCCCGCAAGTCCTTTTCATGTCATCGACCTGAATCCGTTTCCTCGTTTTGCTGTAGTCATTTTTCCTCATCAGGGTTCCCAATTTGAGTGAATTCTCTCAAGCAAATTTTCTTCATTCTCTCAGTCTTCTTGGTAGACTGGAATATTCTTCCGCTCAGATTCTGCTCCTTAGTAAGATGTCTGTTTTTCGCAGACGCTCCAGTCGGCCCATTCTTGAAAGTAGCTGAAATTTTTTTGTTCCAATCTCCGGTTTTGTCTGGGACTCGAAAAACTCACGTAAGGGACCGACCAGACTCATAAATTATCCTCAGATGGCTGGGATTTTAGACCTGGCCACTTCTGTCCCCAAACCCCGAAGGTCGAGTGTTGTGGGTGGATTCGTATTTTGACGGAGTTTTCTCATCCGTTTTCGACACTTTTATTTTGCCCGATGCTCATCTGGGTGGGCGTTCTCTTCTTCCAATGTATCATCGGCTAATATTTATAAATCCTTCGGTAGATATTGTACCGCAGGATCTCTTATGACACCTTTCCTGGTCTTTTAAGCTTGTATATTGACATGTCAACAAACTATTATGGTTTTGTTGAATTTGCGGATTCAAATTCTGGGGTTGGGTCTGGAAAAATGTATTTGAGAGGTCAGGATTGGAATATAGGACTTCTAACTTGAGATGAAAATGCTGGTCCCAATTTTGACGTTTTGGTTGCTTCTGGAACACTCGTCCTCGTCATCGTAGTATCAATTCAAGTGCCGGGAAACTGGTTTTACGTGGAATAGCTGTGTTTATTTAGTCTCTTGGACACCTTGTACATTAACTTCATGTCAAACCCAATTTGCTATTTCACTTGAGGAGAGATTTCCAGGAAAATTCATCTATTTAATTTTTCATCCTAATTTTTCAAGGATAGCTCAACCACTTGAACTTTCTTAAATTAGCAATACACCGACTCATTGAGTCACACTCAGTTATATTAATTTTGCCAAATTCAACCATTTGACCGTATTTTTCCGGTAGGTGTCGTATACTCCAGCCATAGATGCTCTCGTTGTATCCCTTTCTGCGGTCCGATCCTCTCCCGTGAGAAATAATCAGGAGGAGGGGGATGTTTAAAGTATTGACTCGGCCGCAGATGTGACGAGTGGGTCGGCCGAGAGAAAAGGGAGGACAATCGGTGGTGAGTTCAGCCTACAACAGCCCCTGCCAACCGGGGGGTGGGGGACGGTCTAGAACTAGGCACGTCACCGGGGACAGATGGTCCGACGCATCGACAGCTCCCTCGAAAACGTACACACCCCCTCTTCAGTTTCTCTTTCAATTTATCCGTCTCTTTAACCGACCAGTTTCCAACGGTAATCGTCCCATCGATCACCAAAATCGATGCTTTCATTATGTGGACGTTTACTCTTTGAGAACGATTTTTTGAGGTTGCTCGGTGGAAAATTTATGATTTTTTGGTTTATAGGGGAAATTGAATGGTTGATTGCTCCCTGATGTAACCCAGTTACCACCCTTGACCAACATTGCCCCTGAGGTAATGCCTTGTACCGCGTAAAATCCTTTGGATTGAGAGACTTTGCCCCAGAGCAATGTTTGGGGTGGCGTATGCTGAGAAAATTTTCGGGGTGGCGTTTTCTGGAAAATTTTTCGAGGTGGTGATTTTCGGATAACTCTTCGAGGTAGATTTCTGGATGGATTGTTGAGTGCCGTCTCCCGAATTTCAAAATCAAAATATGGGGTTTTTATGGGAAAACGTCGGTTTTCGGAAAAGTAGTTTGGTTTTCGGCGATTTTCGCCCACAAAGGTTGCTGAGGGGATTGGTGGAGAATTGAAGTGAATTTGGGTAAAACATATTCTGTCGCTCTTTGGTTGAATCCTATGTAACCAGTAGGTATCTTCTCTTTGCCTGCCTGCTGCCTCATGTTTTCCACTTCAAGAGTGAATATAGAATTTCAATGGTTATGAGCCTGTTATGACCACAGTTACGAGATTATCATTGCCGATTTTATCGTTCGAATGGCGGTTACATAATTGTGAATCTATGTGATTTCTCTTATTCAAAAGATCCAGTTGAGAGCAGTGCACCGCTTGCCTAAAGTGAAAGTGAGCTCTTGACGGAAGTGCGCCCTATTCGACGGTACGAAACGAAACCGCATCGACCCCTTGCCTCTCCAATGGACTGTCCCCTATTTTTGATAATGGGATCCTTATTTTGAGGCCACAATTGATAGCCGTGTATTTAAACTTGAGTCTGCATGGAGGTTTTACCCGATGGCTTCATAAATTGACCTTAGTGCACTTCAGTTCCAATTGCACTCCGAGGAACGGCAACAAACTGTCAATATTTTCATCGAGTTTGGCGATGTATTGTCAACTCGTGGAAAATTGTCAATCGGATCGTCAACTATCAGTTGTTATTATTGTTGACGTTCTTACAAATTCCAGATAGTTCTCATCAACTTGGGGTTTCTGACGCCGAATTACTCGTCAATTATTCTATTCAGAATTTCAAGTTGGACAGTCCCTTAGCCCTTAAAATTTTTGGAAAATATTTAGATTCACGTTTTGTGTAAATCATTGGAGACTTTTTGTATTTATACTTATTCATCATTTTATCCGCAAAATATTTTTCTCGCTGCAGTTTTCAGAGGTACGTACAAAAAGTAGAAGCAAAAACCTCAAGCAATGTAGATTCTTACCACTCTTCCCGTTAGACTAATTCTGGATGGATCTCATGATGCAAAGGCCTTGAAGCCTGCGTTTGTTTTAAAAAAGTGTTCCTCTCCTAATTTTGTTGAGATTGAGAATTTCAAGGCTTCGACCTTCGGACAGTCGGATATTGCATATCATTCCTCGTCCTCTTCGATTCGACTGCTAATCACCTGATTAGCCTTAGCAAGCAGCTCGTTGAAAATGGCCGAACGGAAACAACTTTTGTTCCACTAGTTTATTAGAAGCGTGTTTCTTTAATTAATGGGTGAATTGGGAAATTAGAAGATTTCCACGTTTTGAAACAATGTGCTGAATTACATCTGTAAGGAATCATTTTTGAAAAAATATCTCGAGTTCGATTCTTGGGGTACATTGGGTTTCGAGACCCATACGAAATCAAGGCATTTTACCAATACAGAATTAGGGAATCAATTTTTTTTTGTGGTAAGCGACCAGAAATTCGTCAAAAATGCCGATGCCTTAAACTCTGGTCGTTTCTGACATTAGTAGGAAAGCTGATGATCGAACGATTTGTTGCCAGAGAGTCTTCGGCCTCATGAGGCCTTACAATATTGACAAAAACTGCAGTCTCGTAGTCGGCTGTGTCGAAGGCGAGCCATGACAACACCAGCCACCACATGCAACCTTTAGGCTCCCATATGGCGATGTTCGTGCATATGTCATAAAGTGTCTGCATTGGGGCTCTTTGTCTTCAGTGGATCAGCTAGTAGCATCGAGTTATGCGGGTAATTTTATCGATAAACGCACTTGCACCTTCCGAGTTTACAGAGGTGCTTTTACTGTGTTTTGTGGCAGTGCAGAAATGCGTTTTGAATTCTGCACTACCTGTGTTGGAATTCGGCTTAAACAAGAAATCGTATTTGAACATTGGGTAACGGGTTTTATGTTAATTATCTATTGTTGGTGTTCGCTTCATTTCTCCGAATAATTCAGGGGCTAAAATTTTGGAAAAAGGTATTCTGCTGCTCAAAAATAATTCGTGTTCTCATTTATTCTAAATAAAATCAGAAACACAATGCTCAAACGAATAATGTTGATCTGATGGTACCGCTCTGCTATTCCATTGAGGGCGCGGCAATGGGAATGTGTGGACGCTTATTGGAAGATGTCCCTAGTCAATAAAGCGACAAATGAAGCTGAATCGTTTGGGAGCTATTCAATAGAACTATTCAACTCGGTAGAATAACATCCTACATTCCTATTTCCATCCCGAATATGAAAATTAAAGTAACAACTAGAGCAAATTTATACAGTAATCATTCTACGAAGAATATTAATCATTCTTTTAAACCATATCCTTAATTTCCATGTCTAATTCATTATTTTCCAATTAAACCCCCATTTAATCTAGAGTCTGGCTTCATATATAACTATTATAAAATATTTAATATTTTATAAAAAGGTATATTACCAAACCCCTAACTTAGAAAGCGGAGGAACAAACATTTGTACTGTGTGCAATAGCGTTTTTGAGAACCGACGAAAATCCTACCACTGTTAGTTGTGCTTCAGGTAGCTGATATTTCGCTCGAATATAGATTTATGTAAATGCATTTCTGGCGTGAAATCGTTTGTCGTGGGCAGCGGCAAATAATTTTCCATCTTAGGTACCTCGTCTTTCACGATGGCAGCCTTAAATATCAGGGAACCTATGCATTTTTCATTATTTGCCCTGCCTTGGCACTAAAAGTCGATTCGTTTCTCGCAATATCTTTTTGAGGTCACTCAGACCATTATGTACGAATGCCAGATGTAGTGGAATATATATGTGTGTTAGTTTTGGTTATTTCCCCCCAGAATCGGTATCAGCAAGCTCCCAATGACTTCTTCGAATAATTATCAAAATTCCAACTGTTAGGAACAGAAATTACATACGAATAACTGGAAAAAACTTGAAAATGTTAGATGCGCCTATCTTAGTAAAATAGAAGTAATAATTATCCGATCGGATAGGTGTTCTATGTTGATAATTATTCGTGTGTAACAATCCTCAAGTTTTCCAGTTGTAGGCAGGCATCTGTCATTCGAAAGAAAGAAAAACTAGTCTCGTTTACCAAAGGTTATTTCCAGCCCACCTCAGGCAGTCGTGGAATGTGACCTTCCACCTAATATCAAGGTCCATAGATGGAATCGCCGAACTGCACATTGCCCGATAGCATCAGCTGATGACAACCTTGATTCTGTAAGCTGACACGGCGGTCAGGAGGATGACGAATTCTCTGTTTGCTGAACGAATCCGATTCGAACCGGAAGAGGCTCAGCTTCAATCGCGTACCAATCTATATCCGGAAAAAACCAGTCTTGTATTTATTAGTTTATTCTAGAGAATCGTCGGTATATTTTATAATCGGATATGCGCCGCAAAATTATCTGGATTAGCAATCCAATCAGAGTCAGGGCGCATTGAATGGAATCCAATTCCAACAGTAAAACGCAGATTGGCATTTTTGGTTTTCGGATTTAAGCAGCATTTCAGGTTTTATCTAGACATAATTGACGTTAGATGTATCTTTTAAACCAAATGCAGGACGTCGGTAATTTGAATAAAAATTTTGATTTTCGCTTGTTTAGAAGTTTCAAATCAGGCAACCCGAATTGTTTGACCTAGATTATTTTTTGAGTTGTATCAGTCGTCAAAATTGCGAAGAGAATTATTTCTTATGCACTGTAGGCACACTAAAAAATTACCCGTCGACATTGAATAACTGAAGCTATCACCGAGAACGTGAATGTTGTGGTTCGGGATGACTCGGAGTTCAGCTTGAGCTGAGTCGACCGTCCTTATCTGTTGACGATATGGGGCCAAGGGAAAAAATCAATTATCTGTGTGGTAGATAAGAATTCGTCGCTTTCTCATTGCACTGGAGGTAACAAACAACGCAAGGCGACCAGAACAAATACACTGCACGCCAGCATATTTATTGTTCCACACTCGCTATTGAAATAAATTATTACTTTTTGGAAAACATTTTTTTAAAGAGCATTCTCAAATTATTTAATTTAGTCGGAAAAAGCTATTTTACAAAAGTCGTAATCCTGACGCATACATTTTTACTACTCACAATTAGGTAAGGAATTTATTTCAAAAATATCTCCCTCATTTTTTAATGGAAATAGCTTGTTTACGAAAAATATTTGCGACTATAGTAATAATACAATAGGTAGGTATAAAGGAAAATCTGTGAAGGATATCTTTGAACCAGTAAATCTCTCTAAGAGTCCAATATTTTCGTACATTTTTCAAAGCAGTCCTACAAGTCTTGTTGGCATTGGCAATAATAAAATGCCCCGTAATGAACTTCGTAGCAAATGATTGAATCACACATTTCATTTCACATTGCTGAAAATAGAAAAAGGTTTTTTTGAATGAATTATTCGTACTTCTGTCGCTTTTTACAGCAAACCCGGAGAGATTCGCTTATCGGAGTTTTCGAAAAATTATCGTCCGTCATAAACTGCAACAATAGGTTCGATAGTTTCGTTCCACTGACTGGTTTGATGTGCACGGTAAAATGTAACTTTAAACCTGACGAACCGCAAACAGCCTTTTTATCGTTTCGATCACTATTGACGTATTGATAATATCGAAGGTATTATGACAAAGTGGCCTTTCTGCTTTGGACTTATTCAGTTAGATTTTAATTATTATACACCGATTAGATCTTTTATACCTAATTGATTTGAAAATCCCTCGATTTCGATTTTGAATCCGTGTGATACAATTTCAAGAATGTCTGTTTCCGCCTGTCTGTTTTGCTGGAATGAGAATAAAAAATGTAATCTGATGGATAAGAGTCGTCTTCAGGGATGGTGTTTGCTCTGGACGAAGGTTGGAAGGTTAACCTCTGTCAAGTATACTGGAGCTGCACCGGGTTATGTTTTCGCTGGTCGACCTCGAGCTACAGTCAACAATCTTTGTAATCCTTTCTATAAGGAGCCATATGACTCCATCATCGCGCAATGGGCCCGAAGGATGGAAATCGGGTAATCTGAATTTGGTGTCAAGGACCTCCCCTTGTTCAAACGCACTCGCCCGCCTAGCAATGCCCACCTCCTTGACGAGAGGGGAGACGGTCCTAGTCGAATCGAGCCGGTCCGAGGAGAGCCGAGTATGTCCGACGTGGCTACGATGGTCGATCTCGGCCTGTACCTCCTTGGCTCAAGTCGATCTCTTTGGGTCACGGACGCTGGGGCAAGTGGGGAGTAATGAGGCGCAACAGTCCAAGGGGTGGACGGTGCATAGGTTGCATTGGCAATGGAGTAATAATGCACTTCTGGCCTTAGTAAACAAACTATTATGCAAAATTGCATCTTGATGAATGGTAATTGATAAACGTCAGTATGCACTATGGTGGGTATCCTATATATAGGTACCAATTTCAGAAGGATTTCATTCTTGTGTCACCAAAATTTAAAGGTAGTTGAAATTTCTTGCGAAAAACTTCAATGTGGTTGTCGCACCGAATGTCGGTAGGTACTAAACGTGTATGGCGAACTCAGATGTTCACTTTATCTCGGATCACTAAAATTTAATTTTCATGGTATTATAAAATTCTTTGGTCGACGAAAATCTCCGTGTTAGGTGAAAGCCTTCGATATCTTATCTACTCTTTGAGGCTTGGCCGATTTTTCCAATTTCCAATATTGTTTTGAAAATAATGGCCTTGAGCTCCGGGTGAATCCGCCATCGGTCGAGAGAAAGATAAGTAACCGCCCGTGAAGATAGGGCCTTACTACTAAGGCGTAGTTAGTTAACCTACTCTCGTTTCTTTATTGACGAAAGAGCAAGAGCCGGTGAACAGTGAGAGAAATCGGGAGAGCTCAGTTCACCTATTTGGGTTGTAAGGGACGGGAAAGGCCCGGAGGAGGGGCCGAATGGGCGGCCGATCTGATGACTGGAGGTGGCGACTTACAGCATTCGGGTCAAAGGACGGACTCCGTTCGCCTCGCGTCGAGTAAAAGTTGAAACTCGGTCTGATCGCGCGGCTCATCGGGTGGGAGTTGACAATAGAAAGCAGACGAGAGACTGGAAAGCCGACGAGCGACGGCCGTACAGACTTTCAGTCCGATAGGCACATAATCGAACTCTCCTTAGACCATCTTTGACAGCGAAATCTCAATTTGGTTTGAGAAAATCTCAATCTAAACAGGAAAAGCTACGTAATGAAATCGAGGAAGTAGTGTGCGTCACTCTCCAGCACCGGTTTAAATAAGGAATCCCGGCTTTGCAAAGCTGTTAGAGATTTGGGGGTGGAAGAAAATATTTATCGCGAGGGAATCAATGTTTTGGAACGAAAACGAGGGCGAACCCGGCGAACTCGGTCGAGTGGCATCCACAAGTGAAAATCTCCGGGTCGAACGATCCCCTGTCGATGGAAATAAAAGGCCAACGGACTGAGGGTTTAAAAGTGAAATAGTGATACAAGGAGGAACGATTCTGACAAAGAGAGCCGCGTATGATGGGGATCGGTGGTGTAAAACCACCCCTAATGAACCCTGAGGGTGAACCCTGCGGGGGCGAGTAGATAGGAAAATATTACCAGAGATTGGAGGGGGTAGCCGATCGATAGGTGAGGGCTCCGTGTGAGGCCTGTGTGAGCCTGTGTCGGAGCACACTGACTGTATGTCTATATGAGAACAGCACCTCCTCTGAGCCCGCTAATTGTTATTTCCACGGTTTTTAGCTGCACTCCCCATCCGTTTTCATTTTTGCCTGCCGAGGGTTACAAATATGAAGCGGAACGGCCGTCTTCCCCTCGTAAAGAAATTTCCCACGCCGGGAAATTTGTCTGGGTTTCTAAACCTTTCTACCGTTCCTTTTTATACGGCAAGTGTGCTGTCGCACGAAAATTTGAAATGTCAGGTAGGCAACTATACAAAAATCATGTTAGAGGAGTACCTAGAGGCAGAATGTGCAAGTGTGGGTAAAATTTAAAAACTCTCTAAGGGAGAAAATTGGAGTTTGTTGAATCTTAAGTTTGACCAGCTACTAATTTTCGAAGGCTTACAAGCCAATTTTTTTTATGTACCTACATTAAATGTAAAAATTGAAGTTGATATGAAATTTTCAAAAGTTTCCGTTTTTCTTCGTCGTTAAGTTGATATTTTGACGCCAGTTTTCCTCTTTTGTCATCTTGTGTCATTGTGTTGTGGGCGCGATATAGATAGTGGAGTACTTTTGTCAACCTATACATTTTCATATCCACGAAACGAATAATTTATTTCATTCATTGACCGTTTTCCGATCGCCCGAAATGATGTTGAAATATTAGCGAATAAAAGTCCGCTCTCGGTTAGCATCTGAAAATATTATCTCGCTCAGTTCGAATAACAAACGAGAGTAAATTCACCGGTGGAGCCAACTTTTCAAATCAACTTGTTGACAGTTGGGGCAGTTATTATCCTCACACCGACGGGAAAGATCGTTATTCAAAGGTAGCGCTACGCCCGAGAGATAAAACCTTCGTTTGACGTCACAACTTGTTATATTCCCGACTTGCCCGTAATTTTCCCGATAATTTTCGCCCCAATAAGGCACGGCTATTTTTGTTTCGGTTCTGTTATCCGGCTATCGAATTGGAAGATAGTTAATGATTGATGAGTTTGTTAATTTGTAAAACCTCTGAAAAGTTATCTATTTGCGCTCAATGTGTGACTTCAATTTTGCCTAAATGCTGAATTCACTTTTGAACATTTCTGAAAATTCTATTTTTGGGTAAAATATTAGGGAAGAGACCACGTACATAAGAAGCCATAATTACCAGACATAAATAACATGGATTGTTAACCATATGCATCACGCTTTTGCCTTAAAACATCCTGTCACTGTCATCCGTTTACACCTATAGAATAACTCGCCCGAATTTCAAAAACAGCTTGAAAATTGTACAGACTACAAAAGATAGCTTGTCGACTGAGCGATAAACAAGCTCGACCTTCGAGATTATCTGAAACGTGTAATTCCCCGGCCGATCTCAACCGAGTCCCGTGACTGGCTGCTCATTGCGTTTTTCTAACAAGAAATACAAGTCAAATGAACACAACGAATTATAAAAATTTTTGAAGAACGTTTGCGTTATTTCTACGGCATCAAATTCTCAAAAACAAGATAAAGAAGCATTGGGAGCAAAAAAATAAAATTCAAACAATTCCTTAACTAAGTACCTATTTGCCGAAAACCTAATACCACCTTTTGTTGATGTTTTATATGGTTAATTAAAATTCATATTTTACGCGTAGAAAGATTTAACGCAATAAGAAAACAAAAATCGGTAGCCTAACTATGATGAAAATATTCGCCCCGTTCTAGTCAAACTCGGTCGTTTCCTGCCTTCGTGCCCTTGGTCAACGATTGCTCTAGTCTACCACCAGGAGAACTCGGCCGGGGAAGAGACCTCTAAATAGCAATTAGCCCAATTAGACGCAATTGAGCAATTGCTCTTGAACCCGCAGCGGCAGCACCTGAGGTCTGTTCGACGTTATGGTCAAATAAGAAATAACGTCTCGTAATTTTTCGGCGTCAAAAGAAGAAATTATTATGATCGTTCTGGAACTAAGAATCAGATTAAATCATAACTCATATTTAGAGTTGCGCACTAAAATTAATTATTTAATATTTATTTCGTGACCCAGCTTCATGCTCTTTGGTTGATATTGCAATCTGATCCTACAAGGGTTTCCCCCAACTTTTTTTCTTCAATTCAAGCGTTGCAAATTTAAACCTAGGTTTTTAACCAATAGCAGCCATATTTTTTTAAGTGAGCAGCCATCTTCAATATTTTCAAAACATTCAACACTATTTAAGCAATAGCAGTCATTTTTAATCAAAAAGTACCTACCTAGTATGCCTCCACATCGAACCTGCCTCGTACCGTCACAACGACAACCAGCGAGGCCAAATTCACTCATCGGTTATGCGTTGAAAATTACTCTTCTACTTACTCGTGGACTCACTTAACTTGGTTTATTAAATTTTACTACAAATTATAATTATATGGGTATGAACACGATAGAATTAATGTTGAACAAGTGGACGAGGTTGTGTGAAAAAGGCGGTCAATTTCTTCCCAATTAGTCGATTGCCGACATAGTCTTGCCCATTATTAAAATATTCGCCCATTTGCTCGTCAAGCTCATAATATGGAACATGGAAAGTTGCAAGACAGGTTTAAACCAGGAAAACTGGAACAAGTCGTAATCTTTGAGATGGCGAGGTTTGCATTTTAGTGTCAAAATGCCAAGTTATGATTATTGTTTTTTCAATTGTTTTGCGGTAATGGAAGAGGATCGACGGAAAAAAAGATTTTTTTTGTTATTGAAACGCTCTCACAATTCGACAAAAACAATAAATGCATAGCACTCACTGCTGTTCGAGCTTTGTATGAATTGTTCAGTATACCTTGAACGGTTGCGTGAGACCTTGAGCGCTATACATTTCCTACGTGAAACTGCACATTGTCCAGGTAGCTGATTGGCCTTGGCGTAATAAGACCTTAATAACATTTTTCTGTCGAATACCTCGCAATTTCGGCGCATGCTCGTCCATCCGTGCTGGACCGGCCATTTAACGAAGCTATTTTCCCTTCAATTCTCCTCAAAATTTATCCATGTTTGATTTAAATAACAAATAAGCTTGCAAATTACTCACTGTTACATTGGTCACAGTCTGATTATAACATTTTTTAGACATTACATTGGGTTGGCACAAATATTCAATCCGAAAATAACAGAAAATAATTTTTTTTTTGGTTTTGTGCCCACTTAGCTTTTAACCATATCTATAGCTTATAAATGTAACGGAGAGAGTGTATGATATAATATGATATAATATATTATATTATATCGACTGAGCAGTTGGTATCAGACCTATTGCTCGCGAATCTGAGGTCTGGAGAGTCCGGTCCCTCTGATTTATTTATAAATACTTATAAGTATCAAATTGATAATTGATTGTTCGCTCCTTTGAGCGCTAAGGCTACCCGCGGAGTACTCATGTCTAACCAATGAGTTCGTTTTACTTTCATAATTTACCGAAATCAAATCGCGGTGGCGTTTTTTCCGAAAATTTTTTCTCAAAAATTGTTTAACTCAGCAATGTCTACGCTTTTTGGTGTTTGCTGTTTTTTCACTCGTTCGATGTTGTTCTCATGATTTTACAAAAGGTACACTATCAGGTTGAGATTATCAGTAGGTATCCTGAGTATCCTTATATCAAAATAATAGGTACCAACAATAAGAAAATGAGGTTGTTGCCCCATTCACTTGCACTGGTACGTATGCAACTTTGAATACCTACTCTTACGGGTGAGTGAACATTAAATAACTCGGGTTTATCAAATCGTAAATTATGCTTTTACGCGTCGATTACAGTACCAGAGGCTATACGTGATGTTTTTGTCCACATTTGTCAAATTTTCAAGCGAATTCGAGCGTCCTACAATTCATAGTGGGGTCGTGTACGGTCCGCGCTGCTGGATGGCATGGGACGCTGCGAGGTTAGGTGGCGAGCCGCACTCTAATAGGCGTTTCGTTTTCGGTAGCAGGTAATTACCCACCAATTTACAACGCCACGCGCTCTTTAACACGCTATAAATCGTTTTCGTTAAGGATGCGAGGAAATGTGTGAGCTTGGAAAACTCAGATCGCGATGAAGATTCTTGGCGTGTTTCCAACGTGGGCAAACTTTTTTAAACATTGATTCGACTCTAATAAAACGCTCAAACATTTGCTCGACGAGGCATTCATAATCTCAGGGTTGCGGCGGGACCGGGAAACTGGTGCTTCCCTGTACTGCTGATCAGAAACTGAAACCGGTTTCATTAGTTTAAACTTTAGGCACCAGGGCTTTGTGTTTGTCCAAAAACTCAGGGGATACTCGCACCTATCATCACCCTTCACTCAAGGGTAGCTGGGGAAAGTTCCTCTTTCTGATACGAATTTATTTTTCAGAGAAAATTGTCAGCTGTATTGCCCATCGCAAGTTTCCTTCCCTAATTTTGGTTTTTCGTTCAATAGGCCAGTAGGTAGCAACTAATGAACATAATGAATCCTTGTAATCGCCGAGTAAAACATTTTTTTACCCCTCAGAAGTTTTCATGATTTACCTGTATTTCAAAGAGTCTCCAATTAGAATCTTGGAAAAAGCAATATTATTCTTTTCTGCCCGAATTTTTCTGTAATTAGCTTCATATTGATAAAGTTCTGACACTTCGTGCACATCTCGGAAATTTTGTAAAATTTATCTCGGCCAAAGTAGTAATCAACAATTTTGCCCTCTGTCCTCATCTAGACTCACTAGTAGTGACTAACTCAATTATAAGCCTCAGGCTCGGTTTATTGACAAAATTTATCCATCCGATATCCAAGGAAGCTTTAGATAAACATTTCCAACGAGATTTTTACTTTCAAATTTGATACGGATACCACCGTGGTGAATTTTATCTGAAGCTTCCTAGGATATCGGATTGATAAATTTTGTCAATAAACCGGGCCTCAATCTAAATCTCAATTCTAGTCGCGTCATTGTCATCCACTATGGGTATTCAGTATCCACTAGATATATTAGGTTTCGTCGATTCGAATAAACCGAATATGAATAAACTTCCTGACCGAGCTGACGCTAACTGCTCAGTCATCATTGGCTGAATGACGGGTGACACGTGCTGATTCAACGAATTGCGTCTCGAAGGCGAAGAAGGTGGAAAACGGAGAGGGGAAAATACGAAATAATTATTCGATTCAAGGCCGAACTGGCAGAGCTCGTGAAGGCGCCGATCGGAACACAAAACGAGACAAAACGACGATCCGGTCGTGGCAACTCAGTAACTGGCATTGGTTGTTGGAACAGCAGCAGGTGTTTGGGAAACAAGGGGAACCCACCTCGTCCCGATAATTGTTCTTAAGCTCACCTGTTGTGACTTAGCCATGAGCTGCTCACCAATAGGAATTGTTCGGTTCCTCAACGTCGAATTAATAGAATACAAACCCATCGGATAGAATAGAAATCGAATGGTTTTCAAAGCGGTGATGAATAATCAGGTAGCCTATTCACTCGGAATATTGATGAATAATAGTACCAACCGACTAATGCTTTCTATTCATTACTATTATTAACTACTGTTTTTAATCTTCTGCATGTACCTATGGCATGGGAATTTTGAAGAATTTGGAAGTTTTTTGATTGTATGCCTAGCGGGAATCGAGTAGGAATGACTCTAATTTAAATCGTAGATGTATCATCTATTCACAAGTTGAATTTATTCCCTCTGGTCATTGTTCAATATAGAAATGACAAGCATTCCTCGTAGACGATGACACCCAGTTCTACATTAGGTATTAGATAACTGCATGAGTCATACTTAGTGGAACAACTTTATCTATAGCAAAGACGAAACAAATCTAATTAGGTATATTGGCCGTACTAATGACGTACAGTTTTTATTTAGCCTAACAAATTTTAAAATGAAATCACCAAAGTATTTTGAGTGTTGTGAAATGTAAATTATTTTCGTAGTTGGTGAGTACAAAAGCAATATCTTGTGCTTTATTCAAGCATATAGATCCGTTACTACCAACACTTAAGATATGCATTTTGCAATTTATTTATCTAGAAGTACCTACTAACTTTGGTGTTGGGTAATTTCTAGGCCGAATTAAATTACTGAAATGGCGATGCCTCCGTCGCAAATTTTCTTAAAATCTTGCCACTAATGATACCTAAGCTAATGCTGAGGGCAAACAGGCTAAAACAAGTGTTGGCATTGCAAGTGACTGAGAGCAATGACCTGTTGAGGAAAGAGTGAAAAATAATCTGCAGAAAGTAACGTAGGATTTAAAAAAAAAGTTGAAAACGTTGCTATCTTGCGCGGTGCCAGATAAAACGCGTTTGGTGGACGATGCTCTTTGGTGGACGAATCTTTGAGAGCTTGAAAGTTGAGATCTTTGTCCAATGAGAAGCAGACGATGAGGATGAAGAAGTGGCAGATAACGGAAACGTTCATATCTTTCGCTGTCTTGCGAATAGAGCGGACCGCAACGGCGAGGTGGTTACACCCAGGGCCCAGATAACTAACTGCTGGGGCCGTTTTGTGAAACGGAGCCTCCCGATGTTGGCCAGAGATTGACCTGTTCTCGGCTCTTGTCGGGCCCGATCGGTCGCATGGAAAGCTAACACAAAATTTCAATATTGCTGATAATAGTGCTGATCAAAAGGGCGAAATCGGAATTAAATGCTTGCTAGAGTCTCAACGATGAAGTAAGACTAGGTGACATCAGATGGATGTTGGGAGGTAATGTTTCATGTTCATGAAACGACTATTTTTCCAATTATTACCAACAATATGCGTGTTTGGTGGTCAATTATTATTAAATCCACTTCAGAATTATTTGCGAATTCATTTCACACTCAATTATTGTACTCAGGGATGGTCCTGACTGTCGAAAAAGGGTTAACACCGCAACAGGTGGCCTACCAAGTCGGTCCTTCCTGTACTCTTCTTTTGATACCATAACGCGATAAACTCCTACCGTATCCTCCTTTGACGTGAATGAATGGAAATGTCTTTTTCCGTTTTTCGTATGAATATGCGCATATCAGAACGCTCACGGAACTCGAGATAAACGTCGGCTGCACGCGCATTTTATAGTTCGTCGTTTTTGCTATAATGGTTTCATAATAAGATAATCGGTACACGCATTCCTTCTTGAGACTTCCATTTGACTCTTGATTGCTGAATTGAAGAATGGACTATGATGGAATAGCTTTTCTCATATTATCAGGTAATTTTTATGGACTGTCGGAAGAATAATGTCCGTATAAGACCGTCGAGCTTTGATGGCTTTGCTAGAGTTTTGTGGATGTAGATGAAGGTAATAAAAATTTGTGTACTCTAAAGAAAATACCTACTCTATATTCTTTCTCTAGTTGATTTTTGTCAGTTGCTGTTGATTATGACCATAGTATTATTTATCTGTACAGTTACCATCATCCGCAGCCAATTATTATAATCATATTATAATTATATTATATTAATTATTCACAGTAGGTACATTTTCAGTATTAATCAGTGTTAGAGACTAGTGAAATTGACCTTAAGAGTTGACGTTAATGTTACCAAACCTGTGCATGAAAACATGAAACTTATTCCCGGAAAACCGAGTTAATAAAAACACAGATATGATTATTTTTTCGAGGCGAATTCACTTGCTGCTTTGACCCCCCCCCCCCTCCAAAAGACTGCTGTTCTTTGAACTAGATTTGGGGCCTTATTCAACAATTCTTCGATGTTAGCCTCATGAGGAAAATGAAGAAATCGTAGGTATTGATTTATTGGTTCGTCTAGCGTAGATAATCGCCTAATATCTGATGGAACTTGCTGAATTTTCTAGTAGGCCGATCGATTTGAGAGCAAAAAGGCAGGAAAATGCAGGTTGGGGTAGGAGGGCTATAGAGGCTTCTCTGTTGGACGACTTGTGAAACTATTAGAGTGAGTGTCTTTGTACGTCTGTGTTTGCGCCGCCCCTCGCGTCCTAAAGGATGATCCTATTCTGTAAAACTGGTATATCGAAGGGTACAAAGTCGACGTATAGGGTAAGCATCAGTATTAGTGAGCGACGTCTATACAACGGGGTTATGTTTGAGGGGTTAACTATACGGTCCTTTATTGTGATCGAAGGGCGCTGAGGTGACTCACGGTGATTTGAGTTGATGCTGTACAGAAGCGAAATGTCCGACAGAGAAGGCGCGATGCGGATTCGCCTGGAGGAAACGAGAGGGAATTATGAGAAACGAATACCGTCAACCCGACGGAGAGATGGAGACGGAGTCGAGGATGGGAAGCTGAAAATAGAATTATCGATCTGTCTCCGAACTGGTGGGTCGACGTCGGTGGTGGGGTTCTCCGAACCTCGTCCTGACGTACGCACAACATAGACCGACTACGTTGAACCGAACCGTTCTAATAACATCTCCGGGAATTCGATGAGGTATTGATTTTCGTCGTTTTGAAATCAACTTGACGATTCGGCAAAAACAATTCGTTTTGGTGCCAGAGAGAATCGAGAGGCGATAAATCACAACTCGACCGTGCGAAGAATGATGTCATTTTTGATTTGATAGCCGATCGAATGGGATGATTGGTAAAATGTATCATATTATTGTCGTGTATAACTGATTAGTGATTATGAACGAAAGCGTTCTCTACCTAACGACATCATCATAATTATAATGTTGGTACAACTTCAATTTTTTATGAGATTAGGGAATAAACTCATTACTACAGATACCTTATTTCGCAGGTACCGAAATTTTCATCTTTAGATTTTTATTGCGGCCACTGAATAAACGTTATACATTGAGAAGGCGGCAACTCATGTTTGCTTTCGGTTTACATTTTTCATTATTTCACCTTGAACGAGTTGGCCCCATTCGATTACTATCGCGTGATTGCTCGTCACGACATCTCACTGATGGTCATCTATTTTTCAAAAAATTAGAAGCAATATGCCGAATGGAATGAAAGTACAAATATGTTCCGCGAAGCGTTTAACTTGTTACCTGCTACATTCAATTCCCAAGAAACCACCCGAAATGGGAGTGGGTCGTTATTCTTGACGTCCGACCTGAAAGCATTAAATGATTTATTCGCTGTATAGTCCGCCTGTGTCCGGGCGCGGTCAATACATGGAATAACCGATGGTGACGGTATTACCCAAACAGACGATATCAAAATCGTCACGAATACCGAGCAATCGCTGGTTCGGACAGGGCAACGTTTTCTTCCTTTCAATAATTCAACAGACAGCAAGGGAAGAAGTCACGTATTGATGTTAGCCACTGTTTTATCAATATATTTTTTTCATTCGATATATACCTACTAAAATTTATCTAGGCCATTCTAGATCCTGTACTAAATTTTTCGTGCTGCACTGCTACCATATGGTACTAGAAACGACTGCTCCCCTGTTTGGTGTTTCGTAGATGTGTTAAAACGCCATTTTTCGCTTCGGGTGTCATGGGAAGCTTCAAAAAATGTCGGCGTGCTCTGTGTACATAGGGATATGGCTCATTATTACCGTACAATAAACGCTAGGCGCTTTTTCCACAATAAGAGGCTAAAAGAGGGGTTGATTAGAGAGGGGCGAGCATTGAAAAACCACCCCTGTGACGTGTCGGAGTTACCGCGTCTACATGGCGTCACTAGGAGACTGAAGAGTCACCCCTTTTATCCGTAATACTACCGTTCTTTCCACGCCATTCAGAACAAGCTAAATATTTTCATATTTCTTCAAGCCGTCTTCCAACAATTCGTTTAGGAGTTGACGTGGAAAGATTCGAAGAAGCACTGAGTGGAAATAGGAGGGAAACTGGTACCTAAAAAATCTTTTGCTGCCTTGAAAGCGTAGGAAATCATTATGTTTCAATAAGTTATTCAAGGATCGGATTATCGATTTTTTAGTGCCGAATTCTTCTATTGAGCTTTCCCTGTTATTAATAATTAATTTGATGTGATTATATCAACAAAATCAGTCAGTCGTAAAAATACGGAAAAACGTCCGAAAAATTGTGACGAAAAAATCCAAGGGCACCCGGAAAATATTCGGGGAGTTTGGAGAAATGATTTTTGTCCATACAATTAATTATTGAACCCGAAAATTGATAATCGCATGGGTGCAAAAGCGTTGATGCATCAAATGTACTCCCGAGAGTCTTGCTCAGCCTTCCCCAACCCCAGATCAGATTGCGTTTAATGGGATATCCCTACAAATCCCATGGCGATTATGGGGCAGTGCTCCAAGCTTCAAATTACGCATACATGTCAGTCCTCGATTGTCGATGAACATTCTTCAACTTCCCACTTCAACCCTACCGGCTAAATTATCCCCCGCTGCACAACTGTCGCATTGTTCATACTGTTCATTTAACTACGAGACTCATTCGCTACGAACCTCGGTGGTCGATGAGATGATCTCGAGGTTGAGGACGTTTCATGGTTAATAGACGCCGGAGTAACTCGCGCCATGACGTCATCGCGTCTTTGTTCGTCCGCGGCCCTCAGCACGTGCGTACGTATTACTCCCTTTGAGAAGTACGACAAAAGAGCTTCCCCACCACCACAGGGTAGCTGTACCCTAATACGGGGCCACACATTCGTGAAGGGTAGTCCCTTCAGCTGGCTTCTCATCCTAAGAACTTCCCATGATCTGTCTCCCACGCTCAATGTGAAAATCTGTTGATTGATTGGTCGTCCCGTCCAAAATGGTCGAGATCCTTCTATTTCGATTCAAAACTCATAACGTTGTTAGGATGTCTTGCGATTAATAAGCCGTTGAATCAGAACAGCAAATGAGCATAATTTAAATCGAATAATTTATTATTTTTAAGGCAATCTTTACTCCGCCTTGAAAATTACTTTAGTTTAGATGCTGAAATTTATAACTATACAATTTCCCTGCCTATGATTAAAAACTCTACTTACATGACTTTGAATTAATGTTGTTCTTTCTTGTTGCAGGTAAGTTCTACTACTTCGTCCTGCACCAGGGGAGAGGAGTGAGTGAAAAGTCTGTGCAATGAAAATATAATAAAGTAATCAATGAAAAAACGTCATCTAAAGATTCAATCAACGACGAATCAACAAATATATTTTTGAACAAATTTTTCCAGAATTTCTCGTAATCAAAATATCTAAATGATTATTGTTGTCTTTTTTTGGAACTTACGAGTAAAAAAATAAGCGCACGAGTCGATTTGTGTAACTTTGTTCAATGAACGGATGAATTCCAACTCAAGTTTGCCCCCCCCCCCTCCCCATAAATGCTGTTCTTTGTAACTATAACTGTCAACCGTAATTGTTTATTATCAGTAATTCCTTCACGAGTATTATTCCCCCACGCCTAGTTAGCTCAATTCCTATAACTCCCCCTTCTTCACTTTCGTTAAGTTGCCCAATTGCGGGTGGCCGAGCCTATTCCGTCCAATCGGAGGCGAGTCGCGCCTGCGTTATTTACCCGAAAGGCTGCCCGTATTAACCGGATATTATTTTTACACGAAGGGCCCCACAGCCGATGGGTGAGCATTTCACAGTATCTGAGTGCGGAGGTTGATATAAGAGTGGTTGATATTAGTGTGGAGGGAGGTCGGCCCACATTCCCTTCATAAGCCTTCACAAAAGAGCCGTCATCCCCTTCTGTAGGCCCAGCTTTTGTTCAATGACGTCTCACCCCTAACTGGTAGCGCTACCGACAGGAATAATTGTCACTCAACTTCACGTCGCAGTGTTCGAAAATAAACACCATTGTCAATTTAGTGGCCAAGACGAGAATTATCGTTTAAATCCTAATACAAATTGTTTGTTCAAGTTCTCACGACCGTTCTGATTGGCATTCGAGTATTGTTACTTGAACTTTCATCCGAGTGAGCCAAGTCGGTATGCGATAGGAAATGATTGACAAAAGTCGGGGCTGATATATAGTTTTATGCGTCGACCAGCTGAAGGCAGAATAGGAAGATTTGCTCAATTGAATTCCCAATTTGCTGCGACCACTTGCAATTAGCTAAAATAATTCCTAAGGAGTCATACTTTAACCGCTTGCAGCACAGCTGCTCAACAAATATTATCAAAAGTGTATTGTAATTCTTAAAGCCTATATATGACAAAAGCCTACATTGTTTGGTACCAGATTATGGGCAGGATTATCGATGTCATTAAAATCTAAATTTATCCAAGGGCGCTTGCACTAAATTATACCTAGGACATATTTTCATTGACAGAAAATTGCTCGATGACTGGATTTAAATTAATTGATAAACCAGCCCTATTTCTCCCAGAGAGGGCCAACGAGGCGAAAGCGTTAAATTTTTCGTTCGATCTATCCGGCCATCTACTAAATCACTATAGGTACCTAAATGCTTTATTACGGGAGCAATGGTTTCCTAAACGAGGAGACGTCCCAGTTTCTTCTCCGCCGCACATTATTGATCAAAATCGATAATAATAAGAAAACTCTCATCTCTTTTACAGTGTAAATATTTTCATTTTCACCCACGGATGATCCCGTCTTACCCTTGACCACCGTGTAAACATTTCAAACGCCTCCTAATCGATTCAGCTGGCCGGTTCACGTCACAGAGGACAAGGCCCCCCTCCCCTGGCCAGGATGGCCCTTGTGCTATGTTGGAACGCGTCCACTCACAATCCGGCTGCCATATTCGACGTTCGCGTGCCAGGTGGCCTCTACTGACTGCCAGGGCTGACGTTCGTTGTTCGCCATAGGGGAGACGGTATTGATTCTTTGTTTTGAAACAAGAAACGGCCGTGTAACCGTTTCTTCCTTTAACGCTTCGACCAATTTCGACCATTTATATAATCATCCGAGGAAGGGTGTTGAAAAATTCAAGCTTGGATTCCCGAAAATGAGATTATTAATAATTCGTTTTCTCGCCGTGTTGGGTGAAAGAATTGCTTCCGTTGACTCGTGAGGTTTGTGGAAGCCTGCGTAATCGTCTGGGGGATTGGGTTGTGAATACCTATAATCGAGGGTATTCGGAGGTGTTTTATGCTATTCTCTTCGGAAGTGGATCAATTTTCGAGATGTAGGTACTTTACCCATTTTTTCGGTCGGGGTATTTATGTACTTATGATCTCAAAAACTATTACATTTTAACAGCAACATGATTTGATTCCAGCGAAACTTGGATAAAGGTCGTAAGGGATGGTCAGGATAAAAATGAAAGTGGCCTTACCGCTTCTGGGACTCGGAACGGCTCTCAATTCTCACAATCCGCTTCAATTACGAGTCCTTGGATCTTTGTGCATCCCTTAGAAGCAAAAGAAGTGCAGCTGCTTTGAACCGAAGAACAGTGCCACGACTACCTTCCATCACAACGCCTTTCTCGTGTTTTTTTTCCTTACGCCCAGTACAAAAGCATTTCCAGAGCAGATGGACGGGCCTTTAGCACGTGAAACCTTCAATAGGACACAACAAAACTCCCGACTCGGTCCTTTAGCCCGATGTTCAAGGCCTTGCTGATATTTCCCCATAAGTGGTTAACGTGGGAGGATAAACCCTGAATCGGTACCGACTGGGTAAAGCCGAACTGAGTGAATAGTTGAGGAAAAAAGACTCGATAAAAAGGAGGACCAAGGTCGAACTAGGATAGGAACAGGTTTTTGAGGACGTGCATTTTTCTGAGTTAGGTACTTTTATCTGGAACTCTCAACTGTGTAGGGATCCACTTCCAGAGAATTGGCTAATTTGTTGTTAAGGACTTTCGAGTACCTGTTGACTTCGATAGGCCTCTCGAAAACAGAAATTGGTTCTTGTTGTTGAAGCTGATGAGTGTTGGAAGTCAAATCTATTGATGGAAGTATTATTCAAAGAAATGCGTCCTTATCGAATACCAACTCAGAGAGCGAGGATAGGGTTAGATACTCATTGATTTAATGAATTTCTGCACCATAAAAAGGCCTTCTTATGTTCGCATTGTTGGTTTTACTATCAGTACCTATTGGCAGTTCTGCTAGTTTACTAAACAGTATTCCGATCTTTCTTCGTGGATTGGATTCTACTCAGGCGTTTACATACAGACGAATGCATGCCCCTACTCCTCCGATATTGCATCCTTTATTTAATGCTGTTCTCCGTGGAAATGCCAAGGATTCGTTGCAACTGCTATTCTTCAGCATTTAAACGCATACGCGGATTTTTTCGTAACCTAACCTTCACGACTACTTAGGTTGAGCAAGCACACTTCCTCGTTCGTACTAAAGTGAATTGACGAGTCTTACAATTGCAAATGTCATTGGTCGGAAGTCACTCGTACACGCGAACTTTAACCAATCAAAGTTGAGAGCTGGTGAAGAAGCAAATTGTCTTACACAAGGTTAACGTTAGCGTTCCCGTGAGAAGAAGATAAACTAACTTCCGTCGGTTTCGCTCTGCTTGACCTTCCGCTCAATACGTACACCCGAAACGCCTTGTCCCAGGCGAAGCCTTTGTTTTTGTCTATATTCGACTAATAGAGAAACGCATCGACTTTCCTGTACAGACACTTATCCTGTAACCGAAATTAGTTGTTTCCTCGGCTTATGATTTCCGAGTCATGATAATGAAACTCCGTTGAGAACATCAAGATGTGCTTAGATCGTCATCGTCTGCTTTTAAATCCTCCTTCGGTCGGTTCCTTTATGGAGTGATGATACTTTTTACCAGAAGATGCCAATCTATCCGTGAAACTAGAAAAAAATAACACTATTCTACTTCATGTTGATTTTTCGTTGATACTGCTAGAATGCAGGAGGAGTGCAACAACGTTCTATGATGAAGTCAATCCTCTAATTATAATTACGTGGTACATAATTATGTACCACTCTATTGTCTTGATAAGGTAGCTTGAAAGTTTTGTACAAAAATCAAAATATTTCAATAGATTTTTTCTGTATACCTAATTTACAAAAAATAAACACAATTTACAGCATACCTAAGGTGCTGATTATATTATTATTGCTTCGTATTTTGCCTTGCGGTCTTGTGGAATTTTTGTGGCTTCGCTGCGTGTCGAAAACTGTGTCTTACGGCTAGCGGTGGCGCGACATCAACGTTGAACGCTGGAAGACTCAACGGTCTGACACGCCTTTTGTTTCGGTTTCCGGTTGTCCTAAATCTTGGCCCACACAAAATAAAGAACTAATCTCTTCCTTTTGTGTCTTATAAACTCTGGTTGAAATCGATATTTCCTGTTCGTGCTTTGATAAACAGATGCCTTGGACAATCTGAAACCAGAAGAACTACTCGTACTTACTGTGAACGATCAGATTTTATTGTAGGCAATTTTTAAAATAGAGAATTAAAATTTAAAAAATATGGAATAGAATTGAAATTGAACTAATTTTTAATTACCCAATAAAAACTAGGTACCAAAATAATTAAAATTAAGAAAAATTCAAATCGAAAAAAAATCGGCAAGTACTTAATTCATTTTACATATTTATATAGCTATTATAATAGCTGGTCTCCAATATGCATAAAAAGACTTCAACTGGAAGGTGATAAGTTCACGGATAAAAATGAAACAAGAAGCCCAGACGAAAAAAATATTTTTATAATAAGTATTTTTAGCAATGCTTTTTGGTGTTAAATTTTTTTACAAGTCGAATTCGATATCTTATTTTTGAGTTCGAAGAATTGCTTGTCAACCATTAGTCGGGGCGTGTTCAATCCACATCGTAAGTATGGAAGTAAAAGGTAGGCAGTACGGAAACTACCGAATCAGAGCAATGGAAGCAGGGAGCTGCCCGTTAGTATTCGCATGAAACGGTACCGCCAGCGGACGACTTGGACGAGCAGCTAGAAAGATAGCAATAGCAGACAGGTACTTGGTGGAGGGGGGTCTGGTTTGCTCACCAGACCGATTCGACGGCCTAATGGCGAGTCACTGTCGGCCAAAGGTTGAGTGGTTGAACGGTATGGTTAAAAAAAAAGTAACAAAAAAGCCATTGAATCGCCATTGCTGAAAGCGATTGAAAAACGACGGAAATCCAAGCTCCAGGATTGCGCCGCAGGCGAATGAGCAGCTGTGTTAACCAGCTAATGAATCGACGTTTTCTCGTTTGATCAGTTTTCCCGATCGAGGAAGCCGGTCGTGAAAACCAGCTGATGACGTTCTACCGCTTAATGAACCTTAACTCTAAGCCTAAACAATAATACCTAGCACAAAATTTGCCCCGAAATGAACTAGGCATAGTAGGTTTTGCTAATTTATATACGTTCCTCACTTTTTATTCGTCGCTACCGTACAAAAAAATGAAGATGTTGAGTTGTGTATTACGAACAATGGGATCCGATGGGCGGACACGCTTCCACACCGCATTGACTTCTAATGAGAACCAACACTGGACTGCAAGGCCAAGGTTTTACATTAAAACTAAAACCCCCGACATTGGCCGACGCCCCCTCCCCTTTGCAAGCCTGTGTATTCATGCAAAACTCGTGACAAAGTATTATAGTCAACGAAAATTGAAAAATTACCGGCATTGTCACCTTGAAGTTTATTTCTCGTGGAAGGACCCAATTTTCGAGCATATTGTCGTTCGATTCTTTTAAAATTGTGAGAACTCAGTTTGTTGTTTTGAGAGTTGGGAATTACATGTTTCATTTTTCCTGTACGTCGACTTACAAGTAAGTCGATGTGTTTATGATGACACCCGAGTGACCCCACCGTAATTCGTGAGTCAGCGCTGAGTGGATTTTTTCACATTTTCAACCGAAATAAACAAAAACTTCCATTCAATGTTTACGGCACCACCAAACGTAATTTCAAGTTGAAATTCGTGTGGAGCGCTCATTTCAAGTGCAATGACGAAAGACTGATAGAATTTTTGAAAAATTGATTGGAAATAATACTACATACCTACCTCCTTCACTTGCTAACCAATAAAGAATTTGATGGACAAAAAATTTTATAAATTATTCCAGCAATCAATTTAAAATTCCAAATATTTGAGATGGGAACTTATCAAAGCCTCGGACCTACCAGAAACCCCATTTCTTTATGTGGAAATCATCAAAATTCTCTAAAACCGTTTTTTGTTGGGCGTACAAGTTCTGCTTGTAGGTTTATTGCGTCAACCATAATATTCAGTGTCATATAAAATCAGAATTACGATTGGTTGAAACTGAGTGAAATGTACCTTCATAAACGCCCGCCATGGAAAAAAACAACTTGAAAAAAAAATCAAAAACTGAGCAGCAAAGTTTTCCTCTCGAACAATCAATATCGTTCATAGATTTATTTCACCTCAAGCTAAGATCAGGCCCAATTCGAACTGGGGCAGATCGGCCATGTTGAGAACAGGCACATCCGCGACGGTGCAGGTCAATGAATTATTGATACAGTCAGGTAGACAGGTCGGCAGGCAGGTACCGAAGTGTACAGGTAGATTAGATCTACGTTTTTCAAGGATTATGAGATCCCGTGAGCAGATCGAGAATAAGAATAACATGTTTTTCTTATTAAAATGCATATAAATCGTATATTTCTATTGATATCCCAATCTACATAGCGTTGTTGATGGTGCCTAAATTATTCAACATGTCTGCACCGGCTTGTAGCCATTATTTTATTCGCACATCGTCGAGTTAAAGGATATCCGGCTGAAGTTCTTTGTCTTCGAGAAGACAGTTTATCGAAATAATGACTGTGCCATGTAAGCAAACTTTTTGCGATACAAGCGAAAAATGGAACAAAGGTTTGATGGCCTATGGCGCGCAGGCTTTGAAATAGCCATCTAATTTGGCTTGAGCGTTTTCTGAAACCATGTTTTGGGTATATTTTATTGATGTTAGTACCGGCAAAGCTCTTTTTACTCATACTTACGTCCCTAAAGAAATTTTTTAAAAATGTAAAATACTTCCATGCTCAAGGTTTGTAGTTGATTCAATTCTTGGAAAAATATCTGAGTAGATATTTTTTGATTACCCCATTTTCCACGATTTGCAATTTTTCTACTTTCGAATCCGCTTAGTCTTTTGACCTTTCCATTTACTTGCTGTGCAGGTACTGGCTGTTTTGATTAAATTATCGCTGTACTGGATAATTCTCGTCTCCAGGAATGTTTGAGTTTGGGGACCGCTTGATAATCCATTTTGAAAAGATAGCGCTCTGAATGGGGCATGGGTGCGGTGGTTTGTAGGTGGGGGAGGCGGTCGCCTGGCGAGAGATGGACCCGCTCAGTGAGAGATGGACTCGTCAGGTCGTCTCAAAACGTGATAATTCAAGCCAGTTTAAACGGTGTGGCGAGAAAAGAAGGCGGCGGTGCAGACGTAGTCGGGCAGAGGGGGAGAGGGCTACGCCACATGGGATGTCGTGTAGGATTGCGACTTGTTTCTGGCAGAAGTTAGTGATGTGTCCTGTGTGGTGGTTTTCCTGTAGACTTGGACTTGATTTAGGTTCAGGCATCGAAATGAGTTCACAATTTTTGTAAAACATCGAATACGTACCGGAATGGAATTTAAATTGGTTTTCATACAAATGTCTTTGAATGCAATTTCATCACCTTTTCTTTGGCACGCGTGGAATGTGAATAAAAGAACGAGAATAAAAGATTAAACGAGAGAGAGAGATTAAAATGAATTAAAAATGATAAAAAGATTAAATGAAACAAATTATCAAAATTTGAAAAATCAGATGAATAAATTACACAAATGAATCAGAGCATTCAGCTTTTGAAAACTGCATTTATTAAAATGCCACCAATCCCCCATCACCTTTCATAAAAATGTTCCTGTTCTACAAATTGACCAAACTAGAAATGTTTCTCTGTCCTGGGGGACGAGATGCTAATAAATAGTGTAGCTGAGACGGAACGGGTGCTCTTCCGTCGGTTAGTACTGGCAGAGACAAACGGGATTGAGGAGGAGGTGCAGCGTTTGGATTGTGGGATGAGGTGCGACCGTCCGTGTAAACCGAGCGAAATAACTGTCTGCAGGTTGCTTAGATTTGTCTGTTGGGGAATGAATCGTTCGGAAAAATTACCTATACTGGCGGAATCGGGTTGAGGATAAAAGCCAATTTTTGGCTGATGGGTGCCTTTGCAGTATTAAAAATTCAAAGTAAATATTTTTTTATGGGCGCAGTACTGAGATATCAAATATTTTATTCCTATTTTTTCTACTGAAAATTTCGAACAATCTGTATGTGCAGATTTATTGACGTTTACATCTAAACTTTTTTATCAAACAATATGATCGAAATAGTTAACAGTTGACATAACTGCAGTCTGAAATTGAATTGAGATCTGCAGTATGAACAAGAATTTCTAGAAACAGTAACTAAAATTCGAAGACAAACTCACAAGGAAACAGAAACTCGAACTCATCATCAATCTCGGAGTCAGACTCACGATGAAACAGAAACTGAAACTCATAGTCGAAATCGAAGTCAAACTCACAATGAAACAAAACTCAAACTCATAATCAAGCTCAAAGTCAAACTCACAATGACACAAAAACTCGAACTCATAATCAAACTCGAAGACAAACTCACAATGAAACAGAAACTCAAACGCATGATCAAACTCGAAGTCAAACTCACGATGAAACTGAAACTGAAACTCATAGTCGAAATCGAAGTCAAACTCACAATGAAACCAAAACTCAAACTCAAAATCAAAATCGAAGTCAAACTCACAATGAAACAGAAACTCGAACTCGTAATCAAACTCGAAGACAAACTCGGAATGAAACACAAAATCGAACTCATAATCGAACTCGAAGTCAAACTCACGATGAAACAGAAACTCAAACTCATAGTCGAAATCGAAGTCAAACTCACGATGAAACAGAAACTGAAACTCATAGTCGAAATCGAAGTCAAACTCACAATGAAACGAAAACTCAAACTAATAATCAAACTTGAAGTCAAACTCACAATGAAACAGAAACTCAAACTCATAATCGAACTCGAAGTCAAACTCACGATGAAACAGAAACTGAAACTCATAGTCGAAATCGAAGTCAAACTCACAATGAAACGAAAACTCAAACTAATAATCAAACTCGAAGTCAAACTCACGATGAAACAGAAACTGAAACTCATAGTCGAAATCGAAGTCAAACTTACAATGAAACGAAAACTCAAACTCATAATCAAACTCGAAGTCGAACTTACAATGACACAGAAACTCGAACTCGTAATCGAAATCGAAGTGAAACTCTTGATGAAACGGAAACTCAATCTCATTGTCAACTCGAAGTCAAACTTACAGTTTGTGTGTTTCTGTTTCACTGCGAGTCGAATCGATTTCGATTATGAGTTCGGGTTTCAGTTTCATCGTCAGTTTGACTTCGATTTCGACTATGAGTTTGAGTTTCTGTTTCATTGTGAGTTTGACTTCGATTTCGACGATGAGTTTGAGTTTCTGTTTCATTGTGAGTTTGACTTCGATTTCGACTATGAGTTTGAGTTTCTGTTTCATTGTAAGTTTGACTTCGATTTCGACTATGAGTTTGAGTTTCTGTTTCATTGTAAGTTTGAATTCGATTTCGACGATGAGTTTGAGTTTCTGTTTCATTGTGAGTTTGACTTCGATTTCGACGATGAGTTTGAGTTTCTGTTTCATTGTGAGTTTGACTTCGATTTCGACTATGAGTTTGAGTTTCTGTTTCATTGTGAGTTTGACTTCGATTTCGACTATGAGTTTGAGTTTCTGTTTCATTGTAAGTTTGACTTCGATTTCGACTATGAGTTTGAGTTTCTGTTTCATTGTGAGTTTGACTTCGATTTCGACTATGAGTTTGAGTTTCTGTTTCATTGTGAGTTTGACTTCGATTTCGACTATGAGTTTGAGTTTCTGTTTCATTGTAAGTTTGACTTCGATTTCGACTATGAGTTTGAGTTTCTGTTTCATTGTAAGTTTGAATTCGATTTCGACGATGAGTTTGAGTTTCTGTTTCATTGTGAGTTTGACTTCGATTTCGACTATGAGTTTGAGTTTCTGTTTCATTGTAAGTTTGACTTCGATTTCGACGATGAGTTTGAGTTTCTGTTTCATTGTGAGTTTGACTTCGATTTCGACTATGAGTTTGAGTTTCTGTTTCATTGTAAGTTTGACTTCGATTTCGACTATGAGTTTGAGTTTCTGTTTCATTGTAAGTTTGACTTCGATTTCGACTATGAGTTTGAGTTTCTGTTTCATTGTAAGTTTGACTTCGATTTCGATTAGGAGTTTGAGTTACGGTTTTATTGCGAGTTTGACTTCGTGTTCGACTATGAGTTTGAGTTTCTGTTTCATTGTAAGCTTGACTTCGAATTCGATTGCGAGTTTGAGTTTCTGTTTCATTGTGAGTTTGACTTCGATTTCGACGATGAGTTTGAGTTTCTGTTTCATTGTGAGTTTGACTTCGATTTCGACTATGAGTTTGAGTTTCTGTTTCATTGTAAGTTTGACTTCGATTTCGACGATGAGTTTGAGTTTCTGTTTCATTGTGAGTTTGACTTCGATTTCGACGATGAGTTTGAGTTTCTGTTTCATTGTGAGTTTGACTTCGATTTCGACTATGAGTTTGAGTTTCTGTTTCATTGTGAGTTTGACTTCGATTTCGACTATGAGTTTGAGTTTCTGTTTCATTGTAAGTTTGACTTCGATTTCGACTATGAGTTTGAGTTTCTGTTTCATTGTAAGTTTGAATTCGATTTCGACGATGAGTTTGAGTTTCTGTTTCATTGTGAGTTTGACTTCGATTTCGACTATGAGTTTGAGTTTCTGTTTCATTGTAAGTTTGACTTCGATTTCGACGATGAGTTTGAGTTTCTGTTTCATTGTGAGTTTGACTTCGATTTCGACTATGAGTTTGAGTTTCTGTTTCATTGTAAGTTTGACTTCGATTTCGACTATGAGTTTGAGTTTCTGTTTCATTGTGAGTTTGACTTCGATTTCGACTGTGAGTTTGAGTTTCTGTTTCATTGTAAGTTTGACTTCGATTTCGACGATGAGTTTGAGTTTCTGTTTCATTGTGAGTTTGACTTCGATTTCGACTATGAGTTTGAGTTTCTGTTTCATTGTAAGTTTGACTTCGATTTCGACGATGAGTTTGAGTTTCTGTTTCATTGTGAGTTTGACTTCGATTTCGACTATGAGTTTGAGTTTCTGTTTCATTGTGAGTTTGACTTCGATTTCGACTATGAGTTTGAGTTTCTGTTTCATTGTGAGATTGACTTCGAGTTTCTGTTTCGTTGTGATTTTGACTTCGATTTTGATTTTGCGTTTGAGTTTCGTTTTCATCGTGAGTTTGACTTCGAGTTCGAGTTTCGGTTTCATTGTGAGTTTGACTTCGAGTTTCTGTTTCATTGTGAGTTTGACTTCGACTTCGACTATGAGTTTGAATTTCTGTTCCATTGTGAGTTTGTCTTCGAGTTTGAGTTTTGGTTTCATTGTGAGTTCGATTATGCGTTTGAGTTCGGTTTCATTGTGAGTTTGACTTCGATTTTGATTATGAGTTCGAGTTTCTGTTTCACAGTGAGTTAGACTTCGATTTCGACTTGGAGTTTGTGTTTCTGATTCATTGCGAGTTTGACAGTTTACAGTTTGATAGTGGAAAATATAATATATTATGATGTTCGTATTAGTTGTGTGAAGGAATTCCAGGATATTTGATCGCGTAAGTAGGTATTCGATCAACATCAACTAAGCAAAATTAACCTAGTTATCTGGGTGACTATTAAAAATTGGGTGAGATTGGACCTTTTTTTTCAAATGTCCTTTTGATCTAACTTGGATTGATTCCAAAATTTGCCAACCCATGAGTTCGAGTTCGATCACTGTTTTGAAAATATCCCTCAACCTTGATAGGTGCCTAATTCCGTGCTTGTACCGCGGGCTGCAATATTCGCGAGCCGCACCTCCCAGGCGGGCGTATCAGCGGGGAAAGACAGAGCTGCGCGCCGGTGATAGCCCGAACTCAACCTTCCGATTCCGAAGGCGGCGAGGCGGTGGATGTGGCGGAGCAGCAGACGCGCAGTGAATGACCCCGGGCCGCCTGGCGGTGGATTTCGAGTGGGCAACCGGCGCGGCCGACTCAATGGAATGTCTCGGAGGCTTACGCCCCTCCTGAACACTTGAGCCGCCTCCCCCTAGGCCTCCTTCGCCACCTCCTGCTCCGCGCTCTGCCTTTACCGTATGAACTCTTCACCCGCCCCCTCAGTTGCCCTTCCTGTTCGAACGTTTTTTGACGAATTGTCAGGGCAAACGTCAACTTGCTCGTCAAAAAGTCGAATTTTTGAAAAAAAGACAGTGTACTTTTGACTCGTTGAATGCAACGAAATCATTTCAGTAGCTGCTTTTCCCCTATTTTGTACAAATTTCAAAAAAAAAAATAGATTTCTAATTTTATTTCCATTTGTGTTAAATGGAAGTTTTGCGGTTCGATTTGTCCTAAGTATATAATTACCAAAATTGGATCTTAGCGGTAAATTTTCTCTCACAAATTGACTGAGCGCAGTTGACCTACTTATAAACGGTCAAATTTAATTCAATTTATACCACGTACTGGATTGCGTGGGCAATTGACCAACGACCTATTTTTCTTGAACTATTTTCCTCCTTATAATGTTCTGTTCCACCAAGCGAACTGCTTGACACGATATATCGAACGGGAGAGGATTTTGAATTATTTCCAAACGATCGTAAAACCGCCGTTTGACAATGTTTGTCCAACGGAAAGCGAAACTTCGGGTACAAAAGGACAAAAGACGGGAACTGCCGGGGGTGGGGTGGGGGGACATTGTTAAAAAACAAATTGTCAAAAGAACCTGAGGTGACTGTGGGATAGGTCGGTCTGAAGGGGAACATGTTCCCCTCACTACAATACGCATACGTACAAACAATAGCCTAAAAATATGTGAACGTCTTTGTACGATTTGTATGTGTATATGGCTTTTAGTCTTGAAGGGAAGTCAGAGATCTTTTCTCTTATTAACGACAATATTAAGGGCCGATATTCAGAAGAGTTTTACAGTAGTTCTTTTTGGATTTCGAAGTGGCCGTGCGGTTCAATGAGGGGGAATGAGGGGTTGAAGCACTGCATGTTAAACCATGCAGTCGATATTGCGAAAGTATCGATTTTTAAAACGCATGCTGCGGGGCCTTGGTACGGCACCAGGTGACGATTTTTTAATCCCTATGAAACTATAGTGTCCCTCAAATTACGTCTCAACTTAGTTTTGGAGATTTTATGATTCCAGTCCCGTAGCGCTTTGTCCTAGCACATTAGGTATAGAAATTCTAAAATAAAATTTGTAATTTACGTTTCTGTCAAAATTTTTGTATCAACAGGCAAACAAATCAGTTTTCATATTTTTTTTTACATTGAAATTTTTTTACATAAGTATTCGTGAAAAAAAATTCTGTTACCTAGCGATGAATGGATGACTGAAATGAAGGATATGAGCGCCTGTCTTTTGAGGCGATGCAGAGAAATGTTAACTTTCTATCAGTTTCACAACATTCGGCCTTTTGCGTAACGGCCTTCTGGTCCGAGGCACAACGCAAACTAGCTTTGTTCCCTTCACCTGGTCGTCATAGTAACCTGCGCAAACGGACGCGGATTGCGTTCGAAACTTGATTTCGTTTCACCAGCAGATGACCCAAGGCTTGCCATCCGTCACGATAGTAGGGGACATGACCTTTTATAGTAGGTGATAAGAGCTCAGGCGACGATTGGGCGAGTCTTGATGAAAATATTGAAAAGAAAGTTTCTTAATTTATTAGCTTTATGAAAATCGAATCTTTGGTGGACCTGGTTATAGCTGGAATTTTTTGCAAAATCATTATATCAAATCAAAATTTCCTTGTTTCGAGGATATCCAAAGTCATATTCATGGCGAAAATTGTCAGAAGAAGGTAATAGTCTAAATGAGCATTTTTCTTTATTATTTTCAGATTTGGCAATTTCCTGTGCATTACAAAGCAGAGGTTATTTTTTTCAACTTACCATAAAGCTTGTCAAGTTATTTATTACTGGTATCATAGTTACCTAAAATATTATGATAATAATTTGCAGCACACCGTATCAGTCTTCGTTCTGTAATACTCTTGCTCTATTCATCAGCCACTCCAATCATCAGAATTTATTCTGACGAATTTCCTCGGGTGATGATCTGTCATTCTGAACCTCGTATCTTCTGAAGGTACATATACTGTAGGTACTTCATTCTGTTGCACACGGTCGAAGGCGTAGGGTTGTTTGTCAGTGCAAAAATAGGACAAAGAATGCGAACTGTCGTCAAATTATTTATGCCCCGCATTTCGGACCCGTGATCACTTGTGAAAGGAGAACGTCAAAGTATCCTGTTCCCAGTCGGCTCCCGCCTAACGGGTATTTGACTGATGGGTACACAAAGAAACCATCAGGCCGAGAAGCCTCCTTCACCGAACTATCTACCTTCTTCGTTCACTTTTCTGTTACGTCCTGTTCGCGCAGGTCCCATCGCTTTTGGGGCCGATGGAAAAACGGAAAAAGATAATGCTCCAGAGCAAAAGCATTGAAGGCGGCCGACGAGAGGCAAAGGCAGCAGGACAATTTGCGGAATGAGGCAGGCGGCAAGCAGTTTCGAGGCAAGAATCCCAGCAAAAACTGTCCGTTAGCTCGGCGCAAGTTAGAGGATTGCACATCAAATCTTCTAGTCGTCCTCTGATATTGAGCATCCAATAATAATTGATGATCCAGTATTTTGGGATACAGGTCCCGAAATGACGGATGAGTAATAGGATTATGACGCGGCCGATTCGCAGGGTAAAAAAATACTCAAGCACTCTTCTGAAAGTATTTCAATGTTCGAACATTCTAAAAATAAAAGTTATGGAATGAATTGCCGGTTTCGCAACCAATCCTAGAGACAAGCCGTACAAATTTATCGCCTGAAGGTGAATGGAGATTCATAGTAAAAGCATATAGGTGCCTAGGCACTTCAAGAAGGACGTTCTGAAGCGTGAAATATAAAACGAAGTACGTTTATTGTTATTTCAATATCGATCGTCAGACACCGTTTAGCAACGTGCATTACGCAGCGCCTAACAAGGACAACCGCTTTGATTTGAGCGTAGAAAACCTTGGAACTCATCGCTCTCGCATGCCCAGCAGAAACGAAGGGCGTACCGTTGAACAATACGCAACTTGAACAGCAACCAAGCCTCCGATTGCGTATGAGTCGAGCTCGAGTGAAAAAGATACGACCTTTACCCCAATACAGTAGGAAACAAGTTCCAGGTTAATTTCGAAAGACTGCCTAAGTATGTGGTTCTTGGTAAGCTCAAAAACATTTCTGAGGTTTCTCTACTGCTTCACAATCAAGCTAGTGGTTCGTATATGACACACAGTGTTCCCATAGTTTGCTGCATAAATATTTGTACCGAATCCATGGGGATGTGATTCATTTTTTTGGCTACTATCCAAAAATACCCTATAAAACCCAAGTACCTATGCTGGAAATAAAAATGATTTCTAGAGAATGTGAGCGTGGAAATATTTTCCTAAAACCGCTACTGCGTTTTTATTTTTTTAAATGTAATTCTTCCAAAGTCTCTAACGTTTCAAAAAGAATTAAATGGGTTAAACGAAGCGTCAAAACCGGGTTAGTCTTGAAAACGTTTCCAGGTTAATTTCGAAAGATAGTTTCAAATGCCTACTATGGTATGCCTTGAGCCCCTCTCCGCCGAGACAGGATTCCTTTGTTGATCCTTACAAGATGCTTGGATAGTCGTAGAAAAAATCTGTATGTGTCCGCTCCAAAGCCTTTCTCCTTATATGAGTAGGCGTAGGGGACTGGTTTCTCGACGTAGACTCGTACGCACACGTACTACAAACTTCATCAATATTCTACGTTGCCACCGTTTTGACTTATACGGTCCGTCCCGGCCGGCCGTCGGTCTGTTCCTTCCGAGGCGCCAAACTCCGACGAGATCGCGATTAGTATCGACGTTTTTCATATTTATGACGTTTAATTGGTTACAATAATCGTTCCCTACCATAAGCGGGCAAGGCTTCTTGTCAACACGGCTACCAGCGCTGAGCGCTTCATGGAATCTGTCATTATAAATCATCTGCTTGGCGTCTAATAGAAATATTGCTCTATATATTTATCGCCTGATTAGAGTGTTTTTTCAATCGGGATCGAGTAAATCATATGGCGCTTGGATTGATTTTTATGCGTTGATGTTATCACATACCTAGCTGTTAGGCAGACGAATTTCGGATCTAGCTCTAATTTATATTTCGAATTAATGCTTGTTCCCTGAAGAATTCGCAAAGGAAACATACTCAATAATATCATTAATGTTTGCAATCGTTCTAAGAATGTTGCCCGAAGTTCCTTGTTTTGGCTAGCTAGGTTGTAGTAGGACTCTCAGCTTTAACGCCTCGGATGACCCCAATGCTGATATCTCAAACATTTTGGAAACATCTTTGACGGTCAAGAGACTACAGCCATTACGTAAATTTCTCTGCCGTTGGCCATACCGCACGTCTAGGAGAGCCTTTTCTGGGGAAGATCCCGAAATATCCCTCGAATCGTCCTCACGAGTATTGTGTAATTTTGCGATCCCAAGCGAAGCCAGGTAAGTAGCTGTGCGGTCGGACAGAACTGTTGGTAAAGCAAGGTACCAAGGAACGAGCGAAGGCTTTTAAAGAGGGCACGCAAGATGGCGACATCCAATAGCCCTGCCTAACGGAAGATCACCTCCTTCTTTCCCTTTACTTGACTTCGGAAGGAGCCTCGACGACTCTTCGACCTCTCGTCTGTTCTGTAAGTCGAGCTCGAATGCCTCTGCCCCTTCCGTCGAGCCTCTTCTTGCTCTTCATGTTCCTCTGACTCCTACAGCTCGCTTGACCTAAGTGGATACAGCCGACCTGATGTTATGCCACGCAAATGTTTGGGCGACTTTCGAAATCAGGTCAAAATGTCAATCCTAGGTGGATTTCTTGTGAGATACCAGACTAGTCGAACAATTTTTTAAAGATAGCTATGCGATCTGAACGAAACATTGAGGTTTCCAATATTGCTGATATTATACTTCATTCACCCTTAACGGAAGAATTGGAGAGAGAGTTCAATGGGGGATTGGCTAGCCTATTGGGTAGGATTCATACCTAGGTCTGGAACCTTCCTGAAGCTCTCGTTGTAGCAGATCCTTTACTCAGACATGTCTCTCACCAGATTTCTCATCAAGCTTTTGATCGATCATGACTGGTCCAAGTAAATTTCTTATTAAAAATATTTAATATTCTAATGCATATCTCTTCGATTTTGCGAATGCCACCGATTGTTCTGAGGTCGGTGCGATAGGTAGGTACTTACCAGTGTCCAATTATACTTCTCAAAAGAGAGCATATTTACGTCAATCTCAAACCTCAAGCAAGCAGTCCCAGGATTCGTCAACATATGGCGTAGACGCCTATTTATCTTAATCCAGCCTGTCCATAATTGCACAAGTAAATTCAAAAAACAGTTCTACGAATTAAATTTAATAAAATATTAAATAAAATAGTATCAATTGCAGCTGGCAAACATTGATAATAATGACGTGCCTGAGAGCTCACTTTCAACGTTTGATGAAATTTCCAGTTGTAAAAATTGGTTTTCCCCGTTAAGAACAAACATTGGCGCCCGCGCTGTTCAGTTATTTACAAAGAGATGAGGAAGAATCGCCTGATAATGCGAATCATAAGCCAAAATCGACGACTCGGTTTAGTCTATCGAGATAAGGAAAAAACGTTATGATAATGGACAGGGAAAATGAGACAATGGCTCTTAGATATGGCAGGAAAGCGAGGTTTCCGTTCTCAGGTCTGAGTGACTGACTATTTTCCAGTTACGCATCTGTACGGGCACTGTCTTCCAGGGATTATTTTTGTTTCGCTGTTGGAATACGGTTTCCGCCTGGCAATCATTCCCGAAAGTATCATCAGCGGGAAGAGCAAAGTTCGTGGTAGACTTGACTTGAGTTGAGTAGCATAAAATTTAGAGCTCGCTAATTCTCGAAGTCATGCGTGATATGACTAATCTTCCCTTACGTGAAAAGTTTGGACACTGTAGGGGTTGTTCTCTAAGCAGAAACTTTGATTCCTGAGATTCCCTTCTGTACACAATACCGTAGAATATCTTTGAGAAGTCTTAAGGAAGTCTGTTCATGATTTGCCTAACTCGTAATGTCAATGCGCATCTTACGCTATACAAAAGTTCTCACAGATGCTGCCAAACAATCTACGAATAAATACTAAGAATATTTCTATATCTACATCAGTTGAGGAACGTCCAAAAACGTTGTGAAGAGTACCTCGTCACTTAAGTTCTAACACCACCTAACTCAATTTTTCCAAGTTTTCAGGAGGTGCAAAAAACTAATTATTTCAACATGGAAATACATTGAGCGGTGCTGTTTCTTTTCCATCTCCTTCTTCACTGGTTGGTTCAATCTCCTCGGCAGTTTTAACATGATATCGGCTATTGAAAAATCTATCGAGTGGTGTGTCCAACTCATTTTCGCCAAAAATTGAGTTAGGCGGTGTTAGAACTTAAGTGACGACCTACTGTGTGAATCGAGCTTACCTAGTATAGGTAACTCGAAGGAGAAAACCGGGATGCTCTATGGCAGTTCTGCCTTGGCCAGGTTCACGCAATAACTCGTTCGGGTCACCTACAGCGAACGCTACTCTCCTCGTTCCTACGTATTACTACAGTATCGTGCCTTGCTGGTTGCCTCCGAGCGATTAAAGGAAAACCACCTTTCACAAACTGTTGCTCTCCAGCCCAAGACGTTACGTGACCCACCCGCAACCTGAAAGCCAAATCTGTCTATCTGGGGAAGATTTCGTCAAATGTTGCGAGCCCCTTGATTTATTTTCGTGCGTGACAAAACGGGCCAACGGTCGGTCCGTTGGTTATTTTTGGAGCTTACTTATTTTGTGTATGCCGCTAAATTTTGGTGAAATCTTGCGGATAATCGCCGGCCTATCATTTGTCAAGACATTGGTCAAATTTTTCTCCTCCAAGAGAAATTTGTCCATTCTTCTGTTAGTTCTTAAAATTCTACAATGGTGCTTTTTTTGGGCATCAGGCTTTTGACAGCCAGACCCCAAAAGCACGACCAAAAGCGGATCTATTGTACCATGGTTGCTGTTCCATGTAGCTGAAGACGATCAGACAGAAACAAATTGCTATTGGCTTGCGTAAGATCGGCCCTTTACGACGGGATTATCAACTTCGCGGAGGCAGAATGCTACATTTCTTTGAGGAATCAAACAACAACCGTAGTTTTCGTTTCTCTCTAGAAAGGTTCTCTTGGATTGCCGTTGGGGCTCGGGTCAAGTCAATTTATGACCATCATAATAGCTCTAAATCCGTTGTCTTGGATCGATCGTTGCGAATTGCATACATTTCGTTCATAGGTACTAAACTGGGTATAATATATGACGTATGACAGAGGCTTTTTCGCATGCTGGACAACGTCAACTTTCTAAATTTTTGGAATGGTCTGAATAGTTTTTTCCCTTCTTCGTGAACATAGTAAACCTCCTAGACAAGTGAAGTCCAGCATAACAAGGGGTCCAGGCTCAGTGATCGTTATGAACCAGTTACTTCGGACTTTACGCGCGCTCGTGTTCAGTGCAACTTGTCAGGTGGCTTTTCCGTCTTTCGCCTTTTTCCTATGAGTGCATTTTAGGTCGCTTCCTTGTGCGTAACAAACTGAGCTCTTTCTCTATTCAAAATGTCCTAGAAAGTTTTTACCTAGAGATATGGGTACCTATATTTTCTAAACGTATCATCAAACACTGACCAAGTTCCTGCACAATGGAATTTTCGAATGATTTCAATGTGGGAAGCGCAATTTCTTAAAAGGTCGACTAAAAATAATGATAAGAACTATAATGGCAGCACTAATAAATTATTCTACAGACAATATTTTATATCATCATCAAGTGTCTACTACATGGTAGCAAATTATCATTCAACAATAATAATATTTTTTTTCGATAGATTAGAAATAGAAACGCTACAATAAAACACTGGGAAAATTTCATTAGATGCCTATGAAATGTGCCCATTAAAATTCGCCTTTTTAAAAATTCCGTTACTTTCGTAAGCAGGTAATAGGTATCAGTTTAAAATAAAAAAGTTCAGCTACAACAAGTGGGGACAGTTCAGAAAATGTTTGGAGATCTTTGTAGGATTGATCGAATTCTCCAGCGTTCAGTTTAATGCAAAACCGAGATGTTATCTGTTGAAAAATTCGCCTAACGATAGAGCTAATAGCATTATCTCGATGATGGTGAATCAGGGTTTTTTCGCTAAAGGGTTTTCGAGGGTTCTCGATTGAGTGCAAAATAAGCGAGGAAAAAAAACTGATAGGGCGCTTCGGGCGAATACAATCCCCGGTATCCCTCATTATTTTGAAAACCATCAGCCCGTAAACTGAGATGATGGCTTTCTCGACCTTTTCCCAACAAGCAATACACCGACAATCTCTGCCCTTATTTGCCGTTCACTTCGACCAGCGGATGCGCAGTGGACCCGGCAGAATCGTCCATTGTCCCAAGATGAGACAGGGCCCGGGGGGAGGGGGCACCTTTCTTTTCCGTGTTGGGAACAGCAATATTCCTCGCTGGGAAACTGGCCTCGGGCAGGCCTAGATAACCGTTGGTTATACAGGTCACCAATCGGGCCTACCATTCCCAGCAGGTTCGTAATGAACAATTGTGAAACGCCAAGTTGTCCGGGTATGAGTTGTTTACGTCTGTTCGTGAGCCCTCGGCCAGTAAAACTGTCGTAACTCATATTCTTCAATTTTTTTGTTGTTTTTGTGAGTTCAGCATAAAATTTGATCCCCACTTTGGTTCAATACTGTTTTACCAGATTTGGAGCCTCAGAATTATACCGAATATTAAGGATTCTGCCGGAAATTTCGGAAATGGTGATTCGGTATTGGGGCATTCCTCATTCTTGGGGTATGCGTTTCTATAGTTGCGAGTCTCTAGCGCTAAAGAGCTTTTCGAAGAGTAGGAAGAGGTCGGTCCGGATCTAGAAGCAGGTTTTGGTGTCCTGTTCGTGTCTAGAGAAGGAAAGATGCTGCTCCAATGTTCTCTCCGTCTTTCGTGCGAACGATCCCGGTTGGAAGAGGCGCTCTGGTCGCGCGCATGCCTGGCGGGGGCGTACGGAACCAGTTATCTGAACTTTACCTTTTCATCTCGGAATCTCGACGTTCTCCAGCCCGTTCTACCTTGCGGAAACGAGCTTGATTCCTTTCCAAACGGCTGGTCGGTCGGTTACGAAAACTTCCTTTGGCGATTGTCAGCGAAACCTTAGCGATTTCCACTCTGGTATTGATAGGGCTAGGTATAATAGGGATTGGTATATTGATGCTACTTGATGCTTTTCGTCGAATCAAAATCTTGAAATAACTGCCTTTTTAATTTGCGCAACTATTTCTACGGCTTTTGGTTTAAGTGCACCATGGTGCAGAGTGGTTAGATTGATCGAAAAGTTCATGAGCCACTTTCATGCTGGCATATGTACTGATTCTAAAGATTCTAAAAGTTGTTATGACCATCTGAACAAAGAAACAAAATATGAATAATACTACTTACCTAGTTGTTGAAGTTTAATTTTATGAAAATTGAATTATTATTAGGTAGTTTACCTACCATTTAATTTGCAATGTTTCAGCCTAAAAAAAAATCTAAGGTACCTAATAATCCTTTGCTAGTTAGCCGGAAATGTCTAATAAAATATTCCTCTAACGATATACGATCGAATAAATTCAATAACGTACGAGTTGATTTATTAACGCGTCTGAAGTCGATAGAAAGCAATGGAGTGACATGCACCGTTCCCTGCAGACGGTTTCCAGGGTCCATAATAGAGCGACGCAATAGTTCAACGCCCTCGACGCCGCGTACCTGTCTGCACAATCTGCCCGACGCCAGCGACCTCTTTTCCGATTTCGACAATGGGAAATCCGTAACACCACGATGGCGGAACTGACCTGTTCATACTAACCACGAGCCCGCTTTCTCCACTTGGCTGCCTAATACGGTTCAAGAGGTAAACAATAAATAGATTATAGTATGCCATTGTGAGCCTTCGTGGTATCAATGGTGGGAAATTGGCCAACCTGCCCGCCCATTGTGTAGGGAATTAATTTCGTAACGTAGCTCTTATGGGTACGTTCCTACTTTTTTGTTTTTTCCTATCAAAATAGATATACCTACTTTTGTTTTTCAAAAAAAATTTCGGGGTTCAGCTACGAGAAGAAATTTTGAGTTTGTAAAATTACCATTTATTTTACCCGGAAACCCGATAATCCTTGGGTAATCTCAGAATATGCAGTATACATTTTCAATTTATTTGCTTTCAAGTACTTTTTCCTCGAAAAGTAACTATTTTAAACCCTTCTTTGAAACCCGCTAACGGCATTCCACGATATGATGCTGCACGCACTATACGATACACGTTTTATTGCGTTCCTCTTTGTTCTCCATCGGCATTTTGTTCATTTTTGCCGCTGCCTTATTATAGTTGTACAGTTCAGAGATGGTAGGTACTTCGTTCGATTTCTATACAATTTCCTCCTCTGTACGGGAGAGAATCATAAAACGTTTTATGTTGCACCTAACGGGGTCACAGGATAAGATAACTGTTCACGGAAGCTGAGACTTATCATTCTCTAACCCCCTTCTACAACGGGAACTTTACCTGTTTTGGTTCCATTTATCCGACTTATCTATTGTCAACTGTTTTGATATCTTTATTAGGTACTTCCATATTTACGTTGTAGATGAAAAGTATTATCGTCGAAGAATGAAATATCTTTATAAAGTGCAGTTTTATTTATATATCTCTGAACAATTTTCGATCTTTTTTCAAATTTCTTTCAGTGTATTGTCATTTATTTTTATTGGCTCCAAAATAAATAAAAAAATTATAGAATTGACCCGATTTGAGAGTTCAGGGTCGGAACGCGTCGAACTTTTCCATTCCGATAACTCAACTCCAATTCATTGGATGATTCGTGATTTCTTTTATGGCATTTCCGAGTCGAATTGAGAATTTTTTCTCCCATATTGAGAACTTTCTAATCCAAATTGAGAATTTTCCAAACCAAATTGGAAATTTTTCCACCTTGGGTTCCTGAAATTTTTCACTTTGATTTAAAAAAATCTGAATTTGGTTTGGGAAATTCTTAGTTTGGTTTGGAAAATTCTCAATTCGGCTTGTAAACTTCTCAAATCGACTTGGAAAAGCTATACCGATTAAAATTATGTGCTATTATACATTTCTTATCCTGAAGGTTTACTCATAACTCAATCCATGTATCATGCCTATCCATAAATTAATGCTTAACGGAAAAGGGAAGTATTGGCGTCACCGATTTACCATACCTACCAATTGGACTCTAAAATTACTAATAAAAGTGCATCTTTGACCATCAAGTAATATCGAGATCCAGTGTGGGTTGAAAATGTTGGAAGGATGTTATTTCCTGCGATTAGGCCTCGGCTGGGTAACCTCAGTTCTCATAGACTTATCCGAGTCTCTCGGTCTGTCTGCGTGTCTGTCGGCCTTTCCACGAACACTCGCCTACACAAACACAACTTATGTATCCGATGAAGAGCTCCGGAAACACACTTGGGTGTGTTCGCGACCTTGAGTTGCAGAGCGCATCTTTTCAAGATTGTTTGAAGAGGAAGGTTTTGTTTCGATATTTTTGTGATCCAACGCTTGAAGCAGTGTTTTCGTCAGAAAGCGAAAATCGGGTCGCTGCTTGAGAAAGAATTTTTACGATTTTCTCTTAGGCAGAATGTATCGCTTTCTGAATAAGAAATATCCGGTTGTACGTTCTATGAAAACCGTATGTATCAAATATGGGAATACTGAGTGTGCCATCTTTGCACTGTAGGTACTGTTAGTTTTTCATTACCTTGACGAGTTCGATTGCTGGAGAAAACTTCAATTAATCTGTAGGTACAGTAATTGGTTATTAACTCGAGATCGTCCCAGTTTCAAAAATGTTTTAAATAAATTTCCAACCAAGGAATTATATTTTATGGGATTGCATTTATGAATTCGTAGCCGGCTACAAGAATTGGCGGCCGGTAGTAAATCGACAAATGGAACTTCTTCCTCTTCAATACCTCTCGCACTTCCTCGATCGGCAATTCGCGGCCCCGCGAGCGACCGTCGGGATAATCCAGTCATCTTTCCTTCGAAGGCGGCCTCTCGGCCCGCGATCGGCTCCTCCTAACCTCCCCGATATCGGGCACCTAGCCGTATCGAGCTCCCGCGTGTGCTTAGTGGTGCAGCTGGTAAGTCCCCTTCCCCTCCGCTAAGTTCCTGCCGATTACACCGCATAGCGAGGAGCCACCTCGTCAGTTATCCGTCCCGAAATGCCAGCCGTTTCTGGCGCTCGCGAATATTGCCGCTTTTGAAACACGCTTTGGAAGGTGGGTTACGTTGCTGACAAGTTGAGAGCGGAGTCGTATAACTCAAACTTGAGTTCAAACTAATCTTCAGTTCGAGTTGGAAATGGGGCTTTCAAGTTTGAGTTGGATTTCGAGTTAGATTATGAGTTTGGGTTTCAGCTTGAGTCTGGTCTCGAGTTCAAGTTTGAGTTTAAGTTCGAATACGAGTTTGAGTATGAGTTCAAGTTCGAATTTGAGTTTGGGTTCGAGTTCGATTATGAGCATGAGTGGGATCATGAGTTTGAGTTTGACTCTTAATCAAACTCTAACTGAAGATCAGTTTCAGTTTGAGTTTATGTTTGAGCTTGATTATCAGATTGAGTCGAAGTTTGAGTTTCATTTTAATTTCATTCTTATTACATACATTTCATTTTTAATTTTCATTTTAATTATGAGTGTGCTTTTGAGTTTTTTTTTTTTTAATGCAATTTAATTTAATTTTGAAACTCAATTTTCGTTGGACTCATCTGCCATAACCCCGTAAACTTCGGGGATCGAGAAGTGAAAATCATTCGTCCGAAATTCAGCCGTGTTTCGAACAGCGCGTGGCTTTCCGAATCGTCGAAGTTCAACTCTATTTCTGTATTGACTTCTAGATTTCCTAGACGAGCAAAAAAGGAGAAAAATATATCATAGGGGAGCTTTCCAAGGCGTTCATCCCGTGTGGAGGTAAAACATAATTTTAGACCGCCACGTCTATAAATAAGTTCACTTCTCTGTGGCGGGAAAAGACGCGCTCAAAACGCGTATTTTTGTTATATTATTTGCTCCGTTTGGCTAACGAGCTGGGATTGCAGACGTTTTCGGAAATCTAGGAACAGGCCTAAATCTGTTGCAAGTGAGTCGCGGTTATATTGTTCGCGGATTTGATTCTAGCGCCGGTAAATTAAATTATTTTTAGTATTACCTGGGAGGATTTCATAGTTTGAGTCGGACGCCTCTTTGTTCGATTTCTTCTCTTTAGCCGGAGCCAATTTAACGCTACTTTTAACCCGACTAGGGCACGTTACGCTTGATTATTTGCCTATTAAATATTTTCTCAAAAGCTCGGCTCTAATTTGACACAGACAAATAGAACATTGTTAGCCTCGACTGCTAGAATCGCTTTCTGCATAGTTTAATTTGTTAATCGGCTCATTAGTATTGAAAGTAGAATGGCACGAGTTCTATAGCACGAATACTAACACATTTACGAACCAGGAAATTTTACATAATTTTGCTCAGTCCTATTTTCCCGTTTAATAGTTCAAAAATTGAAATCTGCATCGAAGGTTGTGATAAAATTGATTCGTGCATTTTTACTCAGAATCCCGTTTTGTTCAAGAATTCGAAAAAAATTTGATTAAAGCTAATTTAGCGATTTTTGCTTCACTTGCTCTAAACCCCCAAATTACCCATGATAATTCCACTCGTAACATTTTTTAAATTTTTGTTCACAGAGTCGGCTCTTATGGGGTAATGAACGGCGGAGGAGGCGGTGGCGGAGGCGGGCCGGGCGGTGACCAAGGGGGATACAACGGAGCCCTTAGTGCCGCCGCCATGGTCGCTGCCGCCACGGCCACCGCCACCGCGACTGCCAGCGTCGTCGCCCTCCAGGACCGCCATGACATGAACGCCCAATACAACCAGGTAAAATCCAGCATGTTTCGACATGACGAGGAAATCATGTTTTATCACAAGTTTCGAAGAAGGCTGATTTTTCAGAATATTTGGTTATAGCTACCATTTTGGCCGTTTTTACTATTTATCAACTTGAAGGAGAGTAATTCGAAGAAATCGAAACTTCAGATTGATAAAATTGGCTCTATCATTTAGATAGGATTCAAGGAAGACCTCTGTTTTTGATTTTTCATGTACCCTAGGTGTGAATCACCTAAAAATTCGGGCGAAAACTTAACAAACATTGAATAGTTAAAGCAGGTAGTAGTAGTACGATGGTTATGGTTATTTGGGTATCTAATTTGAAAAATACCAAATGGAAGGAATTTAAGTGGGGTAAAACAGAACCCACTCCATCTCGCCTCGGGCACTGGGTTCGATTCCCGGCTGGAGTGAGGCTTTTCCTGTCAGTTTTCCGACTTAATTTCTTCTCATCCGTTACCTATAATATTTTTTTTATACTTACACATTTCCTAAAGTAATAGAGATGCATTGCCATTTGACGTTATGTTGGAAGATAAGTGATGATCGTTTGCGTCAAAACATTTTATGAAGACGGAATAAAACAGTGTTTTTCATTTTGTCCAACAAATTATGGTAGCAATTATATGGAAGGCTCTTTTCACCTCGATTCGGCTGATGATTATCAATTCACTTTCCGTTTCAAACGGAACGTGGGAGTTCGAGATGCCAATCATAAGTAACCAAGTTACGACCTGTTGACAACCCGGGCGATAAAAAGTCGGCAGTTTTTACGACTCGAAATTATCATGTTTCGGAGGCTTAATGCTAAAAAGCCACTTCCGAGTCCGTTTTTTGTTCCGCATCGAGATAGCAGCTGTAAGAGTATTCATAAAGTTGATGCTTTAGGTTTTAGAACGACTTCTCACTCTTCATTCGTATAGACCGATTTTAGTCCTGAAATTTGGTCAGTAATGAGGTAGGTATAGCTGGATTTGCACGTGGGGTGGAAAAATTTGAACTATCACACAGTGTTTAATTAATTGTGTACCTATACATCAAAAATTTTAATATCTGAGGCTGTTCAGACGTCATAAAAAATTATTATTATTATTATTATTATTTTCTAATTATTACAAATTATTTTTAGGGTTATTTTCTTATTATACCTAAGGATTAATGATGTTCGCAGAATTGAATTTTCAACTAACTTTTCCTCGTATAAATGCTGTTCCTGGCTGATAACCAGAAAAGTGGCCTCGCTCAATTCGGTTGTTGACATTAGGTATATAAATATCACCTTTAAAATGATGTTTATGAAAAGATGATATTGACAGTTCCTAATTGGAGTACTAGTTTGTTCGGAGGCTGACTCTTGAGGAAAGTCGTGTCCTATGATCGCATTGTAACACGATATTGTTAGATGTTGTTAACGCGCAACCGTCTGAAGCTCATCGAGGCGTTTGGAGTGTTAAAACTCAGGCGTAGAAATCGTGTGTGAGCGAGAGATGATGATTTTGAAAAAAAAAAAATAAAATTCTAAAATAATGTATACAACGAGTAGGTACATACGAGGTATTTCACAGTTTTCATTTTTGCAGATTTGACTTTTTTACATTTAAATTTAATGTTAAAAATTTAAAATGGTCGATTTTTTCCTGTCCTCTTTAATTTGTAATACGGCCCGGGCTGTACCAATGAGTATTTCTACCGAATTGAACTTTCCTCGTGGGGGCGGCTATGAGGCGGCCCGGGTGGAAATCGACGTCATCCCGCCGCCGCTACCGTCTCCAAGTTGCCATGACAACCTCCCAGTCAGCCCTCTCAACCCCCTGTGGAAGCCTCCCTTTTACGTATTTATCACTCTTATCTGATACCCCCACTCAAAGGAAAACCTTTGCCGCAATTCAGCGACGTTTCACTGTTTCAATTTAACGCAAATTCGTCCCCTTTCTACGTGCAAAGCGCGATAATACTGAGAATAGAGAGAAAATGCCGTTCCTTCCATTTTATGCTCGTAACTCCCACGCGCGAACAACCAAATCTTAACCTCGGCTAAAAATAGGTAACCTGACCCAGCCCACGCACGAGGAAAATGTCAACGGAAATAAACGTTGATAATAAATTTGTGAAAACTTCTCCAGCAAAAATTTAACCACCATAGGTACCTACATAATTATATTATATTTATATCTTCAATAATAGAAGTCATTGAGTTTTCCCGGATCATCAAATTTTCGCAATAGTTCTGAACAATTCTTAACTACTGTAATAATCCAAACAGCAAATAAATAATTCGTTTCAGTATAAGTTAATAATTTCTGACTCCAATAGATTCGCACTTCATGGTCAAATGAATGGAATTCACTTCGAGTTTTTCCACCGAACGTTATTTCCAAAATGGCGACGATAAAATGTTAGCGATCTGGGTTTTTTTCTACGTCGACAGCCATCAGCATTTTTCCTTATTGTAGCGTTCCCAACACGCTTCTGCATTTCCGCCCGCAACCTGTACAATGATCGATGAGTAAGCACATTGCAACTGCATTGATCAGCAAGGAAGGATTTTTATTCTTATTTTCCTCCCCCCGATAATGTCGCAAAGACGCTTATAATTTCTCGCTCGCCTTGAAAGAATCAAAATAACGCTGGCGACAGAAACCGACCGAAGGTCTTTCTACGATAGGTATTGTCCTCAAGGTCCATTTTCTCTCTCTTACTCCTCCTCGATGCTAATTCTTTTTCTCCGTCATCGCGTCACAAGTCACCGGCGAGGCTTGAAGTGTTGTGTTTCATTCTGTTAGCTCGGACGAAGGTCTCGTCTTTCATTGTTTCTCGAAAAGTCGCGATTTTTCGCCAAGTTTGCCGTTTCAAAGCGCATGTTCATCGTTTTCGATTATTCGCCGACAGATATGTTTCTGCTTGGCTGGTGAATTTTCGAGCTTGAAAATATCGATTTTCCCGCTTTACAAGGATAATCCGAATTATTCAATATAAATTAATAATAACATAATAATAATACGATAATAACATTTGGATCGAGGGAGAACAGGCGGACGTTAACAAAATGCAAAAATAATGAGGCGATTCAACGTTTTTTAATTTTATGTTGAATTATTTTTACTTCCATATTTAAAGAGTAAATGGAAGTATTGTGATCGTCCTAAAATCGAGAATCGGAACGGAGCCTCAGAAAAAACTTTTTCTTATACACATTTACTCAGAATCACTTCCTGAACAAGTGTCTGTGTGTCCGTGTGTCCGTGTGTCCGTTAGTCCGTGTGTCCGTCTGTCCGTCTGTCCGTGTGTCCGTCTGTGGTCATTTACAAAAATGGCCATATCTCCCTCATTTCTCAACCTTTTTTCAAATTTCTTGAACTGAAATGTTTGTCTCGGCAAGACCTATCACCCTGTTTAATCGGAATTTGGATAACGCACAGTACTTCCGAGATATTTGCATTTTTAGTGTTTTCTATTTTATTTTTTTCCGGCCGCAAAAATGAACCGATTTGAGCGTTCTTGGTCTCAAAATCTTTGTTTTACCTTGCAGAATATGTGGATATTTTTTACATTCCGAAAATGTGGCGTTTTTTCATTTTGGGCGAATTTTAAAATTTTAATACTGAATTTTTTGATATTTTTGACCTAAACACTTTCAAAAGCAGTCAAAATATGATCAAATTGTGTCACAATTTTACGTTTCAAAATATGGAAGTATTGTGTGTTATCTACGCACCACTGGTTTATGCGGGCATGACGTCAATACGGCTTAAAATATGGATGACTCAAATTCAAAATTTCTTCATTCCTCAGGCAATATCTGTACAAAGGGAGGATAATATCCTAAATATTTTGGTAAACCTGATAAAAATTGAATATCATAAGACTGAAATGGGTGTACCTCGCTGTAATACGCATTCCAGTGTATGGTGTACTGTATTTCAATCCTGATATATTTGCATCCATCGCTGATCGTCATCACCTGTCAATAGCTTGGATTTAATATCAGTGACGTATTTGCATCCTTTAGACGGCAGGTATGAAGTCGGGCCGTTTAGTGTTTGGCTGTCGGATTATAATATCGCGTCTACCGATCAGAGGGGAAGATTACCCGTATTATGAACCTGCTGAGACCGTGTAATTTCCTCACTGATTGACCTTCCAGGAGCTCGTAAATCGTCACCCTCGTTTTGGTGCTTTGCCTCAATCGCGTGACTGTTATACACAAACGGTGCGTTGGTTTGGTCCGATTTGCAGGACAAATTGTTGCATGAACATAATGTTATTATCACTTTTGTATTTCATAACTTCTCTTGAAATGCAGGCGAAATTTGCATGAATGTTCCATTCACATTTTTCATTAGGTAATTATATTCTTGTTTCCATTATTCTAAACCCACAAATTCGTGGAAATTATAGCTAAAAAGTAAGGAACGTTTTGCAAAAATGCCAATATAAAAATAATTATTTCACTTTAAATTTTCGTATTTTTCAAATCTGATTAAAAATTCCAAGAATAAATTATTTATAAGCATGCCTAAACAGATGGATTTTCATGAATTGTTTACCAAAGTATCAAAAGCTAGGTACCTAGTTTGCACACCTCAAAAAGATTCTGTCCGGTTATATTTCCTTCCTGGACTGAGCAGACCACAGGCCCTGTATCGCATTACAGTGGATCTCTGATTAAAGAACAAGATTCTTGGGATCGGTTTCGACGGGATATAATTTTGCCACCCAAGGTGAGCATTCTGCAAAAGTACAAATCGAGTGTTGCCTCCTTGAGAAATTTCCTCGCTGCCGATTCACACGTATTCGAGGCCGTCCGTTTTTGAGAAGGGAACCAAGTAGGTGTTTGGTCAATGAAAATAACCAATTCTTTTAATTATATTTTTAACGTTAAGTGGATTTATGCCTCCGGGATGTTCCGTGACGAAGGTCTACCAGTTCTCACCATCAAAGGTATCATCGAGGTGGCGCTCGATAGGAATGCCCTTTAATACAATGTTACCGAAGCCCAGACATCGAATTGTAACCTCCACGCTTCTAATTGCAAGACACATCCACTAACGCAGTTGTTCAATAGAAAAAAATTAAAATTTTGACACAATTTGATCATATTTTGACTACTTTTGAGGGTGGTTAGATAGAAAAAACTCACTATGCAAATTTTAAAACACGCCTAAAATGAAAATTTGTCAAGTTATCGGAATATGAAACATATCCACGGATTTTGCAAGGTAAAACAAAGATTTCAAGACCAAGAAAGCTCGAATCGGTTAATTTTTGTGGCCGAAAAAAATATAATAAAAACACTTAAAAATGCAAATATATTGGAACTACTGCGAGTTATTCAAATTCCGATCAAACAGGGTGTTAGGTCTCAGTGGCAAACATACCAGTTCAAGAAATTTGAAAAAAGGTTAACAATTGATGGAGCTATGTCCATTTTTGTTAATGACCGCAGACGGACACACAGACACTTGTTTGGGAGGCCATTCTGAGGAAAAAATGGTAAGTAGAAGTTTTGGTCTGAAACTCCGATCCAATTTTTGATTTCAGGACGATTTCAGTACCTAAATTTTCTCCGTAGTGTAAAAATCCTTCGATTCCGGATTCGAACGGTTCCGTCAAGTGTGAATTCACCGAAGGTTGTAATGAGAGGTTGTCGAGCGACTCTTAGGACAGATTCTGTCGATATCTCGAATGTACAGGCCTTACCGTGCACTCTCCCAGAGGTGACGAAGACCCGAGTAAAAACTCATCGACAAGGCACCGCCGACGGAGACACAAAACCGGTCTGTTGACTTGTGGGAGAGAGAAACGCATTCGTTTTGTCTTGTCCAAGGATTTCTATAACAGCTCCTTGGACGGTGATGGTCGAGCTACTCAGACGATGAGTACCTAAGCCTGAGTATGCTGATGGTGGCGAGTAGGTTCTCCTCCTCGGCCCCCGCTGACTATAAACTCGTCTAGAGGTGGTTAACAGGTATCCCGACGATTCTACTAAAACATCTCCCTCCCAAGTTGGAATTGCTTTAGTCCAGACGGTCTTCTTTTCTCGTTTTTCTTCTCCACAGTTCTGGAACCTGAAAAGGGGTATTCGATTATGTTTGAAACATGTGTCCACCATTCGAATAAATTAATGCTCCTCTGCCTGTTGGCATCGATTGCTTGTATTATATGCTCCATCAAAAACCTCGAGTCTCATCATTCTGAACGTGTTGCTTACCAACTCCGATTCGGTCTTGGACTAGCCTATCAATGGATCCATGATCAGCTTGGAAAAAATCCTCAACATCTTTCGATTGTTCGATTTGTCATTTTTATTCTGAGATGTCAAGTACGTACAGCAAGAATTGCAGATTTCAATACATGAAGTTGGCATTTTTTCGATATTATTGCTTTTAGCGCGTAGGCTCTGTTGAAGGCAAAATAGATTACATTTGATGACTCCTGTGTCCCAGAAGCTTCCAATTTTCTAGGCAGCATTACTTTTTGTTGTCGTTCGTTGTTTCAAAACCGGCTAAATCCATGTTTTTCTCAAACTAACGATTTTCCATTTTTCCCAAGTTCATGATCCATTCTATCGCTTCCGAAACAGTGGATCCGCTTCGGAAAATCGTTTTTGGGCTTCCTGGACAATTTTCAAATTTGGATTGAGCCAGTTTTAAAACTACGTGTCTCACTTCAGGAGACGAAGAAAAATTTGATTAGCAATTAATTTTGTAATGTGATAAGTCCAAGCATAGGTAGGTACCTACTTCCGTAAAATTTAGCATAATGCATAGCAGCTACGAGACCAACCCTTGAGCGATGAATTGTTGAATAATGAATTTATCAATTCATCTCTCCTTGAAATATGAATTAATCGTTGTTTTGACGCCGTCCATAATTATTGTACGCGTGGGTTGACTCGATCTCGTTATCGCTTCGGCGCATTATGAAAACGCCACCAGCTATAGATGACCATATTGAGTATTATAACGAGGCGAGGCCGTAACACGGTTCATTATCTATACTAGGCTAGCATAAGCCTGTATATGGATGGCTATATAGGTTGTACACCGTTGAGAGTTGTATTTGTTAAGGATTCGGTAACTTTTTGAGCTGGTGCCTCGTGGTTACGCCTACACCGCCCACATAGCTTCCAACTACCGCCTCTTCACCGTCAAATGATGAAACCTGTGGTTTACACTGGGAAATACATAGTGATTGAGGCCGAGGTTCCCGCGTGGGCATCGCGCATAGCACTGTTTTCATTTTAGACAGATTTCTTTGTTTTTCAATACATGGACAGGCAACCTCCGCAGTTTTGACTTTTTTGCATTAATCACCGACAGTACGTGTAACACGAAACCTTCGCGACTTTACCTCAAAAGGAGATATAATCACTCGATACTTTTTTGGAAGTACAGAATCGACTGATAGCGCGTTATTTTTCAAACATTAATCAGCGCCGTTTTTTTTCAAATATCACCGCCTCAAGTAAAGCTAGATATACACATTTTTGTCATCACCTACCAAAACTTGGCGATCACTGTTCCAACATTATGGCAAATAGTCCAGGGTTTGAGGTGCAATACGTGATGAAAAGTCCAAAGTTTCTCTTCGCGGGATTATTTTCCGCACTGAGAAAAAGAGAGGGTTTTGTACGAAAATCTGGTAGGTCTATCTTTTCTGTCGCTCCGTCCTTCGGTTGAGGAGGTCCGTTTCTCTTTTTTTCGCACTTAACTCGAAAAAATAGTAAGAAAAAAAGAAAGTTCATCCAATTCTATGCAAATTTCATTTTACCGTTTTAGAGATGCAAACCACCAAAAATGGAACAGCAGTGGCGTGCAAATTTATTTCTTGTTTAATACTCCATAATTATATACCTACCAGTCCTTACCGTCATCGGTCTTCTTCGAGATTTCAACATGCGCCGACATGAGACTTGGTTTCAAAACGGAATCCACATAACGCGTATGCCGTTTTACGACTCGCCAGTCGCCTCTGAGTGGCAGACGTTCTTGAACTTTAAACTGGGAAACGCCAAAGGCAGACCGGGGTAGTCAAGTTGCAAACCTATTACCGCCATCGCCAGGTGTCAAGGCGCCCAGATTATAGGCCTAAAAGGTGAGAAGCGTTACCTACCCCAATGCAAGGCTCTGAACAGTGGTTGGGAAATGCAGTAGGTACTTGGTATAATGAATTATTATTATTCTACCTTTCTCTTGGAGCATTTTACGAGTGATTGTTTCTCGTTGAGTTGCGCACTTTTCTTGATGCTTGAACTACTTTCTGTTTCCCCTCCGGGAGTTTTTAAAAATTATTCCAAAATTGTAAATAAATATGAAATATTAAAATAGTTTATTCAAATAATGAATATTGAAATAACTTTTTAAAAATTATTTCAGCGGGTATTGGGTGCGAGGGTGGTATTTTATATTTTAATGAGCGCTTCAGATTGAATACTCACATTCTACCAAAGATAATACTCAACTGTTTTTTTAACAATTGATTTCACAAAAATAATCGTTTAAAAATTTGCGCTTCCCTGGAAGCAAGCTACTGTCCTTGATGGATATTCAATCCAGATGGAAAGCCCGTGGATTAGTTCGGGTAGAGGCGATGAACGTTGTTGGAGAACAAATCGGTAAATATTTGCGTACAAACGTTGCTGCTCGTTATAATGCCAAGGTCGGCATCAGATGACGGGCGTACGGCCGGACGATTCACAATCGTCACGTGGCGGCCTTGAAGTCCATTTTCACCTAAAACTCACTTCTTTTGTCGAAATTCGCCACGGCTCGGAAGAAAATTTTCATTGATGCCCTTGAAAATGGAGGAATATTTATCAGTAATGATGAACAGCATTAGAAATAGATTGACATCGTCTAGAGACTATTATAGACTACTATAGAGACTATTATATACATAGAGCTATGTCTATAATAGTTTAATTTAATTTAATTTTTGACGTTATACTTTTAGGTACTTGAATAATTAATTTTGTAATTGGGCAGCCGCATCATTTTTCTTTAGGTATAATAAATGATTGTTTTCTGCAACTTTTTTCAATTTTGTATTCGACAAGTATTAAATACTGTATAAAAAATTTTTATTCAATAAATTTTATTAAATAAAAATTTTTTATACACTATTGGAAAAGTAGTTACCTAGGTATGCAAGAAGTTTGTGAAACCTTAGTACCTACCTATTTTATGAATTTGACAAAATATAGAGATTGGCTTTTTTCGGGTCAAAAAATGGTTAACTTAGCAAGGTTCGTTCTCATCCATTACTTGTCGTCAAAGGTAATGCATAAATCGTTATTGACTCCTCATATTCACGGGGATGTCAAACTTCATCTCTGTTGTTCACGACTTTTCAAGTCCTAAGAGCTAATTAGTGCATTACTCTCTTCTTCTTGGTCGACCAGTTTGTGAACCGGTTGGTCCAAATGACGACTAGTAGGTATCCCCATTTGAATTCTAAATGAATAACGCTGGCTCGAGGTACCTGCTAAATCCAGCCTGTTAACATCTTTAGAGGTGTCAAAATTAAGGGAAAATAGGTAATTATAAATCATGAAACGGTTTTCTAGGAGACAGTGGCTTCTTTCTACCTGGTTTCGTTTAATTCGGTCCAAAACTCGATTATTGTTAGGACCTTCTATTTCCAACAACTTTTGGCAATTTTGAACAAAATACCTATTTTTCCTGGCCAATTCAAAAGGAAGGAGTCATGTTGAATCCCAATCGAATAATTCAGTTTCAGAAACATTCATGAAAATTAAAAAATAATCACACCTAACTCAGAATTGTTAAGTTAGTTGACGGTTTTTTCATGAAATCCTGCTCATTTACAGATGCAAGGCGTAGGCCAGCAGTACGGAGGCTATGGACAGCGAGGTCCAGCTTCCATGAACGGCATGGGCGGCATGAACCAGATGGGCATGGGCATGATGCCCAACAATGGCTCTATGCACCAAGGCATGATGCCAGGGAGCATGCAGCCCTCCGCCGGCGGCCCCATGAAGGGCATGCCTATGCAGGTAAATTATGTATGAAAATTTTACATTCTATCAGCTTTATAAGTAGACGTGGTGGGAGTGACTTGAGGCATGGCCATACTTATTGAAAGTAACCAAACAAGTTTTTTTGGTCTGCCCATGAGGGGGTTGATTTGAACGGCAAAAGCCTTGAATTATCAAATTCGTTCGAGTATTTCTCAAGTTGTAAAAAAACAGTTTTTTTTCCAAGAACTACTTTTGAAATACCGAACCAATTTTGTTCATTCATGACTAATCGTTTTCAAATCCACCCTATTAAGATGAAGGCCAACAAAAACCGAACATTTCAGTCGATTTTTCTTGAATTTTCTCTAAAACTATTTTTAAATGTAATGTTTAAAGGTCACTCCCGCACTGCATAAAAACTGAATAATTGAAGATACTCAAATACTTGATTTGAATGCATGTCACTCGGATAACTGATTTGTTTGATTTTGTACAGGGCGGCGGAGGTCAGGTGTACCCAAGGCGGCTAGCGCCGTACCCCAGCCCTGCGATGCACATGAACCAGAAGCGGGCACAATATCCTAGCCCAGGTCCTGCGCCAAACATGCAACAACCATTCCCACCTCAAACCAACCCTCAGGTATAATAGCGCGCCTACCATAAAGATGGGATTATTTTTGCTATTTTTCTTCTTTCGATCTAGAATGATAGGTTTATGGACGCTTATTACTTTGCAGTATGAGCATTTCTATTTGTCTCTAAATTATTTCTCCCGACGTTGCAAATTTGCCGATTAAAACAATTAAGGAAATGAAAACTTTGCTCTCGCTTACTGAGAAAGCAAGCAGTATTCAGTTTTTTGTAAATTTGGTCATTTCTATTTGTTAAGCTACCTAGTTATTTTGTGGTCGGCTTTTGGTGGCCTTGAATAAATACTTTTTAGCTTTCTGTAAATAATGCTGTAATTCATATTTCGTTTTCGTTTGTCTCATCTCAGTATGGAGGTGGCTACGGAGCGAGGCCTGGCTTCCAGACGCAGTACCCATCTCAACAGCAGATGGCCTTCATGGGGAACGGAGGCGGCGGTGGAGTTGGCGGAGGCGTCGTTCGCGGGGGCGGGGGGATGCGCCAGGCGACGCCTCCATACCCAGGAGTACCACCGGGTGGTGGGGGTGGCTACGGGGGCGGCTACGGCGGACCGCCTCCGAGCGGTTTTCCGCAGGAGGGGCGGGCAGCCTCGTACCAGCATTCTCCCATAGCCGGCAACCCGACGCCGCCACTGACGCCGGCCACTTCGATACCGCCCTACCCCGACGTCAAGCCCAATATCAATGAGCTGAAAAGTCAACAGCTCATGCCTCAAAGTGAGTATTATACGCCTATTGACACAGTACGAGGTCGGTATACTGTGTACTAATCGATATAGGTTGGCTCCTTAGATAGCGGCGACTTAGGTATATAGGAATTTAGCTCTAGCCTCTAAGCCTAGGGCATTACTGTACTTACTAGATCCTAAGGGGATCACTTCATATTCAAATTCTGCACCCTTCAAAACTGTCAGATTTCAACATCGTATTCTATTTGAAGTAACTTTTTATTGAGCTTTAATCTCAAACGAAGGATTCGGCCAGCGTTAAATAGTGGTCAAATGAGCCAAGCGATGTTTTCACCAACTTTCACTCATTGTAATAGTTTTGAACCTTTTAGAAACTTGAAAAGCTCGAATCAAGATCTAACACAGAAATTTACTCAATGAGCTTCAACAAAAAATAGGTTTTCAACGAGGCTCTACCTCGAAAATTAGTCGGTACCGACGCCTTTCTGTTCGAACCAAGCGCTTATCAGCTCCATTGATTCTATGCCTCTGCATGAGGCTGCAGACTGAGAGGCCTCCACCAAGTACCAACTAGATTCGTAGAAATTCTGCCAATATGAACACTAACCTTTCCGAAAATTCGCAGAAGTGGATGACGAGCTTAGACTGACGTTCCCTGTTCGAGATGGTATCATCCTGCCTCCCTTCAGGCTCGAGCACAACCTCGCAGTCAGCAATCACGTCTTCCAGCTCAAACCCACTGTTCACCAGACGCTGATGTGGAGGTAAGCAACCATAAGAAACGCTGCCAGTACTTATCGCATAAGATTTTGACCAGCAAGAATTGAATGTATCCTACATAGGTAATATGGTCCTGTTGTCGGATCAACGTGATGCAATAGTCTAACATGGCTCTCAATCTGCATTTCAGATCGGATCTGGAACTGCAACTAAAATGTTTCCACCACGAAGACCGAGGGATGAACACGAACTGGCCTGCCAGCGTTCAAGTATCAGTCAACGCCACGCCTCTGTCGATAGACCGGGGCGAGAATAAAACTTCCCACAAACCGCTGTACCTGAAAGAAGTCTGCCAAGCTGGCAGGAATACCATACAGATCACTGTTTCCGCATGCTGCTGTGTAAGCGACGAATATTTTTATCGAAAGTTTTTATAAGAGGCGACTTCATGCAATTGTTATCTCACTAACCATTTTCTTTCAGTCCCACCTTTTCGTACTGCAACTGGTACACAGGCCTAGCGTACGGAGCGTGCTGCAAGGCCTTCTGCGCAAGCGGCTTCTGACAGCGGAACACTGTATAAATAAAATCAAACGCAACTTCGGCAATACGCCTTCCTCGAATACCTACAACTGTGTTGACAAGGATGCAGTCGAACAAACAGCACTTAAGGTACGTATGAACTGCATAGCTGGAATTTGGCGCAGTGAATGTGGATAATACCATAAACATTTATGAACGCTTCTCACTATAATGCATGAGCAATTGAAGGTCCTAGTTTAACGAGCAATTTATCTATTACAGGTTTCGCTGAAATGCCCCATCACCTTCAAGAAAATCACGTTACCTGCTCGAGGTCATGACTGTAAGCATATACAATGCTTTGACCTCGAATCCTACCTTCAGCTTAACTGCGAACGAGGCGCGTGGCGGTGTCCAGTTTGCAAGTGAGTCCCTCAACCATCGGTTTTATGCCCCAGATCATTTCTCGATCCACATTTCCGCTATGGAATAACACTGGAATAGATTCGATCCATTGGCATTCATTGACGAATCTCGGTTGCAGTAAACCTGCTCAGCTGGAAGGCCTGGAAGTTGACCAGTACATGTGGGGCATCCTGAACACTCTCAATACATCCGACGTTGAAGAAGTCACGATCGACTCTGCAGCCCATTGGAAAGCGTCTAGAGGCCTTCAAGGGATCAAGGTAAACTTCATGCTTTTTGAGTTCATGCAATGTTTCAGAGCTGACTGGGAAGCTTCCTAAACTTTCATACAGGCCACCATTACTGGAGGTTTTTGAACTAATAATCACGTTTTTCTGTTACAGACGGAAGACGAAGGCGTCGAGTCGTGTAGTGGGAAAAAGAACATGAACAAAGCCATGTCACCAGGTAGCATGACGTTGCCCACAATGAACAATTGGGACATGGGACAGTCCATGTCACCCTACATTCCTCCCGACATGAACAGTGAGTTGGCTTCCGATCAGATTATCTAAATTCTCGGCAAGAAATGAATCCCCAGGAATCAAATTTTCTTCTTGTTCTGAAGGTATCGCAAGCGGCTCGATGATGAACAGTAGCGGTGGTCCTCCTCCATATCCATCGGCAGGTGGCGGTGGAATGCGCGGAGGTGGAGGCGGTGGACCGTACGATGCCTTTAACCCTGTCGTCACAACGTCAGCATCCGACTTCAATTCGACGCCGCTCTCCCACCCGCTCGACTCGGGGCCACCTCTTGACCCTCTCAATGCGATGGAGAAATCTCTGAATGAGCAGGTTGGTTAATGTCAAATTATCAAGATTGCAGCCTGTGCAAGTCCAGAAGAGATTGTTTTTAGAGACCTGAGACTCTGCTAGAAATTTGACGCAAATTTGATGCTATTGACTCAACTTTTAATGCTAGGGTTTTCTTGATGGATCTCTCTGTAAACTTTTCAATGACGCTCCTGAATGAGGGATGACGTAGAATAATAGTAACTGCAAGCTGTTGACCTAAATCATCGTTCCAGATGCCGCATACACCCCACACACCTCATACGCCTCACACACCTCACACGCCTGGAGGTGGAGGGGCGAGCGGCCCGCCAAGCGTACCTCCGTCAACGAGTGAGAACAACTCGGGCAATCCACCCGATGACATTCCATCGGATCTGCATTTTGACCCAGCAGCCGTCATTGATGGCGAGGGGCAGGGTCAAGAAGCGCTTAACGTGAGTACCACTATCTACCACTTTGACTATAATGGATAGACTTTGATTCAAATATTTAAAGGGAAGCTGGACATCTTGTGCTTCGATTTTTTACGCCGCCCCTCAAACTCTCCTCCAAGTTTGAGGACAGCTGCGTAACTTCAAATTCTGGTATAACAGGAGAGCCCGCAGTCACCCGTTCAATGTTGTTTCGTTTCACAGCTGCTGCCTGACAACGTGGTGGACCCAATGGAGCTACTTTCCTACCTGGATCCTCCAGATCTTGCAACTCCTCCAAGCAGCGGTGCTTCCAGCAATGGCGGTGGCAATATGGGCACGCCAACGGCTAGCACCAACGATGACATACTCGCACTGTTCGAGTAGACGTCATCCTCGCAACGTAGACGTCAGCCTCGCAAGTGAGCGCGCAAGTGACGCGGGTGTCGTTATGGGAGACGGACTTTGCCCTGCGTCGCTGTGTCGCCGCCGGCCCTGGAGATATTCGAGAATTCGGTGGTGGTCTTTTTTGAGCCTTCGAGACAGTTCACACCAGCTATCGTCAGCCTTGGAACAATCAGTGGTATTGTGCGCGTTGATGGTAACTGGTTCTGGAGGTAGTTCTTGAAATTTACTATTCGAAATCAATCCAGGCCGCACACCTAGTCGCTGTTTCAAATCGCCTGTACAAAATAAGAAATCGATAGAATCAGCTCGAATTTTGATTTTTTTGGTGACGGTCAAAAAGACGCTACGAATGAATCGTACTCCAGGGCCATGAATCGTCAATGAAATCATGTTCCTTTCACCGATTCTCATTGGTTGCCATACACTCGTGACTTTTTCGGTTGAGGGCGGCAGTCGTCAGCGCAGGAAGCCAACGGACATTGCCTGCGTCTTCCTAGCCGAGCGTCCATGCAGTGTTTTTGTTTTTGTTCCTTTTCCGAGTTTCCTCATTCGGAGATCTCTCTGTCTCTCTCCAAGAAGCAAAACGGCATTTTTTTCGTTTTTAGAACGTAACCCACCTGGAAGTTCTGTCGGGAAGGACTGCGTTTTCTGTCGGGACATTGAAACTTTTTCTAATGGACGCTTTGAGTGCTGGATTTTTCAGTTCCTGTTTATACCACAATGTTGCAATCTTTGTCAATTCAATTAGTTCGTAGGGGTCTGTTGATTTTCCTAGTAGGATACCAAATCGTTTGGGTCCTCGATTTTTCTTGGCAAATGCAAAATCTGCTTCGGCAGTGATGAGCCCTCATCCTCCCCAGTTTCTCTTAAATTTAACGTCGTGACTCTCATCACGAAAATGGGAGGTGAATTTTTTAGGGTAAACAAGTTTGGAGTAGTACCCTCATCGCCGAATGGAAATTGTGTCCCTCAACAGATGACGTTAGTCGTAATAATTTTCTCCGAACAGAACTCGCACGGAATTACAGTGATTTCCAATGAGACATTTATATACGGTTTAGAGGTTCCTTGTTTTATCCTACGCATTAATTTCAATCAATTATGAAAATAAAGCAATGAACTTCAATTTTATATTCCTTGCCAAGCTTTCTTTTCGTTTCGAGAGCAAGTCCGTGCTGTTGGTATGTTATTTTTAAACTTTAAACATGACCACCTTTTGTAAATGAAGTGTATTACCTTTGATTAGGGAGTATAAATAGGAACCTAGGTCCATTCGTGTCGTTTCCCCCAATTGTAGATATTTGACGCGGGCACCGCCAAAAATGGGGACAAATTAACATGGCGGCCGTAAGATATATATTGTATTTAAAAAGCAGAAAATTTGTTGTAAATATTCCCTCTACTAATATCCATTAAGCTGGCACATTTCAAAATGGCGTCCAGAGGTTTTTCTTTACTAGATAAAATTATTGATAGCTACAATAGTTGAGAAATGAAAGTAAATATTAAAGTAAAAAATTAATGATTATTGAAATATTCTATTTTAACTGTTGTTGGAACCAAAAGTAGTTTAAAAATAGTAGAGTAAAAAAATTGATTCAGAAAATAGGAAACGGATGATAAGTTGATTTGAGATGATGCGTGACTGATTCTAAAAAAATGTAAGAGTGGAAAAAATCATGTATGCGGCAAATATTCATTTTATCTCTCAGTGTAAACTAACAGCTTATACCAACATTTTTGATTAGCGTATTAGAAAAATGAGGATGATACAAACTTAGAAAAGACCTAAACGTACGATATCGATTGAAGTGAACCCTGCGGCATTCTTATTCCAGTAATGTTTGGCGGCATTTACTGTCATAAATTACAGCCCCCTGCATCTGACGAAACGGCACAGTTTGAATCCCGCCCTTGCCCTCATGTATTGAGAAGCTTGGAAATTTCAAATTTCCTACCTCTCTAATAATTTTTGTATCGAAAGATGGTTTGAAAAATCAATTTCTTTCTTTGTTTTTCGATTTAGTTTTATTTTTTTAATCCTCCAAATTTTGAGTAGAAATTTCACTAAAGAAAAATAATTTTTCAAATTATGTCAAAATAATTAAATATCTCGACACTTGTTCGGTTATCTATTTCAACCATTCAGTTCTCATACGATCGTGAAGACCTCGATATTTTCAATGACTTTAAATTCTCGAATTTCGGGCGGATTTCATTTTCCACCGATTTGGCTCATTTCGATACTTTTTGATTGGGGCCACCTTAAACATTTTAACTGAAAAACACTTATTAAATTCTGATCTCGAATAATTATTATTTCGATATCGCCGTGGCACTTCATTCGGCGAGTACGTTTGGTCTTTTAATAGGCGTATTTTATGTAAAAACGAAACACATGGGGCGGGAAAAGTTATTGTACATTTGATCAACGCTCACATTGGAGGCGTGAGGATTTTTTTCAATTGGGAAAATCATTTCAAAAAACCTACACTCTTTTCCCGACTGTTCGAATAAAATATTTCGCACGTCAACTACCATTATCAGCTTTTCTGGGACAAAAAACCATTTTCCGGTTTGGAGTTGTGCAATTATATTTGTGAAATATTTTGGACGGACGAAAATTCACGTGAGAGTATCAAACTGGATTTCAAGTGACGATTGCGCGTTTCGCACGGGAGGAAATCGAAGGTGAAATGACGGGATAACAGTGCCTTTCTGCAAAGTAAATAAAAAAATAACGCTGACTTAATTTAAACAATGATCTCAACGTTTACTTTCTATGTTTTACCCGAAGTTTAATTTCCTGCACAATGGTTCATAATGGCAGTTGACTACCTTGATGTCTGAGAAGTCAAACTTGCGTTTGGAGAGGGGAAAATTGTAAACTTATATTCTAAAATTATGTGCGTTACCTACAGGAAAATGAAGAGTGTAGGTGTATTTAAATCTATTAGTTGCGGATTCGGTACCTGCTCGAATCGCGAGGTGAAATTTTGAGTTCGATATTTCAGACCGTTCTAGCGATAATACCCCCTAGGTGCATTGTGTGTCAAAAAAATATCTGTGCTCTACACACGAAAGGCTTGGAAAAGTAAACAATCACAGTACAAAAATTATTGAGGAAAATTTGTCAATAATATTTTTTAATTGAGTTTTAGAAATGTTGTGAACTTAGCGTAATAACGGAAAAAATTTAGAGTGTTCAGTACAATCAAAATCGATGTTTTGTCCGTTTATTTAGTCATTTTCTTCGATAGCTTCACAGAATCGCTCTTTTCCAGGCATACGTGACGAAATCTACCATGGGAATGCCAAATTTTGCAAGATACCCCCGAAAATATGTCATTTTTTGAGAACCGTCAAATTTTTTTGAACATGAGATGATCCTGGATGACAATTTAAAATTGAAGCTTCACTTTCGAAAACATGTCTGGATCAGAGCAGGACACATTTACACGGCGGTCATGATGTTCAATTCAATTTGCATTTTTCGTGAAGAACCCGTTCACAAATTTTGCATCGATAGAAACTTTTTATGGGATCATAATTTACTTATACCGTAGGCGATATGGTTTTCTCATGTATCAGAATGAATACAATGGAAATGGAAATCAAAAAAAGCGAATGTTGTCATTTGAAGTCAAATCAGTAAAGATGGGTTAACAAGCAACACTGGTTCATTCTGGCACATAACAAAGTTATAATATATTATATACGAATATATACTATTAGTACCTACATTAATATATGGTTAATCATACGCATAGTGTGAAAATTCTCTTTTAATTTTTTTCGTTTAAAAAAATAGGTGTTGTATTATTCAGATTGTAAAGCAGAGATATATTTTTGTTTAAGTTGCAAGGCAATTGTTTATAATGATATGTCGAGTTGTGATCGAAGGATCATTTCTTCACCGTATTATTTATTTTTGCCCGTCAATTACATTATTTTCTCCCTTACTTTCCGCGTGGTGAATCAACGTCAAAAACAATTCCGAACAATTTACTTATCCTATTTTGGACCAAATTTCTACTAAGCCTAATAATAATTTATGTTAATATCGTTTTCTTTTCATAAGTTCATATATATTTATTATAATTCTGTACAATACTTGGGTTCACTTTTGAAATAAAAATATATGAATATATATTGTCAGGTGAATCTTCCGACATCTGGCGAGCAAATATAACACTGAAAAAATCCATTGTGCCTGTTATTTTCTGAACGACGGACCTGTCCCCGTTCTTGCTGTTAAAAAGCAAGTAATATATGCGCCATAATTATACACTTGATTATCGGTTCAGACTATAATCTACTGTCCGTAGATTATTTGACTACCTACAAGAATCTCGGATGGCGTGAAAATTCGAAATATGAAAGAAATTGCTTCAGCATTTTTTTTATAACCTAGGCGGATTCTGTGACCACATTCTCTTGATGATATTTATTGAAGCTCCATGTCTCTCGTTGCCAGAGTGAAAGGAGGCGAATGGCACTCTACATCCCTATAATTTAGAGTCACTTTACAGCTTGGATCAATTCGCCTTGAGATGGGACGTCATTTTGATCATCTATACGTAAATTTACTTGATTTAAAACCCAAGATACTACAATTTAAAGACTTTTGGCCGAGTCGGGTTTTGAATGTTTCTTCTAGTCTTATTTCTATTTCTTTTCTATATTTTCCACGGATATGTTCACACGGATATTTATAGTGAACACTTCCAAGAAACTACTGATTTGAGAATAATGATTATTCGATGAATAAACAGAATTGTTGAACCCAACCTTAGAAAATGAGTTATCGCAGGGTTTTTGTTGAGAAATGAAAAAACAGTATTAGATCAATAATATATTTGATTTACATCAACACATTTTGTGCACATTCTATGTATCATACCTGAGCTAACAACAACTCTTCGATGTGCCCTTGGATAAGAATTATTTTATCTAATCGTTAGCGATGTAGCTTTCTCGATGAGATAAAACGTGTCACTTGTATTGCTTGATTAACTTAACGTTTTCTGAAAAATTAGTTTTGAAAATTACCTTTTTTGTTAATTTATCTTCGTATTATTCCTTAGTGATATGTCATCAACCGCTTCAAATCCAACGGTCACTCTCGTATATTGAGTTCGGTAGGTATAAAATAAAAACCGGCCAAATTCGGGACACATTTTCCAAAAATCCATTTTCGTCTCGTTGGCAACAGTAAACAGACGCTAGGAATAGGATAGTAAAACCTAATACGTTCATAGTCTAATATTTTTACATAGTACGACTCTTAGCGTGGTATAAAGAAACAGCCTAATACAAAATGTGATGTACATTAAATGTTTACATCTAACTAGAAAATTAGTATGTAATAAATAATTTCATTTTCTACAATGACTAAGTTGCTAGGGCCAAATTTTAGCTATAACCGCTAACTTACAATTTTCCTTGCGTAGTACGGTAAACATTTACAGGCAAATAAAATATTTTCGACCTAATTTTTGATTAAGACATCAATATTAGTTATCATTTATCACGTTCGGTTTCGAAAGTCTCCATGCGCTATTGGGTAGTTCAGTTGGGGCAAAGGGGACATGGGGTACTGGGCCTTGGGGCGTTTTGGTGCCCTCAAGTTCAACTTTCTCAGTAGATAGGCAGTTCAAAGTTCTAGCAACTGCGTGACACGGTGAGGAAGCAGCAAGAAATATGAAATATTGACAAATAAGGCCGAATTGCCCCAACTGGCCCTACTATGCCAAGTGATCAGTCTCGGTTCGAACCGCCATCAAGTGAAACCCATTTTCCAAAATTGTTCAAACATTTTGGCACACCCAAAATTGTATTTTATCGAGACCCTCATCAGCCAATAGCGCGCTTTGCCTATTTGAAAATTTTGTTAATAAATTTGCAATTCAGAACCAGGATTCTGTAGTACGAAAATCAAAAAAAAAAAAATAAATAACAGGGAGCCACTAAATAATAGCGCAATTATTGAGAAAACAGCGATTATAGGTGGTGAAGATTTTTTGTTATTAGACTTCAAAAGTAATTAAACGGCAGTTGTAGTGGTGTATTGAAATTTTTGTGAAGTTACAGGGTGAAGCTGGGTGGCTTACATGTGCGTTTTTTCCAAAGCGCTTGAAGCTTATCCAAACGTAAAATTTCACAGCATACCTCTAATTTATGACAACAGTTTCCCATGAACACAGAACTGGTTGAAAAAATGTTAAGATTAAACTAATTAGGAAGTTTTTGCAGGATGCGTATCAAGACACGCAATTCCAAAGTCATCGGAGCGATTCGGACGTTTTAGCGTGATCAGAACACATATATGTGAAAACATACAATTAATATTTTATAATTTTTATTACATCCCAGATTTCAATGGAAACCTGAAGCTGCGACACTGCATCTCTGATAGGTATGTTATGCTTTGGAAAAATCGAATTGAAAGAATACTGAAATTTGAAAAATTAAAATAGTCTGCTTTCCGTCTGCACGCACAACGCGAAAAAACACACATGTGAACCCAGCCTAAGCGAATTGACCAGTAAAGGAGCAAGCCCTTATTAGCTGGTTGTAGTGGTGGCAAGTAAACGCTTTCGATGAAAGGACATCACTGTCAAGCCTCCAGCAAAGGCAAACTCACTCAATAGTTCACTGTACTGACACGGTTCGCGACAAGTTCTCGAACAAAATCCTTGGATATCTTTACTCAATTTAACGGGTCCTTCGTAGATTCATCCTATTTACAACGTCAGATATTGAAACCAAAGCGAAGAAACAGCTAGAATTCATCATCACATTAGTCGCTAAAATTCTAGCGTTACAGCATAAAAATCAGGATGGCTTCTAAATTAATTATAGCTACGAACTAAATAATGCAATAGTGTACTTCGCTCTAGAATGCGCAATAATCAGACTCAAAAATGCATAAGTGCGATCAAATGCTGAAAAAAGCCAGTTCAGGAATGTCGAAAAGGGGTAAAGGTGAATTTTTATAAAGAATCAGCAATTTCAAAATTTGAAAGTTCATATTGGCATTGGAAGAAATTTTATCTTCAAACTCAAATAAACCCTGTCCAGTGGCATTCGCGATTAGCTTCAAAATTGGTCCATTTTTCACTGCGGGTAGGAAAGCACGCTGGAAATTATGATTATTGGTCTAAACTGAGGTCTAATTGTGAACAGAAACACTATTTTGTACGTTCAACAAATAGCGAATTTTAACCGTTGGCCACCTAGGATTTCACTGCAAATCATTTAAAAAAACTTTTTTAATTTTTAAAAAATGGATAAATTCACTTAACAGGTGGGATATACTGAGGATTTACAGCTGGCAAGGTGACTCTTTCGCTCGAATAAGCTAGTGGTGACTGAAGGAACTATGTGCTCATAGTACATACTGCTCATTGGGAGCGGTTGAATCCATCTTGTTGTGATTCGGGCTTGAATATCAACTTTTTCAGAAAATTGGACCCCAGAATAGACTTTGTAGCTACGCTTGCACTCACACACGCATTCAAGCCCTCTACAACGCACCCCCCCCCCATACACGCACCCTCAAGCACATAATAACCAAAAATTTCTTCTACTGAAATCCTGCTACACTCGTTACAAACATCGGCTCAAACCGAATGTGACCGCGCAATAAAATTTTCAATTAAGGCACCATGAAAGTGCACTTATAACAACAACCGTTTTAACAATCAGAATTCGCGTAACATTCAATTTTAAACAGTGTCCTGGTTGGCATATGAGTCAGAATTATCGTCAAATATAAAAACTGCGTGTCTGTAAATTCGTGCGTACAAAATCATAAAAACTCTCCGATGTTGATAATTCAAAATTTTCTTCAACGGGAATAACAGATAATGAGATTTCTACCGTACGACTATATAAAAATTAATGTCAACCAGGACGGATTTTACGTTAATTGGAAAGATCAAGGTTAGTTGACGTAACCGTTGACCGCCCCTTCGTTTCTTACATGCGACGCAATAAAAAATATAAAATCTGTATCCTTTTCCTAGTTCGTCTTTTCATATTTAAGTACAACCAGTTATCTATAAACCGATCGGGAACATGTGTGCTAACATTTTTTACAACAATAATGAACGAAAACAAATCACAGTCAATTTACACTCGTTTTAAGAATACTCACCTGCTATGGGTTCCGAGAGATGGGCCTTCAGCTATCCCCGTACGCTCAACGATTAACGTACCTAATAAATTAGTTAGCGAAACCTATAAAAACGAAAGCAGATAGCTTCTGCCCTATATACCTACACACGCACATATTAGAAGTCTTTTACGAACACAAGACATTTGATTTTGAAATTTGACTTCGTGTAGACAGCTGAGAAGTGGGAATGGCCAATTCCTCCCATTATTGCGCCGTGGGAAGGTTCGACTGCATGAATTGACAGGTTGAGCAAGTGTCCGAAGATGAGGAGGGAGTGAATCGGGCGATAAATGGTGGATGAGGCAAATCACGTGACGATCTGGGCCTCGGCTTCCCCCACTTCCATTGGCCGGTCGCCTGATGCCGTGCTTGAAGCGGACAGCTGTCCCTGCGGCTTTTCCTCGAACACTGAGCAGCGATAAAACGCAAAACATGGAATGAAGCTGGTAGAAGCTATCAACATTCAAGTTGGGGTTAGAATGGAAAAATCGACAACACTCACGTTTATCAAGGCTGATGATGGAGCCAGAAGTAACTAGATCAGTGATGGTGAGCGGGGGCACGGACTCGTCGAGATGGGTCCTCCGCCTGACCAACCACCAATCGACAAGGAACAGCGACAATGCTAGGAGTTTAATACCAGCACAGAGTCCAACGTACCTAGTAACAAAAAATAATATTGACTCATGAGTGTCAACCTTTTACAACAATAAAACTCATTAGCATTCTGATTACCTAGGTTAGTGCACATCCTAAGAAAAGACCTATCACTGCTAAAATACCGATAGTTCTGAAATGAAACATGACTGTTCGGTTAGGTACGAAGTAGGAGAAAATCCCATCTGAAAACCCGAACGAAAATCGATAGCAGCTGAGGGAAAATAGTATCTAGTTCAAAACCCGAAATTGTTGGCTTACTTGTATCGGAATTGTTCGATGTCGTACAGCAAGCATCTGCCTCCTTTCTCGCCACATGTGGACTTCCAGAAAAGACACGTCGAATCGATGAGATTCCCGAAAAGTATTGGCGCTGGGATGTAGCCGAACAGGCGGAAAATGACAAACTGCATGCCCAACGCAAATGATCTTTCCTCCTCATTCACAGACCTATGAAAAACACAGAAAAACAATCATTAAAAAAAAGGAAATTCCACTGTTGTTGTTCATTTCTAAATACAAGTTAAATAGGCGTTCAAGTTTAGGGTTGTAATTTAAGAAAAAATGAGGGAAAACGTCAAAAAGTTCAACCATCAAAAAGTCTTCCAAGGTTTTGATGGAAAGGGCCATATAAACGGCATATTATAATCATTTATGCTTTTCCCGCTAGCGCTTTCGGCCATTAAATGAGATTACAGTCTAAGAATCAATTTACAAACTACATTTCCGGCGTATACCTCAGTACTATCATCAGAAGAGGCATCTGAGTGATGGCAACGATGAACGTCATGAAGAAGAGGAGAATCAGGAATGGAAATATGGTGTGGCACGCTGAATTACACGGGCCAGCTGTGGCTACTGGGACGACGGTTACTTCCGCGAATTCCAACAGCGACAGGTTGCTGACTTTCCCGTGAATGCCTGCAAAAATACCATTTCGAATTAGTTCGGGTAACATATTTTACGAGTATATTGTTGAGTAGGTTGATAGCGAGACGCATAAGACGAAGCTGTCACACCTTAAACCTACTCTGATACATCAAGAAATTTGGTTGGATTTATTCGCCCGGAATTCGGATTTTATTCTCCTTGACATTTTACTCGGAAGTGCTGCGGGTCATCTACGCTCACCAGTTTCATGTAAGGGAAAAGCACCAATAGCGGACATGACAACAGTAGTGGACACTTGGGTTAAAAATCGATAAAATAAGGGTTTGAGACAACTTGGGGGGTTCTTCTTTGTTGTGCCTAATCTTGAATAGTTGTGGCACAAAAAAAGAACCCCCCAAGTTGTCTCAAACCCTTATTTTATCGATTTTTAACCCAAGTGTCCACTACTGTTGTCATGTCCGCTATTGGTGCTTTTCCCTTAAGTAATGATTAGAAAAAATTTACTCACATGCGCAATTAGTGTAGTTAGACCGAGAAGATAGAGCTGTACAACCAGCGTGACAGGGGCTGAAGTAAGTGAGGCCATTGTTACCGCATACAGGCTCCACATCTGTCGTGTGGCACTCGCATCCGAAATTGCAGGCTGCGGTTAGGTTAACTTGGAACGGCTCTCCTCTCGTGCTGCAAACGGATTTGGTACCAAGTATTACCATCAATTTACATGCACAAGTTACAGTCACCAACAAAGGGAACTTACTTCCGGGGATCCAGTCAAAGCTAAATTCAAACTAGTACCATTGAGCACAAAATTCAGGAACATGAGTCAATTGCACAAAAAGTCGAAACATGCTCTACAATGGACGAAAAACCCGTTAAGACGCGGGCAAAAAAACCATGTCTGATGTAGAGGAAGGGATGGTCGGGGAGTCAAAATAGGTCCCATTATTCAGTTTCTGGTTCATGTCCCAAGAACACAATATAACTTGAAGTAAAAATAAATAGCATTACAAATTCAAGCAGAATCAGTATGATTTTGAGTAAATACCTACGTGTAAACTTGGGTAAACCATGAAATATTTGATTGAAATTTCATGAGAATAGTCATTGCCCTGAACTAAAAACACTGATTCAGAGTAACAGCTACTTCATGTAGAACCCGTCTTACCTGTTTGTATACGGAATAGTGGTGCCAGCCATTTTGACGTTGTCACATCCCAAGAAGAAGAGAAGCGTGTAGCAGGCAAGGCACAACGTGTTCGAGACTAGCACAAATTGAACCGCGCCTTTCGGACGAAGTTCGAGCCGTTTGAGGAGGCAGCCTCCCATGAAGATGCCGATACACGCCCCGGGTATGGCTATCGATCCTACAACATCATCATTAACATTGGCATAAAACATCAAGAAATCGACCTTAACATCAAAACCAACATTACCATCATAATAGATACCAAAATAAATACCAACATTCCCCCAAACCAACCCTCGCTCCCCTTACCGACATCCCCAAACTTTGCAAGGAAAGCGTCACCAAGAATTCCATCGCCAAATGGCACGAGTGTCGATCCGGACTAAGATTCCAGCAAATTGAATGTTTACCTGTAAAAACGCTGGCTTGACTCTTGCCAAGACTGAACTGCGTTTCCAAATATTTAGGCAGGAAAACGACAAAACCGGAAACTATAACCAGTTCCATGCAGGCGCCCAGGCAGGTGACAACGTAGATGGGGTTGCAGACTAGCCTCCACATCGAGCGAGGAATATCTGCGAAGAAATGGTTGAAAAGAAAATTACATTTCAAATACGAGGGCAAAGTGTTAATTTTTAAACAAAAACGGGGCTAATCAAGGAAAAATACCTTTTACATCTTTGCCATAAGCTGAGTCTTTCTTCTCGGATACAGCAACGACTTGCGGCTGAGAATCTGTGGCTACCTTAGGAGCTGCAGCGGCGGCTTTCTCCATCAGTCTGATTTTCTCTTTTTCTCTCTAGAATATAAAATTGACGAAGAAGAGATGAAAGGAAGATAACGTTGTCAGCATCCCGAAAATTCTTAAGAAATAATGAGGAACATGCATGAAAAACGAAATCCATTTTTTCCGCCAGAATGGTGCTGTTTAGGATGCGAAAATGATGTAGTGATGATCTTAAACGGAAAAACGACATTTTTCCTGGTGAAAAACGCTAATGAAAAGTGCCCTTTTGAACGTGGCGGGTAGCATTGTGACGTCACTGTGCGGGCGAGACTGCACGTAAAGTGACGGCAAAAGGCGAATGGCGCAGCGGCATCATATCAACAAAAAGAAGAAGAAGAAGACGTCATACGGTCTTGTTCGTTTTGATTATTTGGATTTTTCGTGATTTCGTCGTTTCATCGGAAGAAAGTCGTGATGAGTGCTCATAAAAGAAGGATCAATGTGTTGTTGGACGGTTTCCAAAAAGCCACGGCTGAGAACATTCCATTCGTCGATTTTGAAGCCCTACAAGAGTTTTATGAAAAGCACCCAGACGCCTCGCACTCGTATATTGTTGCCGCGCGACGTTAAACCAAAGTTTCCTCGTGCTTTCGGGCTTTGACGGCACGATCACCATTTTCTCCGGGTCTTTATTTCTGCACCCCCGCATGAAGCAATAATTGCTTAAATTATTTCTCCATTCCATATTGTCGAGTACTGAGTTCATCAACAAAGGTAAACAAACATCGCCCCGTCCTATCACTACACAACACGCATGAACTCGGAGGTTGCACTGGTGTTCACGAGAAGATGCGTAACCTTGAGGCTGGTCATTTCCCCGCTCGACTTCAAATCTGCAAATTTCACTGAGCCTCCCTCCTCTTTTAATTACCACTTTTCCGAACCGTCATCCACCATAACACCACTTTCGAAGCTTAAGAAGGAATATTATGGCGAAAAAACAGTTTATTTTTACTTCCATATTTACAGAGTAAATGGAAGTATTGGAATCGTCCTAAAATCGAGAATCGGAACGGAGCCTCAGAAAAAACTTTTTCTTATACACATTTACTCAGAATCACTTCCTGAACAAGTGTCTGTGTGTCCGTTACGTCCGTCTGTCCGTCTGTCCGTCTGTCCGTCTGTCCGTCTGTCCGTCTGTGGTCATTTACAAAAATGGCCATAACTCCCTCATTTTTCAACCTTTTTTCAAATTTCTTGAACTGAAATGTTTGTCTCGGCAAAACCTAACACCCTGTTTAATCGGAATTTGGATAACGCACAGTACTTCCGATATATTTGCATTTATAGTGTTTTCTATTTTATTTTTTTCCGGCCACAAAAATGAACCGATTTGAGCGTTCTTGGTCTTAAAATCTTGGTTTTACCTTGCAGAATATGTGGATTTTTTTTATGTTCCGAAAAACTGGCGTTTTTTTATTTTGGGCGAATTTTGAAATTTGAATAGTGAATTTTTTTATATTTTTGACCTAAACACCCTTAAAAGCAGTCAAAATATGATCAAATTGTGTCACAATTTTACGTTTCAAAATATGGAAGTATTGTGTGTTATCTACGCACCACTGGTTTTTCATGCATGTTCCTCATTGTATGAGGCTCAATCGCATTTAAATGCAGTAGCCCACAACTTAAAAACACGCATGATTCCTCTGAGATACGTACCGTTAGGACTTTGGGGAATGAGAAGAATGGAATGGCCACGATAATGAGGAGTAGGCCGCAGATGAGGAAACCGCCCCACCACATGCCTACCCACATGCGATCGCCAGGGTCTGTGAAAAAATAGTTCATTATTCAATTTTTGCGTACACGTGCACCGATTAACTTCGAATGACACACCAAAATTTTCAATTGTCAAAAAAATATTTGGAATAAAATCAAATTACGAATCTATAGCAAGGATAACAGCACTTCCAGAAATACAGAATTTTAGTATACAGGCCAACGTGAATATTGAATTTACCTATATCAATTTGTTGAGTTGATAAGGCGTCCATGTGGAATGATAGAAGGTAGGCACCCAGCAGAAATCCAAGCACTGGTCCGAAAGCAGCCATGCTGTACATACAACCTGTAAAATCAACAGAAAAATGCGCATGCATTTAGAAACTAATATTGTAAACCAAATTCAAAATTGACTCAAAACATGAAAAAAATCATGGCGCAAATGCCAAGTTAAAAAAGAATTATTGGAGTCCATTTTGATGGACACGTTCATCGTTTTCTTCTCTCCCTTCAATCACTGGCACTCTTACTTAGTATCAAATACCAGTAGTTTTTGGCATCTCAGTTTGTGGTCAATGTAAATTAGTTAACTTGAAAAGTTTACCTATATACATCGAAGCATTTTCGGATTTAACGTGGTCGTCGATGTACGTAGTGCCTAGAGTGAACAGGGGCGAACCACCGCAGCCAAGCAGCAGCTGAGCCAGTAAGAACAACATTACGGGACCGGCTGTCGATGGAGTACCCTGTATGCAGTTCTCGCGCAATTGATTTGGGCCCACGCCTAGGGAAGGTGCTGAAAGGCCTGGAAAAGACCATTTACAAAAGTCAAATTCAATATGTAGGGTAAAGGCACCAATTGCTGACACCACCCCAATTACTGACACATGCTCATTCAACCTTAAAAAATAAGCGCTTCAGGCACCCTGGGAATTCGAAATTGGCGCAAAGTCAATGCCACAATGACTGGCTACCAATTCCAGCCAAAATCTTGTCAGAATTGATGATAATTAGTTCAGGAACAAAGTTTTATCATCAGTCTTACATTCGCTTTCGAAATCGTTAGTGGTTTTGCTAAGGAGGTAAGTCGCTATTTCGTCCATTATAACCGTTTCATCTTTGTTTCTACATGCAATTTTTTTTTTCACCGCTCCAATATTGATTTTTGATTGTAAGAATACACCATTCCGGCACAAACGACTGATAAAACATTGTTTGTTGTGGTGTTAGGAATTGGGTATCCAGAAATTGACTTTACCCAATTACTGACACTTGTGTTAGTAATCGATAAGTAATGAAGAAGACGAGTTGGAGAAAGACAAAACGCCATTGAAATCCTAACTGTAAGAGAGGGCGACTACATAACCACATTTATGCCAACTGAACACGAGAACTGATGTCAGCAGATCAGGGGTAGGGTCACCGTAAGAAATCTGCCTCTTTTGCCGAGCTTTCGATGTATTGTAACACCTTCATCAGGGCCTATAAAAACAATGCAGAACAACCAAAGTAAGGATATAACAAAACAACTAATCTCTTGAATTTTAGATAGATCGGCCCTGATGAAGATGTTACAATACATCGAAAGCTCGGTGAAAGAGGCAGTTTTCTTACGTTGACCCTACCCCTGATCTGCTGACATCAGTAAACGTTTCACGGGTCGATCCTTCATCGACAATAAACACGAGAAGATCCGCGTGGCATGCTGTGTTCGTAACAATGCCGATGGGAATATACAAGCTGAACGCATGAGGGTCAGAAATCGCATGAAAACAGATATTTCGACTACCTACTTTGTGATTTTGAACTATACTAGGTACCTAGTATTATAGAGAGGATTACTTTTCTATTTTAAAGTTGGAAATACAATTGAATTGAACTTGATTCAGGATGTCAGTAATTGGTTCCTCACACCGTCAGTAATTGGGGCATGCATGTCAGTAATAGGTGAAAAAAGACGTATCCATATTTTGGACGAAAAAATTATTTGGCTCGTTATATTGATAATTTTAAGGGGTGAAATAGAAAAATCCAATGTTGGCCTAACGGAAAAAATTTAAATTGTGAGGATCGGTTGATAAATACGGGAGGAATGGTTGAAAAACCAAAAAAAATTCCTTAAAGTGTCAGTAATTGGTGCCTTTACCCTACATTTTTCATAATGGGAATTAAAATAAGAAACCAAGGCGGGTAGATACCCAAAAGTAAGTACTAGGTACCATAATTTGGCTCATAAAAATGTGAACCAACTGCAAGATATTCGGATGCTCTTGATCACGATCGTATTCATAGTTATGATTGTGATTACGCCCAATCTGTCTCAAACGTACCTGAGGAAAGTCGTCCGAGACCCATGTCCTGCGGTTGGACAGACACCGTCTTGCAGATATTGTCCTGACTCGTATTCACGGCCACATTGCTCATGTGCGGCTCGGCGACGAAATGTGGTATCATGAATATGAGAGAACCGATACCCATTATCACAGCACCTGCATTGAGGGAAATTTATATTTTATGAAACAAGCTAAAGTAAATGATTAGGTATAGACCCCCACCTCAATGTATGCTTCTCAAAGCAGTTTTATTCTAGTTCGGAAGGTACCTATTCTGAAGAACTCGGGGAGTGAATTTACTCCACATTCTAAGGCTAAGAGGTACCTATGCGCCAAGATGAAAAATAAACTACTTTTATAGTTCTCTCGTAAAAATTAAAGTTGAATAATTTTGCAATAAGTGACGTACCAATACCAATCCAAACGGGAATATGTCGTCTCGAGCCCAAATACGAGACGAATATGACGGTGATAACGTTGCCGATTTCATATGACGAGGCGACGAGGCCAGATAAGGAACTAGGGATTTCGAATCGTTTTTCGATCGTAGTAATTACTGAGTTGATGTACCCAGAACTCAATGCTTGTTGCAGTGTCACCAGAAACGACAAAAGCAAAACGAATACCTGCACAAAGAACAAGGGTGTCACACAGAAAGCAAGAATTCTAGTTGTGAAGAGAAGTCTCTTATTAGGATGAATTAGAAACTTCAGAGGCCATATTTGAGGATATTAGGGCCAAAAGTCATTAATAATAACTCATTATGGCGCAATCAAGTAGTAGCTTTTCGATAGCTCAAACTTGATGGTGCCAAAACGGCCCAAGGCATGAATATCCCCTGGCCCAGTTGCCCCTAATTACGTAAAATTTCAACAAGGAACCGAATGTGTTTGCTACTTGTCAATTTTCAATATTGAACTTTGTCAGAGGAGGAAAAAAAATCGATTATCTCAAATTGAATGAAAATTCCTATAACTCAAAAACTAAGTGCCGATTTCCCCAAAAATAATGAAATTACCTATGCAATTTTGAGGAGCATTCCGACGTAGGACCAGAGTTAGTGGTGGGACAGGGAAGATGTTAGTGATAATTGATATCATTGATAAATGAAGACTGAATAATAGCTTACTTTAATATTGGCACAACCCTGAATGAGGAAGGGGCGGCAGGCTAATATGCCGCAGTCCCGTATGTCTTGCGGCAGACTCGCCGCCACCTCGGCGAACGTCGCATGGGCGCGCTCTTTCGCTTCGGTTTTCACCCTTTCATTGCTGAAAACGAAATACTAATTTGTAGCAGCTGTTGGGATCTCAGGTGAAGAGCCCATTTATATGTACTGTTCACATAACTGGCACATCGACTAGCAACACACGGTTACTTGAAACGGGTCTGCAGTCAATTTTTGAACGAGGCAGATTGCCTTGCGACTGTTGGATTTAAAAAATTCAAAAAATACGTACATATCGATTTTGAAACCCACCAACATGAAAAGCAAGTAGAAAGATACCACAAAGAAAAATAGCTACGCATTCGGCAGGTACCTAAAATCCTAAAAAACCTAAAATCCTTGAACGATCAAATCAAGACGAGAAAATCTGAAATTGACCTATGTTCGACAGTCACAATCAGTTAGGTGAATACGAACGTATTGCAGTTGAGCTCAATAAAGATGTCATACTTGTCAACTATCCCGGACGAAGGGTTTCGTGAATGACACTTGACGTGCGAGGTGGGGTGGACAGGAATCGGTGTGTCCGCCGCTGACGGTCCAGCTCCTTCGGTTTCCTCGCCTTCTGGAGCGGCGTGTTCACTATACAGTCCAGTCATGGCGTACATGCTCTCCTGACGCCTATGTCCTCGAGGCGGTGCAGAGGCTGGAGCGGGGGCGCTGCCCCCTTCGGCTCCCGTGGTCATCCTTGCGCGGGTAGCTTACCGTGACCGTAAAATCGTCATCTGTGCAAACAAAAGAATTGGGTGCATGATTAGGAGTTCTTGTAAATTTATCATTAATAAAATTTATTTAACAATGATTCGATAAAATCGAGTTAAATAAGTGCCAAAACTTCAAAACGCTTATTCCTTTTGGGTAGGTAGGTAAATATTTTTGCTAAAAATATTTATCCAGAAGGAATAAGCGTTTTGGCGTTTATTTATCTCGATTAATATGTCATATTACCTACCTACCACATAATACATTTTCAAAAACATTGAAAATCTGCCTGTACGAGTTTATTGACTAAGGTGATCAGATTCGATGCGCAAGAAATGTGATGCCTACAAGGAACAAGTTGGTTGGATGTTGGAAAATTATTACCTATAAATTTTCTTAAAATAATTTCACGCTATCATGAAGATATTTTAAACTTGACCGAAAATGGCTAGGGAATTTCACTGCGGGCCGTTCCAATCTCTAACTCAGTCATTCTTGGCAGGTTTTCCTTTTGGCTTACCTGGGGCCTCGGGTATTCTGCGGAGGTATTCTGCCACAAAAGCATTGCTACCAAAGCGAGGCGGAGGACGCTATTCTACGGCAGGATTAGCCTAACACTGAGCCCTTGAGTCATGTCATGAGCCCACAGTAAAATCCCTCCATCCATAAACCCTCAAGGAAGGTATATTAAGATGCGCCCGCGGTATTAGGAACTGAAGGATACCTGAAAATCCGCACCGTGGATGGATGTCTCGAACGAAATTCGTTTGAGGGGCAGGACCTTGAGAAAAGTCGAGAAGTAGGAGGTAGAGAAATACCAATACTTATAGAAGGAATACGTATGGTTTAGTGCGCAATTTAATTTTATAATTATTTGAGTTTGGGCTGCTTGCAAACTGGTGGGGAAAATTTGCGGAACTATGTCGTTATGCACCTTTTTGCTTTATCCCTATGAAAGCGCCTGGAATTAAGGCAAAAGCAGGTATAATTTGAGCGGCAGGATATTGAGACCCAGTGGTTTTCAAGAGATCTGAAGTAAAATCTATGAAATTACGACACCCTCAACGAGCCCATTCGCTTTCTCTGCAGAATGACGTTCAACGCTCGATCATGGTATTTGCCCCATAAACAAGGCGTTCTTGAACTCATTCGATTGAGAATGATGTTCACCTGGATGTGGGTCGGATCGAAACTACTGGCTGTCCGCCGATGGGCCGTCTGACCCAGTTGAAGGCAACAACTCAACTGAGATAACGCGAGAGAGCCGCTATGCGCCAGCGAGTAACAATACACGCTGAATGCGGCCACCTTACCGATTCAATTTGTTTTACCCAATTAAATCCGAAGCAGGCCTTTCCCAAAACGCTCATTAGCCTGGCCGTAGGTACTAAGAAATTCATAGCCTACTATTCCAGAGAGGAATAAACTGATTCCGTATCTCCTAGGTCAAGGTCGTCTAATTAATAAAGCAGTGAAATATTCCCATTCCCTACACCATATTTGAACGTCAGTTTGAGTTTGACTTCGAGTTTCAGTTCGAGTTTGAAATTCAAATTGAGTTTAACTTCGACATTCAGTTCGAGTTTGAAAGTAAGTTTGAGTTTGAATTTGAACTTAACTGAGTTTTAAGTCGAAGTTGAACTCAAACAACTTGAACTGAAAGTCGAAGACAAACTCAAACTGAAGTTCAAACTCGAACTGAAACTCGAAGTCAAACTCAAACTGAAGTTCAAACTCGAACTGAAACTCGAAGTCAAACTCAAACTGAAGTTCAAACTCGAACTGAAACTCGAAGTCAAACTCAAACTGAAGTTCAAACTCGAACTGAAACTCGAAGTCAAACTCAAACTGACGTTCAAACTCGAAGTCAAACTCAAACTGAAGTTCAAACTCGAACTGAAACTCGAAGTCAAACTCAAACTGAAGTTCAAACTCGAACTGAAACTCGAAGTCAAACTCAAACTGAAGTTCAAACTCGAACTGAAACTCGAAGTCAAACTCAAACTGAAGTTCAAACTCGAACTGAAACTCGAAGTCAAACTCAAACTGACGTTCAAACTCGAACTGAAACTCGAAGTCAAACTCAAACTGAAGTTCAAACTCGAACTGAAACTCGAAGTCAAACTCAAACTGACGTTCAAACTCGAACTGAAAATCGAAGTCAAACTAAAACTGAAGTTCAAACTCGAAGTCAAACTCAAACTGAAGTTGAAACTCGAACTGAAACTCGAAGTCAAACTCAAACTGAAGTTCAAACTCGAACTGAAACTCGAAGTCAAACTCGAACTGAAGTTTAACTTGAACTGAAAGTCGAAGACAAACTCAAACTGAAGTTCAAACTCGAACTGAAACTCGAAGTCAAACACAAACTGAAGTTCAAACTCGAACTGAAACTCGAAGTCAAACTCAAACTGAAGTTCAAACTCGAACTGAAACTCGAAGTCAAACTCAAACTGACGTTCAAACTCGAACTGAAACTCGAAGTCAAACTCAAACTGAAGTTCAAACTCGAACTGAAACTCGAAGTCAAACTCAAACTGAAGTTCAACCTCGAACTGAAACCCGAAGTCAAACTCAAAATGACGTTCAAACTCGAACTGAAACTCGAAGTCAAACTCAAACTGAAGTTCAAACTCGAAGTCAAACTCAAACTGACGTTCAAACTCGAATTGGAAGTCGAAGTTAAACTCAAACTGACGTTCAAACTCGAACTGAAACTCGAAGTCGAACTCAAACTGACGTTCAAACTCGAACTGAAACTCGAAGTCAAACTCAAACTGAAGTTCAACCTCGAACTGAAACCCGAAGTCAAACTCAAAATGACGTTCAAACTCGAACTGAAACTCGAAGTCAAACTCAAACTGAAGTTCAAACTCGAACTGAAACTCGAAGTCAAACTCAAACTGAAGTTCAAACTCGAACTGAAACTCGAAGTCAAACTCAAACTGAAGTTCAAACTCGAACTGAAACTCGAAGTCAAACTCAAAATGACGTTCAAACTCGAATTGGAAGTCGAAGTTAAACTCAAACTGACGTTCAAACTCGAACTGAAAATCGAAGTCAAACTAAAACTGAAGTTCAAACTCGAACTGAAGCTCGAAGTAAAACTCAAACTGAAGTTGAAACTCGAACTGAAACTCGAAGTCAAACTCAAACTGAAGTTCAAACTCGAACTGAAACTCGAAGTCAAACTCAAACTGAAGTTCAAACTCGAAGTCAAACTCAAACTGACGTTCAAACTCGAACTGGAAGTCGAAGTTAAACTCAAACTGAAGTTCAAACTCGAACTGAAACTCGAAGTCAAACTCAAACTGAAGTTCAAACTCGAATATTGAGTCAATATTGGTGGCTTCTTGGCGACTAAGGAGCTCACCATTCTAGAGCCGCCACACCGGAGTGTCGTGAAGGTTTCAAAATTTGAACGTATTTAATACGTTGTTAAGCGTTACGGTATTCTTAACTTTTACCGGTTTCTGTTGATTTGATGTTGATTTCTGAGTCAGTAAAACAGACATTGATCGCTTCCATATTAATTTTTTATCAGATATCGTCGCTCAAGCAGCAACATGCTATAACTCAATTTTTAGCTAAATTGAGTTAGACCTTATTTACAAGGTTAAACGTTCGTGGTCAGAATTACGAAAAAACAGAAGCCAACACTGTTGTGCTACAAACATGGAATTAAGGAATTGCATTGATGTGATTGGCCGAGGTGGCGTCGGCATTGAACACAATAAATTTTATAGGCGTTTCCAAGCCACGATAGCATGTTCATTCTTCTCTAACAGCCTGCAATCGAAATCTTTGGGCCTTCTGCAAAGTTGGGAAAACTGAGTTATTGCATTCTGCTACTTCAGCGACAATATGCTCGGGTAACTGAAATCCATTAAGGACAGGAAAGAAGAATGTTTTCCCAACAGAGAACACAAAAAACTAAAGAAACCCATAATAAGATGGCTCATCACACGGGAGTAAACCTCCCATCGCTTTTATTTTCTTCAGCCGATTCCACTACCTTTTAATGCTTTTCGGGTCCAGACTTGTCCAAATAGATTAATGATCCTAAATCCTATACTCTCTTTACCAAGAGACCCTTGGACCGTTGACCGCCCTTTTTCCCTAGTCCAGTTACATTTGTAACTGTCCAGTGGGGAATCCTTTATCCTACCCTAAGGATCACGGAGCGAATTTCTCTCTTCTGGAAGCGGAAAAACATTGGAAACTTCTTATCAAATTTAAGGAAAAAAAATATCGGTAGCCATCTAACTGGAAAAGTACATTCCGGAAATAAGAAGCTGAAATACCTCAGTGGGTTCAATGTTCGACTTTAATAATAAAATAATGGATTAGTACGATTACCCCCCTCCGCAAGCGGTCCCTATGCGGTGAGGGCAAAATAAAATTACCTCACTCACTGTGTTACGCCCTCTTCGGCTTAAATCACGAGGGAAAACTTGTTCTGACGGAAAGGCGTCGCGCCGAAGACAAAGAAGCAACGTTAGAGCGAGTGGTCTAATCTGGTTTACGCTTTTAGCCCTATGTTCGCTATTAATCTCAGAGTTGAGTTTCGTCGACAGTCGCAACACCTGCATCCTTTCTTCCTTGTAAAGGGAACTTCCGCCTAATCCTTAGCCTCTGCAGAGAACTGTCGACAGTTTACAATTTGATTCGCAAGAATCTGAAGAAGTTTGAACTTTGAAACGCAATAAAAGGATACAGCGCGTGAAATGTCGTCAGGTGCCCTAAAGTTGTCAAAAATTCAATTGCTCCAGAGCGCAATTCACACAATGCTTCAGAATACAAAGAGGGAGGGAAGAGTGAGAGAGAGAGAGAGGGCGAGAGAGTGATTACGCATAATGGCAGGTACCAGAACCGGCCTCAGGACACAAAATGAAGTCGTACACCCAGCCGTCATTTTTGTGGTCTTGTCTTCCTGTACTTCGCACAGCATTTTCCAATAACCAAAACCTTGCGACGAGATGACGGGTAGGCTGCTGAAAGACTAGCCTAGCAAAACCCAGCTCGGACGGTAAAAGAGCCCATCAAATAAAATTTGAGATGAGGCTATATCTAGATAGTCCTACCGAGCCTAAGGAAAATTCAAGATAATAACATTTTTCTTAAGGCCAAATTCGAAATGGGCAAACTGCGCTTTTTTACCCCCATAAATTGCCAAGTACACAGCACTAGGTCGTAATTGGACCAAACGAGGGAAACCCGCGAGAAACCCAGCCTATAAAAGATGACCTATTCAGCAATTTTTCTAGGCAAGACAATGCAAAAGCCAAGCAGGCAACGGATGCGAAGGAAATGGAAGAAAAAGCATCGGCCGGAGAGCAAATATTTCATTGCCCTTTCTTCGCCGAACTTCGGGGTCGTTTGTTTACGCCCTGAAAGCTCTCACTGAAGTTTCTTTTCCTTTTGTCCTCAGCGCGTCGTTCTGTGGAATTGAATTCCCTTAGCAATAAATCTTGATCGATCCGGAACTTGGAACCATATCTGAAGCCTTAAAAAGCGCCAGATGTTTTTTGTTGGAACATAACTCCACCAGAAAGGAGCCATTCAGTCACGGATACGGGTGCTGCGAATTTGAGAAAATCCGGAAATGATACAAGTGTACAGGCGGTATGATTGAGTCAAATCGGCGCGTATCGAAACCGAAATACAAATTATCTTATTTCAAGAAAATTACCGCCCTGACCAGCTATTCATAATTACATGAACCATCTTACTGAATTGATTAATAATTATTTTTATCACTTTGTTTTTTCACGCTATTAAAGAAATGCAGGGGCTTCGCAAGCATCATGGCTCTGTGGGTTTTATGACCCACGAACAGGAGGTCGATACGTTCAGAGGAGACCCGAATAACGAAAGCTGAGTAAGTTGATATCGCGATACGACAATGAGTGTCAGCTGTTCTGAACAGCTCAGCTTCTTTCAAGACAAGGTATCTTCCCGGATGTACCACCCTTGAAAACTCGCACGCACTTTCAAGTCCCTACTTCACGTTATCGTGTACCTCCCTTTTTGTCTCAAAGGTTTCCTGTAAGGATGAATAGGTATCTTGAAATAGCAACTCGAAGGAAAACCCCTACCAGCTAATTTTTGGAGACATCTCTGTGGAGCAAGGTGTTACTAGCTTATGAAAATATTTATTGTGAATGCAATATTTCTCTTTTAGTTACCTAAGTAGATAAATTTTCAAAATTTTATAAACTAACCTTTCACACGAGTAGCCGACACCTTTGATTCGTTCCCATGACGACTTCGAAAACTAGAGCGAACGTACGTGCATGTAGTCAGCGATGGCTATTATGCAATTTAAGTTGATGCATGTTTATGTGATGTAATGCTTGTAATGAGTGTAGAAAAATGAAGCAAATCATGCAATTAGTAACGTCCGTTGCATAATCATGTGGATGAAAAAACTTTAATATTTTAGCATAACCGAGAGAAAATTTGAAGGAATAGTATTCAGTTATTTAATATCGACGGCGAAGTGGTGAAACCTCGTATCTCCAATTTCGTACCTGCACGTGCACATTAGAGATGTCATGGAAATTCAATGTGGTTACATAGGGTGTCATAGGAACAGTGGCGGTCTTAACAAAATGGAGATACGAGGATTCACCACTTCGCCGTCGATATAGCGTCTACCTATACTTAGTACACCATTGTATTAACAATAGTGTCGATTTGGAATTACGGTGCGAACATGTAAGTAACAAGCGATAAACCTAGTTATTTAAATTATTCAAAGCCTGGAACTATCTCGACATTTCTATAGCCACCAATCCATCCAAAGAAAAAGTTGTACGAGCTGTATGACATTGCGACGCTCTCATTGATAAGGCATTCTGCATGACATGGCATGGGATGTTTTATGACTGACGTTTTAGATGCGTACATCGTGACATTGCAATGTCCATGGACGATTCATGACATCGCCTTTCAAAGGCGGATCATGACAGTTATTCTGCACATCATAATTTATGATAGAAATGCAATGGGGACGACTTATTTTTTTCAATTTGGCCTGGATACCTCATATAACTATGAGGTACTGGCCAAAGTCATATTACTCCTCATTCATGACAAGCCATAAAAAGCTGATGATAACCTAACTACAAGACACTCCTCTATGTGCTACGTATAATTTGAATAGTAAAATACGGGGTACGTACCAGAACTTTTTGTTCCGAATGACCTAATTCACGGATCTAGCCGTGGAACCGATCGAGCAAATCGCAGTGCGGAATGGAGACAGAATGTCATGAATAAAGGATGAGATCGGCTCTGGGACTGGCCTTGTACGTTTACGTATTATGGGCGGACCCGATGCCGTCGGTACGGGGAAAAGCAAAACCCCAACACACGGCACCCTATACAAAATTAAGCCTCAATTTTATCCTGAACTTGAAAAACTATTCTATTCAGTTGTGATTTTGTAGCGGAGGCACATAAGTTTGCGGAGAAATATGAATTTAATAAAAATAGATAAACTTAAGGGTGAAAGTGAGTGGCTGACTTACGCGAGCAACTGTATTGGGTCTTTCTGCGTTAAGCACATATCTTGGGAGTCATTCAGCAAATTTAAAGACATTTTCGGGGCCCAGAAGCAAGATAATGTAGTCATGAGGATTATGGTCATCATAACATCGATTTTTAGGAAATTCGGTGCTTCAAAAACTGTTGGAGAATTCATATAATCGGTACAGATAATCAAATGTGAGTACATGCTTGGAGATCTTGAACGGAAGCTTCGTTGATTTGTATTCAAGCCCATGCTTATTGCCTATTGGAGGGTTTATCTCTAATAAATGTCGAAGATTACTTTCGAAATCCAGCGGTCGATAAAGAAGCACAGGCTATTTATCCTAGGTACGGTTTTCCCTGGCATTGTGGCTTTAAAAAGTATGTTGTATGGAATCGGATTAACTTCGAGCATTAAAGAGCCCCATCAGTTGGTCGGGTATAAGCCGAGCCCAGTTTATGAATACGGCGACCGGAACAACGGAGGGGTTTATAGAATCGATTAGCTAAGCACCGATTTCGCGTGGTTCGATTTATTCGTTCAAGTTGAGCAGTGGAACTATGTGTGAGATTGTGGGGCTCTCAAATATGGAAACTAGATACTGCTCCAATTGCTCAGCCGGGCGGCAAATCTCGGCTCTCTGGATCATGGAATGGACCTGCGGACCAGGGGGAATGGGATGTGAGTATATCCACATACCGCTTCTACATCGCCGTTGTGGATATTGAAGTTTGCGACCCTATCGATGAATTATTGCCCTGCGAGAAATATCCTCAAAGCCTGGCCGAACGGCATAAAAGAAAAAAGCATTGTACGGTCTACGGACTTGTGAGGCTGGAATGGGAATTTTAAGAATTCACATTCTGCTGCATTCTGACACCCGGGCGTGGGTTTTGCAGTATCAGAGCATTATACGAATCTGTTGTGGAGTTATTCACAAACTGGACTATAATATAGTCCATTATACATAACGCATATTATGCGTTTTGAGAGGGAGAGAAGTCGATTTTGAAAAACTTTGCTTTGCGGACGGCACTGAAATCGTCAAAAGAATTGATCCCGCAACAATACCCAATTGGGTCTTGACGTTAACGCGCTGAAACTATCAGAGCAGAATTCTAACTCTCCTAGTTCTGGTATTTTTCTAAATTTTCAAATTCTAACACCGAACTTGACCATGGAATTGCGGCTCTTGGTTTAGTAAAGCTTCAGCCTCAGCTACAACTTGATTCCCACAAGCTTAGACATTAAAAACAACATGTTTCTAAAATCTCATTAAAGACACATATACAGAGCACAAGCAGCTGAAACAGCGCAGGTAATTGCGCATAGAATTTAACCACCCATTTCGAACCCTTTGCATCTAACTGGGTCGAGCGATAAAGAACAATGCTAACTCCACCAACGAGGCAAAAGCAATAACGCTGGCGGTTTTAATAAAGTTATCATGCTAAAACGTGACCTTGTCAGAGATAGGCATTACTGTGCAATATGTACGTATTCGCAACTCATTAAGTTGTCCGTCTCGTCTCTTTGTTATTAAACATTGTTTACGCCCAGCAAGTCGTTTGTATCGTCCCGGGGGCGCTAGATGAAATGGCATCATTTAATCTCAGCTCCGAGACCGTGCGGGCTAATCTAATTGCGACCGATGAGATAACGGCAGAGGGTCTCCTCTAAACTACCGACCCGATTATGGGCCAGGCGGTGGAATCATCAAGGGACGAGTCCATAATGGAAAGTGCACAAGTCAGTAATGGAATGAGGATTATGAAAAAAGGTCAAGTCGGCAAATAGGGAAAACTGATTATAATTTGGGACAGTGTTCATCGATGTCTATTTTGCCTTTGAAAGATGAAATAGGGACGAAATTAGTAACGCAGATATTTATATTAACCCAGATGCTGGGATTTGATAAGCCAGCACTTTGTTAAAAAGGAGGCCAAGCTGAGATTAGCAAGCTTTTCTATTTCTTTTACAACAATATTACTCTCTTTCCCTCGAATAGAAAGGGTAGTTCCTTCGCTTATCTTATCCAGCTCTCCTCAGCTCGTAGCCTTGGGAAATGGAAGATGGAAGCCCAATTACAACGAGAGTTCAGTTTGTTTTTCAACGCAGTACCCCAGACTCCACAATAATTGGACTGCTACTCCCTTTTACTACTACGTGAACAAAAGAACCAAGTGGAACCATTCCGAAAAGGTTGTGCGTAAATAACACGCAGTACTTCCATATCCCAAACGCCTACCTACCTAGTTTAGCGAGTTATTAAATTATTGTCAACCAACAGGCATTTCATCGTATAACAAACAGGCGAGCAAAAACAAAATGTAAATGACAGGTTTTGATTTAACCTAAATGGTATCGAAAGGAGTGGGTCAAAAGGAGGAAAGTGGGATGAAAACAGTAGAAAATTTCGGATATCAAAACACTCGTTAAAGCGCAGATAAAGGTAAAAGGTAATGGGAGGGCAATGATTTTTTTGGGAAATGTTCCATAAACCACCCAATCCTCAAAAATTAACTGGTTAGGATTTGAGAATGGACACTCTTCAATACCTAAACGCAAATTTCAAATACAAATAACTAGTTCTATAACCCTTTGAACGTAACTGTTAACCGTGAAACACAACCAATACCAAGAAATACCGGACATCAACGACCCCGTTGCCCTACTGAGACGGTTCATTAATCTTTCACGATGTTCCCAAGCCACTATTTCTCTCATTGATTGCGAATCCGTGAATGATAAATGTTCAGTGAGCGTTCAACATAGAACGAAAGATATTCCGTTACTCGTGTTCCCATGGATTGCTGTACTTTTTCATAGCTGATTTATCAGATTGGGAATGGTACAAATTAATACCGTGGAAACGCGGTCTTCGATCAAAACGCGATATTGGAACGGAGTCGGAACGCATCCTTTCCTTGTGTTGATGATGAAGGGGGGGGTCAGATTAGGTTGTCTACTTTTATAAAGGTCTGACAGACTCCCTTCCATCCAACCATACCAATTTACCACGACAAACGCGAATAATACCCTTTTCACGGAAAGTAGAATTGTTTTTCCAATAGGTTTTCCCGAGTCCCACTCAACTAACAAAATAAAATACCTTTTTTAACCTTTATTAACAATTTGATGAACATAAGGGTTGTGCCCATTTAACGCACAGCTATGGGTGTTTCACATTTTATCCAAAACAAATAAGGCACCAAGATTGTAACGTAGGCCGATCTTGAAGCGTAGGGTGGTATTCGAAAGGAATGAAACCTCTGGTCGCTCTTAAATTGAGGTGTTCATTCTTAACGCCACTGCTCGCTTTTATTGCAACCTTTTGTCTGACTCAGCTGGCGGGTTTCCATCGATTTTCGCTTTACACTCGCTCGCCATTCAAGCACTACGGCCTCTACTTAACCCCTTTTGAAACGCCACTCTTAGACTGAAAATGGGCCTCTGAAACTTCTTTCCGTCAACGTCACTCGCGAACTTCACGTTCTGAAGCGTTCCCAGAGGTTGCTGTTGACATACCAATTTCACCTGAATTCGAGCCTACATATATCTTCATTATAGCGGATGAGTTCGAGCGTTGGAGTGAGAGAAGCTCTACGCAGCTTTCTGTCCATAGATTTGGAAAGTAGGCTTCAAAAAAATTCATGGGCATACTAGTACTTTAGTACCATGATAATGTTTAGATATTCATATTTTTCTGACTTAAAATAAAAAATCAATTTTCGATGTTTTGTAGGAAAGTAAAAGGTAAATTAATTTTTGTGTTGTTTTCATTTTTGTATCACCTATTATTTCTACTTTTTACCTATAATGTTACCTATAATAGGTATACAGTCGAACGTTCGGTGAAAGTGTCCATGAATCGTGAGTAACGTAAGTTTACTAGGTTCGTTGTTCAACATACCTACTTATGTCAATATTGCCCCACTTTAGGAAGACACGAGAAGGTCAACTGATCTCGAGCATAACGTGGGCGAACCGTTTCGTTCCAGAAGCGAAAGGATCGGTCCTTGAGTCGGCCAGGGGACATGAAACGCGACAACGCGGAAGAAGCAACGCCAGAAACACCGATACGCTGATGGCATGTCGAAAGTCAATAACGCTAGCTTCAATATGAAGCTAGCGGATGACATGTCTGATCGCGTAGACAGTATGCTAAGCGACGCAGCTAAATGCCAATACCAGGATCTGCAATGCGAAACATGTTGCGACACTGTCGGTCCCGAGGAGATATTTCATCGGATTCAGAAAAGCCTTACAGCACGAAAAGTGCAACATTATCGAACTGAACAGTTGGTGAAAATGCCAGATGTTTTCGAGAAGAAAAGCGAATAAACTTTGCCGGGGTAAAAAGCGAATTAGGAAACTCTCTATTTAATGCAGACACGCGAGCCAAAATTCAGCGAACGCTCAAGGTTAGGCGAATAACCTTATAACGATTATAGAACACAGATCGGATTCGGTGTTCGCGTAAGTTTGCTCGTTTTCAAGGTGTTTTGGTTCCAAAGCTCTAGAAATACGGGCGTAATTCGCACACAAATAAGGAAGCCATTTATGAAATTAAAGCTCTCTGTTCTACTTCAAGCAAGACTTTTGGAGGGAATGTCTTCAGCAATCACTCCAAGAGGAAAAAGATGGAAGTGAACGGCAGGATGTATGTACACACATGACTACTGTTTTACTGCCTTGATGCCACACACCATCGGTAGGGAGATAACGTGCAATACTTCCATAATTCGAGAAGTAAAATTTTGAACCAAATTGGACTGATCTTTTGGCCTCGATTGGTTCAGCGTATGCGCAAGAAAAAATGAAACAGGTGATTTCATAGGCCCCGCTGTCCGATTTTTTAAATTTAGGGCAATGAACACACAACAAAAGAGGATTATTACTATAAGAATTAGTCAGAGTTTTCTAGTTAAAAGGCACTCCGACCGTGATAATGGACGTTTCCGTTTCCGTGTGAATCAAAACCAGAAGCGACAGCCATGACATTGAAGGGCAGAGCCAGCGGTGGCAGACTCTTCGTTAAAATGTGTCAAATCGATCGGGTCCGCATTTCAACGCTCAGCCAGGCGAAATAACTTGCTAATCGACAGAACACTGCACACCAGCTTTTCTGTGGCATTAGCGGTATCAGGTAGTTGGCAAATCGACGAATACGTGTCAGGTCATGAATTAGTGAGATCAGCACCTTCGGTTCAGTCTTCATGACAAGCATTGCATAGTCAAAATCTTCTAAAAGACGTTTAAATAATTTTCAAAACTATTTCAAGATAAAAGCAATTACAGGGTATTCTACATAAAGTATTCTACATATTACAGGGTATTCTGGGCATACATTTACATGGTATTCTGGGCATACATACTGGTATTATGGGCATACATTTATTTAATATTCTGCCCACTGAATTCATGTTCTTAATGTCAAGAGCTGCGGGCACGAAATACAATTTTCATGGTAGGTCATTGTAAAATTGCATAAGTTGAAAAATTTATACATTTTAAAATTTATATTTTTGAACATTTCTTCTTGTTTAAAACAAGAATAAAAAATATAAAAATGAATTTTTCAAAAAAAATTTCTGATTATAGAACGTAATAATATCCTAACAGGACCAAGCAGAGATGGATTTCTATCAACCACAATAATTCAGGTCTGAAAAATTAGATGAATTTTTCGGCAATATGAAATTCTACGTTTTTATTACAAGAGAGATTTTTACATTACATTTTTAAAGGGGCGCTGAAACATTTTCGAAAGTTAAGTAATTAGTCTAGGTACAATATGAGCCTGGTGAACCTACAGCAGCATTGAAGGCTACGCTGCTAACGCGCCAAATCAAAGGTGCGTTCATAAAACCGGTCGCCAGAATGAGCCGAGTATGGACTTCCTATTCGACTGAGATCATGGCCGTTTGAAAAACAAAATTATCCTGAAGGACGGGGAGCGACATCGAAATTCAATAATGCAAAAGCCCAGTTTCCTTTTCAGTAAATGGTCTTGGCCAGGTGGATCATTGGTATACAGACCAAAAAGTTACATTACACCTTTTACTCTTACTAACATTTTTGAAACATCGGTCAAGTTATTACCAATTTTCATTACCTAGACGCCTAAAATGATGAAAATGCAAAATCAACGCATTTCCCGGCTTGAAGAAAGGCTTCACCGAAATTGGGAAAAATGGCAGAGGAAAAATCGGGAATGGGAAGCCGGACGAGGAAATGGGAAGGAAAAACTCGGGGAAACCGAGGGCCAATCAGATCCAATTACATCCTCGGCGGAGAAAAGCAGATGGAGCATGTTTGAAAGGCTTCCTAGATGTTTGAAAATTGAACTCTGGGAGAAAGAAAATTGAGAGCATCGTCCTGGGGCTTCTTCCGGTTCGTTCAAACATTAATTTATAAAACCTTTTGTCGGAGGCTTCCGACGAAATTGAATGTAAGCCGTAATATACGCCGGCATTTGCAGCTGACGACTCGTTGATGAGAAAATAGTAAAGTAGGTAAGTTACAGTAGGTACCTAATGAGGGGGATACTACCAAATATCAAAAGCAGTGAAAGTATTACAGATTCGAAATCCTGGCTAATGGCTGAGGCTTGGATGGGTCTTGCTTGACAAATCCTTTCGGGAAGATAAATTCCGAAAATTGTCAGAAATGGTGTTGTTGCTCCACATTGACACGTGACTAAAATTGTCCTTCGGTCAGAATAAAAATCCTATTCGATTTCCCGAAAAATATGATCATTTCATTTACCTACTTCGTAAATTGAAAATGAAAGCCAAAATAAAGAGAGGATTTCCATTTCACGAGTAAGACGAACTATCGAGTACCATTCTCTCTATAATCACGGAAAATAAAGTCAACCGAGTGGGGGGCTGGATTGAATTATTTCGCCAACCTATCCAACAATCTAACCAATGAGTCCAGTCCAATATGAACCTTTCGCTCGCCAATCAGTCCAATCCCAATCCGATACGACGTTGAGTCAATAAGAATTCCAACGGAATCAATCTAAAGGGTTTTCAAATAGCCGAGTTTAGTCGGACGAGAGACCGAGCGGAAGTAATCTGCCACCGAACGATTAGGTTGGATATTTGGAATCCCTTCCATCAGTTTACTCACTAATCTTCCTTCGCCCCGAATAACCTGAATTGTACTCCAGCTTCGATTTTTTAACTCAGCGACTAACCTAATACCAAAGCTCGCCTTTTTTCGGAGGGAAGTGAGTTTTTTTGCGGGAGGTGATTGCTCTCCTTTCCTTCACTACAATATTTTTCCTGGCCACATTTACCAGTACCAATAAGAAGTCGGCTATAAAAAAATCGGAATATGAAAGGATGGAGTATGAAAAAATGGGAGAAAGATTGTAGGTATTAAATTATTATCTCGGAAGTTGTATTAACGCATTACGTAGGTAGGTACCTACGATACGTAGCTGCCTACCAGCATTTTATGAGCTATACATAAATGATCTCAGAGAAATCCCATGAATCGGGCCGTTTTCACGGCTTCTAGGCTCGTAAATGCAGAAAAAAAGGTCGTACCAAATATTATAACCCATAAGAACGAACGATCATGAATTCATGAGTTGTATGATATAGGTAGTGGAGTTCTACAACTACAACACACTAAAAACCATGATCAACATTTCTGGACCTTCAAGCATAGGGAAAGTAGGGTCAAGTGGGGTAATTATGAACAAATTGCAACAATTTTACAAACTGACAGCTCTCAGAAGTACCTAGTCCATGTAAAAACCTGGAAACCTCTCTAAAACAATCGGTTTACATCCCTAATACACTGTGAGACAGTTTTTGAATTTTTTTGACTGCTGTATGGTCTTTGAAAACCACTGTTCATAATTACCCCTTATGTTCATAATTATCCCATAGGGTATGGGGTAATTATGAACAGCGATTTTGACGTTTAAAAGAGGTGTTCAAAAGGTTACATTTGATTCATTTCACACTGTTACATGTGACAGTTAGCACGAACGTGTTACACTAGGCGTATGAGATGTAAAAGACGATGTTCATAATTACCCCATAGCATAGTTCACAATTACCCCAAGATCCAAATAAATCAAGTCAATATACTTACATACTCCCAAAATATCATAATTCAAACGAAAATCACCTAGTTTGTACCATTTCATTGCTAAAAATGGACGAGAAGTGCAAAAAAACTCTAAGAAAAAAATGTTCATAATTACCCCATACCCAAAAAAGTATGGGGTAATTATGAACGCCCTCTGTAAGTCACTGAGAACGAGATATGGCAAAACTTGAGTGAAATCCTGTTGAAGAAACAATTAACGCATGTAAAAATATTGAAAACAATAACTTAACACAATTTTTTCAGCCAGAAGAGGAAAGAACCTCAAACACTAAAAAACTGTTTCACAAACTTTTTAATAAGGTTTTTGATAAACACGTAAATGGCGTCATCGGCGTTGCCAAATTGGAGAAAAAAAAGTCGTAACCTATCAATGAGAGAATGAACATTCGATTGCTACATCTTTTTGATTTTTCCATTGCTCACAGGAGCCCAAACATACTTTGTTCTTAATTACCCCATGTTCATAATTACCCCACTTGACCCTAGATCAACTCACTTTTAGTCCTGGTAAATGAAAACCAGTGATGCGTAGATAACACACAATACTTCCATAATTGGGTACGAAAATATTGAACGAGCTTGATTTCATTTTGACTAATTTGGAAGCTACAAAGATCACAAATGTCAAAAAACGTCTGTATACTAAAAAGGCAGTTCCTCCGATTGGATCTGCACGCCATATCAGCGTATATCCTTGATCTTGTCAAACTGGATGAACCGTGAACCGAATCGAGCCAAGTCGAAGGGGAAGAGCTGAGCAACAACAGTCGTGACCTTTCAGATATACCGAGTGGACAAACTCGGAAATGTCACGAGCCTTTCTATTTACGTAACCTTGTATTAAAAAACGTTCTAGGCTGGAGTCGTGTTTTATGCACAGGGGATGCAAACCTGGATCAGACAAAACGCTATCGATTTTACCGAAAGGCACATCTGCGAATAGGATGCAGAATAATTCATCCACTGAGTAATGGAGATGGATGTTTTACACAACTAATGATTCATTCTACCGCCTCGAGAAAAAAAAAACAGTGAAGAAGGAGGATTTTTAGTTAGATTTTTAAAAGTAGTGAGATTCGAATTACTATAATGCGACTGTCGTAATGGAGATCGCTTCTGATGATGGCCGAACGGCCGAAGGTACAGGAGTGCAAAATAAAGACATGAGAGAATAAGTCATCTAACCCTTGCAATGATTCCAACAGACGGGAAACGACTAAGCACTAATCGACAACAAGATACTTGAAAATAATTAGAAAATACAATAATTTAAAAACTGACCGAAAACACGGAGGATGCTGTAGCATAGTTATAACCTATCCATTTTCTTCATACCGATCATACAATATCCACTCATATTGAAAAAGGTAACTGTTAGTAGTATCAAAATCAAAAACAGTCAATCTAAAAATTATAGGAACAATATATAAAACAGCACGTAACTGCAAAATAACATCAAAGGAAGTTCCAAAGCTGATTATTGTAGAGAAGAAATCGCTTAAGAGCATTAGAGCAAACGCGGAATACATCCGATCACCGGCAGAGGTAAAAAAACCAGTCCACGACCTTCTGTATAAGTTACGTAAGAAGTTTAAGTATCTTGCTGAATTATTTTACAGCCGTAAGGTGATTTCAAGGCTGAGGCGAAATCGGTAATACGTCTACTACAAAACTGCCCAACAAAAAAGCATATTACGTAGCTACCAAAAAGCCGAAAGAAAACCATGTTTGGTACAAACAAATAAAACTGCGGTTTGGTGTAAAATATGAGGCACTTTCGTCAGTTCAGTATGCAAGGCAAAGCACGATGGACAATAACAATGGAAACAATGCTTCATACCACGATGGATATATCTGGGATTGCCCGATCAGTAATTTACCATCAAATGGCCGACCCAAGAATTTCGGATAGACATCAATTTCCCCATTTATACAAGCTGCTGGATCATCAAGAGCAGACGTGAGGCGAATAGATTATCATGTAAACACCAGGCAATGCTCGACGTTCCAAGGTCGTAACCCACGTACAGAAACCGGACGAGGATTTTCAAACCCTTTCAGGAAGTACAGTCATTATTAGGGGTACAAATACCGAAGCATTAACTATGGAATGAAGTCAGGAAAAACTCGGTATACCGAGTATACATACAACTTTAGATTATGCAAGGCTCCACAGTGTCTGAATTATTATGGCTTGTTGGCACCTTTGCCAATCGAAAATTCTGTCTTGAATCTGTTGGTGACGGAGATTCATCGAAGTAAGACACAAAAGAAGATACTTTTTTACTTATCTTATGTTTCTGGCAACTTTTGAAATTTGGGGGTGATCGTAAGAAGAAAGGTGCCAACAAATATTTTCCTAAATTTTCAAAACTGAATTTCACACTAAAAAATATGAGATTATAATATAATCATATTATATATTATATTATAATCATATAAAATAATCATAATCATATTATGATATTAATATAACACAGGTTAACATTGGACGAGTTAACAAGTGACATTAGTGGTAGTGCGAATCTCTGTATTGGAAGCAGCAGCTGAAACATGCTCAAATATGTGAAAAAGTCGGCACAGTTTGAACCAAGCTGCCTTCTTTTTGCCATGTTCCGAGAACTGTTGGAAAGAGCTGGGATGGGACGCAGTTATTAGGCTTGGCGACGAGCCAAAAAGCCGTTCACCTTTTACTGGAATGGCGCGAATCCTTTACAGCCAAGATCTAATCCACACCTCGCGGAGAGGTTTGCAAACTCCATCAGACCTACCGCCGAGTATGTCCAGTAGTTTTCCGGACACAAATGGCCCTGATACGCGTGACACACAGACGTAAGAGCCGGAAGAATAACCGTGAATAACATAGTTGAGTAAACCCCCGAATAAAAAGCAAAATTACTTATGTTGCCGATTGATTTTTATCTTTTTTGGAGCTACTGGCAAAATATCTGAAGCCCGCACACTGAGCCCCAAGAGCAATAACTGAGTTGCCGTGAAAACGTCGTCCGTGTGAAAAGGATTGACGTCCTCACGTTCCGAACGTCGTTAATGGTAAGCACTGTAGCAGTAACGGCCAGAAAAAATCTGCACCGCAGTGGTGCAAAGTAGATAGTTCCGTAGTTTCGTATAAGTTACAAATCTTCAAGCATGAAGAAGGTTGACTTGGAATTCGGCCAAACAGTAAAGCCTCAACCCTTGGTAGATCAATCTTCCGGTTCTTTTCTGTAGCTCGTCGGAAGATTAATGTTGGTTGTAACTGGCTACACGTCGAGAAGAAACGGAAAACAATTGGAACCCTTGTGAAAACTAATTGCAGACCGCTCTATTTGTGATCAACAGATGTACCAAAACGGCTGCTCCTATGCGTAGGAATTTTTTTCTTGAGCCATTGGTTTATTATTGTTAATGAACAAAATCAGCTTCCTGGAAAAATGAAGTAAACCAGTGATTTGAGTAGGTACCGCATAAATCAAGTTCTGCCTTATCGAAACGTAACTAAAAGTTTTGGTTTTCACAAAAAAAGCAGGCCGATCTGGGATTAATTACAGAAAGGGCGATGTCTAACGACGTGAATTTCACCGCGGAGGCTGGACCATTTATAATGCGAAACCTGCAGCTGAAGGGGGTATCTTTTCGCTTATCCTCCCACTGCTTCTCCAGTCGACAAAATAACTTTACCGAAAGCTCGACATTAATCTTGCGGTTCCCCAACCGTAAACACGTCCCACGAATTCAAGGCTCGAGATAAGTGTGAAAAAAGTTGAACCCTCGGTCGAGGAGTTTGAAATTAGTTGTTACCCAGAGGTCGATTATTTGAATAATAGCAAAAAAATGACAACACGATAAATATATGATTCAACGTGGAATAACCATAAAACGCTAGGTACGCTGTTTCTTTTACATAATAACGCAAGTAGGTAAACAAACTAGGTTTTTCCAATTGCAAAGCTCAATTTTCTGCATTTATGACCCACGTGGCCTTCGTATCAGTCCTAACATAATCAGTTAGACCCAAAATTTAAAGTACCACAATATGGATGCATTGTACGTTATATACGCGCTACTCGTATTCGAATAATTTTTAGCATAATAAAACAGGTTCAGCAGCTATCGATTTGCCAAGCTAATGCCGTCGAGCATTCAAATTCGTCAGCAATATACCGCAACCAAACATTGGCATTGACTTTCAACGAGGTCGTTTTTGTCAGGTGCGTTCAAGGAGAGAATAATATTGCCGACAAAGTATACGCAACTTCGCCATGGGCTCGGGTTGAAGCTTTAAAGTGGGCGGCGGGCCTTAATTAATGGAAAGGATAATGGACGAGCGTTGCTGCAGAGAAGCCATGACCTCATCTCTATCGCCAACGGTCGATTTATCTCTTTTATATCCAGTGAAAAAGGACCAGTGGGACGAGGGCTAAACCGATCTAAAAAAGATAATTTGATATTGCTGATACCGCTTTATCACAACGATTATAAGGAATTACTAATTCGTTTTGGCGCTGGAACTGTCCCTGGGATCAGTTATACTAAAAGGTACTCTCCATGTGCTGCAGTGCATTGCCTTAGCATTTGTTGGTATTTCGATCAGCAGCAATAACAAATGCCTATAATGAATCGCTAAAAAAATATAAGTACTAAAAACAGGTTTCGCGGTACTTTGAACTCTCAATTTGATTTTTGGAAAATTCTCTAATTGGTAGGAAATTTTTCAATTTGATTTGGGAATTGACCAAAAAACTCTAAATTCGACTTGGAAATGCTATAATTCATCGATTTCAATTTGATTTGCCATCGCGAACTAAAGCTTTCAACATAATTGCAATCCGGCTCGAGCAAGTGGAGCGCTGATTTTGCAAATCACAGCTTCAGTCGTAGAGAGACTAAGCAACGCTCAACTTAGGGTGAAACACAAGTTCGGATGGAACACATTCGAGTATTTGAGAGGTTGAACTTGGAACTTGGCAAGGGCAAGTTTACTGACAAGTTGCTTTGACAGGACCCTCCTTCGTAAACTTGAAATGGCCAACTTTCGAAAGGTCTCGCTCTTTATGGTCTGCAAGTTTCCTCAGTGCACGAAAATCATTCACAGTAGGGAGGCTGAAAAATCTAAAACTAATTACAGAAAATTACTTCGCTGGGCCTCACAAAATTCTCAAATATTACAAAATATAAAAATAAAAATTAATATTTTACTTCGATGCCGCCATGACTGTATAGTAACAGACAGAAAAATCAACGACTAGTACGATGCCTGAATGATCCCCAGCGGATTTATACCCAGCATAGATTTAGAATTTCACCCAACTAGCTGTCGAAAGACAGGTACAATACCTGACGGATTTTCACACACACGATGATTTTTCTCTTTCCCTTCTCGCTTCCAACAACACGTAAACCGTTGGGGTTCCATAGAGATAAGACAAAATGGGACCGTGAGGATGAGAAACCCGATATCACCTCGAAACCTAGATCATTACTGAGAAGTTCGTCTTTCCGCCATGGGTCTGAATGGGGAACAGAATAGCACAAAACATTCCCCCGGTTCCGGGTGATAAGAAGACGAAAACCGACGGTGAAATGGGTACTGGATGCGATTCAAGTTGCACCTTACACTAAGCAACGGACTAAGAACGAGAAGGGTGATAGGGTAGCTCGACTTCTCTCTTGTTCAGGTACAGAGGCCCCCCGAACGAGGGAGCAGAAAACGGAAAAATCTGAATTTTTATATATTTGCTATCATGGAAGTGTCAACGAAATGATATTATCAAAACCAACGCAAAAATGCTCTACATTCTACAATATCCATAGTACAGATACTTTCGTTGATTAAATTGATTGAAGATAGAAAACGTACAAATCTGGTAAATTTTCCGAGAGCACATTCAAAAAGTTCTTTGGGGTACCGAAACCGAAAGGGACATGGCTGGACCAAACTACGGTGAATGTGCTGCATATACCTAACTACCAGTTTCAGAATCCCACTGTTACGAGTTCATGTTACGTTACAGAAATCACTGAAAGTTCTTCACACGAGGAAAACAAACGAACACATCGTTCACGCTGTTGGTTAAACAAGAAGCGGATGGTTATAAGTTACCTTGCATAATGCGTCAGCAATTCACATTGCCACCAGTAGGTGACCTCGAAAACACAGGGCAGTTATAGATACATTATTAATACTTCCATGCAGACAGTATACAAGATACAACTACGAAAATGAACTGTAAAATGATAGCACACACGTATTGTGCATACCTCAGCTCATAAGTAACTATACTAGATTTGTCACAGTTATGATAATAATAGTAATAATAATATTAGGAACCTACTTTTAGCTTTACCTCAAAATACGACTAACCGAAAAACAATCTGATTTGCCACTCGAGACTTGAAGCATGACGATTCAACACACACAAAGCGATGAAACGAAAAAACCTTGAGGTGGGTAAGTGAGCAAAATTCGCTATAAACGGGAAACTCTTGGCCTTTAAAACTGGTGCTGCGACAGCCGGTAAGCTGTTATCCAGATTGGAAAACAAATCGGATTACAGGTTCAAGTTTTCTGCAACATTGACTTATCCTCAACGGAATGACACCGACACCGTCGAGGCCATCTCTCAACCTCCAGATAAACACATTTTCTTCGAAAACCTCATCGTCGAATAAGCGATTTAACTTTTAGGGGATAAATCGAAAAGATCCAGCGTCAAAACGGCTCGAAGACTGACTCGAACTGAAACTGAAATTAAAACTCAAAATGGAACTAAAACTCAAACTGATACTGATACACGAACTCAAACTGAACCTCGAACACAGAACTGATACTCAAACTGGAACTGAAACTGAGACTCAAAATCTAATATATCTAGGTACTCAACTCAAACTGATACTGAAGTTTGAGTACCAGTTTGAGTTTGAGCCTATTAGTTTGAGTTTAACGTTAGTATCAGATTTGAGTTTGGTATCAGTTTGAGTTTGAGTGTTTTAGTTTCAGTTGGAGTTTTAGGTTCAGCTTGAGTATAAGTTTCATTTCTTTCGACCTCTGAGATTCAGGTTTAGTTTCACTTTGAGTCTCAGATTAAATTTGAGTTGATTAACCTTTCCTCCGACGTTTGAGTATAAGTTTAGGTTTGAGCCTGTACATCAGTATCAGTTTGAGTTTGCGTTTGAGATTCAGTTTCAGTTTGAGTATTAGTATCAGATTCCATTGAGTTTGGGGTTTAGTTTCAGTATGACTTTAGCAAGATCGTTTTCAACGCACTCGTTGGCATTCTTCAATACAGCGACAGCTGGAATAGGTGTAGCGAAGTAAAATGGTTTTGACCCAACCTCAATGTAGGCCGAAATGTAATCTGATTGCGTTAGTCGATTCGGAAGTTTCATAATATATTATCAGTATCCTTGTAGGACTACAGTTACTTCAAGATGATGAAGATAAATAACGAGCAGGTGAAAATCACAACGAATGTTTATAAATAGAAGGGGAAAGAGTCGTCAAGATGAAGTGCAGCAGGTCACGCTTCCTCAGGCTTTGGGGGTTCGTGACCTTCATCATAACGTAGGTTTACGTAGGTACGTTATCGAAACCACCGAATAAGAAGTTACTCAAGATAACACTCCTAGCGTGCGAAATTCTCAAAAATGACTTGAAATTGTTCTGATTTTGCTGGAAATATGTAAATAGAATTTTCAAAATAGATTATTAAAAATGAAAATGCCAGCTTTGAATCTAGTTTTGGTGCTGACGATCATGGCCCGATAACAAACATTTCATATGAGTACCTAGTGCTAAATTGATGTATTATTGATTCATACCTACGGACATTTCAATCTACTGCAATGTGTCAATTTTGTGGTCAACAACTGAATTCAGTCAGTAGTTGCCCTCCGGATGGATATGGATAAAATATAAGTAAGCAAGTTTTGATAAAAAATATAGACATAAAAACATAGTTTACAATCTTTTATGGATTTATAATTCGCTTTTCTCCAATGCATCTCTACCAACTTGATATCATACAATATACATCTCACATTCTGTTATTTCTCATTCACCAGTTCGATCCGCTTTGCTAGTCCCCGGGGCGCTGGTATACTCAAACTTGCAGAAAGGTCAGAGGTCAGCCATTTCTCCGGCTGTAGCTCACTTTGAGGATAACCCACAGAACCGCCCATCTGTTCAATGTGGCAGAATTTGCTCAAAATGGCAAAAGTCTATTGCAAAATATATGATATTATTACACATAATGTAATAATATCATCGATTTAGCAATAGACTCGACTAGACTAGCATTACCACAGGTCTTTTCTGCTTCGGTTAAGTACCTATGCCTTCGAATCACCAACGTTCTAACCGGTTTCCATTGTAGGTAATTTTTTATCTAGATTTCAAACGGCTATGCATACCTTCAGTTGTTATACAACATAATATGAGTAGGTATACTTTCAAATGACTGACAAACCAATCAGATCATCGTGAGGCACCAGGGGCATAGTTATAACAAATTATAAAAGTGCAGATGAACACACCTTTATGATGGTAGAATACTTCAGAGAAATAGAACCTGTTAAGGTGTAATGCAATTAGTGAACATATTGCACAGGGCTTGCGGTTACGTGTCAGTTTGTGCTTAGGGTTACATTAGAACAGAGGGTGGTCGACCTCAGCGAAAAGTCTGCAACCCAGATTTCATTTGCATAATCAATTTTCCGACAGGGAGGTTTCGCACCAAAGTCTTAGCCAATTTGCCATGGTCAACGACCTTTTTCGCCTAATTTCGGCAGGAGGCATGATCATTTTATAATTACTCGTTAGGAGGTTTCATGATAGATCTAACGTTTGGTTAATGGGAGGAACGAATTAATTTACTTATGATTGGCGCTTTTTCAAGTTATATTCGAAAGAAAGATATTGCATACGACGGAGCGCCACATAAATCAATTTTTTTCGGGAACGCGAAAAAAACAGCAGAAATGCGAAACCACTATGTGGAGCATAGGCAATCCAAAAGTTAAATCGAATTCCAACATAAGATCATGTTCTTACATTATTTGTTAATAAGAAACGCTTCCGTTAACTTTTCTATAACAATACTTTGACCAAGCGGCCAGATTTCAATTCCATTCGACGAATTCATCGAGTTCAACATAAACATCGAAACGAAGGGACCTCAGGTCGAAAACGAGCTACCCAACGAGTCCATAATTGATTCAAGGGAATCCACTAACTTGGGTTTCGTGTTTGCCTAGGATGGTCCGCAAACAATCTGAAATTAATCTGATTCTCAGTCACGGACTTGAACAGCGCGGACCGGAATGTTTGCAGAATATTCCACAGCCTGCAACGCCGGTCCCTCGACTCCGACACACTCCGGTCACCGACTCCACACAGCCAAAAATGTGTGGCTTAAAATTTTATATCAAACTTATTTGATAATTTCATTGAGTAATTTCATATCATCATCTCGAATTTAATAATTTGATTTATTTTCATGCTCTCTTATTTAATAAGAGCGCATGAAAAGAAATCAAATTATTAAATTCGAGATGATGATATGAAATTACTCAATAAAATTATCAAATAAATTTGATATCAAATGGAAGAAATTATACGCAAAATGTTTTCAAAGGACCACAAACCATAATAATGGCTTGGTCCAGGAGCGTGAGTCATGGTAAAAGTTGTCGATGAGGCGAGGCCTACCAAACCTTCCTGTAACACGCGTACACTCACGCTCCTGGAACAAACCCGAAGGTACAAATTTGCAAACAATTTCTTCGCTGAGATGGAAGGCAAGAGAAATGTAAGTAATCAAACCATCACTATCACACCACTTGCAATCGAACAGAACACGTTGGTAAGAGTTTCAGGTGGGATTCTCGCATGATCAAGAAAGTGTATTTTTATGCAAATTCCCGGTCACAACAAGACTTCGGGGTCAAGGATTCCCGAAGAGGGGTGAGTCAGAAAGTGAGTCAACCGCATACGGAACTCTCTCCCGACACGAATTCCCATCGACAATAATTAGATTTAACATAGTACTGCCGCCCTAAGATAAAACGTCCTAAGTCCCATTTAAATTGCAGGCGACTCAGGACGTTTTATCTTAGGACGGCAGAGTAATATGATTACATAGTTCACAATCTACAATTATTCTTAGTTTTAATCGAGAGAAAGAAAAAGAAATGCTAATTATTGATAGTTACCATGTTCAAATGCTCGATTTTATCATGAACATCAGAAGCATTGTCAGAATAATGAACTCGGCAACGGCATTAGGCAGAAAATCAATAGTTAAGTATGTCATCAAACTTGGCTGCCTCAAAAATTTTATTCTTTCATATATTTACCACATAAACGTTAATAAAAAATCCAACGAGCGCTTTGGATACAAAACACCATTTATATTCTGCCGCTCAGACCAGAACGAGCGAAAAAAAAACACGATTCTCCACAGAAAAGAAGGATTTTTTACAGAAGGATTATCTTTTCAAATATACACGTCGGTGCGATCGTATAAAATAGACCTATAAAAATAGCGCTCAGGCTACCAAACAATTCGCTTCAGTATTTCTGTAGAAAGCCTGCGTTTTACGCCTCAACCTTAACACAATACGACTGGAGCACTGAGTGGGGAAAGTTGGCCCGAGTTCCGCCCCCGTCGGAGCCCGCGCCTTATTCCAAAATGTCAAGGAGAACTTGTTCTGGTTTACATTTTTATTTGCCTACGCCAAATCCGCCACTCTACCCACTCAACAAGCTAGAAAAACCTCACTTACTGGGAAAGTTCGGGACAGTAAAAATCCTTTCGACTTTAATCCGCGCTGGTAGGAGGGATTCATTTAGCACAGCCACTGTTAGCTCTTGTGTGACTCAGTTACGTTTTGGTTTATTATTAATTAATAAATATGGAAAAAATCCATTTTTCATAGAATATTTTTCATCAATTTATTTACTCATATACAGCTCATCTTTTTGTAGCTTTAACAATTTCAAGCGGGGATTTGCTGACAGAGAGAACAATACAAACAAAGGCAACAATAACTTGTTTCAGTCGAAGTCCTGAATAGACAAAAATTAGTCAATCAAGTCAGTACAGAGGATTTGACCTCAAAATTCTACCCTCTCAACCTACAAAATCCCTGACATGGTTCACATTAGATAGCTTACAAAACAAATTTAAACGATACACCCATATACTGACATCCATTGATCAAATTGGTTTGATAAATATGTACCCCCATAGAGGGCCAATTCCCAATCGATAGTTATATCGGAAATGTCACTACTTAACCTTTCACCATGAGTAACGACACAAAATGCGTAGGACGTATTTACGTCGTTCGTTTTTCGGGCCTAACATCCGGCAGATAAATTGGGACCAACTGCAAAACAGAACAGTTTAACAACTCAAGTGGTATTTAATTGGACGTTTGCGAGTACGAGTTACGTATATTCACGGTGGTCAGTCGGTTGGGTGCTAATGGGCTTCGAAAAATTCAGAGCCTATTCAGAGAGCCGAATAACTTTGTTCAAAACAACATAAAATTGCTGGATTAAAAAAAATAGCATCTCAGGGCTAAGGTACATCGTGAAAAATTTTAAAGAAGAGTGAAAATGCTGATGAAAGATGGAAAATTTACAATAAAAAATATAAATATTCAATTCGCTGAAAAGTGTGGGCAGACTGAAAGGTACAGGTATGTAGATGAGAAAAAAGAAAGAATATTGAAAGTAAATATAGAAACCGCTTCTAACCGCCGCCGCCGGATGCCCGTAACCTGACACTGTTTTACTTCAGCTTCCTCAAGTTCGGAATGGAACCATGGAACACTCAATCGATTGAGGGGAAATTGCAATCGCAATTCGATCCGTCTAGAGACCCTTGAACGCACTAATCATCAAGCAGTATGCCATGAAGGCAACGTCATCAATCTGTCGTCTCCCATTACTAAAAGATCCTTTACAGAACAATGGAAAAGCTCTCTAGGTAATCATTGTGATTGCTCTCAGGCAATCATTTCGCCAGGTCTTGTCACTTTTCATGCGAACAAACATGTCGCCTCGCTGGACCCTCAGTGAAGATTTGGCATCGAGACTTCTCAGTTAGCATTGGTTAGAGCGAAGGTTGCATCCATTGCACATGCAGCTGGGAGGCGCTCAACTATATTGAAAGGTAAACTATATTAATTGTCTCTTAAGCTAAATCTCATGCTGGTGAACAAACAATAACTTTAAAGTCAGTAACTTATATGAAAGCAACTAAACTGTTTTCTATGCCGTCTACCGAGGAGATGGAAATAGTCTCTTGAAGATGACGTACAAAATCAACTGCCATAGCAAACAAAAGTCTGAAGAGCAATCAACTGTCTATCGCCATGAAACTCAATGCCTCACCAACAGACTGTAAGAAGCCGGACAAAAGATTTCAATTGATTAGTCTGTTCAGCGTCCAACACAGCCAAAGGAAGGCCTTGAAGGCAGCCTCTCCACAGATATACCTCGTTCCTGAGATTACAATGAGAGTCAGCTTCAAGTTCAGTAGTAAAAAAATAAATGATGAATCTCTGAGTAAACCCTGAAAAAGGGCATCAGGAATCTTTAATAAAACCCATTTTGTTTTTGACAACCTTAAACAGTTCTTTGATTCTAGTTCCATGGGGCAACTTCCAAAAAATAGGCAGATTTAAGGCTAGTCTCTGCAAGTGAGCCAGTGGTGGTTGCAGGTTGAAACGCCTATACCGCCAATAAACCATGCACGAATGCATCGTTCAGGCGGATACAACCATGGTGTAAGTGTATACTTGCTTGAACAAACATTAATGTACCTGCCTACCCCCTTTCAACATCTGGGAATTATGTTGGAGCCTGCGGTTTTCCTATATTCCAGAGCAACTCACCGTATAGACATTGTGACCACTGGACAAGCAACAGGACCAGTTTGGGAATATTGGGCATACGAACAGCATGGACGGTACAAGGGTTATAAAATAAATTTACTCCGTTACTATTCATGAAGGTTCTACAATGGGGTGGAGTATTGAACGGTCATGTCACTTCCGGGACAGGAAGGATCCTCCTCTTTTCCGCTCCTGGTGTTGAGGGCGTGGAGGCGTCAATGCCCTTCAGCAGATACGCGTGTCCTTGAAACATTTATACTTCGTGTGCCATAGAGAGTCATACTCCATGCTCCGGAATTGAGAATTTGGCTGGTGGCTCCGTGAAAGATTGCATATTTTTGTAAGTTAATTACCAATGAAAACTGATGAGAAAATATCAGCAGTGATTCGGGAGTAAACTACACTCTTCAGCAGAATACCACTGAATTCTTTACATCTATAGTGTAGAGTCTATACCAACCATGGGCCGCTGTATGTTAAAAACAGAAGAAGACCGGCGCAGGGTTTTTTTCATAACGTCCTCGAATAGCAAGAATGGATGACAACCTGTCGAGACAAATGCAGGTATGGGTTCCCAGACAAGGTATTGATGAATCGTAGCCGCTGGTGCGCGATGACCTAGAAAGGGGATAAAAAGTGTTGGATCCCCTGACAAGGTCGACACGTACACAATGGTGAAAACCGGAGAGAAACACATAGCTGTTCACACGTAGCAGCTCTATTTTGATACAACTGCAGACCCATTGTGTGCGCAGTTCAAATAAACCAGCCGTAGTTTATTGGCTCCAAGCTATAGTTCGCATTTCGTATCGAAGAACGCAAAAAACAGGCCTATCAACAATAGAAGCTTAGAAAAGCTGGATAGATAAATGCAATAATTAGGCAAGTCAGAAATCGCGAGGTTCTTTTCTCATTCTGTTGATCCTTCGCGTGCAGCTCGAGAAACTTTTAAAATGAAAGGTCACCATAGAACGCGAAGGCCGACGAAGATAAACAAACGAGACCTAGAAGCTTCCAAGGGGTGAAAAAAGGAAGTCGACTTTTCCAACAGAAAAATTATTGAAATTAAGACGCCAAGTATGAACTTGTCCACATCAGAACTATAACAACTACGAACTTCTTACTCGCACTGATGAAGAAAATACAAATATCGCACGTAGGTGCAACAATTCCCAAAAGAAGGGTATGGTACAGAAATGGGGAAAAAGGGTCAACCCAAAGGCGGAACGGTAATTTAAACTTGCAATGGCCAAAATAAGAAGCTTACAGCAAGTCCATTATGATTTCAAAAACAGAGTTATAAGAGTGGGTTTTTGAAGGATTATTTCGGAGCTAAGCTGGCAATCCCGTTGAACGGGGAACGAAAAGAGGAAGCTATAAAGTTACTTTCACGATTTAAATAGAGACTAGGGCCAACAAGGAGACTCAAAAATACTCATCTCTGCCTATGTTGCAGACATTTTGAGACATAATATTGCATGGAACTCAGTTCGATTGTTAGGAACTGACATCAAAACGGTCAATTCTCTCGGGGCGGAGGTCAGCAACCCTCTCTCACCCATAGAGCTTATCACACAATGCACGACCAGCACCGACCAATTTACGGACCGAAGAACGCCCGTACTGCAATATTGATCACCTCCACCCACAACAAGAAAGTTCCTGTACGGATACACCAACGGGTAAACCCGGATTCCGAACACCACGTGGCTTCCCTCCTATGCCACCACGTACTGCGTACAGCGTTGGAATAACAATTAAATTGATGCGACTGGGAGAGTGGCCTACATTATACAGGTTTACTAATGCCATAGGGGTTTGGGCGATCGAAATTACCCACGTTATACGCTGGAAAGCAGGCAGCCAAATACGAACGAGTAAAACGGATTTGAGTCGATAGTGTAGTAGGATTTGATTCCTCAGGAAACGGGAAACACCATTAGCGAAAGCTGCAGAGAGGCGATTAATCACCTACGTGAGAACCGGGTCGGGTCATCGCATGCAGCTACTATTAGTTGTTTGGTATTGGTCTACAGTCTACAACTTCAAGATGTATGCACAGTTTCGTTTGGCACGCAAACAGCTAACAATACCGAAGCGCAATGTAGATTTTGAAGATGGGGGGGCACACAAACGATCAAAATTGATCGAGTCAAAAAAATCCTGATAAGTTCACTATCCCGACGAGAGACCTCACGTCAGATATTGCCAATAAAGAGGGCCGTCCGGCCGAAAGCGCTCTAGAAAAAATTAACTATATCAAGAAGGAGTCGTCACCACTACGTGCCCTCGCCTCTCACAATTTATTATATATTATCGTTACTATAATAAGTTGGAGCAATATAAACCGAGAAATACCCGAAACTGTATTACAATATGCAGTAGCTAGAATCATCAATAAATTGGCTGGCGCACCAAACCAAATAACCTCCAAACCACTTCCTCGCAATAAATTATACGAACCACTGGTCACGGCTGTTTTTCAATCATTATGAAAAATTGAGGTAAAGTTGTGACCGCGCGTGGAATGGTATGGTATCCTTGGTTAGTCACAGGAGAGTAACTTGCTAACTTCCAGGTCCTGCTGCCTACGCAACTAACTTGGCAATTTTTCGGCGACGTCAAACGAAACCAAGGACATCATGTTTGAAAAGTATGGTTAGCGAACCGTGATTCCTAGGCCGTTGCGCATCACGAATTTTCACAATGCGCCAAGTATTCCTGATCTAAATTAAGGCGGTGTAGATAAAATTGCAATTGTATTACACATTAAAGATGGATATCACCATCTCGGATTGAATGATTGGGACTAGTTACGAATATCTATAAACAAATTTAACGAAAGCAACTATGTCCGGCTTGATTTTAACCCGAGATGGAGAAATCCACCATAAAACAATTAAATGAAATCAAGGCGTCTACACAATGCTTTTCATTTTTTGTTCGAACGTGTTTCGATTATAAGCCCCTAGGAAAGGCCTCAATGCCAAACGATTTACTCCAATAGAGTGTGTGCCAACATATTTTTCGGGAAAAACTCTACCTATACGTACTTACAAAAACCTATACCTACATTAAGACAAAATTTGGCATTACCTTAAGGCGACGTAGGGTCTGAACCCGGTTCGGCTGGAATCCTGAAATTAAAATTTTAGTCATTAGAAAAATAAGAGAAATCAAATAAGTACAAGAAAATTGTTTAACTCTATGGAAGTCTACTCTGATTGCAGAGAACTCAAATTTTATAAACGGTATTAAATATAAATTTTATACATCAACAGTAAACTGTGATAACACGATTAACACTACTTAGCAGACGTTATTGCTTGTAAATTATTAAAATTTTAGTAGACTGCTAAATTATTAAAATTTTAGTAGACTGCTAAATTATTTAAATTTTAGTAGACTGCAGATGAGAAGATGCAGGTTCCTACCAAATATAGGTTCCGTTTTCAAGCTGAGAAGAAGGAAAAAACGGTCATCGAAAATATTCATAGGTACAAATATCCAAATACGTGTCGAAAACACGAACAGTTCAATTGAATGGTATCGAACTCGACAAGTCTCTAAGGATTGACGACCTTGCGACGTCCTTAGCGCGACAAGGCGGCATAATAAATTCATTGCTTGCCGCATCGCAAGAAGGCGCATGTACAGGGGGTGTATTCGTGTCTGAGAGGTCAAATATTCAAGAAGAAGCTGACGAACTGCAGGGGGCGGAGTTGTGACAGAGTCAGGTGGTTGGAGAAATTGGATTATCGACGAGTCCCGCTGATTGCTGCTTGGGCGAAGCAGAGGACTTGGCACACAAATTGCGGGAAATCCGGCAAGCATGCGAGAAGATCGGACAAATCTTTATGGGCACATTTTAAAAATGAAAAAAATCCAAGCGCTCGTTTCTCGATATTTCATAAATTTCGTTGGAAACTCAAATTGGGAGCACAAAAAAAACGTACCTCATAGGTCGTTACGTCAGTACCAATTTTCACCAAAATAAATACTAAACTACAATCACCGTTTCTGGAGAGGTCACTGCATTTAGGATTCTATTAAAGGTATAGAAAAGATTGTGAATTTATGCTGAAGGCATCCCTCAGGTAGGAAAGGGTTGTAGGTATGCAGTCAGCCAAGAATGATGAGCACCGAGGCGCCCACGGCTCCTCGTAGATCCTCCCTTTGAGTAACGAAGAAATATGAGGTTCAGCCTGCGAGGTGAATGCGAGGGACAGGCGTTTACTAATAGATGGACTACGGTTACAGGCCTTGATGGAGATGGTAAAATGCCACCAAGATGAATCGCTTGACGACACCATTCACAGTATCGCTGATGTGCGGCACATAAACCAGGAGCGTTATTCTTGATTGCAACAAGTGTTTCTGAGGTATTTTCCATGTGCTCATGACATTTCATCAATAGGAGCGCAAGAAGTTATCAGCATATTAATCCAAACGAAGAAACAAAATTCGTTTAATGTTTGAATTGATTTACCTAATCATAGGAGCATCCCTAAAAAACATGTTCCTACTTTTCACGTACTCAGCAGTTATTGTAAAGGCCTTGGAAACGCGCAGGACGAATTTTTCGAAAATCTAGAGAATTTCTTCTACAACTTACATTCAACTAACGAAACGCATAACATGAGACGACAAGGCCCCACCTCAATACTGATTTGCGGAAGAAAAATTCCGTTGTAGAGATACAACGACGAGCCGTATGGGATTTGGGGCTGCCCGTCATTTTTTTGTACGGTAAACTACATGAAGAAATTTTAAACAGGAAAATAGTAAGCAAGAGGTCAACGAACTGTATAGAGAACACTATACAAACTGGTAGCAAACATGCTCTACTGGGCCTCATGGGAAAGGGTCGGGGCAAGTGAAAAATTCATTAGCTGCGTGTTGGGGGGCAGTCGGACTGAAATTGCTTCCTAGCGTACACATGCCAGATAGGCAGCCAAGTTTATCCCCACATGTTGCTCGTAGGAATTGGGATACTTTACAGCCTAAATAATTAGTTTAACTTTAATTCGCAAGATCACTAAATTCCACGTGGTATCCACGAGGGATTAGGATAAGAGTAGTTCTCAAGTGGGAATAGTCCTTTTCGTATTCTTTCAAGAGAAATATTCTTCCACCGTAGCTTGATAATCAATCTTGTTTCTTGATTTTATTTGTGCAAGAGAAAACTTGAGACGTGCTCTTGCGGCTATATTTACAGCTCGCCCTCTCTCCCTCACCCAAATGAACAAAGTTTGGCAGTGACATCAACATCACATAACTTCCATGTTAAAGATGCTCCATGAAATTCTCAAAAATCAATAGCTAATTTCGAAGTTCGAAAAAATTATTTATTTCTTGACTGGTGCCAAAAATGTTTTTGAGACACCGTATAGCGAAATGCACGACAAACAACTTCTCTAGAAACTAAAATGGTAAAATCGACGATTTCTGTCGGCGGGTTGCGGGTAAACATTTGGTGTCTGAAGCATACCGCAATGCCGTAGAGCGGGAAATCGAAAATCGAAGTTGAACTTGAATCCTACATGACCTCTCGCAAGAGACGGATGGGACGGTATTTCAATCGATGTGGACCTACTAGCCAAGTCCTATGTCATTTGATTCGAGCTGAACACCATTCGTGACTCGGTCCCATCACTGCTATCATGTCCTCGTGGAGAGAATTCGTTCTGGCCTCTTGCAACTTTACGTATATTCTATTAATCATTCAGAATCTTTCAGAACATTGATTGTTAAGGAAAAGTCTTTAGTCAATAGGAAAAAACCACGGTCGTTTCAGCAGGAGAAAGTTAGATCGAGTTACCGAGGAAATTCGAACACAACTCCGATCCCCTGGAAAATGGTAACAAACGTGCTGAAGTCACGAGATGGGGTCGAATAGCGTGTGATAAACGGTTCCCCACACCAGGGCATGGCAAGGCTATCAAATGGAAGAACAAAGCAGCTGTTCTTTGGGAAAAACTTCTGAATCTTTTTTTTTTTGGATCGGCGGTATCTTTTATATGCAATATTAGATCGGGTTGGCCGAAAAGTCGTGTATCAGTATTTCGTTCGAATTGAAAGTTATGTACTGAACCTATTTGGTACTCGTCTGAGTTTACCAAGCACCCCACCAAGGCGAGTAACATCATTGAAAAAATTAGGCTAAGGCCCGCTAAAAATTAAATCAATACAGAATTGAGAAGAAGTATCTATTATTAGTATTATTATTTTCGGATTCAATTTCGATATTTTAAGCTATTAAACTGTAGAGGGTTACGATTTGAATAATTTTTTCCCCCCAATTTTCCAAAATCGACCAACATTTCACCAGGATCATTTGAACAGGCTGTTTTCGGAGATAGCGCAAGGGATATAATTGAAAATAGTAACCCAACATTGTGTCTTGTCACACCCTCAGCCATGCCTTCAAAATGAGAAACAATCAACAAAACAAAAGAATCAAGAATAGCTTGATTCGTATCCACAAAAAAGTGAGTCTCTTTCAACACACAACTAACCTAGTTAGACAGGAAGCAGGAAACGACTGTGTAACGCCCGTTCGGCGGATGCGATCCCATTCCACACGACAAAGATGAATCCTACAGAGGCATTATCACCGAAGAGATACACTATCCGAAGAACAGCGATATATACGATAGTGTTAACCTGATTACCGAAACCATTAGAAACTCCCTGGAGATGGGGGACGAACTTATACTTCGGAGGCTAGAAACTATTCAGAGACTCGAATTATCTTAAAATCAAAACGCCCTTACCAGGTCTATTAACAATTTCAATGCCTTTAGTGATTCAATATTTCGAGCCATAGAAATCTACACAATCGCCGTCAGACAATCCTTTCAATGAAGTGAAAGCGCCAGGGGTGTTGAATCTTTTTGGCCCCAAAGTTCCTTCCGGTTACATGGGATTGCATTCCCACGACGAATTCTTCCATTGCAGCATTGAGCTTGTTCAGCGAAACGGTCTTTCTCCAAAAACTGCTTGCGGCTAGAAGAGGCGAAGCATAATGTCATCTGCGGTTTTGGAAATTAGAAACTTTTCACCAGAAAAGCATAATATCAAACGGAAATGCAAGACCGCGGAGAATTCCTCCAACTTCATAACGAGGGAAAGTAGATAAAGAGGGTAGTTAATTTGGAGGCTACGCTGGATTGGTGGGAGAAGGGTTGGTTAAATTGCATCAAGACTGAATACTTCGTTTCAACCTAATATCCAACTGATAAATTTTGTAGAATTATTTTCTGAAGATATTCGTTTCATAAACTAGCATTATGCCTAAAAGTTAGTTGATCACTTTTGTTACAATAGTTTTGTACTACAAGAAATGCATAATTGAAGTTTCAAGGAGCGAACAAATATTTTGGAATAGTAGTCCCAACATGTGGCACTCAGCTAACTGGCATATTCCTCAACTGTCGTCTCTGCATTCAGGCACAAATATATCGGATGGCACTTGGCATATGGCACACTTGGCAGACAGGTAGGGAGCAGTACCAAGTCAGGGGCCAAGCGATGCCGTTACTCTAGCATTCTCTTGGCAGTCCCTGCTCGTTGAGCGCACAGTACCGTTCTCATTTGACCCAGTCCCATGGACAACGTACTCTACCAGAACCGACTCACTTTCATGAAGTTCTCAACCGATTTCTTCGTTTGCCTCCTTTTCTAATATGGCGAGGCCGTGCGAATCTACTACAACCCGGCCCATTTTTGGCAGGAAGACAATGTCTTTAGCAGGATCGAGCGACGTTATAAGAGAGAGAGAGAGAGCAAGTCGTGCTGAGTGAGAAATCCGTCGAATGTTAAGTTCGTCAGCGACGTCCAAGTCTCGTTTTTAGTGGTGCCGAACGTTTCCCACTGTCAAAATAATTGTGGGACTTTTTTATAGAATCAGGTAGTAATACAAGAGCCTCGATACTGAAGTTCGTTACCAGTCGATAAAGCTGTCGAAAGAAATTTGAAAATTATCTCATTTTTACGAGCATTTTCCAAAACTCCTTTTGACTAACTTCCGCCATTCTTCCTCAATTTTACTTACCCTCATTAATTGCCCACCATCATAAACCACAAGGACATCTTTCGGAGAAACCACTTAACAGAGTACAGATAAGTTACATTTCTGCCCTGGAAAGGCCGTTGTACTCTGGAAGATGATGAAGAGCCAGAAATATATGAACCCATAAAAATAGCCAACGTTATTAAGAAAGTTCGTTACATCGATTTACTGTCAACTGCCACACCGGTCGCATCTGCGAATTTATTGAAAATATCTAGGTCGAAGGTTTGGGCGCATTAATATCGTAGCAAGCAGAAGCGTCGAAATTGAGGTCGCGTGATGAATGAAACTGCCAGGAAAACAACTTCTCTCGCGATATGCTCGGCGGGAAAACTTTTGTTCTGCTTTTCTTTGTTATAGACTCGGTTTCTTTCACTTTCTGCTTATGTTTGAGGAAAGCGAACTGTTATTTTTCCCCAGTGCCTCACATAGACACGGTCATTGTCAACGCGGAACTTGCACATTTTCGCTCCACGAGTTGATTTATAGGGTAACTCGTCTCTCGCATAAATGTAGGACGCGCAAAACGAGCTCGCATCCTCTTCTACATCCAGTTACTATCCTTTCAGCGTTGCGGTCAAATATTTACGTACCTACCAACGAGCGAGCACTCACACACTGTAACGATCTTATTTTCGAAACGAGTCCAACACGCATTCCCATGCTCGTTGGTGTGCGGGTTTTCGGGGTGCTGAAGCAAGGGATGGGTGCTTGAACGGGTAAACAACATTACCATTAAACTACATTACCGTTCAACACCCCCCCCTCTCTCCACCGACTGTTACATTTACATGAGAAGCAGTGGGAGTCGTTCATGACGTTGGAGCTGTCCAAGTCAAATCTCGCTGCTCCTCGTTTTGACTAAATTTAATACAGTCGTTCATCTTGATGAACTTCATGCATTATTGATTCACTAATGTTGGCCAAATGGCAATATTTTAGTTGATTAGAGTTTGCTCACGATTCGTCATCATTCGATTCGAATGGGCGAGCGAAAATATACCGTTCTAAAAACACATTACGCTCGAAAAGAAGAATTGTAACGGTTTTCTTCATATTAGGCGTATTAGGTACAGTGTACATGATTGGAAATTACTTCCTTCAATAAGTAAATTATTATTTCTGACCACTTGAGATTTATTGAACTCTCATGGCGGCAAGGTAAATTAACTCGATGGTCTGAGCAAATTTCATCTTCAGCGAGCCTTTGAAAATGCCAGAAGCTAGGAATATTAATAGTATCAGCCAAATGGCAGAATCGTCATTACGAATGAGCACAGATTGGGAAATTCATTCCTACTCGACCATTCCGGCTCGGGATGTTCCCTCGTTAAGCTGACTTGTTCTCTTTGGATTACATTCGAAGTTGGACAGAATGCGAGGACTAAAACCGGTTCTGCAGGTGCCCCTTTTGAGATGGCGCTCTATTGACTCGACGCCGCCTTTACATCGCCATCACGACCAGCCATGTATAATGAACCTTTTTCCCATACTGTGTTTCAACCTGATGTGTGATCAAATTTTTGTTTTCTTTCGTCCAACTTTGTGAAGGTATTCCGTTCCTTTGTTCGCCTTTCGGCTGAAGCAGCACTAGTTTTGTACCTGGAGTTGAGTGTCATCTTAAAGAGGATCTGGGACCCCCACAGAAACTTCGTGGGTGTTCTGAGATAGTCAACTCCTTCAGGAGTAAATACGAGCAGTCCGTGGTGCAACTCAACCCAGAACGCATTTCATGTTCTATTAGCTATATCCTTGGAGCACTTGGTGCATATATAAATATGTGTGTGATGGCCTAAGTGTGCACTTATTACCAAAATTATGGTATAGTAAACCCTCCTTTGGATTTGGCAAATACAACAAAAACGAAAATCATTTCCATTCGTTTCAAGGCGGTAAATGGCATTCAGAATACTAGCATTCTTATACGGTCAATACTGGTCATAAGTTTTTTATACGGTAACATCTTAACCGAATTTTTCTTGGAAGTAGATCGAATGGCCTGAGATGGCAGCTGTGGCATCTGTCACGACGGTATGCTATCGTTCCGTTGGGTACTCTGCTACGGCTATTCGCTTGGACGGCATTTCGGTTCAGTGGCCGCGGTTGAGTACATTGAACTGACTTGTCACTTTATGGTCTTCGGTGCGTCGACCGAGCCACCGAAGGGATTGGCTTCCTCTATTGGATCCTAGACACAAACCACGATTTTGCGTCAATCTTTCTTTTGTTTTTCCTTGCCTTAACCAGCTCTGAAGAAGGCAACGACGTAAAAGCCTCATCCCCAAGAAGCAATAATGTAACTAACTAGCTAAAGTAGAAAACATAATTATTTTTATACTCAATGGGGATGTTGAGCAGTGCAAAACTTTATTTAATTCCTATGGAGGGAGTGGTTTTCTTACGCCTGCTTAAAACACGAATTCTCTACTACAATTCCTAAACACAAAAAGATTGTTTCAGATGACAAATCAATTCTTAATAATGCAGAAATGTAAACGTAGATATGTAAATAAATTAGAAGGAAAGCGTAGAACTTCCCCAATATCTCCTTAATTTAAAAAGAAACACCATGCGCAATTCGACGCCATTCAGCTAATTAATAAAGATGGATGAAAGCATCATGCAGCTCAACTAATTAATCAAACTGTGTTTACACCTATGTATGAGACCTAGGTATGAGAATGTGACGGTATAATACAAAGCCGGGCTGAAGCTTGCGAGAGGGCATACAGGGTAAAAGAGAGAGACCGGAGAGAGGACGGATGTACATGAGAGAGTGAGACCATTTCTCAAATCATCCATGCCTCATTAAGTTCGCTTTTTGGATCATAAGACAACGCGTTGAAATGAGCAGGATTTAGCGGGAATGGCGTGTGTGGGTGGTCTGAAGTCCTATCCGGCCCATTAGGCGCACTAGCTGATTAATGGGCCGGGCCGATAGGTAGGGTTAAAACTGTATCAGTTAAGTCGATCTTTGAAATAGAGTCCACATACTCCAACCCGCTCAAAATTTTGCATTTAACCCACAGAAGAAAATATTTTTTGAAAATAGCATTTTTCGTTTCCCGAGCAGGTTTAATTTGGTAGGCTCATTGCTCCTCATGATTATTTCCTGACGACATGAACATGATTATATATTGGCAGCATCGAAATGCACATCGCGGCGATCAGGGGCGATGGGCTCAGTTAAGTGCATTCCATATTTCGTAACAACATACAACAAAGGAACAACCATAAACTTTTTCCGAATGATTACGACACTAGACGAAAATACCCACAAGCTGATGTGAAGGCCGGACATTGCAAAATACGCGGGAACCATTCGACGAAAAGTTTGATGGAATCAGCCGGAGAGACCTTCAAAGACCATGAACGACTCAGCCCAAGAGGCTATTCGTTTATTATATACGCCTACCTTAGGAACGACTTCGAAGCAGTTTTCCCATAAATGTCAGAGGGCCTCTTGGCCTGGATGGGCAGAATGTTGACAGAAGAACGCGTAACTATTTCTCACGTGGCCTTCAAACTCGTTCACTGGCATCACGAATAACAGCAATACCGCAAATTGAACCGAGCAGTGGTTCTAAAGAGTTGTTGAGCTGGTTCTATAAAAACGTTTTGTCATATTTACGAGGAATCAATGTTTTTATACCCGAATGTTGAAATACCCAAAACTAATCTATCCACTATTTTGGTCCTGATTACCATGGGTTTATAGTCCAGTTGACTGAAGCCATTCTATAGAAATTCATACGAAATAAATCCAAGGAACGGGGTGCATAAGGTGGGCCAGAAGTAAGAACCAAAAAAACTGTGTTACCAAGGCTACTGACTAGACCGACTTTTCTGTTAATTTTTTTAAATAGAAACGCCATTATATAGAAATTCATATATAATACCGAAATCTAAGCTAAGAATTGGTAAAAGGTTGGTTTAAACAAAAGTAGATATTTTCATAGGTAATATTTTACCTAGGAATCCGATAGGCATTTTTTCCCGATTTCAACAGTAGGCTGGCTTAGGTTTGTACACGCATATGATCGACGAATCTGCAGTAACATTTTCCAGTCTACAGTAACGGTAGAGTACGAAATTCTCGTCTTTCGGAAAAAGGTAACTTTTTTGTTCGTCTCATTACAACAAATAACCCATGAGCAGAATTCCCGGTGGTTTTTCATTGTTGTTTACTAGTTTATAGAACCAAACACTGACATACAGCAAAAACAATTCCTGACTTATTACGGTCATTTCGAATCGGATTAGGGCCGGGAATGCCGTATAAAGGGCAAGGTTGCATCGACCTTGAGCGAACGGACCCTGATGATCGTTAGACGTTCAGACCTTCCAAGGTCATACTGCGGTTGAACAAATGATGAATTGCACCTGGTCGGGGCAACTTGGACAGTGGAGAATGAATAAAGTAATACATTTATCGATTATTAAGCTGGGCCCATAGTCACGAATCGATTCGTATCTACCAACACTACACGAGGTAGGTGAAATTAATAGGCACTTGGGGAACTGTACAAGTCAATAATGGATTAAACCATAACCTTATAAAAACTGTAATTCAAAAGTGGCAATTGGTCAGGTGAAATGGGTTTACGAAAAGCATGTTTTATCTATTCGAATCGTCGGCATACGAAGGTCATTGAATTTTGATCAACTCGCCGATGAAAGTATAGCTTGGAGTAGATAAGTCATAAAATTAGGCATCGAACCGCATCAAGTGCCTCAATTTACTGGGAAACTATCATTGAATTTGCAAAACGCAAAAAGCTAATAGGTGCAGGAGAGAATGTAGGATCTTTTTCTTGCTAGCTCCGGAGAGATGGGTGAATATTAACCCATAGCCGAGAGGAAAGACACAGACCTTGGCATGTGAACAAGGGGCACCCCAAAGATACCTGGTACCATCTACTAAGTGTTGATGTTTTTAATTTATAAGTAAGGTGCTTCTCTACTACGAGGAGTTCATCTTGCTATTTCTCAAGCTAGAAACACCACGGTTGTATTTGCATAATATCGTCGGGCTGGAAGAAGGCGACTTGTGCTTGGCTGCTGGGCATGCCACAAGCACTGAATCATGTAATATAGGTAATCCACCAAAACGTACGGGTAAGTACTCTAAAATGGCCGTGGTCAGCCTTTTAGCCAGATTGACACGGAGAATTTCAAAGCAATTCAGATAGCATGCGGTTCCAATGGACACGCGATCTGGCAAAGTTGCGGAGCGAGGAAGGTTTCCCTGTAGAGCTCGGACTAAGTAACAAAAGTGCCGAGGACGTAGAATACAGAGAAGGCTCGATGCTATGAGATCAGTTCTCTGCGCCAGCTGTCACTACGATCGAGCGGTCCCGTCCTGGGCTACATGAGACTGAACAGCTCGGAAGTCAGAAAACTATGCCAGGGCTCAAAAAGCAAATATCAGATCCAAAACATCTGCAGAAGGGCATGGAACATACCACAGCAAACAGAAATATCAAGAGTGTATACATAACAACTTTCCTTCCCTCATTCAGAATGAAATTAGTCTATGAGGGCAGCCAAGTAGCGCCTGTGCTCCTCAAGAACTGATAACGGATTTTGACGATTTTGATCTCAAAGTATAGATTTTCAAAAATAGATAAGTCAATATAAGCACAAAACGCGACACAGCCACTTTCAGATCTTCCTGTAGAAGTGATCATAACTCTGTTTATGTCCAATAATTATTATCCAAGGGCGCTCTGAACATTATCTATTTTGGAAAATCGATTGACGAAAATCAATTCCCTTGTAACTTCTTCATCATCATCCGAAATTAATCCCTGGAAAGTATCACACACCTGATCGGAATAGAAAAATTCGTTGCCGGGTATATAAGTGGGATGATGGAAACATCCCTGTTTTGACAGAACTTTCGAAAAAAAGGAACGCCGTTCGAAAAGAAAATACTTCAACATCCTTGGATATTTATTGAGTGCATAGCACTAGGTAGGTATGTACTAGTAATATTTTTGTTAGGTAGGTTCGAGTCGGGAACATGGAAGTTATTCACAACCATCATCAGATCATCGACCATCAATAAGTTGTGCATATTCTTCTCGACATCGTCAGGTGATTCAGCTTTGAACAGAAGTGCATTCCCCCCTACGCTATTCATAGAAGTAACAGAAGATTGGCTGCAAAGTGAAGAAAGGCGAGTCTAGTACGGCTGCTAAACAGGATCAATCCAGATTTAGCCAAACAATTTTTAGAAACATATTTAAACCACGCGCATCGCTAAACTGCTTCTGCGCGATAAATAAATCTAACAGTAAGTTCCATATTTTCGCAAAGTAGATATTAGGTATTCTTAATACATAAATACGCGGTGATGGAAAATAGTATTTTCATGACATTATTCATGGACCGATCGTTTTCAATGAACGGCCGAATATTGTACCGAATGTGATTTTATTTTCGACGTTTTTTTCGAAAAAGCATTCAGACTATTATGAACAATCTGACATCAATCACGAACACTAGCAACAACGTAGAGAAAAGCTTTTTGGGATTCACATTTTATATTCTGAACAAGACATAGTAATCGAAAAACCAAAATCGTCCACGAACCACGACTTTCCACTACTTTTAAGAGCGAATACTAAACAGTCAGGACAAAATTTCACTTCCTGTAAGATATTAATTTATTCTGATATCGATCAAACTTTCTTCGATTCGACGATGAAAATAGTTCACGAGTTTCACGACCCATCGGGACTTTTCAAGATCTACGAACGTGACGCCGGGATAATAAGGCCTTTCACTTCATAAACGTCACCATCTCCAGTCTGACCTTCTTAAATGAGGTAGTATCACTTCCGTCCACCGGTCACTCAAGATCAAAAAACATTACCTACCCACCAACAAACTTTACAAATGAATAATACCATCCAACGTTTCCAGCAAAACCTAACAGCGTAGATATGTATAACTCTAGATATGTATACTCTAGTATACTCCTATGTGTATACTCTAGTATGTCCTATGGTAGTCCGTCGGCATACTCGCCGCCAAAACCATCAAAAAGTTTGCATCAGATATGTTTGGGAAACACAAATTACTTCCAGGATTCAAGAGTCTTTTTTAGTTAACTTTATTTTTTCTTAGCCAATAAACATGAATAGCCTATTCAAACGTTCGAGGTTTTAAATTTGGAAAGTATCTTGGCTAGATCTGAAAGAATACGTGTTGGTTATTTGTTCAGCTTGCTAAGGGCCATCAGTAATTTCCCACCACTCTCTTTCAATCCATTTGAGACTCGCTTTGACTGAACGTATCTCAACCACACGACTCAAAAATTCTTTGCATGTCTACAAACGCAATAGCTTTACCGAATAGTTTCATGTCGAAACGCTTATGTGTGTATCAAAACATAAGTAAAGCCACATAGTCAGAGCAGGAAGCATTTTGTGGCAATAGGCAATGTAGGTTGCGGTCTTGGGTAACCAGATACGGAGGCTTTCAAGGTTACCTATCGGCCCCATTTGAGCGTATTAGGATGCAATGGTCACTTCTCTGCAGGATAATTGACCGCCAATTGCCTTAACAGCATCTAGGTTCACTAATGGACAGACCCAAGTATTGTATTCCAGGTTCAGAAGTAAGAGTCACAGGAAACCCGACTGCAATGGCAGGTCACAATAAGAATTGCGGAAGATGTGTTACGGAAGATGTTACGAGGCATCTAAGGTAGTTTCTAGTACATTGATGTAGAATCCAGGTTTGCCCTTGTATGAATGCAAATTTCTTTGCTTCCGTCGAGAGAACTCATGAAACATTGTAAAAATTATGAGTAATGCAATCGTGCCGGCACAATCGGTCGGTAGAACTTAACTTGCACTACGCTAGCCATGACCTTATTCAACGACATTGCAATTGCTCGGCAGTCTGCATCAGATATTGACACTGATTGAAGTAATTGATCGACGGTATTGAACGAACCAACTCTGTCATAACTAGGCTCCAGGGTTTTAATGAAGCGTCGCTCAAGATCCAGTATGGCACATCCAGACCCATTTACTCACTTACGTATACTTCAAACGGGTGAATAAAATTAGGTATTAAAAATTAGTATAAATCGAATCACCTGCTGCCTTTTCCGAGGTTTTCGTCTTTTCGCTTTTCGTCGTTTCCTCTATCTATCTCCTTGCACTTTTATTCAGGCAGGTAATCAGCAAACATAGCCCATATAACTGAACATAATGTCATTTTGTGGGTAGTTTTTTCTCGAATGGACTGATATGACATTTTGAACTCGGAATGTAGGACGTATTGATTCAACATCCGCGGTAGATGTTTAACTAGCAGGGGCTCCTTTTACGATGGGGATTCAGATTAAAATGGACGGACAACATTTTTACGACCCTCTATAAAAATCTACAGCTACCTACCCCTTAGCCCTTAGGGAGGTCTCACGCCATACCGGCTCTGCATCGTGAACAGTTTACACAGAGCGAGAAAAAGTTTTCAATTCCGCGAGGGGGATCGGGGTAGAAGTTTTAAGTATATTCGTGGATAGCACAGTAACGGCGAGTATACGGATGAATAACGGTACAGGAATATGATGCCGAGTTTTTCATCTTAATCAAAATCAGTCTCCATGACAGGAAATAGTTTACACGAGTTTACAACGTAATCAGATATTCTGTTCCGTAGAATGAAAAGCGTTATTCAGATAGCAAGAACAATACCAACAAAAAAATTGATAGTAAAATCTGCAAACGTTTCAGACGTCCGAAAACAGATAAAGCCGGATGAATATCTGCTTGGAGCGCACTATTGATTAGCGAACACGCATTTATGAGCACGAGGTTTCAAATCCAATTCAACGATAGCGGAATTAAACAGAAAAGTATGGAAATAGATATTGGGGAATATCCATAATAATTAAGATGCACAGTGATGAGAAGACACTTAATTTTTGGCATCCATACTTGCAATCATCTTCCGCAGAATGGAAAATTATTTTCGGCAACATAGGATTGCAGGAAATGAAATTTAAGGACGATTGTTGAACAGAAACTTCTAGTTCATGTCATTCATTATTTCTTAGTCAAAGGTGGGATCACAAGTCCAGCACACAAATCCAGCGATATTCAGCTGCAGATCTCAGGAAACACTTTCAGGCGTAACCTATGACGGAATGAAGGGCGTAATCAATCGATCTTTAGCCGTAGAGGTTCGCACTTTCGACTCAACCTTTGGCGCGTTTCGTAACCGAAAGTCTCGAACAAAAAAAAAAACAGCTTTTGTCTCCTTTGTGGCCTGACGCCACACAAACGCTTAAGTGCCCCTCTCGGCATCGCCTGTTTAATCTTCGGCAATCAAAGCCATGAATACTTGCCGCCAATTCTTGCATCAGCTACGCACGACTCACCCGTCTTCCTGGGAGGTGGCTCCTTTCACATTTGGGTTCTTTTATGAGCCCATGAGCGCCATGACGAAAATTGGGCAAATCAGGTTGACTGCTCGATCGATTTTCATGGTTTACTTAATGAGGAAAACATCGACACTATAGTCCGGTAACCGCTCAGTTCTGAGGAGTTGTGTGCCTCCGGCTCAAGTTTATGAGAGATGTAAGATACTGTTTCAATGCGCACATAATGAAAAGTATTACCTATTACTTTACAGTTATGGGAAAAAACCTATAGAAAAACTATTAGTTGCAAAAATTGCCTTCTTAGTTTGGCCAAAATATCAAAACTGAAGGTCGGATAATATCCGTGTGGTGAAGGAAGGTGTGGAAAACTTGAAGATTGATGATAGACGGCCGCGGCTGTCACAGGCTTAGTCATGATGAGAGCCGAGTTGAAAATGTGTCACAAGTGTCGAAGACTGGCAAAGAGCCCTGACATGAGATGATGAGGAAGGTAGTGTGGGTGGAACTTGATGGAACTGTTGCGATGCTGGCAGATGAGCCATACGGACGCTTTTTTCGGTGACCCAGGGAAGATGGATCGGTGACCTCAAGGGGAAAGGGTCCGTTGCATTATGGAACAACCGACGGAGAATAGTTGCTATACCCTCGACGACTCAGCCTTACCTGCAAAGCTTGACCGATTTGTTTTAGAGGAATCTTTTTTGGCTCCATATTAGGCAATATACATTTTCATTAGAACACTCTGCCGAAAGCCTAATTAACATCAACTTCTCAATCAAGAGTTTTGGTGTTCTCGTGTTCACGCTCATCGACCCTACATCGTCGTATCAGGAGAATATTATGTATTCGAATGGTCAGATTATAGGTGGGATATAGATATCCAGCATTTTTTTCGAGCAGCGTATATAGCCATCCGAGCTATAACTTTTTTCACTCCTGCATTGATGCCAAGCCTTTCCGGACATCCCATCGCAAACTTCTGGTTGGTGACGCTCGGTAGAAAGTTATAGAGGTTTCCGTGCCATTGAGTGCTTATCAAAAGACTCATACAACCGAAGTCGTATCCGAATCATTACAGTTTCAAGGGAAACGGATGGACTGGAAAAATATATGTGCTCTTTATTCGCTGAAGAAAAGTTCTGGCTGACTTAAGTTTTGGTACGCAGAGGATATATCTGCCACTGCCTCGGAAACTTGTTCCACTTTTGGTAGTTCGGACGAATGGTAGGTTCCATGATTCAACCCAACATGATTTTGAGCAGAAGTATGGATTTGGTGTATTTATAGAGTAAAATACTGATTTATTTTATGGACTTGAAAACATGAAATTCTGTTACCAACAAGGAACCTATTCAGCAAAAGATTGGGTATTTTGCCAATATCATTGTTGATACCCAATGTAACTCAAGCTGAAGTATTCAGAGTCTTTGTGATGAAACAAATTGAAAATCGATCAAAATAATGCGGTGCCAAGAACACCGAAAACCTACGCCATTTTAGCATGCTTTCAACAGAGTTGGGGGAAAGTAGATATCCTATTTCAAAAAGAGAATACGAGCGGCTTGGAGATGAAGGGTCAATTTCGCTAACGATTTCAGCCTGGTTTTAGCTAATAGAAAAGTTTCGACATCATGGTTACGTTTTTGACAAGATACGTCATTACCATAAATAGCCACCTAGCATTATGTTAAACGTAGATTTAATTTGTGGTGAAATATGCAATTATTCTTTCATTTTATGAGCAAGCAAGAAGACTAGCTCGGTTGCCAGAAATACATAGTTGTCAGAGATAGAAAGCTCGAAATCGTTAGCTTCACAATCATAGGTAGGTAATAGGCTAAGATAATGAGCAGGACAGCGGGGCCAACGTCCTTGCTCTGGCATGGGCTCCTTTCTATGGGGTTTCATCAAGAATCGCCTCGTCTCAGGTTTCCAGATCGCGCTCTAGAGATCGCAAGCTCGCAACAATTAGAGCGTGTTGAGCAAGGAGGGGACGTTCAATCGTGCAGCCTGGCAAGTTACCTAGTCCACTTCGGAAATGGGATTTCGCTATTTCCGGACCTGAAATTGCTAGTCATCCTGGCGATGAAAATGTTAATGTAGGCCCTAACGTGACAGAGTACAATCTGAAGTACCAGGGGCACAGGGTACTCAATGTTCCTTCGATGAGACCAGGTAAACTTCGACTATACCGCTGGAGAATGTAAAAGTAGTGCCTATCAAAGTAAAAGTAGAATCCTGTTCCGTTTGCCATCCTTCTCAATCACGACGGAGCGAGTGTGAGCTTCTATGAATTGCCTACTCCATAAAAATTGCTTTCTTCAGGGACCACGCAAGATAAGATCAATTCATTTTAGCGTCCCAATAAAAATTTATGGATTTTGCCGAGCTATTCCTCAGCAATGAAAAAACAAAACACATTTCATAAACCTTATATAGCTTTGGATTGAAATATGAGATTAAAAAAAATTAAGTCTGATCCATTGAAATGTGATTAAACCAAATTTTGTTCCTAAACTCCTTACCTACACAAGATTCTTCAGAAAGCACATAAAATCCAAGTATTGCTGTAGCTCATTTTATAAAGCTAGTAAGGAAGTACTCACAACTCTCAATCATCAGCTTATAGATGTGGTACTACCACAGTGGTAGCTATATTTTTTTCGTGTCGACTAACTACCAAGTTGGGCGTATCGAGGTGTGTCAAAACATGGGTGTGCCGAATGGTAAATCGTGCCGAATCAAGGATCTCCTTCGAGTGACTGGTAAATATAACAGCGTATCAAGGTATCACGGCGTTTCGAAGGTATTTTAAGCTAGAGTAACGGAAACAGTTGGCCATGGAGAGGGCTTTTGTCCACATTCCCATGTTCATCCCCTCTCAGACGGCCAGGAATCGGATATTGTGTGGGCGACGTTAGAAAATTGTGTTGAAAGCAAAAGCTCACGATCTAACAGCAATTATGTAATCATTTAAATATAGTTAAGAAAGGTTGAAAATTGATATTGAGTACCTAGCCATAAGAAACAGACGGAGAAAATTCGATTTTGTATGCCCATTCATGCATTCGAAAAACCTTAAAAATCAGTGGAACTCCGTAAATGAAGAATTGGAACACCTGAGGGAAGCTTCAGAACAGACGAACGACGATCCAAACTAGCCCGACTTGGTTTCAAGAATAGTGAGCCTTATGCCTTGACGAACAGTCGAAAAGTCGTGGAGAGTAAGTGCGTCACGTTTTATCGTGGCCAACCGCTGACATCCGTTAATCACAAAACCATTGAAAAGACCCACGAAGAAAGGAACGGAGGAAGAACGAACCGAAGGACAATAACAGGACGAAAGAGAAGGGATATCCTCTTTCATTTACGCAACATGGAGCAAACCGAAGATGTGAGACAAAGGAGTGTTTTTGGTGAGCAAAGCGAAGGAGGGCAAGCACGAAAGTCTCACAGAAATGAAGGAGATGAAAATGCCCGACTGAATGGACGTAGCAACGCATTGTGAGATTGAACAATAACAGTGCACTGCGTAGATAACATACAGTGCTTCTAGACCTCGATCCGGCGTTCTAGGAGCATCGAGTTCACGAAACTCCGAATTTAAATACCTCTGTGTACCTAAAACGCCTTCCCTTCACATTATTTTACTCGCTGCTGACAAAAACAACCTCAACGTTTTTGCGGGGAGCTGTGCTGAATTTTACTCACAGGGGTCACCCATGTCACGGCCTCTCCTCATTTTTTAATGGAGCCTATGTAAATAATTGATGGTTAAATAAATTAAGAAATTTTACTCTGAAATTTAACTGAATAGATCTCCAGCTCAGCAATCCTGCTATTGCAACCCCCCCCCCCACGTTCATCGACGCGCTATTACACTGCATTCAAACGAAAAGACCGTAAACTATTAGGAGAAAATAGTGGACACGGTACAATGCATTTTGCTCATAAGATTCCTCATCAGTATTCCATAAAATGCACATGCGCCCGGTAACTACCAACTTATTACGGAGGTGTGGGGTTGTGATGACGCTCTGGTCGAGTTTTCTCTCATCGCTAACGTAATGAGGGTAATGAGCCTTGCCTAATTTAATACAGTGACGGACAGTGCGAAGACTGATTTCCACTTTGGCAAAAAACAAAAGACGATCGACAAACACTTTTTTTCTGAAATCTCTCTCCTAGTCTAAAGATATCCCCAAACGTCTCAAAGTTCGGTGTCCTATTGGGGTATTGCCACAATATTCGTCTGTACACAGATCAATACAACAGAGATCAGAGGAAAGACAAATAATCCGACACGTGTTCCAAACAAGAAAAGGACACATACAAAAAATGTACTTCAGGTTTTCAGTAGAGAGAGCGAGAGGAAAATTTGACGTGGGGGGTGTAAACAAAGGGTGGACGCGAGGACGGAGGGAGGTCGCTCGGAGCGCGATAAGGGTTGCTGAGTATTGATTTACACGCACAGCTGTTTTTGATAAGCGAAACAAACAACTTCCCTCAATGTCAATCGTCAAATTCGGTAATTTTTTACTGAAAACGAGGAAGATTAGAAAAAAAACAACAGTGAATCTTTCTCGTATTGTAGCACTTTGATCGAACAGTCTTCAAGGTATTGGTGATGGCTATAGTAGGGGCGGTAGAAAATGTGGATTTTCTTAATGAATTGGTTTCAGGAAAGTCTAGGGGTGCCGAGATTCTAGCCATCCCGAGGCATTGAACAGCTAGAAGATACTTACCTAAGTAGGTGAAGTAAAGCGGGAGCATCTCTAAATTTGCAAGTAGAATCACAATCTAGGTAGGAACAGGTATATCAATAGGTATGGGGAAAATAACAAGAATACTGGTTGGAATTGACCAATTCAACAACAAATCATTTATTGAAAACGCCCATCTGGCTTAAGTAACGGATTTTGGAATACCAGTTCTTTCTCGAAAGGAGCACCACTTCACTCATTAACCTTTCGGCCTACAATGTGCAGTTATTGCTACAATCTCACAGATGACTCACCTTAAGGGTTGTTGTTGAAATTGCAGCTAATCCTTTTTATTCACGCGAGACACAGGTCAGCTACCTATTATATGGTGTCAAAAATTAGGCAGCAAAACAGACAAGATTGATCCCGCGCGGAGGGATGCTTGTTACGCACTACAACCCCGGTACGGATGGTAATTGCGGAGAATTTATCAGGACACAATTGTTTATCGAACTCGTAGCAACCTCGAATCACGTACACGCGACAGCGAAGAGGATTCAACAGACTGAACGGATTGACAGGAGTCGAAGAGTTGACTACTGCAGTGAAGTGGAGAGACCCGAGTTCTAACTCGAATGTCAAGCAGCGACTGCCCGTTGCACGACTGCAGAGATGTGGGGATCATGAGAACTACACAAGCCTCCCAGCAACAGAAACGCTTCTACTTTTTCGTTTTGATCGGTCCACGAATTTGCTCGTGACAGGCATATTCTTCCAACTTCCACCGCATCGAGCTCTGCAGCGAGCAGACGAACCATGCTCACCCGAGTTCATTCAAGACAAGCAAGAACGGAGTTCGAACTCAAACTCATAATTAAACTCAAAGTCAAAGTCACAATGAAACAAAAACTCAAACTCATAATCAAAATCATACTCGAAACCAAACTCACAATAAAACAAAATCTCGAACTCATATTCAAACTCAAAGTGAAACTCACAATCAAACTCAAAGTCAAACTCTCAATAAAACTGGGACTCAAACTCATATTCGAACTCGAAGTCAAACTTTGAGTCAAACTCACAATAAAACAGAAACTCGAACACACATTCAAACTCGAAGTCAAACTCATAATAAAACTCGCAATGAACAGTAACTCAAACTCATAATCGAGCTCGAAGTCAAACTCACATTGAAACAGAAACTCAAACTCATAATCGAAACTCACAATGAAACAGAAACTCGAAATCAAACTCACAATGAAACTGAAATTTTAACTCATATTCAAACTCGAGGTTTCATCGTCAGTTTGACTTCGAGTTTGATAATGAGTTTGAATTTTTGTTTCATTGTGAGTTTGACTTCGACTTCGATTATGAGTTTGAGTTTCTGTTTCATTGTGGGTTCGACTTCGATTTCGATTGTGAGTTTGAGTTTCTGTTTCACTTTGAGTTTGACTTCGAATTTTATTATAGGTTTGAGTTTCTGTTTCATTGTGGGTTTGACATCGATTTCGATTATGAGTTTGAGTTACTGTTCATTGCGAGTTTGACTTCGACTTCGATTATGAGTTTGAGTTTCTGTTTCATTGTGAGTTTGACTTCGACTTCGATTATGAGTTTGAGTTCTGTTTCATTGTGAGTTTGACTTTGTTTACGATTGTGAGTTTGAGTTTCTGTTTCACTTTGAGTTTGACTTCGAGCTCGATTATGAGTTTGAGTTTCTGTTTCATTGTGGGTTTGACTTCGATTTCGATTATGAGTTTGAGTTTCTGTTTCATTGTGAGTTTGACTTCGAGTTTGATTATGAGTTTGAGTTTCTGTTTCATTGTGAGTTTGACTTCGACTTCGATTATGAGTTTGAGTTTCTGTTTCATTGTGAGTTTGACTTTGCTTACGATTGTGATTTTGAGTTTCTGTTTCACTTTGAGTTTGACTTCGAGCTCGATTATGAGTTTGAGTTTCTGTTTCATTGTGGGTTTGACTTCGATTTCGATTGTGAGTTTGAGTTCCTGTTTCACTTTGAGTTTGACTTCGAGTTTTATTATGAGTTTGAGTGACTGTTTCATTGTGGGTTTGACTTCGATTTCGATTATGAGTTTGAGTTTCTGTTTCATTGTGAGTTTGACTTCGAGTTTGATTATGAGTTTGAGTTTCTGTTTCATTGTGGGTTCGACTTCGATTTCGATTATGAGTTTGAGTTTCTGTTTCATTGTGAGTTTGACTTTGTTTACGATTGTGAGTTTGCGTTTCTGTTTCTCTTTGAGTTTGACTTCGAGTTTTATAATGAGTTTGAGTTCCTGTTTCACTTTGAGTTTGACTTCGATTTCAATTTCGAGTTTGAGTTTCTGTTTCTCTTTGAGTTTGACTTCGAGTTTTTTTATGAGTTTGAGTTTCTGTTTCATTGTGGGTTTGACTTCGATTTCAATTTCGAGTTTGAGTTTCTGTTTCATTGTGGGTTTGACTTCGATTTCGATTATGAGTTTGAGTTTCTGTTTCATTGTGGGTTTGACTTCGATTTCGATTATGAGTTTGAGTTACTGTTCATTACGAGTTTGACTTCGACTTCGATTATGAGTTTGAGTTTCTGTTTCATTGTGGGTTCGACATCGATTTCGATTATGAGTTTGAGTTACAGTTCATTGTGAGTTTGACTTTGCTTACGATTGTGATTTTGAGTTTCTGTTTCACTTTGAGTTTGACTTCGAGTTTTATTATGAGTTTGAGTTTCTGTTTCATTGTGGGTTTGACTTCGATTTCGATTGTGAGTTTGAGTTCCTGTTTCACTTTGAGTTTGACTTCGAGTTTTATTATGAGTTTGAGTTTCTGTTTCATTGTGGGTTTGACTTCGATTTCAATTTCGAGTTTGAGTTTCTGTTTCATTGTGGGTTTGACATCGACTTCGATTATGAGTTTGAGTTTCTGTTTCATTGTGGGTTTGACTTCGATTTCGATTATGAGTTTGAGTTCCTGTTTCACTTTGAGTTTGACTTCGATTTCAATTTCGAGTTTGAGTTTCTGTTTCATTGTGGGTTTGACTTCGATTTCAATTTCGAGTTTAAGTTTCTGTTTCATTGTGGATTTGACTTCGATTTTGATTATGAGTTTGAGTTTTTGTCTCATTGTGGGTTTGACTTCGAGTTAGATTATGAGTTTGAGTTTCTGTTTCATTGGGGGGTCGACTCCGATTTCGATTATGAGTTTGAGTTTCATTGTGGGTTTGACTTTGATTTCGATTATGAATTTCTGTTTCATTTTTAGTTTGACTTCGATCTCGATTATGAGTTTGAGTTTCTGTTTCTGTGAGTTTGACTTCGACTTCGATCATGAGTCTGAGTTTCTGTTTTATTGTGGGTCCGATTTTTTGGCGTATCTCATACCGCTTAATACCCTCAGAAGCTAGGGGCCTATTTCCATTCCGACTAGTAGTGGGTACCTATTGATGATTAGAAAAGGATTTGAAATAAAACTCGACTCCTTCCGGTTTTTTTTTTCAAAGGTGTAGGTATTCTTTTTTATTGACAACAATAATAATCGTGAATACATGAAATAACTATTACATATATTTAATATACCTTTATATAGTACTCAAAGGGTCGGTCCTACACCAGCCTATCAAGTTTTTCCTTCAACTGTTGAAATGACTTCATAATATTAAAATAGGACAAAAGCACATCTTTTATTTTATTTTCCATAGCAAGTACTCTCATAATTACAATTTTCAAATGTCTTTCCTTGAAATGAGTATAAACCACCTTTTTACTTATTTTTTTTATACAAAGTGTACTTTTTTCATATACAGACGAGGGTCACAAAATCAATTAATACGGGTATGTAACTGATTTCATAAAATACACGCGCACACAAATCAACAAAACGGAAAATCAAAATATTACTCGCCTATTTTTCTCTCTTTCGTGTTATTTTTAATTAATTCTAATCTTTTAACGTCTAACACTTTTTTGTTACTAATAGTCCCTACATACCACATTCATTTTTTTCTGGTTATTTTCACTGGGTTTTAGTACAAAACGTGAAAAGGGGCGTCGAAGGCAAACCTCCAATCCGCCCCTTTGAAGAGTTAAGAAACTTTTTCACGCAAGATATACAGTTAATTATAATCATTTTGTATTCCACGAACGTAAAGACTTCTTTTTTATTGGAAAATCTAAAATCATGTGTTAACACTGGAATGTAACGCTATGTGAAGGGTAGGTACAACGCAAAAATTTACATGCTCACTCTATAATGTTATTCACATGAAATTTTCATTTACAAGCGTCGAGGGTTTATAAAAAATTATGCAAAATGCAGTGTCATTTTTATTTTAAAAATCAAACTTTTTGTAAAACCCAATTATTTTGCTTTTAGAGGCTTCAATTGACCACTAGTCGTAAACATGTCCAACTTCTCGACCGTATCATTAATTCAATTCGCGTTGAACCGATAACGAGAGCAAGGATCTAGTGCGTAGAAGTTCGTAGGTATCGAAAATTGTGAAAATAAAATTCGACAATTCATTTTGACGCGGCAGAGCTAGCCTAATTGGAAAATCAAATTGTCGTATTTTATCGAAATGAACGAATTGAAGGGACACCTTTATATCAATTAATACGAGGCCCTACATTTAAAAGCTACATGATATGCATAAAAATATATGATCTTAGACTAGGAGTTGTGTTTTCCCTCATGTGGTTTTTTCTCTTGTATCGAACATTCAATGTAGTATCAGTACAAAAATAAAAGGTCAAGCATAAACTGATCGACAGGACCGGGAATTAAGGGGTTCGAGGTTAAACCGTCCTAGAGATCGCAAGGGAACTCAAAAATGTTGAATTCAAAGTACGAACTAACTGACAAGCATTTCGAACTCAGTAGTTTTGTGCGAAATATCGGATGATTCAAAATCAATATTTTCCAATGGGAAACGTCTAGCCGCGGTTATGGCATTATAAAAAACCGGTTGAAAAAAAACGCAGCCACAATATCCAGGAATTTATTACCACCCCAAATGTAAGGGAGTTTGGCCCGCCCGGCTCGTGTTGATTAGAAATTGATGACGGTAGTAGAATCTGGGCCCATAACCTGTAGTAGGCATAGGATCTCTAAAGGAAATAATAGTACTGAGTGCTGGATATCGATATTGATGTTTGATTACATGATACTAATGTAATACTTATAATGAACGGATCGACATCATAGTTAATCGTTGTTGCATTGATAGGTAGTATTCAACAACAACCATCAATGCTAGAATAGGTACTCAAGATTGATATTGGATATATTGATCGATATCGAATCCCTAGTCTGAACTTGTGTAACTTGCTCACATAACCTGCGCATTCGTCGGCACTGATCGTCGATTCTTCAGGATTCAGACCAAATGATGCTGCATATTAGTAGTGTCATCAGAGGGATTTTTTCGAAATGATTGACAACCTGATCAGCTGATTGATTATGGAGCGATGCAAGCAAAGCTTGAGCAGAGCCGAGCGGCAAAAACTTCCAGTACACTTTGATAACTAATGGACAAAATCAGTTATTCGGTGTGTACCTAGAACGCAGATAAAGCTTGTGTGGCAAGCTTCCCTATATTGTGCTTAGATTCTTGGGATGAAATGTGCTCTCCAAACCAAATGGGTAGGTGTACGGAAAAAGCAAAGAACGCAACCGCATTCGTATAAACGTCAATGCACGTTAGAACAATATCTATTTATTGTCATTATCATAAATCAAAACTAATGTTTTACTTTTATCCGTTCAAAACGAAGGGAATGAATAAGGGAAAATCATACTGACCGAATTAGAAGAAATACCATATTTTCTCGTGAAACACTCCAAATCAAATCGTCCACGTAAAACTCCTACTATCCCTCAAATCACATAGGTGTCTAGCACATTAAAGCTCGCACAAATAGAAATTTGTTTCGTTAATACTTCGTCGGAAAAACGGAGATGGACGGTGATAAAACTGTCTGTAGCCCTGTCTACGTTATCTACAGAATTTATTTTTAGTAAGAAAAATTACCCAGGGAGAAGTAAAAGTAGCTTAGGGAAGCAGAAGAGCTCACTTAACTGTTATTTATAACCATGCTTCTTAGTGAGACACCTAAATTTTTACAACACATAAGGACAATAGACGAAATTATTTTTGACAGAATTAACAAAAAAAAAGCTTGAAAAAGTGTTTGAGTTCACACAAAATCAGCTCGAAAAACCGCTAGAATTATTACGATGTCTCATATGAAAACCGTAGCAGAAAAAATACCGAACTAAATCGAAACCAAAGCGTTAAAAACAATATCTTACCAGCCCCTGCCCAAAAAAGCTGCTGTAAAAATAGATAAAAAATTAAAATGGCACTTCTAGTATGTTCATTACTAGTAAATCGTAGAAGTAATTTTTCAATCGCTTAGAGCTCTCTATTATCCTAAAGCTGACCACAAATATTCACAATGGTACGTGAACCGAACGCGGGGTGGGAAAAGAGCTTAGAATCACACATTACCTATACACAAGCCCGGATTTGGAGACTTTGTCGATCCCCTTTGTACAAAGTTGACTCGAATCCCCAACTTTTGTACGGAAGTTTTCACTTAGCGGTGACAGTAGCAGTGTAAAGATAGGGAGCTTTTTATTTCTATTTTCTCATTTTAAATAACGCGGATACATCGAGTTGCTCTTGAAGAGGAAAATCAGCGTATCCCTAAAACAGCCGGCGGCTTTCAGGGCACCGAATGGATGGAAACAAATTAAGTACAAAAACCCTGCTTCTCATACAAAAACGTCATTAATCTTACAATATTTTTCTTCATCGTCGTAATTAATTTCCCAAGTCGCGGCGCTAAAACGACCTATTCATCGGAGGTGGGTTTTTATTTCTGTTATGGCAACCGTCGGAGAGGGGAGGTGGAGAGGAAGCCAATCGACTGTGTCGGACGCGCCAAACGCTGAGGACCAGGCAGAATTAATAGAGAATAGAAGGACGAAATAATCGCGAGATAAATCAACAGCTATCCATGATTGTTGCTAGTAGAAGATTTTCCCCTTTATTGCAGGTAGATATGTCAAATGTTCATCGGAATGATAACTTCCGAGCATTCGATTGATTATTTTACCAAGAGAACGTCTGAATGATATGCATTCAATGATTGAACACGAATGGTAACGAAACCTTCAAAGCCAGCAAATAGCGTAGGCAAGATTGAATCGAGTCGAAACATTACCAAATTAAGTTTGGGTGGATCGATTTTTGAATAGGTTAGGCAATGTAGGAATTCAGAATTGATGACTCATGCTAAAGAAGGGATATTGACCGGAATTATCAATGCCAGAGGAGCAAATTGAAACTATGCAATATTGGATGGAAAGCATCAATGGAGTATATCGATAACCCAGGCTCTAATTCACGCCTACTACCATTTCTAATCAATATTTTTATGCTGAAAACTTTGGTAGGAACTTCAAATCAAAGATTCTTCCAAGAATTGTATTCCTCGGCAGGGGTAACGCCCTAGTGGTTGAACACAACTGGGCGTCAAAGCCAGGCTAAGAGGTCCTGCATCAAACTCAAACATACAGTTTACAGGAATTGAGAATTTGCCTCTGGACTGATTGACGGAAACCTGAATTACTACTGGGCAGACCTGGTACTGAGCGGTACTTTGACAAAGTGGGATGCCATTGGAGAAGAAACCCGAATTCCGCCTCCGGCTGCTGTCATTCCAGCAACGCCTCGGAAGTCAGGATTCTTTGGCAATATTTCACCGGAGATGCTCCACGCCTTAGATACCTTGAGTTGGGGGTATCGTTCCATTTAGTAGATGCCACCCCACATCAATCAAATGATCTCCATTTACATCTTCTGAAGTTTTCACTCGATACAATTCACCTCAACAAAATTGAAACAAAAACTGAAATTCAAAGTCAAGTTTTGGATGGATTGTCAGTCGACAGCGGAGTCCGATTGGCTAAAAAATGCTTCCTTCCCCTACCCCTCTCATCACCCGATATTTACTATACTTAGATTGTGATATCACCGACAATAGGTACCTAGGTACATATTTTTCGGCACGCCATATTCAAAACCAAGTGCGAGTTAAACTTTTTTCAAGTTGGTAAGCAGAGACAGTAGAAGGGATTGTGAGGGGGTTATCTCGCCAGGGGCGCCCTTTTTTGTTCATTTTTAGGCAAGGGTCGAGTTATCCCACTCGAGGTCCTTGAGTTTCCCGACGGTTATAGCTTCGTCTTCGTCCGATGTCTCGTCGTCCTCGTCGTCGCGATAGGACGAACCGTCGTCAGACGAATCGTCGTCCCGCGAATTTTCTCCTCCTTTCCCTCGCCGTTCACCGGCCTGCAGAAAAATATGCATACATAATTTAGCATACGCATCAAATTCGGCAGTCAGAAAGCTTGAGATTTTTATTTTTTTGCGTGCTAAAGTAGGTACACGATAGAAACATGTCATACTTCTTCCATGGGATTGACAGTGATGTTCAACGCTGAATCGTCCCAAGCCATCTCAGCGTCATTTATCTCTTCCTGCTGGTGTCGCTGGTGGACGGCTCGGATTCTCACAACACCCAGGACAATCATGACGACGAGGAAACCGACGCAAACGACCATAATGATTGTGACAGCGTGACCTGCGACCATATAAAAATCTTCACGGTTAATGAGCCGATAAGTGCTTCGTCGGTTGATAAGGTTATACAACGTCGATATTGAAGGCTGAGTTCAAAGAATATAATACGATTCAGTGAACTCACTCGTAGCAGAAATGACAGGTTGCGTGAGGTAGTGCTGAGAGACGTCAACGTGGTGAAGTCCTCGTTGCTGGTGCGCCACTGGGACGGCAGTCACTTTCTCCTCCACCAAAAGGGAGGACGACGGGGGTGTCGAACCTGCAGCCGAGAGTGCGGCTCTCGGGTGGATCACTGTCAGCTGTTGAGAGAAAAATGAACAATTTTTTATCGGAAGCGATTATTAGAGACTGGAATAGGCACCTTTGCGTTGGTGTGATTCTTGGTGTTATGTCAGTTAGAACGATTTTGAATAACTCTCTACAAACTTCTCCGCAAGCTCTAGATTTTCAAGCCATTAGTCGGATGACCAAACTCAGTTGACTCAACTCCCCCCCCCTCAAAATTTTTGTGAAATGCAGTACATCCAGTATTTTCTGGGAGATCGTGCTTACCGTTTGCACGTATTCGTTACTGAGGAATCGACCATTCATTTCAGAGCAGATCAGTTTGAATACTCGGTTCAAGTAATATGCTGGTTTGCGGTTGTTGTACTCAATTTGCCTCAAAACCTGCGAATAAGAACAGAAAAAATTGATAAAGGTGTTCGATAGAGATTGGCCCGTGAATCGCTTATTTCAACATCAACAAATTATATCAACGACCGACTTGTTCGTAATTGTTGATGACGTTTGATCCGCTAAGAGTGGCGCCATCTTTGCTCAGTTTTGCCGTGATTCCGAACTGCGTTAACATTGAGTGCGGGACGGTGAGAGTTTCGTGGTCAGGGTTCAAAGATGGGTAGACTGTTACTACGCAAGAGTCCAATTTCTTATCCTGTTTCAAAAAAGAGAGGGAAAATTTCAAGCTATCAGAAGATTTATTCGCATTTTAAAGGATTCAAAAATTAATTTTTTTCAATTAAAAGTTTTATTTTTTAACGGGACAAAATTACCTTGGCAGACAGATTTGGCGGCGACTGCTCAGTCTTGCCAATTTTGGCTGCTGCTAATGAAGGCGAAGCCGCAGCTGCCGATAGTGCCGAGGGTGGAGAAACGGTGATGTGCAGATCAGTGAAGACATGCACTCCTTTCCTGAAGTCGTGATAATCCGAGGCAAGATTTGCGCTACCGTTGATGATCAGCGTCGGCTGTTGAGGTGGCAGCACCATCACGTAGCTTTCCACATTAGGTACCTTCACTGTTCGTCCATGGTCGCACCTTGGAAGGATTGGAATGAAAGAACATGGGTAATTTTGAGCGATCAATTTGCACAGTCAGATCAAATCAAACGCTATTGCATATGCATATTTCAAGAATAATTGCTCCAAAATTCAATCATGGTAGTCGCATGGTGGTCCTTACATGATAGTAGTTGAAAGATGCAAGTTTCTTCGACCTGGGGTTGGAAACTCGCGGGAATTCGTGTAGCCGATTTTCTTGATGAGGACTTCCAAGTTCGTTTTGTTGTCTCCCTCGATCGAAAGTTCAGTCAAATCTGAAATTATCGTACCATGAGGCTCGTAGAATGAATTGAGAATTTCTCAAATCTGGCATCAGTAATTTGGTACAATGGAGGTACGTCAAAGTAACAGAATGCTATTAATAGATGTTTCCGTTTGAGTTTTTCAAGTTTGAGTTTCACCCAGAGTTTCAGGTTAAATTTGAGTTTCAGTATCAGTTTGAATTTCAGTTTCAGTTTAAACTTCTGTTTCAGGTTGGTATTCAGTTTGTGATTCAGTTCGAGTTTGAGTAACAGTTTAAGTTTGAGTTTAACATTCAATTTGAGTTTGAGTTTCAGTCTGAGTGTCAGTTTGAATTTCAGTTTGACCCATAATCAATATTTACCGCTATTGGTGAGAAGCTCCATGCCCGGCTCAAGTAGTTCCATCGGAGGGACGTCAAGGCTTTCCTTGCACTTGTGCAAGCACGCAAGAACAGAAGGCCGCTCGACTTTGTTCAAAAGGACGGATAGACCGGCCATGTAGCCGTGCAGGTGATGCTTCATTTGCTTTTCAGAACCTGGAAAATGTTCGGAGAATAATCATTTTGGTATCGGTGGGCGAATTTGGTACATCAAAAGAATGGCACCACGCCAAGAACAAATTGAACTTTTTTTTTGTTTTCTGCTGACATTTAAACAATTCTCATTGTGCCAGAAAATGTTTCGCCTTTTTGAACGTTCAGTCCTCCTGAAAATTGACAGAATTTTCCTCAAGAATAGAACATCGGTACGGCGTGTTTACCTTGCCAGCATGCGCCAACAGTTAGTGTTGTATTGATGCCTTTCGTTGGATGGAGCGGCCAATCATCGATGACTTCGGGATTTTTCTTCTCCGCTTTGAACAGAGAACCGTCGACGTAAAGGTCAACTTCGGGGAATCGCACCGAAACAGCGTAATGATGCCACTCGTCGTCACAAACCTGCGAATCAATCGCGTCCGCCATTAATTACGAAAATTGAGAGAACGTCAGCCAAATGAGCATTCGTTAATGTCGATGCGAGAACTCTACCTGCGGTATCTTCCATCTCCATTCAGCTGGTCTGAAAATGTTCAAATCCCCGTCAGAGAAGTCGCGGCGGATGAGCAAGATGAGACGGCAATTGCGGACGAACCACGCGTAGTGGTGTCGGTTCATTTCTGCAAGCAATAATATCCATTGATTGATCTACCACTTCCAACGCTCGATAATCAATAGGTACCTGTTAGAGAAATGCAATTCGGTTGATTGTATCGTCAAGTGCCGAAGTTTTACTCACTATGGTCGTCAGCAGAGCACATGATATGCTCCTTGGCGTGTTTGTCCAGCTCAGGGTGGTGTTTGTGCTTGAGCCATACGGACATCGTGAATACAGATGAGAGACCGTGATCCAATATGTGCGACGGCACTGATATCGCAGAACTGACGCCATCGAATTCGAAAATCTGATCAGCTTCATGTCCATCATCGGTGGAAACGCTCCTTCCCTGGGCAGCAGGCGTCAGCAGTTCAACGCTGTCCGAACTGGCACCTGATTAGAAATACGTTGAAATTATATGGCAACATAATCTCAGGATTCAAGCAAGAGCGAATCGTACAGAGATAGGTACAAAAATAATTAAATGGAAATCCCAGCAAAATCACAATATAATCCAATCCCGATAGAGAATCCGAGCAGGGCCTACCGCAAATTTTCCGCTGGCTGGAAACAGAGTACGTGTCACGATCGCATCCTTTGTCAATATGCTTAGTCGCCAGAGACAATTTGGCTTGTACAGCGTGAACGGTACACGGCATGTCGCACAATTTCAGCTGCGCAGCGGGAAACAAATCTTCGCGGCCGGAGCTGGGAACGTAGTCCACTCGTTCGGCGATGCCTGAAACAATAAAAAAATCAAAGTGTTAATTTTTTTTGGGAAGCTAAAATAAAACACCTGACCATAACATTTCAAAGGCTACAGTAAAATTATGATTTTTGAACTCAACGATGCTCACCAAGAAGCAATCCGTTGAAAACTTGACCCAATTTCATAACCCCCTTAGGCAATGAAAAATTTATTCCTATAGCAATTTTTGACGAAACTCAAGGAAAAATTTGGGAACCTCAAGAAATATTTATCATCGACCATCTAAAAAGACTCACAGTAGGACGAAATAACTCAACCCTACAGAGCAATTTCTCGATTGGATTTCGGAGGTAACATGTTGTCAAATACTACAACTCGACAGATGATTTATGAATTCGGTCCCAAGATATAGAAGGTGCGAGCTGTCGAAGCTTGAACCAATCTAGAACTTGGGACGAAGAAGGGACTGCCAAGCATAAACCACGAAGAGCCAAGAAGAGCTGCCTATTCGGAGACGACAAGTCAAAGCATTGGTGAAAACTCGAAGGATATGAAACAGGAGAAGAAGGGGTGATCGATCCTGGCGACAGTTTTCATTTGAACTGAGACGTACCTGCCTTTGACAGATGACGTTAACCCGAGACCAGGCAATGCGAGAAACGAAATGGCGCCTTAGCATCGAGAGAACAGGAAGCCTAAACCAATGCGAGCTGGAGTAAGGGTTCGTTATGTCCATGATCATAAATGCGACGTGTCTAGTTAGCCCACAAAAAATACAATAACGAGCCGTAGCATTTATTGGCCTTGGTGTCATTTTTCTAAAGTTAGAAAAGTCTGGAAGGAGCGTCTCAGTTTCAAAGGGTTTTGGAAGGAATACCAAAAAGTCGCACGTTTTGGATGACGCTCTGAGCTTTGGAAATTGATGATTTTGAAATTCGAAAGAGCATGCAATTCTAACAGAGGAAATAACATGGAAGACGACCTAGTTCAGCATGGGTGATAAAATTCAATTCTGAGTAACGTGGATTTTTCACATTTTTGCTAAACGTGGGCTAAAACGAGTGGCCACGTATTCCACATTTTCGTTTTTGACCCACCAAATTGATAGGTTTTGAAGATTAGGAGAAAATTGAAGTTGCATCGTATTACTGGTTAACATGTAAGATACTTTGACGTATAAAAAGCCCACAAACCTGTAGGTACTCTCCTTCATTACATGATTGGAGTATGCGATCATGCAAAAATTCAATTCCCTTTCCTCTATATTTCAAAAGGTTCAAAACGAACCCTCCAAAGCACTTCAAACTTCAGGTGCTTTCCAATGAACTCATTTTCTTCTTTTGGCATTCAAACCACATTCGTTCATTCAGTTCGGGAGAGGCTTTCCAGTTTCTCGTACGAGAGCCCCACACACGACAGAATGGCTCAAAATGCTTTTTTTCTCGAGTTCTCCAGTCGCAGTCCTTGAATCAGAATCGCAGTCACGGCAATGGCGGAGACGACGGAAAACGAATTATTGCCACTTGAAGGTCCTTGAAAGCATCATTGAAATATTCACAGGGCTTTCCTCAAGGAGGAGTACAGAGAGGGGAAACGAAAAGCAAAGCGTCAACAGGGGACGCTACTTGAAGGGTCCTTTGTGCCAACATTTCAACACTTCTTACGCGCGCATTCACGTCAAGAAAAAGCGCCACCGAATTCAGAAAAAGTTCTCCTCACAACAAACTAAGAAGTCAGTCGAGAGCACTTGGAGTCAAAATTAAAATAAAGCCCAAGACCCACTCCTGTGCTTCGTGTCGCGAAGAAAACTAATTAGTTTTCTGCGGCAGGAGACGCATTCCGCTATCTTGGAATGAGTGGGATGAATGAGAATTCTTGAGGCGAGCAGTTTTCAGCAAGATGTAGCGAACGTAACGAGATCGTAGCAAAAAGGTCAAGATCAATCCCATCCAGCACTTCCTAGACGGAAGCCGTACCAAAATAGGGGATGATGGGGGTATTTTTTTGGTACCTATTCATTGCTTAGTAAGTCATCCACGAAAGATGAAAGTATAGCTGGGGCACCGAAGAAATAAATACTCTGTTCAAGTACCATTGGTCTCAACAGAATCAACTGGGGTACAATCCTGGATTGTACCCCGACAAAATCAGTTTCTGGGCTGTCCTAAATAATTGAGAAAACCTTTTCAAATTCTTACGGTGAGGTCTATTATTCAATCAACTTGAGCCCCTGCAAAAGGGTTCATTCTTGCTCACTATGTGAAAAACAGGTTTTCATCTTTTATACAGCTTTTACAGACAGCCTTTTCAGACTTTATACAGCTTTTATGACATTTGGTTCAAAAATCTGCGCTATAACTCGATGAATCTGAAGATATCAATAAATCCTCACAGTCTGCTCCATACGGGCGCTTTCTGAAAAGGCTATAACTTTTGAACGAAGGAAGCCTGGCTATGGTCTCGTTCGTTTCAGCGTAAAAAATCGATGAAATGCTTCACATTTTTGGTGAAGAACTTTTCGGAAAACACGTTTTTTTCTATATTTCGACTATTTTTTAGGCAGTTTGAAATTGAGCTATTGGCTTTGCTAAAGAATAGGGAGGCTGTCCCAAACCAAGGTTGATTTTTTCTGAAAATTAAAAAAAATTCAGACGTCTGGGAAAAAACCTATACTCCGATATATTTGTACATTCAATTTCGACGGGATGCGTGTCAATATTTGATCGGAACATCAATCAAACAGGAGCAGGATATTGGCCGCGGTCGTTTCCGGGAAATATTTAAAAAGCGTTGAATAGAATGTACCATTTGGTCACAGAAAGAGAGATCGTTCGGCCTGAAACTTTCGCCATTATGAAAAGTTGATTTTATTTCAAGTTAACGACCAAACCTTCGGAAATGGAGCCATTCCTGACGGGGAGGGTCTTTTCCATCCAAACTAACTTTACTTTCCCAAACGTCCACCTCTTAAAATGTTGAAAGCCCCTCAAACAAAGCTTAGTTTCCTTCTCCGAATAAGTTTCGACAGGGAACTTTAAAAACTGGAAGATAAAGCCCAAAGTTGCGTAACGTGTTTGCTCCGATTTTTCTATTCATCAAAAGTTTGCATTTTTCGGAAAGGATTTCTACAATCGAATGAGTTACAGAAACGGTAACTTCCTAGATTTGGCTACTAGTGACATTCAGGTTCAAAAATCTACTCTTGATAAGCTTTCCATGTTTTTGAAGTGAGTACGAACCCAAAAAATAGAAAAACAAAACGTTTACCAGAAAATTTCCTATCAAGCGCCCCTGATTCTCTACCAGGACCTGGAACACCTGATTTTGGCACCATGATGATTAGGAAAACTTCTAAGGCCTCTTTCATGTCGCATGAACCCTCCCCCGATATTCAAAAATGTCCATCAGTCCCTTAACGGCGGGTTTAATTGGAAAAATCAGCGAAGGGAATTCCTAAATTAATGAAGCACCACTCTCAGCTTGGCGCCAATTCTAGAAAAGTGGCGCTTTCCTTTGGACGGGAACCCCGGTGAATGATGCAGTGGTATTGCACGAACAGAAGGAGCGAGAGGATGGCAGAGTAGCAGCGCTGCTAGCTCTGTCTCATGGCTCTTGGCAGCGCCAATTGTAGACAGAGAATCTCGCTTTTTGTCCTTGTTCGAGCCTCAGGAAGCCTTCTAGAATAGAACTCGAGGTTAGCAAGCGAAGAAGGAACAAGGGGTATCCTGGCCTATTAGGTTACCACTTCTTCTTTGAACAATTGAACATCTTCCTTCTCCGTTGGCAGCATTCTGTCCCAAGTATCTCCATCTCCGGCACCCCGCAACACCACCCTCAGACAACAACCTCTGGTCGTGTCCACGGACGAGGCTCCGACATTGTCACTTTGCTCCTACTTCTCCCTATTCGCCTTTTATTAGCTGAAAATGTCAAGATAATTAGAGCGGCTGACTCAGACTCTCCTGACAAAGCTGAGAAAGGAAGTAATCAAACTTAAGGGCCCCTTTGCGCTTTCGTTTTTCGTCTGTACCAGCTGAGAAAATTTTGGTTCGGCAAATCACCTTCATCAAACTGCAAGACGGATAAAAATTCAAAAGTGCGTTTTGCTATCCTTAGAAAGACAGGCAATAATTCTTTTACCCCATTTAATATCGTAGCTAACTTAAGGTATGTATTTCAATCCTTTGACTTTGTTGTCTCTTATTCCACTCAGCAAGCCACTTTATACATGCGCAAAAATTATCACGTGCGCTATACTGTAGAGTCCATAAAAACAACTTTCTCAAGGCCTGAATTTTTTAAGTAACAACCCTCCCCACGAGTAGCAAGAGCGAACGGGTCGGAGCAAAGAAGACGTATAACACTATAGTCCACTCTCTTTCCCGAGTCCCATGGGGAGTGCGTGGTCGTCGGGGATAAGACCGACGATCTCTCACACACTTTTTCGATGCTTTGCCCAGGCAGGACCCGCAAGGCCGGCAGGTCTTTAGGTCTGGCCTACCCGATAGGTATCCACAATGTGTTCTACCAAGGTAGAGGTACCTCGCGGTGCTACCTATTATAGCGTCTCTCGACCCGCATTCGTTTTGTCCCAGTAGACCCGAAAATACCCACGAATCCGCACTTCATTTCTTCAGCCAATGGTCTCCACATGTAGGTGAAAACCTTTTTGCTGTCGATGCGACAGAAAGTAGCTCCAAGCAGCGATCTTGCCGGTTTTCGGCAGCGAAGAATGAGGAAATGAGATATAGAGAAATAATTTCATGATTTGAGCATTATAAGTATATCAGTAGAGCCAGAAGGGCAGAGTTTGGTATATTCGTATTTGCTGGAAAAATCGAGATCATTTCCTGTCAATTTATCCTTCAGCCCTAAGGGACGGGTGCCCTATGGTTCAAACAGGTGTGTCCCAAGGAACCCTAGGGTGGTCCTTTTGTGTCAAGGGACAAAATGGACATTTTGAAAAATCAAGTTTTGGGGTACCTGCCTAAACCATTTCTCAAGTTACGATTCATACACATTCTAGCGTTAAACCTCCATAATATGTTTATATTATAACCTCCAGTTATTTGATGAATAACATTATTTTGTTGGGTCGAAAAGCGTGAGGAAAAAAGTGTCCAAAGGTACGAGGCTGTCCTACATAGAATTGAAAAGTGATAATCTCGGGAGTGGTTATGCCACACACCGTTACAGTATTATTTCGTGGCTAATATAAATTTCTCAAAATTTGGAAAGCTCAAACAAGCAATATTTAAAGGTCGATCATCCGCTTTTAATACTAAGTTCAGGCGAATTTTTTTATTTAACAATTCGCGATTACAATGGTTTATTTTCGAATAAATATTCAAAAACAAATTCCGAAATTGGTAATGTGATTTTTAGATGATGCACTGGCGGATTAACCAACCCAAGAGCTGTTACCTAGGAACTTCAATAATGTTACCTGTTACGCGGGTGCAGGATTTTCGAAAATAAAGACACTAAACCCACAAATGATCAACGTGAAATAAATCCAACTCCCCCATTCGAGATTGTAAATTAAATATTTTTCAACTGTCCAGCGATACGTTCATTTTCCAATTCCGAACAATTCTCCATGTTCTACACGAGTTATCCGACAGTCAGGCGAAGTCTCGTTCCGAACAGCAGTCACGGAGAAGCTTCAGACCCGATGGAGCCCGGGTGTTCCGAGTTGGCGGGGTCGATTACATATTTATAAAGCTCACCTAGTTCTTCTCAGCTGAGAACTGGCGTCGCATTGACTCGCCCTGGGGAGTTGAGGTTCGTTGCCTCAGATCGTTTCGGAGCGTCCGGACACGAACAGTTCTTGGCAATATTACCATTGTTTTATTCAACGAATTTCTTAAACCAGGTAATCCCATCTTGCATAATGATTCCCTCAACTATTCGAACGAACTAAACGAGTTGACTAATTTAACGATTAAGTAGGTAAATTGTATATATACAGAGATAATATCTCTCAACTTAGGTTATACAATATATTATCAATATAATATATCATTAAATGATATATAAATTTTATCATATATCATATAGGTACCTCATCAATTATAATATATTATCAACTTTCGAACTTTAAAAAAAATTGTTTGCTCAGGAATTTTTGTTTGATCTCAACATTCATAATCCAGTATTAACCTGGATTTTGATAGATTGGGCTGCACCTAGATCCATTTAAGGCGGCATTTTATTTATTTTGATTCCAAAAGCGGCCACCGTCATCGCCTCAAAATGAGCGAAATTTATTCAGCTTATTATTCCCCATTTTGGCGTAGGAATGTCAAGATCTAGAGTCAAAAAGACGTCAAAGCGACAGTAAAACCTTTCTAAAATGTTTCTAAATTGAAAATTGTACATCATCTAATAGCGTTCTTTTTTGGCCATCAAACAATGCCCGTTTTTGCCCGGTCCAAATTGGTCAAGTAGATTTGTCCTGATAAGTAATTTCACACAAACAAAATACAAACTAATTAGCGGCTCCAAAGTTGTCGCTCGAACCAATTTGCGCCCCGATGTGTCGCAATCAACTGAGCCAGAATATCACTTAATTGCCGATAGGTACATTTAGCCTCGAGCCATTTTGATGATGTTCTTGTAATCTAAAATTAGTATTTCCGGTACACGGTTTGGTTCAAAGATGAATCTAGATTTAATTTTCCCTCGACAAACAAAATCTCGAAAAAAGGTCGAGTGTACAGTATTTCCATAATGATTAATGTTAATAAATCTTATTCAAAATCACCGTCCCTAATTTTTTTCTGATTCCGACGATAAAGACAAAAGAGAGAAAGACAAAAATAAATAGAGGTGGATTAAATGTTCTTTAGCTGGTGAAAGCTCGAAGCGGCTAAAATGGAGAAGATCGTTAAGAAAATTAGTATAAAAGGAACATTCGTTCGGAGGTGGAAGGGACCGTAGTGAATTACGGCTACAGTTTCCTTCCCTTCCGGGCACATCGAAAAACGAAGGATGAAAGCTGAAGTTGCAAGGGTGTAATTCGATTTCGAGCGAGTTGACGGCCGAGGACGAAATGGGAAGGACGTAAAGACGAGAAAAGGGCGGAGGAAGTCTGGACTGAAAAGCTTTTATCACACGAGCGACAACGTAACGAGATGCATTGACCAGGCAGTCGATCCGATTTTCGGTTGAGTCGCTCTGATGAACGAGTGTTGCGCAGGAGTGTCAGGTCCGTTGGAATTTGAAATGTTGATGTCAAAAATCAAAAAGGCGTCCCATATTTGGGGGTCCACAGGAGGAGGATCTAGGCAGTTTTCCGAGCAAATAAATGCCGCTGTGTATGTTAAAGAAAGGTAATTTTTTCCGCCAAAATTCCAATCTCTCCGAAACTTGATGATGCTAACCAGGAAGGTAAAGGAACCCGATTTTCGACTATGAACTTATGCATAGATAAGTGTCGGAGGATGCCTTCACACTCATATATCTAATCAGCAAAATAGAGTTCGATCAATATTCCACGCAAAAACTGTTGACAAAATCCATAGTAATTTCAACAATGCCATAGAGACTCCAATGGATGGGACGACTCGTTGAAAACGGGTGCCGAAAGTATGGAATATCATACGTCTCTCGGCTCTATTGTATCAGTCACTGTCGCACTCAATCGGAAGACGGTTTGAGTCATCCGAAATCTTCATTGACAACTCACGTCTCATAATTACGTCATGACCTAACTTCAGAAGGTGACAGCCAGAAAAATGTTATATTTTTGTTATTATATTATGTGGTTTTCAGCATGTATATTATATGTATTTGTATATAAATGTATGTATATTATATGTATGTATATTGTGTGTATATTATATGTATTATAATACCTATAATTACAGGTATGTAGCATGTATATTTATATTTCAAGTACGTGATAGCTTTCCCACGCTTTTACCCGAACTATTTTTTACTCTCCTCACTCACTGATTGAAACATGTGTTAAGGAAAGTAGGTACAGCAATAAATTTTTTTTGGGTACCTTGAAAATTTGAGTTTGAGTAATTGCCATAAGTTTATGCTTCGGACACACCGAGTTCAACAAAACCTCTGGGAAAATCGCCGGATACTCAAAAACGGCCGAAGGAAACCTCAAATACTTCAATGATAAATTTTTTCCCCAAAATATCCTCGAGTTTCATCAAATCCTTTAGCTGCCAAATAGAACTTCTCACTTGTGCCAAAAATTACGATTTATATAATAAATAAATAAATATAATAAATAATAAATATAATATTATTATGTGATTCAAATTTTTGTATTGGAGCAATACCTATGGCCTGTGTGGAGGGAAACGCCAATTGTTTTAGCAAATATATTTGAATACCATAATATTAGAAACAAAACGAACAATTTTGAAAACACATAGGTAATGTTAGCGCAATAGTTAGTTTTCTAAATCCTGACGCTGAACATTTTAGCAGGTATGGTAAATACCTATTACAAAACACGAACATGGCTATAGTATAAGTATCTTTCTTTCAATTAGTTCCCTCGTGGAAAGCATACAATCCCACCATACTACTTATGGCAAGGATCCAACGACCCTAGTTGTCGTCAATGTGGCATAGATGAAGAGGCTACGTAGCCGAGTGGGATGTAGGTAGAACGAAACATCCTGTATCCGAACGAAGGTAGCGAGCCAACTATTCACCAAGCTAAGCTTACATGTGCGGACGGGCTAATCTAATATTTCCCTTCCAATTTTCAGTGGGGCCGGTGCTATAAATCGAACGTCCCTTTTCTGACGAAGAAAACCGTAGACCATCTGAGATTGACACTTCTTGGTTACAGCTGGAATGATTAATCCGTACCATCTGGAATATTTGACTCACCTTTCCAGCCGACTTTGCAGATCCTGTTGACTTTCACGGTAACCATAATTGGCTGCGATTGTTTCATGCCGCAATCGTAAGCCACGACCGACAAGATGTGATTATGGCTCCTTTCGTAGTCCAATGGTTCCGTGTTTCTGATCGTACCTGGAACAAAACCATTAATCGCATTTATTTTAATGTTGCAGACCGTGGGTTTCAAACGGGATGAAATGGTTTCCAGCTCGTTTGGAAGCAGAATATCACGGCCTAAATAAAGACGTGGGATTAACGAACTAGAGGCTTTGGGGTGATTTCAGCATCACGGGGATCTCTGCTTGAATTGTGCTTGCCTACTATAAACGGATTTTGTATTCGAAAACGGAGAAATACAGTTGAAAGCAAAGCCTTTTGAACAACATTTTGAATTCCACCGAAAAAATTGTTCTTGGTGTGGTACCTATCAGATCCAAAAACGAACATTTCCATACACCCCGTATTACCCGTCACTTTAATTATTCCAGAATCCTATATTGACTAGCAACTTCAAAAGTGGCGCATCAACACTCACCTTCACTATCAATCGTGAACGGTTGGTCCGTCGTCAGGATTTCGTACTTGCAAATGTCGCCGTACTTGGGCGTGCAATCTCTGTCGGTCGCTTCCACTCGAACGATCTCCGAGTACAGGCGCCCTTCGTCCACTTGGCAGACGTAGGACGGCTCCAGGAAGGCCGGCGCGTATTCGTTGATGTCGACCACCGTGATATGTACTGTTGCACTGCAAGCATAGAAACGAGTGTACCTACCTATGGCAGCATGATGTCGAACTTTGGCAATATCAAATCATGTTTCTGATCGATTATCAACAGCGGCAAACCTGATTTCCTCAAATATCGAAAGTCATAATAACCCTACTCATAATTCCAACGATAATAGCATTGCCGAGTCAGAGGATTTTCCAAACCGAATTGAGAAGTTTCCAATCAATTTGAAAAGTCAAACTTTGTCGTAAATTCAAAATTATGCATGGTGTTCAACCTTGAGATTATCAATCTTGTTTGAGTAATTTTCTACAGTTTTCGTCCAAATAACATTTTTTGTGAACCCAAGAAAGAAATTAACTTTTCGAAGTTTTTTCGTTTATGTAATTTTTCAGCAAAATAGCCATAAGTTTCTTCTAATTTCGGAGTAATCACGAAAATGAGGATACCGCTGAAAAGACCGTTGAATTTCTCATCGCATAACTTTAGGGTATTTGCAGCTTTAAATAAATCAAGTTAGAAGAGCGAACGATTGCGCCTAAGTCGGGAATCTCCGGTTTTTAAAAATTACCAGTTTTTCAAACTGCGTTTATCACAGGGAAAAATTCCCGGAGTAACTGGCTGAAAATGTACGTTTTGCAACGGGTCCTTCAGTATCTTTTTTTCATAGGAAAAATCAGCGTTTGTTTTTGCTAAGATTGCCAGGACGAGTTTCTCTGTAATTACCATGGTATAATCAACACTATCAAAAATAATTAATCAAGCCTTTTGACAGCGCTTGCTTGCTAGACTGCGGGCCACTTTCACCAAAAAATGTACGACAACTCCTTCCCCCCAAAAAACCCCGGACGGCGGACGGCGTACTGCGGACGGCGGACGGACAAAAAATGTTTATTGCAGATTCGGATTCTACACCACCCCTTGAAACAAATTTTCAGGGGGTGTTGAAAAATTTTTTCCTGACCGATTACAAAGGTTCATTTCTATAGAAAAATGAACCAAAATTGTCACTAGTTATCGTTACTGACTAGTTGGTTGCTTTTGGTAGCTTTGTTGATGGATACGTGAGCAACAGTAACTAACAAACTGGTAACTTTAACAAGTGAAAGGAAATTCGGTGAAAGGCCTGAGAAGGAAAAATCCCCATCGGTTTAATTTGACACGCTCATCAGTCGAATCAAGTATTTTTTCCAAGTGGATGAAAAAAAGAAGTATTTGAATATTCATGTAGAATTTTTGTTCTAACTTAACCAGACCGCAATAATTCTCGAAAGTGTTGAAAAGAGTGAAAAACAAAGCTGCAAAGAGCACAAAAAGTGAAACTTACTTTTCCGATTGTTGGCCCGAACATGAAACAGCTGCTATGTCGAACTTGTAGTTCTTTCTCTTCTCGCAATTCAGGGTTTTCTTCGCCCTAAGTTCAGCTTCGCCGTCTCCTTTCAGAATAATCTGGAACAATGGAAAATAATATAATTTAGAAGTTGTCCAAATATTTTTTTCTAAATTGTTCTCCTTAAGGGTAAAGTCAGTTGACAAAATTGAAGACTCTAAGATGAGTTTACAACGCAATCAATATTTCCAGGAGGTAATGAATAGCTGATCGAATTCAAGAAGTTGCCAAGAGGAGGTAAAGATTGGAAAGAAAAGGCAGATAAATGGAGAATAGAGAACGCCACAAACCTCTCACTCGTGATTAATGCATGATATTAACCATAATAATACGGATTATAAGTACTTTGTAAGTTGTATTTATACGGTTTGCAGCACTCGGATGATCAATAGCTAGAAAACTACCATTTCGTCTGTCAGTTTGAAAAATGAAGAAATCAAGATATCAAGTGGACGGTTCAGGATCAATCACCATGGTTCTTAATGGTTCTCCTGTGGTTGGCCGTGCTTTTCCCCCACCGAGCTCAATTTTTATCGCAACTTATTGCCGAGCTACGATCATCAATCTTTCGGATCCGGAAAAAAAGGACGGCGCATGGGATCCGATCATAAGGGAGATAGTGGAGCCAATGTAGGATGCTACAAGACTATAGATGGCGCTCACTCGCCGGATTGGAAATAAGGATGTACGACCGCGGCCGGAAGTGAAACTTTATGGCGTAGAAAAGATTAACGATCAGCTAATACTCTACCGAAGTATTTACTTCCTATACCTCCACCTAACTGTGTACTATTTCAGACATTGCGCGCCCCAGTGGATTTATTGTTGCAAGTTTCAGGGATCGTGTGGGCCGGTTGAAGTGCTAGTCGCGAGTCCGATGGCTGTGCCGAGGAAAAAAATCATGCCGTAAATTTCTGCCTCCGAGCATGGTGGACATGGCGTTTTTTATAAAATGGCGTATTATTTCACCCCCGGTAGGTACCCAAAACTAATGTTCCTAAACTTATCCTTAACGGAGGTGCCTTCAATAACTGAACAATTATTGTTCTATGATGTTCAAGTGAGGAGTGGGAAGGGTCGTATGATAACTACAGTTTCCTCATCATCTCAAAAATTGCCATAAAAAGCAGCTTTTTTTAAATTGCATTTTTTATTTTTTTTACTTCTTAGCTTTTCATGCCTCATTTGGGAATCAGTTGTATTTTTTTGTTAAAATGTTTTAATCGAAAACCACAGAGTCGGAGTAGTTCCGGGCGTGCCCTGCCACACTCAAAGAGAGAGTCGAAACTAGTTTCATTGCTCATAAAGCTCCTGGATGAACCACGGTGAGCAGGTGCCAAAATAAGGAATCTAGTGACGCATCCTTTCACGTTGCTAACAGCCCATCGGGTAACTACGGTACCTTGACTGAGAATAATGTGAAAAGTCGGGTGTTATCTGGCGATACAACTTCTAGCAAAAGGGTCAACATCGGGATTCTCGGCTGGAACAGGGTTGAAACTTATCCTTTCGGAGGAGAAACGAAGGCTTAGACGAGGATCAGGATCCATGCGAGGACGTGATCAGATTCTGGGGTGAACGGTAATGTATATCCGTTTAGAACAATGGGAAATACGGTTGCGGCTTTTCCCGTGTTATTACCAAATAACCTTTCCATAAGCTGACCGAGTCTTTAAACAATACTCGGCTTGAATCAACGCAATATTCAAGTGTGGAGCAAAGAAGACACGTTCGCCTAATTTTTTCAAATTTTATGTGCTATCTTTTGGATGATTAGGTATACCTAACGCTAATTAGCATACTTTCATTTACTTTGTGAATAAAAAGGGTAAAAAAACTCTTGAAAATAAGCAGAAAGGGATTTTTTTGGATTCCTCGGATAATTTTCAGCGCATCTACGAAAAACATACCTACAGGAAGTTTTTCAGCTCCGAAATCAAAATAGATCTCCGGTACATTGTATACAGTGTAGGACTTCTTGAGTCGGAAAATCGGGACCGGCTCAAAGGGCAAAAAATACGGTTTGAATTTTTCCTCCGGATTTCCCCTCATCTGTTTTCATCGGCATTGCATTGTAATGGCCCCCAGGTGGGTAGTGCTTACCGGTTATTATCCCGGCTGTGTGCGGGCAGTGCCGACGGAAAGATTCAATGCGAAAATACCAAGAACCGGAGAGAGCTTTGGAGCGCGGTGTAGTTCCGCTTATACTCCATGGGACGGCTTCGTAGTCAGCCCAGACGCAAAAGAAAAGGGCTTCTATCCGCTGTTCTCCTTTCGGCAAAAACCCTTTATAGGATGGATAAAAAGCGGATTTACCCCCTCCTCTCAGCCCCCTTTCGTTTAGAACAACCTTTGGCGAGGCCAGAGGGGAACAAGGACTTAGGATAAGTATAGTAGAAAAAGTAAAGTCTTTCGGGTCGGATGGGCTGAAGAAAGTTCTTTCCAAAAAGAGTTTCCAGAGCATAAGATCCAGGGCCGTTATGAATTTGTTCGACTAATTTCGCTAAAAGAGGAGATTCGAGTCGAGGCGGCATTATAATTCTGCGGCGCTCCTTCCTCGTCTGAACTCCGCCTCAGCCGCCGTATTTTCGAACGTTTATTCGTACTAGGGAACCCGGTTGGGTCTGACGGGTGTCTGTCCGTGTCTGTCGAGATCGGCTGGTGAGTGCAGCATGTAGGTAGTCGAGAAACAGACGCGTCCGATCGGGAGTGCGAGAATTGTGTCACATATCTCTCCGACTACCCCAACAATAAAACACGAGGCAAACATTCGATTCCAGAGGAATCAGAATTTGGCCCGCCCTCCGGCTTGTTTACACAGCGGCATGCACATCGGTCAAATTCTCACCAGCTGGGTCGAGATATATTCTTGTGAATTGCAAACCACTCTTGCAAAACACTCCACTGGGGTGTGGAAAAAGAAATTGGATTTGTAAAATTTAGTGAAAAAATTTTTAATTTGGACTGTCCCAGAATGTTTGAAGGGTATATGAAATAGTTCCCTGGGAATATTGCCAAAAGTCTAAAAAAATCCAAAAAATATAAATTTCCCGTAAAAATGGGTGAGTCCTTCAATGTTTGATGGATGATGTCTAAATGTTTGAACAAAACCTGAATATAAACAGGTAGGTACCCGGAATTTTGAGCATCGCTGAAAATTGACTCAAAATCAAATACCTACAGAGAATTCACCTTCAGATGGTACACCTTTTCCCTGAAAGTTGCAGAAATGGTTGCCATAACATCATTATTTCCTTTACAAACTTCGATCTGAGTTCTATGGAAAGGACGTAAATTTTGAACTATCCAGTGATAACAGTCAGTGTGTAGAGTGGTAGAATATAAATAGAACTATCGATATAATATAGCAATTTATCAATATCTATTGGACGGTATAGGAGGCCATAAAACACATCTGGGCCCCGATAGCGGTCTCATCCAATTCTCCAGCTTTGGTGGTCGATTTTAATATTTAAAACGCTCCCCCCCCCCATCATCCTCAGTTTGCTGCTGTTTAGCATCGTAAATTATTCACGGGTGCTAATTGCCGGGTACTCCTTCCTTCCAGTAGGACACCCTTCGCTCGGGGGTAATCTGATACGTGGAGGTAAAGCTAGAATTACCCCACGCCCTAACGTTCGGTGCTATTTTGCAAAACTGATTCCACCAATGATAATCCGTTCCGTTCTGGCGTTATCTTCACGTGCTCCGCCGAGGAATCAAACATGGCAACTCAATTTATTAGTCCGCTTAACAAATTATCAATAATAGCGATCCAGATCGGCTAACTCGAACAAGTTCTGGAGGAACTAGTAGTGAATGCCACTGAAAGTGAAATCCAAGGCGAAATCGTAGAACCCGATCTGAATGGGGTTTCACATCCATCTGACGTACTTTATACGTATATATATATATATAATACCTACTTAAAAGTTATCAAATTTCAGGATGACCTGCCCATTCATTCCGCTTTTCAAATTCAACACACACAGCAATTCAAGTTTTGGAAGAACCATACTGAAAATTGAAAGTTAAAAGAGTTTCAACTCTTTCACTAAAAAAAATCCAATTCTTCTTCAAATGCTAGAAAACGTCACTGAAGGGTCAATTCCCATCTTTCCAAGTAACAGACCACCCACCAGTATATAGAGGTACAATGGGAGGATAATTAATATTCCTATTACAACTGTGACGTTGAATAGCTTACAAGGGCACCTTGCAATTTCAAGATGACACCGCATTGTCGTCCTACAACAATGGCTTCCCTACCCCATTCCTTACCTCCAGTTCAACCGAGTCAACGACGATGGACTTCTAAAGGTAATTTACGCAACCCCATAAATAAATTATCGTTTAGCGTCTCCCCAGTCGGTTAATCAACTCTAATTAGGCCGTAAACCTTCCTTGACAGATTGTACAGAAGGGTTTTCAGATGTTCCAATAAATGGCAATTACCAATGTTCAGGCTAACCACAAACGTGTAAGTGGCGACTCGTGATTATCCATCAGCGGCAATTTCCAAATAAAAATGGAAATTTTTAAATAACATATTTAAAAAGTAAATGGAATCATTGTATTATGCAAGATATACGGGTCCCAAAATTGCTGTGAGCGTACTAGGCTCAAAAATACTTATAAATAATTCGTCCCAAAATCGAAAATCGGAACAGAGCTTCTGTAAAAACGTTTGCTTATACACGTTTACTCAGAATCGCTTCCTGACCAAGTGTCAGTGTGCCCGTCTGTGGCCATTTTCAAAAATTTGGTAAACCAGCGTATAAATGTCCCTTTTAGCTTCGTGAACTCTGTTCACTCATCCCTCTTTTTACAATTTGAGCGTTTTTAAGTCCAGGAATTTAATTTTCCTGAACGGTTTCCAAGTTCAAAAACAGTTCAGATTTATTTCCCATGCGACCAATTTCAGAGCAAGTTAACTAGACCAACGATTCCACGAGCTTCTGCGGAATAATCACCGCTGATTATTTCGTAGAAACGATCACAGGTGACTTTGAGGTTTTCCTTAGCTGTTGACGAACTTGTTTGCAGTTGATTAGTTTGGCTTGTCAGTAATTAAAATCTACAGCTTCCTGGAAATTGAGCGAAATGAATTCACTTCGCTCTAACGCTGAATTGATTAACGCCCATTTTGGTAGTAAAATGCCATGAATGCTCGACATTAGTCTCTGGAAAATATGACAGACGTACGACTGTTATGATGATTTTCAATAATCCGCCCTAATCGCTGTAATTTGCAAAAAAACATTGTTTTGAGAGAATATTTTCTAGGACATTTTTAGGTTTAGGACAATGATTGTAATTATTACAATGTGTACTTCCTACTCTGTAAAAATATGGAAGGAGCAAACCAAAACCTCAAAATTCGAGTTCAGATCCACCACCGGAATTTCCACTTCTTAGATGTTCAACGAGTTTCTGTTTTTCTCCAGATAACTTCAGGTTGAGATGGAATATTCACCATGTAACAGCATCCAACTCTTCGCAACGGAGAGCTTTTCATTTACAGTTCGTAATTAACAGATGAAAGGAACGAATGCGGGCTCGTCACAGCAATAGAAAGAAAGGCGTCTAAAAATGAAATCTCTCTGATTGTTTCAGCCGGCGATATTTTTCCGATGACGGTACACATACCCGCATGCATGTGCCATGTATTTCTTCAGGTAACATGACTGGAACCAGAGTGGCGTTGATAACAATTGGAACCCCATATTTCTGTTTCAAATGGCAAACGAGATTTTATCGATCGAATACATGATTTTAACTCACAGGTGATGTAAGTATTCTAACCGCAAAAAGCGGAATTGACAAATTTTTAAGGCGGAAAAACCTGAAGTGCTCAGATTTGATAGATGTTGGTACAGCGAGTTATTGAAGTTCAGATGAAAAACAGACATTTTAGCGGACGAAATTTGAGAAAATGATGGGAATAATATTCTAATAATATGTTCATAACATAGGTAATATACATAATGATGCTTATTATTTTTCATAGTACTATACTATAACAAAACAGTAGATAAGATAGCATAATATAGCATTATAGAACATAATATATCATAATATAACATAATATAGCATAATATAGCATAATACAGCATGATACAGCATAATATACCATAATATAACATAATATAACATAATATAGCATAATATAGCATAATACAGCATGATACAGCATAATATACCATAATATATAAGGTGACCAGACGTCCCGCGTTGGGCGGGACAGTCCCGATTTGGAGGGTTGTGTCCCGGTGTCCCCACGATCTCGTAGGGGACGGCCAAATGTCCCGCTTCAAGGGAAAAGCATGCTTTGGGAAGGCATCCTCTAAAAAATTAGGTACCTACCTACCTATGTAAGTACGAGGTACCTACTCGATGACCGCTAGATCCAGTGTTGTACGTACGAGGTCCTCAACTTCGACGACCGCTAGTTCTTCGAGTTCAAAGTTGAAAAAACTAACTTCGTCAAACTCAACTTGCAAACTCAACTTCGAGATCAAACTCAACTTCGAGATCAAACTCAACTTTGAGATCAAACTCAACTTCGAGATCAAAGTCAACTTTGAGATCAAACTCAACTTCGAGATCAAACTCAACTTTGAGATCAAACTCAACTTCGAGATCAAAGTCAACTTTGAGATCAAACTCAACTTCGAGATCAAAGTCAACTTTGAGATCAAACTCAACTTCGAGATCAAAGTCAACTTCGAGATCAAACTCAACTTTGAGATCAAACTCAACTTCGAGATCAAAGTCAACTTCGAGATCAAACTCAACTTTGAGATCAAACTCAACTTCGAGATCAAACTCAACTTTGAGATCAAACTCAACTTTGAGATCAAACTCAACTTTGAGATCAAACTCAACTTCAAGATCAAAGTCAACTTCGAGATCAAAGTCAACTTCGAGATCAAACTCAACTTCGAGATCAAAGTCAACTTCAAGATCAAACTCAACTTTGAGATCAACGTCAACTTCGAGATCAAACTCAACTTCGAGATCAAACTCAACTTCGAGATCAAACTCAACTTTGAGATCAAACTCAACTTCGAGATCAAAGTCAACTTTGAGATCAAACTCAACTTCGAGATCAATAGGATTGACTTCGAGATAGGATTGTTCTCGCACCTTGTTAGTACACATTATCATGAATTCCTAGATTTTAGGCTTCGCATACAGAGGAAGAAACCCTGCTTAGCCGATAAGAAGGGATTTAAAACGATCCCTCCAGGTATTTCTTTCAGACCACACAACGGCAGATTGAGGACAAACAAGAAGCGTAGGCAGTACAGGCGTAAAAGGGATCGGCACCTGCACCTGCACAGATAGGGACGAGCAGGTGCTTCCCGGGCCGGAAGCTGAGATTTTATACCGCCATCGCAACATTCGGTGTCGGAATTCTCCGACAAGGAGATAGCAGATCCTCTTACCCGATAAGACGGCAATTTAACGAATATTGGGCCGATTTGAAACACGAACTGGAACTCAATCTCATACTGAAAATGAAACTTAAATTGAAACTCGAAATGGAACTCTAACTGAAATTCAAACTGAAACATGAACTCAAAATGAAAATCAATTTCAAACTGAAACTCGAAATGGAATTGAAACTGAAACTTAAACTGAAACTCATGCTCGATTTGAAACAAGAACTGGAATTCAAACTCGAACTTAAACACAAACTTGAATTTAAACTCAAACTGAGTCTTAGTTTGAGTTTGAATTTTGATTTGAGTTTGAGTTTTAGATTGAGTTTGAGTTTCATTTTATGTTTGACTTGGAGTTTAAATCTGAGTTTGAATCCCAGTTCGAGTTTACAATCGCGTTAAAGTTTCTATTTCAGTTTGAATTGCAGTTCGAGTTTCAGATTGACTTTTAGTTAAAGTTTGAATTTCAGTTTGTGGTCCATCACATTTTCAGTTCAAGTTCGAGATTTAGATTGAGTTAGAGTATCATTCTCAGATTGAATTTCCATTTTAATTAAGTTTGAGTTTCAGGTTCACATTAAGTTAAGGTTCCGTTTGAATTTCATTTTAATCTTCAGTTTCAATTCAAGTTTGACTTTCGCCACAAAATCAGTCAGTCAGTCAGTCAAGTCAGGTTCAAAATTTCAAGTACCACATCAAACGAAGCACTGTGAGTTATCCGCGCCAGAGCCGATATTGCGGTCCTGCAGGTAAAAGCCGCCCGGCGGTGAAACATTAGTTCGAAGCCGCACTTTTCCAACGCGCCACTTTATCGGAACTCGGCCGATAAGTTGCCGGGCCAATTTAATCCGGAATGATGGAGCAGTTGTCAGAAGTTGGTCGACTGAGTCGCGACGTATAAATTACTCAACCGCCAATCGATCAGCGAGCGGCGCGGAGGCTGGCAACCGCCAGACCGCACGTCTGCGTGGTGCGTACGTTGCCGCCTAAGCACGAGCGATAATTCTTGCGGAACGGCTTAGGAAGTCATACTAGACCGTTTCGGCTGTAATAAATCGTTCGATGTATCTTCAATCAGAGTCGTGTACGTTTGTGTAATTCTTCCTGTTCGTACGCCTATCGGAAAATAACTCTTTTGGCTCATGATGCTCAATTATTCTGTTCTGCGTTCTGTTAGGAGATTAGCTGGAATATCGTACGCTAATTTTAAAATTCCTCAACGATGGCCAGTTGTAGTAGGGAATTTCCCAGTTTCCCAATATGGGAAAACGGTAAAAGGTAAACTGGAATCCGATACCGCCGAGCAAAATACACAGCGGTTTCTCACCGTTTATTGTTGCGCGGTCGAATAAGGTGACTCCGCGGTCGAGGCCGAGTCGAATAACCGCGTTTTTGACAAGATGTCGGTTTATCGCGGACGGTGTTTAGCGCAACGGGTGTTTGCGATGCCGGTGTCGGGTTCGCCGAGCGGAGGCCGCCAGGTCGATAAGCTTCGCCGCCGGGCTCGAAAGCCGCCGCTGAGGCCGACTTTCTCCCCGAGCCGAGCGGCCGCTGCTTAGCATCGCTCGCATTTATTCATCGTCGCAATCCGCCGGGACGGAAGGACCGGAATCCGTGAAATGTTGGAAGTCCAAGGGCATCGCGGATTGTCGATATTCGCTGAATGGCTATCCGCGTCGATATTAGAACGGATCGATCGGAAAATATACCTAGCGTTTTTTCTGATTTTTTTCATTTTAAATTTTTTTTGAAAAATAATATCAGAGCATTTGAAGTAATTTTCGAAGTATTGTAATTGTTAGTATTATAGTATTTTATAATATAATTCCATATTATGGAAGTATTGTAATCGCCCTGAAACAAAAATCGGAACGGAGATTTAGGAAAAACTTTCACTTTTACACTTCTACTGAGGGTCGCTTTCATTGGTCTATTATTCAAAAACCATTGACTAATCACTAGCCAACTAATTTCAAGGTGATTTTTTGCTGGATGCGCATACGCAACGTTTCCAAGAAATTTGTGGCCAAGAGATTTTTCAATGATTTTCGGATAATCGACTATTGATAAAGAAGCCCTCAGAATCTCTTCCTGAACAAGTGTCTGTGTGTCCGGCTGTAGTGATTTTCAAAAATTGCTGTATCTCCCACAATTCCCAACATTTTTTCGAATTTCTCGAACTGGAATGTTCGTCTCGATGAGGCCTATCACTATACATAATGAATGTTAATGAGGATCTTTTTAAAATTTTTGAAACCTCTTCTTTTGGGAATAGATAAATGTATTTTTTTAACGGATTGGGAAGAAAACTCTGGAAAAATTCCTTTTCTGAAACTTTCCCGACGAATTTTCCATTCGATAATCATTTTTCGAATGGAGGAAACTAATTAAATAACATCCATTAATATAATGCAGATATAAACTTCCACCCAACTTACTTTTTGAAACCGTTGAACTTCGTATTGAAGGCGGCAAAGTTCGACGGAATAACTAACGGCGAACAATCCATCGCTTTGTATCGATTATCCGAATTCAGCTACCTACAAAGTTTAAAGGGGACAAAATGATCGAGCTTAATCAGTACAACTTGGGATGTTCTCTTTCAAAATCCCATCCTTCGCTGTTAGGGAAGGAAGGACATTTATAAAGGAACAACACAGTCCACTGAACTCTCAATAACGAATTGCTAAGCTCGTTTTTCGGAAGTTTCTTTCGAATTCTTTCCTCTCCCTCGTCCTCGGTCGACTTCCAGGAACCCCGGGAGGATTTACACGACGAACAGAGACTAACTCCTTAAACGCTCGGTTAATATTGGATGGACCTTGCCAACTTTATCGCCAGTAATTCAACTTCCTCCCCGGGACTCCCTCAGGCTCTCCTCAACTAGCTAAATGCAACCTTCAATTTTCATTATTTGCTTCTGAATATGAAGTCGTGCGAAAGTTTTTGAATCAAGTTCAAAAATCTCGGCCTCTGAATAATTGGAAAAAGTGCCTCGAAAATTTACGGCGATTCGCGGAGAAAAAAGTCTCCGAAAGGCGTTTTTTAACTAGATTAACCGCAGCAGTTCAGAGCGAATGTAATTTTGTGGAAGAGAAGGATAGAAGATAGCTTCGTGGCTTACAATAAATGCAATTCCCTGCAACTTTTATTCCGAGGAATATTTACTTCCATATTTACAGAGTAAATGGAAGTACCTATTGGAATCGTCCTAAAATCGAGAATCGGAACGGAGCTTCAGAAAAAACTTTTTCTTATACACATTTACTCAGAATCACTTCCCGAACAAGTGTCTGTGTGTCCGTCTGTCCGTGTGTCCGCCTGTCCATCTGTGGTCATTTACAAAAATGGCCATAGCTCCCTCAATGCTCAACCTTTTTTCAAATTTCTTGAACTGAAATGTTTGTCTCGGCAAGACCTAACACCCTGTTTAATCGGAATTTGGATAACGCACAGTACTTCCGCTATATTTGCATTTTTAGTGTTTTCTATTTTATTTTTTTCCGGCCACAAAAATGAACCGATTTGAGCGTTCTTGGTCTTAAAATCTTTGTTTTACCTTGCAGAATATGTGGATATTTTTATATTCCGATAATGTGGCGTACTTTTTTTTTGGGCGAATTTTAAAATTTGAATAGTGAATTTTTGCAAATTTTTGACCTAAACACCATTAAAGCAGTCAAAATATGATAAAATTGTGTCACAATTTTACGTTTCAAAATATGGAAGTATTGTGTGTTATCTACGCACCACTGGTTTTTTGTTAAGATGGGCCGCGTAGAGGCTCTGAAACATGAGCGTGACCCATTTTTCAGCCGATTCGGGGTCAAATTTCCAACTTTTAACGTTCCATGGTGGCCGAAAGGCTGGCCCAATTGTAACGTTCCAGGTACCCATTCGACGCAGAATTTTATGCTCTTTAATTTTGGTACTGATAAAATTTCCTGTAAGATGTATCCTCTATGAGATATAAGCAAAAAACTGAAACAAGTGCCATGACATCGCGGTTTTTTGGGCACCACAGATTTAACTGTAGAATCAATAGGAGAATGGACGATATCATTAGACCTTTGACTACCCTTGCCTCACGTGATAGCTCACAAAAACGCATGTTCCTGCAGGTATCCAAATTTTTCAGGATTCAAACTTGAATTGCTCCATGACATCGAAGGAGGATCGCAAATTCGACCACTGAAAAGCTGATTTAATGGGCGAGTTTTTCGGAAATTCGGTAACGATAGATGGGGTTTTTAAGAACAAAACGTGGTTTTCCTTTAGAAAAAAAAAAAAAACTTTAAAAAATCGTGGTTTTACGTCCGACGTCCCAAAGCTCCATCCTCCTACGTTCTGGTTTGACGCAGCATCGTTCAATTTACATAGTCCGCTAGTACAGCGTCCAGTTTAAACAGATCAAAGAGGATTTCATCAACGTTTTGATCGTATTTCGATGTAATGTTAGCAGTAAACATCCCTCGTCAACAGCGTGGCCCGAAGCGTAAACATGGCGATTATGACGAGGATGACACGGCAAACAAAACCGACATTTCGGCCCTGATGGACGTTCCGTGTCATTTGTTTCGTCTCTGGAGGATGACCCTACGATGTAACGGCCGTTTAGAATCGGTTACATAGGTCGTTAATTTCCAAGGTGTCAACAAGCGTAGCAGAACAGCAGAGGCGGAATGGCCTCTCAAACGCGTAAATTCTGCCTTCGAATAATGAGTATGGCCGACCGCTTTTCCTTGAATTTCCCAACAAGCGCCGAAACAAAATGCCGTTTTTCGGGAAAGCCGCGAACGATTGTCGCATTGGTGGAAACAACACAATTACCACATCCGAGATGTTTCGAATTTTGTAATAAATTCAATCGAATACTTTCAGAATTATTGTTCCACCTCATCCGTATGAAAGTATTGTTTCCAGCATGAAGGAGCCGTCTAGAGAAAGTTCAATACGATAACAAAAATGCAGGAAATTTCATGAAGAAGAAGAATCTGTTATCTTCCAACCTTCCATTAGTGTTTGCAAATTTTAAGCGAATAACTTTAAAAAAATTAAAATTTTTTCAAAAATCAGAAATTATTACAAAAATCAAATTTTGAAAAACTTTCAAATACACCAAAATGTAGGAAATTCAACTGGCAGCAACAAATCCTATCCCTGGTCAAAACAAAGTTTAAGCCTCATAAAGGCTCATAGCCTCATAAAAAGGCCAAAAACCAAAAAAAAAAATTTCCAAAAATGAAGATTTAGGCACTTTTTTTAATAACAAACTTTATTTTTAGGTTAAAGTTCAACAATTGATGATTTTTCCAGCAACACATTCCAAACAAAATTCTCCCTTACCCAAACCGTATACGTCCTCCTCCTTTTTGATTTATCCCGCTTTTTAGAGGAGAAATGGACGTTTGAGTGCAGAAATATCGCTTTTTGCAAAGTCCAAACCTTTCGAGTTTTTGAGAAAATTCACGCTGGATCCACGGGTGACCCATTCTATCGTTCACGGACCTTCTAATAAAACTTTTAACGAAAAAACACCCCATTTTTTTCTCAGTCCAGGTGTTGAGGGCGCGGCTACTTGGGGAAATATATCGAACGGCATCGGGTTACCCCGGAATAAAAATGGCGAATTTTCTAAAAGGGGAAAATCCCCCTTAACCCTTTACATATTCTTGCGGGGTAATTAATCGTAGGGTGCACTCACCGCTTTGACCCCCAGATTTGGTTTCCCGGACCCGAAAAGTCCCATTAAATGAAGAGAGGGCTCGCACCGTGTGTGAATAAATTCACGGTTTTTTTAACCGAGGAAAAGGTGACCTGGAAGTGCCTCCGGTTTCGGTGAAGGACACTTTTTTCTCGGGGATGAAATCGACTCTTTTTCAAGAAGAAAATCCTCACGTATTTTTTCAATTTAGAAAAAATTTAACGGATTTGTTTTTTTATTCAGAAGATAGGTACCTAACTGGTGCAATGGCAGGCAAGAATTTGCAATAAAACCGGGCACCAGATCAGATAGATACCTCGATAAGGAACGATTTCGGGGAAAACCTATAAGACGCGATAATCGTTCTCTACTGCTGAGGTAAAAAAATTGCATCAGGTAATGTTTACCACCACGATTTTAAATTATTTCCTGTTTCGTTCGGAATTATCAACATAATGCTTCATCCTATAACCAGCCGGTGCTGTCGGCTGATCGGAAGTCAAGAGAACACGTCCAAGAAACGATGAAAAATACCGAAGATTCCCTCACGGAACTTGCGTGGCTATTGCGAGCACTTCAGGGCCTGCCCAAGGTTCACTCGACGAAGGGCCACTTGATGAAGGGCGGTTCGAAGGAAGAGCCGCCCAACTGTTGTTGTTAGCCGTCGAAATATCGAAGATAATTAAATTTGTCAAACCGAGAGAGCAAAACTCGTGAAACAATTTACTTTTTTTTATAACGGTAAAAACGGGAAGCGTTGTAGCGTACACACGGTACTTCCATAGCAAAATGTGAATAATATTCAAGTGTATATTATACACTTGGCTCGGAAACTGGAAAAAGTTCGACACGCATGTACAGGGGGCTTTCTTTTACAGGGTGAGAAGAAAATCAAACTGGAAAACTTCTCAACTTGCCCCATTTAATTATACCTTGGAGAGAATACAGATTCTTCTACTTCCCATACTTCCTTGAAGGGGTCGATTTTTTGGCTCATTTACTACAATCTTTGTTCTATGAATTTTTTCGTAAGCCCAAATAAAAGTAGTTTTTGCTGGGTTTGAAATTTTTTCCATGTTTTCGACTTTGTTTTAGTAAAATGGCCGTAATTGCTTTAAGTTTCGAAGTGATTACAAAAATTAGGACACTGATGTTGAATGAAGAAGATTTTAAAGGATAAGTCCGAAAATGAATTGAAAGGAGATTACGAAAACGGAAATCTCTAACAGGTACAGCTGTACCTATAATATATAATAATGCAACATGCTGGGATTGAGAATGACTCAATTCCAAATGCTCATTATGCGAGGCAAATTGCTGCCATGGACTTGCGACTAACGTTTAATTATTATCTCGACAGAATTGTAGTTGAGTAAGTTATTACCACAAACGGGGGGGAAACGTATTAATAAAGTTGTGCGCTGTCACAGGCGGGGAACAATTGTGACGAAAGTCACTAAGATAAACGAAGACCCACGTGTAAGTAAATGGGATACACATGCACAGTGCAGACGAAGCCGGAATGGAATTATGTCGGCATGACATCTCTGTTGTAAAAAGGCAAGGAAAGGAACTGAATAAATTACAACTACAAAGGACACGTACTAACGAAAATATTATAAGATTTCATATTTACCAACGGGGCTGTCCCTCCCCCTGCCCTAGGTGTATTTTTTATTCCTCGAGTCTCCACTTTAATTTTACTCTACAATTAGCATAATCCCGAGAAAATAACACAGGAAATCCACCGCCGGCAAAATACGATATATTTTCCGTAGAAAAAAGACGTTTCATTCCAAGTGACGTTTTCGGCGGGTAATTTAAAACCGCGCAATATCCGCCGGCGAGATTTCTCATTTCGCTCGGCAGACGATGATGCAAAATTTTGATGACCCAGATTGTCGATGCAACAGGCGACGCAAGTTCGACAATATAAAAGATATCAGGGGGAAATAGGAAGGCGAGATTGTTCTTGGGATTTTACCTCAGCTGCTGGGCGTAAGAGGAGAAATATTGAAGTCAAAAGAATGAAACGCTCGCGTTTTATGAATGACGATGCTTTTTTCATAGTGCAGCTGCACTGAACCGATTTTGATCATCCGAAGTTTATTCTTTACGAATAACCTTCCTTGAGAGCATGAATGGAGAAAGATCAAACGTTTAAATGATTTGCATGATATTGGTATCTTTCATGTTTTGACGAGTATATTTCTAATAGAAATCGACACGTATATTTTGACTTCTTCGACCCTCCAAAAATATCAAAAAACACACTACGCGAAATACCACCAACTACAACTCTGTGTTTACTTACCTCCTCGGCTGTAAATACGTATTCTATTCGAACGTAAATTCAAATAGAAATCCTTCTCACCTGAAACAAAAGAAAAAGAACAAATTATTAAAAATGTAGGTTTACGCTAAATAAAATCAAAATATTTATCATGAGAATCTATCGAAGCCAATCTCCATTGAAAACAAGAAGGCACAGGATCCGAGAAGCGAATTGGCTAAGACTCGGCGGGGCGTCTTCCTGTCCTGTCTAGATCACGGTCGATTGAGTTTATCAACTTTTTCTCGAAAAAAGACCAAAGAAGGTCGGAGGGAAGCCGCGAAAGCACCGCAAATAACCAGGAAAGACGAACGCCCGGCCTACAAAACCGTAGACTAGCCTCGCTGAAACGAAATCAGGTGACAGGTCTTTGAAATTCAATTTTCCGAGGAACGGTAAAATCGTTTCGCTCTCAGAGTCAGTTGACAGTGAAAACGGCAGAAATGTCCCCGGGTCGAGATGGGATGGGGAGGGTCCTAAGCGGAAATAAGACTGGCAGAGAAGGATAGGGTAAGAGTTAAGGGAGGCGGGGGTAAGGGTTGGGTTAGGGTAGACTGACTAGGGTATAGTCATCAGGCTGAATACTGGGCCGTGACGAGCGATAAACGGGACGACGGGAAGTTTGTTTAATCAACTTGTTGGGTGTTGACGATTTTTTTCCCTTCTTCGCCGCTTTTTTATAAGCCCCCAGGACGAAGTGACGCCCGAGAAGGGGAAAGTTCCCTTTTACTCAGGTGTATTTATTTCGTAAACAAATAAATCTGCCAGAGGGGACTGAAACGGGATTTTTTGCAGCAGAGGAGCTTTAGGAAACGATTTCGCTTATTCGCCTATTCTGGAACTTCTTTCGAAATTAAAATTTATTTTATTAAGCATACCTAGCAGGTAAATTGAGTAGAATTGATATCGGCAGTAACAGATGTTGGGCGCGATTCCTAAGAAAGCCTTCCTTCCAGCAAGAGAAGCATGCGTCATATTGAGGCTAAACATACATGTATAAGGAGAACTACTCAGCACTGCAAATGGCATTACGGATTGCCAACTCCAGGCCTGAAACTTCACTCTGATAGGGGCCCTTCCGTCTGACCGTATCCCTTCACGGCACCGTATCTAACCTCTGTAGCATATCCTGTGCTGAAAGCACTCCCTTTCAAGAGGGAGAGAGCCACACGGTTATCTCCTTGAATCCTTCAGCACCAGCCTAGAAAATCCTTTCATCTGCCATCATTCTTACCCTTTTCACTTCAATATTAACGGAGAAAATGATAACCCAAAATATAAAACTCGGATCATTGGTATAGCCGACATTTTTTCTTTGCGAACCTCAGAATCACTTTTTCATAAGGTCTGTCTATGCTCCCATGATTATGCATTACCCTATAATCGATGGGTATCATCCTTCTCTACTTACTTCCATGTCATTAAGCACTTTTGGCGTTAAGTTATTTTGTTTCTATTTGCTCATAAAAATGGAACAGTTTCTGGGATTTCAAGGCCTAAAAATCTTCGTCCCAGCTTCAACAGGACATTCTTCATTCCGGCAACTCCTTGCACTCCAATTTTAATAGAGATTTAAGTTCTTTCAATGCATATGATCAAGCATTTAGAACATAGCTGCCAGACAATCAGTCCAAATGTCATAGATCTACCGAAATTTTATGAGCCAAAATATGGGAGAGCTGTCCCCGACCCGTTACAGCATTCAAAAAGAGCTATCTTCCAGGGATTGGAGAGACTCTAGAACTAGAATCAGGTTATATCACGATTTCATACACTATGCATACACAATTTGGGTATTTACGGCTCAAAAAATCTCACATCTGTGTTGGAAGCAGTCAAAAAAGTTTACTACGCCATTCGCAGATTGTAAAATAACTGCGGGCCACCTTGCTACGAAAAGGAGACATTTTATTTGGTAAGTGAACATTATAGTAGACCTCGCACTATTAGAATGAGGTATTTTTATAGACGTCTTTGAGAGATTCTATTGGTTCACACGGAGGCTTAGCCCGAACATCTATAGGGTTGGTCAAACGCCATTTCCTTCAGCCTTCGGGTCTGGAAACCCTCTGATATTGCAGGGACCGACCCTTCAGCACACCACCCCATGCCCCTAGGACTGGTAGTCATTTCCGCGATAACGGCCTCGTATCTCCTCCCAGGACTGTCCTCCCTCAGGACCAAGATATCATAGGCGATGGAGAAGGGCCCTTTTCACGTTCAACCGATCAACGGTGAAATGGCCTGTGAAGTGCAAGGAATAGAAACGGAAATATTGCCAATGTTCGTAGTTTACTATCTTGATGCTCAGCCCAGCTGACACTGGGTTGCAAAAATTCTTTACTAGGTCTCCTTTTCTCAAGATCAAATAAAGTTGATACGGCAAAGATCCGGAGAATATTTTCAGGAGAAGTCCTGAAACCCTTGGAAAATCTCTTGTGTGATGCTCCATCCAAACCTAAATCGAGAAAATATTGAGAGTAGGTGAACAGAGGGTAAATAACAGAGTTATTGCGATGAATTAGGCCAATTGACGCAGAGATTTCGCTGAAACGCTCATCCCAAACATTTTTCAAAAAGGAATTTCTTGCATTAAAATGCGCTACTTTTCGGGACTGATTTCAGTCTTATAAGGAATGAGGATGACATAACCCCAGACTTATGGTGGTACTAAGAACTCCAAGGTAACGCCAGCCTCACTCCTCGGAAATGCCAAAATAATTCCGCCTCCTTTGGGTTCACAGTTGGATCAAAAAACGTAGATAACTATGTGGTAAATGCAGGCATATTGAAACTTCCTTCATTCCCCACGTACCAGGTTTCTCCGGGACAACAAGTGTTTCATAGAATAGAATAGTTTGCACTTATGAGCCTTCCAGGCTTCTAAATTAGGCTATTGCACAAGACGATGCGAGCTTTCACGATCCAAAAGGTCCATGACAAACTGCGTCACCCACTTGCAGATGTTATCTCAAATCTCTGCACGCATGGGGTAAACATGGCATTGATTTGATGCATTGGAGAAAGCTATCATGGCATTATGTGAAAAGGAAATAGCTGAAATAGGTCACGTGGGTAGCCATGCAAATCATTCGCCATTCGTCTTTCAATCATCCAGAGGGAAAGAGCCGATCCATCTTGGTCGGTGCTTCATTCTATCTTCACTGCTGTTCATGGAGTTCAAGCACGAGAACAAGATAAAGACAGAGCCAGATGACACACATGAGAAGCGCGTTTTTCAAGAGATGCACATCAAGCATTGATACTTTGCCGGGGTCGCACAGCTGGTTCCATACAACTTATGACGGATCCTGGGATTTGGGCATTGGACCGATAGATGTGCGCCAGTACGGTGAGGGAATATTACAATAAATTCCTCGAAGAAAACCAAGACATTTCTGAAACTTTGATAAAAGTGCATTTTCCGGTTCTGTGAGTTGCGACTACATACAGAAAGTTCCTATTCGGGGAGGAGCAATCCAGGTGCTAATTTTCATCCTGAAAAAAATCATTGCTACCATGTCATTGTGCCATTTAGATGCAAACGAAAATCTGAATGATATGTTGCACATTGAAAAATACACTCCTTATATTCGTACGTGTGACTCGCCCTCCACCAGACGCTCGTGTGGGAGGTATGCAAGGACGAACGGAATTGTACCAGGCGACTCATGAAATATTCATGTCTGAGGGTCCAAGCCATTGATAGGTCGGGTAGCGGGAAACGATGTGTGACGTCAATGTCGTCTGGAACTGTCGGCAAAAGCTGCGATGGGCTGTTCATTTTGTGTAAAGAAAAGGGATTTATGCAGACCCGAGTAAAATTTCGGAATCTAAGGGAATGATAATCGGGAAAGGATGGAAAGTACGAAACCCCACGACAATGAGAGGGAGAAGAATTTCAAGAGGTCAAATTGAAACGTTTAATTGGATCGTCAAATAAATGTTTTCAAACAGTCCCAAAACAAGATGTTTGGGTACGATGGTTCCAGGCACTCGTGTCTTTAGCTCCATGCTGCGCATTATGGCGCCTACTCATTGGTATGGTGGTGGTGTAGTACGGTGCCTTTCGGCTAAAACTCAACATTTCCAAAGGTCAGGTGGAAAAACTTTGGGGCAATCCAATCACAACTAATCTGATAAAATGTCAATCATAATACTCGGGCGTTTTTATTCATTAGATAACATTATTTACAACCGTATTAATCGCTTGAATAATATTCTATTTTTGAACTTTATAAAGAGCGTATCTTCTCTCTAGCATGAAGTTGATTAAATGTCTACAGCAAGAAACAACCAGTGGTGCGTAGATAACACACAATACTTCCATATTTTGAAACGTAAAATTGTGACACAATTTGATCATATTTTGACTGCTTTTGAAAGTGTTTAGGTCAAAAATATCAAAAAATTCAGTATTAAAATTTTAAAATTCGCGTAAAATGAAAAAACGCCACATTTTCGGAGTGTAAAAAATATCCACATATTCTGCAAGGTAAAACGAAGATTTTGAGACCAAGAACGCTCAAATCGGTTCATTTTTGCGGCCGGAAAAAAATAAAATAGAAAACACTAAAAATGCAAATATATCGGAAGTTCTGTGCGTTATCCAAATTTCGATTGAACAGGGTGTTAGGTCTTACCGAGACGCACATTTCAGTTCAAGAAATTTGAAAAAAGGTTGAGAATTGAGGGAGTTATGGTCATTTTTGTAAATGACCACAGACGGACAGACGGACTAACGGACACACGGACTAACGGACACACGGACTAACGGACTAACGGACACACGGACACACGGACACACGGACACACAGACACTTGTTCAGGAAGTGATTCTGAGTTAATGTGTATAAGAAAAAGTTTTTTCTGAAGCTCCGTTCCGATTCTCGATTTTAGGACGATCACAATACTTCCATTTACTCTGTAAATATGGAAGTAAAAAGGCCCGCGTCTTTTAAAATGAAATATATGACGGGAAACCTCCAGGGGTTGCTGGGGAGGTGATAACAAACTGAGGCAAACGGAGGAGCACGAATGGGCGAGCGGTTAGTGGATATAGGAGCGAAAGAAAGAACAGTTCCATCACAAGAAAGACTTTCTCAAGTTACACTGAGCTCCGACAACAGAACGTCAGCCATGCGCTATGTCTTCCTACTGGAGCTTTGCCTCCCCTAGACTTTTTTCTTCCTTCGCCCAACAGACGTGGGGAGAGAAAATACGAAATACTTCACTGGGGGGTGGGGTTTGTTGACAGGATGCGTGACTCGACCGGCTGAGATATGATGGTGACCAGGAAGTATAGCAGTTCATGGACAGCCTATGGGCAGAGGAGAAAAAGCCTGAACAAAATGAAATTGCCATCCCAAGTTGTTGGGTGAGGACAAAATATGAGAGAGGAAAGAAAAGTTCTCTTGATTAATGTATTGTTAGCTGAAGCGCTTTTGCCTGTATGGTGATACGATGGTGAATCTGGATTTTCAGTGGAATTTCTCTCTGAACTCAGCGCCTCTCTCAACCCGGAGGTTTGTTCGGTACCATTTCTGAGTTCCAACAATTAAACTTCTCGATTTCATAAAAACACAAAACTAACTATACAGGGAAAAATATTCTTGAAGGGAACATTAACATAAATGAAGGTAATGTGGTTGAACCTACCCATCATACAAGCTCCATCCTTTAGGATAACTTACCCAATCTATTCCAAAAAGACTACGTTGAACGATAGAATCTGGATGCTTCATGATTTATTCTCCGAATAAGACCCTCCGAGGTAGACGAAAAGTCCAATCTACCGTACGACCCAAAACTGAGATACGCCTGTCCCAGAAAACACAACGACCTTTATTTATTACGATATTCGATCATCCTCCCAATTATGAGAAAACACCTGGAAAACAATGTCGTTTCGACTTTCCGGAGAATATTCGATGAACATCTCGTACCTTGGGAGCGCTGGAATGTCAGATTGATGGCAACGCGGGATTCGGCTTGAAAAATCCCGAAGGAACTGAGCATTTCCTCCTTCTCCCTCCGAAAGGCGACCTATTCAGCTTGAAAGGCGAAGTTTACTTGCGTCAATCACTAGGAATTGAGTCGGTCTCCAGCATTGAACCAACGCCATTCCTTAAATTCCAGGGAGGGAAATTGGGCAGACTTGATATTTCGTGAGAACTCGAAGCTTTAGCTTTTTGATACTTTGCGAAGCTATATTTTCTACGAAATGGCGAACAGTTTTAGCTTTAGAGCAAGGCCGGCGTGGCCATAGAGTTGTGGAGGACCAGGGAAACCAGGAAACCGGAGCTTTCCTATACCGCTCGTCCGGAATTTGGACCGGTTCCTTGGGTTGCAACCATTTACGCAAGGGCTATGTGCTTGTACCAAAAGGACAGAGGTTAATATCACCTATCTTTCTAGAGCTAGCTCGAGAAAGCTCCAACTTCCCAATCCCACATCCATCACTAGGACATGTGAGCCAAAGGATTCCTAACTCTGCATGAATTTCGAGGCAAACCTCGAGGGCGTTCAATTTCTGAGAAGTTCAAACTTGAATATTTAGGCGCGGCAAGATTTCTTCAAGTCTTCACTTCTGCTGATATAGTCCCAGGTTGCTCCCTCGTATTCATTGAAGATACCCTATTGAAAGTGAGCGATGGGTAAGTACGCATACCAACGTATCAAATCACTCTCAAAGTTGCTGCTTTACGGCAAAAACTAGATCTGGAAACGCTTTTATCAGATCCACCGCACGTTCCAACTTCTTCGCTGCCGCGGACTGTTTCAGTCTCTAACTCACAAGTTTTTACGTACACCCCCTCTCTTAGCTGATCGGTCGGTCGGATTTTTCTCACTTTCCGAAGGGATTTGCCTCGCGAGGAAAGCGTGAACTCAATAAGCTTACGAGGCTCAAGGACTGCGGATATTCTGAAGTCTATAGCCGTACAGTGTAGCATACACGAAACCAAGGAGAAGCCTTTAATACTATTTCGCGTTTCGAGTCTTATCGACAGCCTATTTTATGGCTTCGAAGGCTCATACTATAACACGCTCAAGGTCCTTCAATTTCCTCAACGCTGTATGACATTCGAACAGCGTTCGGAAGAATTTTTCGCGAACCTCTGAAACCAAATCTGCCACCACGGCAGTGAAAACTCGAATATTCAAGAATCTCCGAAGACTCACGACTGAGTTCAACATTTTTGCTATCGAAGGTGCCTACGTACTGTGAGGGTTGAGGTATAGAGCAAAGAGCACTGCGAAAAGGTGAGCAAACATGAGGGGAGTTCAAGGCAATTCAAATCCGCAGTGTTAGGAGTCAACGAACGAATTGAGGAAGTCTAGATTTTGAAATGAATACAAAATGTATTTATGGCATTGTACTGCTTAAAAACGATGAAAAACAAGTCCGTGGTTTTCGTGCGACGGGGTTAAAAATACGACATCAGCGTTGATTTTCCTCGCAGCTCTCAGCCGGGTAGATACAGAGTGCAGTTGTAGTTTTCGTGACCACTAATGGTCAATGAATAATTCAACGCTTCAGCCCTCCTCGCCTCGGTTCTCCTTTGACCGAAAGGGGTTTTCCTTTTTCACGAGCACTAAGCCTGAATATCGTTCTACGAGAGGGCTTGTCGCAGAATTTGGGATAAAATAAAGAAAATATGAAAGCCAGAAAGAGAGGAACGTTAAGAAGTCAGGGGGACCGAAATTCTGCGAATCCTTGGTAGGAAACTCAGCATTGCTTCAAACGGCGGACTGATATCCGGACACGTCCTAAAGCAAGTTGAACCCCTAAGTCTAGATCCAGGTGTTTGACGACTTAATCGCTCAAGAAAAAATTGTCCAACCCCCGTGAAAATTTCATAGTTCACGTTTCAAAGGGTGAAGAATGCAAATCCGCAATGAAATTTTTCACCCAAAGATAAAGCAAAATAAACCCTTGCGCAGGAACGCAATAATAACCCCCAGTGTAAGAATTTCCAGCGTTCCACTCTACAATTGTGATGTTTGATGATCAAATCATACATTTTATGGTTTTGGGTTTGATTGATCGTTAGGGCCGGATGTTTACTTGAGATGTAATCATCGTTCTGAACCTACCCAATATAAAGAGCGTTGAGGCCCAGATTTTGAGGTTTCCCTCGAGGGAGAATCGCGCCAGTAACGACTCCAGAAAACCCGGACAGCTGGACCGGAACTTCGGGGTCGGGGAAGAGTAATTTAAACAAGTTGGCCACAACCGCGAGGAACGCGACCTCGGTAAGAAAGTTTACTCCTTGCTGCTGGCTGACGGCTTCTGGAAGTTTTTTTCACCTTAGCAGCTCATCTTTTCACCTACAAGTAACAGCAGCAGTAATAGTAGTTGTATTGAATCAGTTATTCTTCCAGTGAGCGCAGAGAAAGACGGCAAATGTTTCAGCGTCAGGGCACAAGGAGGAAAATATTACCGAAGTTTGAAACAGCATTTCCAGGGGATGGGCGTTCTTGGAATGGGCATGTTTTCAGCCCTACGCGAGAATACGAGGGGTGCCATCAAAAAACTTGGAGGCGAGCTGGATGGACGAAGTTGACGAGCGGAGTCAACAACACCAATACGAGTAGTAATAAAGCGGTAAATTCACCCCAACATGACTTCATGTAGATATTGCATTGGTTTACGGCACATGCAAGACAAAGCTGTCGTTATTGAAGTGTTTCTAGAAAATAAAAAGAAGTTACTAGCTACTCAGAGGGAGGAAGATTTGGTTCGAATATCTTGGCTTGAAGATGTTTTTTGAGAAAATTGGAAAATACCTACCAGCAGCACTGCGATGGGATTTTCTGCGCAAAATTTCCATCAAGTTGTCTCCCAAAGTAAACACAACAGGACAACCTTGAGATTCCTGAAGATATAAAAAATGCCTCTACTTTGATGAATAAAAAGTTCTGCGAACCATAGATGCTGTTTTTCTCCAATAAAAAGTTTTTACCCCCACTATTACAATCAATTAGCTCTAAAATGAAAAGTGGACGACGTAGCATGAGCTTGGGAAACTCCAACGACAACTTCTGGGAAACAAGAAAATACCCGTGCAGTTCCCGCATAGCAGGGAAGTTGGCCGGCTTTTTTATCGCATCAGCGAAAAAAGTTTGGCCCTTGACGCAGTACTGATACTCTAACCACATGAACAAATTGAATAACAGCCTTAAGCTTCGAGCATATAATTTTATGTACCCACATAGTGAAGATATTTACAGGGTGTGCACACTCAAGATTTTTCTTCCATGGAAGGCTCGATTCTTCATTTCCTACAATTTTTTTCTTCGTGATTTCTCTCGAGCTCAAAGAAAAGTCCAGTTTTTTAGCTGTGACGATTTTTCCGTATGATTTGAGTTTGTCTCAGTAAAATGGCTCAAAAGTTCCTTGAATGTTGAAGTAATGACAAAAATGAGGATACCATTGAAAAACTCGTTAAAATTCCAATAGTCTTACGGTATTTTACGCTTTCTACCATCAAGTTATAAAGCTGAAAATTGGGCCAAAGTTCAGAATGGATCATTTTTTAAAAATGACCATTTTTCGACGTACGGTTAGGACTAGAAAAGAGAAAAAAATTCCGCGCACATTCCGGGGAAAACAGACCTAGAATGTCAGCTTTCGAGCTGTATAATATTTTGTTTACCTTGCTTATTACCTCAGAATCTGGCGTTTGAATGCGGGACAACGTGGGGTTCGGTGAAATCTCGGTTTTGGAGCATTTATGAGCAGTGTTTGAAAGTCAAGAATTTATGAAAATTTCCACACTGAGTTTAGAGCTGATCCTCTCCATCGTCGATTCTAAATATAACCGTTTCACAGACTATTTGTCATTCGTTTGACAATATTTTTCCAAAATATGTATATCGTTATTATCTCGCATCCGACAAGACCTGAATCCATTATATCGATGACATCAATTTCAGGCTCTAAAAAGCGCATCAGAGTAATTTTCGCCAGCTTTTACACTACCATCCTCTGGCTACAACAACTTGTAGCTCATCCCAGTCGACGACTTTCAGCTCGGAGCTGAGAAATGATGGATGAAAGGACCGAGCTATTGACGGGTTCGCGCGTCGTTCGGCGAAGTATCACTAAATCGACATTAGGCTCCCTGGAATAACCGAGATTCTCACTCCTGGAGGGTGTCGCGAATTTCGACGAATCTGAGCGAGGATTATTTATACCCCCGCGGTTGTCGAGGGTGAACAAACGGTAAAACCGCCGACTGGGCTACGCAAGTCCTCCCGGCTTTTCCCAGCCGGGGTCCCTTCATCTGCTAAATATTGATCACACCAGTCATTTCGACTAGCGCTGGTTCTCCTGCCCCTTTGCAGGCATCGTTCCAACTACTGAGTTCAGCAGCCGTTGCTAGTAAGATATTAAAAGCGTGTGGATTTTGCCGGCTGGGCCACGCACTGTTTGCGAATTCGTCATTCATAGTGGAAAGGCTCTACGAGGGCAGCCTATATCCATACATTGAAGACCATTGGTAAACGTGCTCGTGACTCTGACATCAACGAACCAGTGGTGCGTAGATAACACGCAATACTTCCATATTTTGACACGTAAAATTGTGACACAATTTAATCATATTTTGACTGCCTTTAAGGGTGTTAAGGTCAAAAATATCAAAAAATTCACAATCCAAATTTTAAAATTCGCCCAAAATGAAAATACGTCACATTATCGGGATATAAAAAATATCCACATATTCTGCAAGGTAAAACAAAGATTTTAAGACCAAGAACGCTCAAATCGGTTCATTTTTGTGGCCGGAAAAAAATAAAATAGAAAACACTAAAAATGCAAATATATCGGAAGTACTGTGAGTTATCCAAATTACGATCAAACAGGGTAGGGTGTTAGATCTTGCCGAGACAAACATTTCAGTTCAAGAAATTTGAAAAAAAGTTGAGAATTGAGGGAGCTATGGTCAGTTTTGTAAATGACCACAGACGGATGGACAGACGGACGGACGGACACAGACACTTGTTCAGGAAGTGATTCCGAGTAAATGTGTATAAGAAAAAGTTTTTTCTGAAGCTCCGTTCCGATCCTCGATTTTAGGACGATTCCAATACTTCCATTTGCTCTGTAAATATGGAAGTGAAAAATTCATTCCAAAATATCGAGCAAAATTTAGTTTTGCGAATACAAGCCGACAACGGGTTCAGTTCAGCTGATACATCTAGGAAAACTTAGGAATCTACTGCAGGACTACAGGGCAAGAAGAAAGAATAAGGATGCACTCCAGCACAGTCCAGGATCGACCGCAATTAAGGTCCTGGTTCATGGATACGCCAGCCTCGTTCCCGAAAAATGCCGTGCTTCATCTTAAAAATCATAATGTATGACAGTATTTTTTTCTATCTGGAGTTTCTGCTTGTGCAGGAGTGTAAGTGCATGCCAAAAGAAACTCTTCGGTCGAACGGCCGCGAAAACCGTAAAATCAGACCGTTACCGGGACGGGTTTTCCCGAAATTATCACAACCACCATCTGATATTGCTGTAAAATGATAGGTGTGGCGAATTGAGCGAAACGAAAAACGAGAAGAACGCTTTTTGAGCGTTATAGATAACAAGAATATTACGAGTTGGAGGATGAGGCGACTACAATAGCAAAGAGTTGAACCTCCTTCGTTCAAGGAAAATCTTGATGATTCTTGCCTTTTTACTGTAGGTTTTCACAGTCAGGGGGGGGGGGGGTACGTCCGTTGACGCAAAGAGGACACGTTGGAAGTTGAAGGCGGCCAAGACGCGAAAAGACGGCAGCTCATTTCCTCCGAACGAACCTCCCCAATCTCGAGCTCAATTTATTTCCACGAGAACGGCGGACGAAGCGAAGAGGCGCATTGTAGGGGAAAATGAGCCGTTTTGCTTCAAGATAGCAGCGAGAAACCTAACGTTTTCAACCGTAAAATATGAATTTCGCGAGGGTGAAAAAAAAGATGAGTTACCGCGTCGCTGAAGGTTTACAGGAGGTGGTGATCAAACAAGGGCGCGAACGATAGAGGACAGCATATATCAATATGTCTATTTTTTATAACGCTAACAAAATATTGATGCCTTTTTGTGAAAGTAGAATATCTTTATTTACTTTACGACGATCAATTCATTTTGAACAAGAAATCTTTATAGTTAGAAAGACAGTCAATCAATCAAGCAATCAATAAGTAAACCTCAATGTTTTCGGGAGGAAAAAATGCCGAGCGCCCATGATATTTGCTGGAGCTAACCTTCAGAATGGTTCACGATCACAATCAGGCATTAAAAAATTCCAATAATTTCCGGAAACCCCGCATACCAGGGATGGCATACAAGATGGACCAAATTTGTCATGCCACTCATGAGACCAAACAACGACGAATAATGAAAATGAAAAAACCAGTGGCGAGGTCTCATAGGGCAACCAGGGCAAGCAGGTCCTTGACAATCGTTACTCAAGAACTATAGTTCTAATAGTTCTAATATTTTAGGTATACCATGCCTATCATAGGCATAGAACCATAATGGTTCTCAAGCTACGAATTTCCTTGGTACTACTTGCCTCGTTTCTAACTGAGAATTCGCCACAGGAAAACACTATGGTTAAAGCACTGTGGTTATAGCACTGAACCCCATTTTATTGAAATTTCGATATTGCCTTTTAGTTTATCAAGAAAACTCCCAATGTGCTGAAACACTCTGGAATTGAATAATCATAGACTACACGAATCAAACCGAATGCCCTGCTCGAACTAATGGAAACGAATATCCCATGAGTTGGTGAATTCTCAATCGACGAGGCCACTTCGGTCGAACCACGCAACTGAACCAAAGTGTATACCCCAAGTTTCAACCTCGGAGCGAAGACCAACTTCCTTTTCTGACGACAAGCCCGAAAGTTCGGAATGGACCGGCCGAAGCTCGAAAGCACCTAACCCGATCGAAGGCCATCCCTTTCGACCATTTTGAGACTTCCCCAAATGAACTTCAATAGCTTCCAGGCCGGTGACATGAGCGAAGTGCCGATATAGCCAACTGAACCGTAATATGGGTTCATCGGCGACATTCTACGGCTGAACGGTCACGTGTATGAATCGGTTGGGTACGGTGAAAGTCCGAAATTCAATGTCAATGTAAACGGACCCGGGACAAACACTGGTTGAAGTAATTCAGCAACAAAAAACCCAAATCACCAAAAAAAATCAATGACAATTGGGATTTTATTGAGAATTTGATTCATTGGATTTTTTCTCACGTACAATACCAGAATGTACCAGGGATCCGATTTTCTCTAATAAATACACCCATGTACACTTCGCAGTGTTTTTCCTCAAACACGACAAAAACCGTCATAATATTTGCCGAATACGCCGCGAGAGTTTTTGTTAGCAATTTTCTCACACCACGTCCACCCACTTGTCCAACCGTACAACGGAGTGGGAGAATTTTCGTTTGCTCGAATGCCAGACCTACTTCTGTTGGCAACTGCTGAAAACATTCGTGACGTGATGGATGTTCGCCCGGTCCCTGACTGGCGGCCGATAGTGGAAAAACTGAGAGCAACCGTGCGTGGAACATTACCGACGTCGGCTGTTGACGGGTTCCAGCCGTTTCCCTTGGTCTTTCACCTGAAAGAGGTTTCGACACTTTTTCGTTGACTGAACGAACAGCTGAATTGTAAACCCCTCAACATGTTTATACATGCGGCGGGGCGTGCGTAGCAGGGGCGGCTACTGGCAGGAGCATCTGCACCTCCTGGCCAGAATGAGAAAGAAAAAAAAGCAAGCTACCAACACAATAATAAATTTATTAATGCTCCACTATTCTCAACTCTTCGCCAATCATCGTCTCGAAAAACCACAGCAAAATCGTCAGGCAAAGCCTCGGGACTAGTAAAGGATAGGGCGAGGTAGGGCAAAGAAGAGAGAGTGGCGAGGGAGGACGTGAGGCTTGCCGCAGAAAACAGTGCATTTTCGTAGGATGCGTACGGTGTTAGTGGTAGTGTGTTTTCTAAAGTATTAGAGAGCCAGCCAGAATGCTCGACCTATGTCCAGAATGCACTGCCGGTAGAATGCGGTAGGAATATCGCGGTAGGATTATCTTACCAGTTCAAAATTCAGATACTGATTTGTTTGATTTAGTTGCATCATGCGTTTATTATTCTCTCCAACATTCAACAAGTGTAAACAGGATTTCGAGGAACTAATTTAGCATAGGTGAAGCGGAATCTTTCCGAGTTACCGTTGAAACGAAAATTGAACGTTCCTGCAACAAAACACTAATCGCCGAAGCGGAAAGGTGCTCATTAGGAAGCGTCGGGATAGCTGCGAAACAATTTTCCTAGACGATTTCAAAGCATTTGCTATACAGTTAAATTATATCCAGCGAAACAGCGTTTTTATCGTCGAGGAGGTCGCGCTTTTTAAAAACATTATCGCCGACAATTTAAAGCTCGAGTTGCGATGAAATCCTTTGAACTTCCATAACAAGAGCTGAGTTTAGCCGCTCACCGCACCCCTTTACCTGGGGACTATAGGTAGTTGTGTAATTAAAGCCAACGCGACGCTCTCGCGGGGTTTAATATACCCCTGTTTGTATCTTCTTCTTACCCCTCGAGCACGGTCGAGCTATTGCGGCTTGCTCTGGAAAAAAAACACTATCCAGAAAGATGTGCGCAATTATCGGCAAAAGCGAAAAAAGAAAAATGGCGAGGGACGGGAAAATTGCAAAGACCGGAAAAATCAGCAGGGGGAACGGATTTCAGTCGGTTTTTTCCTGAAGGTTTTCCTTCAGAAATTGCGATACACGAGGGAATCCTGAGTTTCGTAGTAGTTCGGAAAATTATTTCCACTCGAACGTTAACCGACGAAATCGGATACCGGCTAGGTAATCTTGGAAACGGGAGTTGTTTTTCAGGAAAATAATTGGGTACTTAGTTCCATGAATGGTATAAATGTTTTCAGATGTGAGGAGTCCCACTCAACTTTTACCAGAGATTAGACCCCAGAAACGTGGCGAAATTTTACATATGACTAGGTTTTTGCAGGAAAATGGTCTTTAAAGTATGATACCCCCATGGGTTACAACTTCATTTTAGCATTCACAGGTCCCCCACCCTAGGTAGGTCATCTACCTAGTCACCAACATGCTTCACTAGATGGACCCTGCACCTAGACTCCAGTTATCTACTCATGAAGAAGACGGAGGCTCCACTCATGTGTTTGAAGATCATCCCGTCTACACTTGACGACGCATCATGTGATCTCCGGTCTACCATTTCGACTCGTCACCATAGTTACCGACCTGTACCCTGAACGGTAGTGATGGGCGATACCACAAAATATTCGATACCAGTACTCGATACTAGTATCGAAACAAATATTCGATACTTCTCAGATATCGAAAGAAAATATTCGATACTGAAGAGTATCGAATCATATGAGTACTTTTTCATTTCACACACCGAATAAAATGTTAATAAAATAGAAATAACAGATTAAATAACACTATTAAGCCCTGACGTTATTTATTTTACGTTATATTACTTTTCAACAAGGTTAACAGGTCATTTCTATGTGTAAAAGTTATTTACTTATAAGATCAAACGAATGTCGAAGAAGTGGTGATGGAGATGGGGAGGAAAACGACATCAACGGTGTCATTCACACTGTCAAGTCCCAGAACTGCTTCCCTACTCCACGCAGGAATGTCAATTTGTCAACCATAGCTGGCGAAAGTCGGTCCCTTTTGTTAATTTTATTAGTTAGTATAAATAAAGTAGGCAGGTAATTTTGAGACTATCCATTTGAGTATTTTTTCTGAAGTCGGGAAAAATACTCGATACCTACACTAGTATCGAAGCAAAATATTCGATACCAAATGTACTTGGTATCGAAAGAAGATATTCGATACCATACTCATATCGATAAGTATCGCCCATCACTACTGAACGGCAATACGTGGCCGCCTGGTCGGCAACTCTGCTCTCTCTCGTTCGCCTGCTCTCGTCCAGATTCCCATGAACCGGACTGCTCCTTTTCCTGCGTTTCTCAGCTTTCGTGCATTACATTGCGTTCCATGTATTTTCGCATAATACATGATTATTTAAGTGTCTTTTATGTCTCATAATCGAATAATTAGGCTCCGCTTGACGGTGAGTTATTTATGAGTTAATAACTGCCTAATGTAGAATATAACTTGTGTAAAGGTATTTTAATACGACTAACTCGAAACGCCTGGTAACAAAGATTGTTAGACGCATCTCGTTTGAAGCTTTCAGCCGACAGTTTTTTTGTTGAATTTTTTTCTAGCGAACTTTGGTAAGTTTTGTGGATACATATTTTGATACAAGACGATTGAGGAAGTCGCAAAATGAACGGGACAACATGGAAATTTTATACGTTGATCCATTTCGGTAAATTTCGAACGTTAACCAGAAACCTACGGTTTTAATCGGTGCTAAAAAGGTACCTATGTTTGGTAGCAGCATGCCAAATTGTGACGGTGCATACTGTTACCAATGAGTATACCAAGTACCCAATTCAAGATGGTAAAGGAAGTTTTAAAGGGGAGCAAAAACGTAGCGCATAGGTGGCACCAAAGTCACGCCGGTATTTCACACCTTCCCCAAGTAGTACTTGAGATTTCAGTCTTCCCAGGAGAGGGCAAAGTCCTCACTTGAGAACTCATTACCCCCTTCCGAAATCCATGAATAAAACATTTATTTACTAACCGGGCTTTTATTTTTTATTCATAAGACGGCGGCCCGTTTTCTCCTCGGAGTATCAACGCGGCTAACTCGACGTTTATCCGCACTGAAGATTTTCATAGAATGACCCAACACCGTGTCAGTGATACATTCGGATGTAATCACCCGATGACCCCGCTATCGACCGATTATTTATTCCAAGCAGAGTTCATTCATTTCACCCAAGTCAAGTGGAGATGGAAATTCGAAACTGATAAAACAAAACACGCGTCTATACTTTTACAAAATAGAGTCCCCTCGGATAGCAATAAAAGGAAATCTGCCCTAGATTAGATTTCCATAGGAGGGTATGAATTTTTGACTAAAACTCACTCATTGGGAGCATTCCAAAACATCAAGAATTTGCCCGATTTTGGTTTTCATCAAATTGCATGCCGAGTTTTGAATAAATTTCAAATTTTTGGGGAAAAATTCTCAATTTTGAGAACATTTTTTGAGAAAATTTCAAAAAAAATTTTTTGAGAAAAATTTCAAACAAAAATTTTTGAGAAAAATTTCAAACAAAAATTTTTGAGAAAAATTTCAAACAAAAATTTTTGAGAAAAATTTCAAACAAAAATTTTTGAGAAAAATTTCAAACAAAAATTTTTGAGAAAAATTTCAAACAAAAATTTTTGAGAAAAATTTCAAACAAAAATTTTTGAGAAAAATTTCAAACAAAAATTTTTGAGAAAAATTTCAAACAAAAATTTTTGAGAAAAATTTCAAACAAAAATTTTTGAGAAAATTTTCAAACGAAAATTTTTGAGAAAAATTTCAAACAAAAATTTTCGAGAAAAATTTCAAACAAAAATTTTTGAGGAAAGTTTTGAACAAAAATTTTTGAGAAAAATTTCGAACAAACATATTTGAAAAAATTTTGAACAAAAAATTTTTAAGAAGTTTTGAGAATAATTTCAAACAAATTTTTTAAAAAAGTTTTGAGAAAAATTTCGAACAAAAATTTTCGAGGAAAGTTTCAAACAAAAGTTTTTGAGAAAACTGTCAAAGAAAAATTTTCGAGGGAAATGTCAAACAATAATTTTTAAGAAAAATTGCAAACAAAAATTTTTGAGAAAAAGTTTGAAAAACATTTTGAACAAAAATTTTTGAGAAAAAGTTTGAAGAAATTTTGAACAAAAATTTTTGAGAAAAAGTTCAAAAAAATTTTTGAACAAAAATTTTTAAGAAAAAGTTCAAAAAAAATTTCGAACAAAAATTTTTGAAAAAAAGTTCAAAAAATTTTAAACAAAAATTTTTGAGAAAAAGTTCAAAAAAAATTTGAACAAAAATTCTTGAGAAAAAGTTTGAACAAAAATTTGAACAAAAATTCTTGAGAAAAAGTTTGAACAAAAATTTTTGAGAAAAAGTTTGAACAAAAATTTTTGAGAAAAAGTTCAAAAAAAATTTTGAACGAAAATTTTTAAGAAAAAGTTCAAAAAAAATTTCGAACAAAAATTTTTGAAAAAAATTTTAAACGAAAATTTTTGAGAAAAAGTTCAAAAAAAAATTTGAACAAAAATTCTTGAGAAAAAGTTTGAACAAAAATTTTTGAGAAAAAGTTTGAACAAAAATTTTTGAGAAAAAGTTTGAACAAAAATTTTTGAGAAAAAGTTTGAACAAAAATTTTTGAGAAAAAGTTTGAACAAAAATTTTTGAGAAAAAGTTTGAACAAAAATTTTTGAGAAAAAGTTCAAAAAAAATTTTGAACAAAAATTTTTGAGAAACAGTTTGAAAAAATTTTGAACAAAACTTTTTGAGAAAAAGTTTGAAAAAAATTTGAACAAAAATTTTTGAGAAAAAGTTCAAAAAAAATTTTGAACAAAAATTTTTGAGAAAAGGTTTGAAAAAAATTTTGAACAAAAATTTTTGAGAAAAAGTTTGAAAAAATTTTGAACAAAACTTTTTGAGAAAAAGTTTGAAAAAAATTTTGAACAAAAATCGTTGAGAAATTTCGATTTTTGAAGAATTTATATCAAAATTGTGAATAATTCATCAATAATAATTATTGGTATTTTGGTTTTTCAGTCCATTGATTCGGAGAGCATTGAAATGAGAAATGTTCGACCCGGTCTAACCGTGGAACTTCTTGGAACCATGGAACACTCTTTGTATCCATGAGTTAAAAGAACAAAAATATTTTCAATTTTTTTCTTTCAAAAATCAACTTTTTACATTTACCTACATTAGAGTTCAATATGTCTCTTGAGCCCCCCTTAACTCACTACTATCACATAGGTTGTGAATTTGTAAAATCAACAAATTTGAGGGGGGTGAATTTCCCGCCAAAATGTATTCCTAGTGCGGAATGGCAAACTAGCATTTCCATTAGGAGGTATCCGCGCTAATCCCCATCGCGGATTCAACGGCGGAGGCACTTGAGAGGCGATGTGAGACAAGAGTAATGTAACGACCGAACAACGGAAAAGGAGAGCCGGGACGGAGAAGAGCCGAACAGGACGGTAACACGTAATCGATAGGAGACATCAGCCGCCTGGGGATATGCAAATGCTTCCAGGGAGAACACGGAGATCTTGTCGCTGGCTGTTCGAGGGAGATCGGGGAGGGCGGGGGGTCCCTTGATTTCCAGATTCGGAGAGTAGCCTTGTTCCTCGTCTGGGCTCTGCGAGGGCATGACCTGGATAGTTGACGGATCGAAGCCACTAGCTGCCGGGTAAGGGTCTCGGTCATATGTCGTTCAAGCTGGCGGCGGAACGGTACAAAAACCGGCCGGCCGCTTGAAACCGGGCGGCACCGTATGGTCTTGTTACGGGGGAGAACGGCGCAATGTAAATTTCCAGTGTATGGCAACATTGCTATATTCCCGTAATGTACAAAAGAAAAACGGCAGTTTTATGGTTTGTGCCTCAAAAAAATCCGGTAGTTTGGCACGGAAATTTGAATAGGTACACAGCGGTGAGTAGACACTTTTTTGGACCACATTCATGATACTAGGACTATTTTAGTGGCTTCCAAGATCGAAACCAGTGGTGCTTAGATATCATACAATAGGTGCTTTCATATTTTGATATGTAAATTTTTGACGCAATAAATAAGAATGTATGTTGACTACTTTTGAGGGTGTTTAGGCCAAAAATATAAAAAAAAACTTACTACGCAAATTTTAGCACTCGCCTAAAATCAAAATACGTCAAGTTATCGGAACTTGGAAAATATCTTATTTGGAATTTCAAGATCAAGAACGCTCAAATCGGTTCATTTTTGAGATCAGGAAAAATGTAATAGAAAATACTATAAGTGCTGATGCATCGAAAGTACCTACTGCGAGTAATTTGAATTCCGGTTGAACAGGGCGATAGGTCTTACTGTGATCCCCGTTCAAGAAATTTGAAAAAGGTTAAGAATTGAAGGAGCACTGGCCATTTTCCTTCGTAAATATGAAAGTACCATGGAAAGAATGGGCTAGTAGGCACCTACCTATAGCACAATACGATTAAGCACGGTTCGCGAAGGCTTCATTTAACCAACCTCATGCCATAGAGGACTTGAAAGAAATGAGGACGAAGATATAGTCGACCCGATAGGTGGTGCTTCGGTTTCAATACACGAAGCCTAATTAGGTTTCTCCAAAGGTTCCCAAAGTTCGTTAAATGGCGCCGCCGAGAAGCCAAAAGATCGATAAGGCCCAGGAAGGAGCTTTCTCAGCTTCAAGTCTTCCGCAGGGGAGAAGCTTAGGGGGTAACTGGATATACTGGATGAGGAACAAATTGGGCCAGAACAAGAACGGCAGAAGTGGCAGAAGACGGCGAGAAAGGTTGAATTAGTCGCCAGGATGAACCTGGAACATGAATTAGGGAATATTTGATTCCAACGCCGTCAACTCAATTACAAAACGGATTAGACGCCGGCCAATTAGAGCAACAGGAGTTGATAACGCTGTTAGCCGATGGCCCGGCGAACTTCTACGCCAAGATTTCACGCTTTTCCAATTTCCAGTTAGCGTCTAATGTCTGCGGCTGTGTTGCCGAATAAATTCATTTCGGGCTAGGAAAGCGCCGGGGGACTCGGTGAAACCCTAAGGGAAACTCGCGATAAACTCGACCGAGCTAAAGTGGGAAGAAAAAAAACCTGTTTGAATGACTAATAAAATAACAACTGCGGCATTTCGGCCAGCAGAACCGAGGAAAATCGAGGCGAGTCATTGCACGAGAGCGAGGCGAGGATCGGAGGCGAAGACCACTATCTAACAATACCAGTTTTGAGTAGATAACACACAATACCTACTTCCATATTTTGAAACGCGTGACACAATTTGATCATATTTTGACTGCTTTTGAGGGTGTTTAGGTCAAAAATATAAAAAACACACTTTGCAAATTTTAAAACTCGCCTAAAATAAAAATATGCCATGTTATCGGAGTATAAAAAATATCCACATATTCTGCAAGGTAAAACAAAGATTTTAAGACCAAGAACGCTCAAATCGGGTCATTTTTGTGGCCGGAAAAAAATAAAATAGAAAACACTAAAAATGCAAATATGTCGGAAGAACTGTGTGTTATCTGAATTTCGATTAAACAGGGTTTTAGGTCTTGCCGAGACAAACATTTCAGTTCAAAAAATTTGAAAAAAGGTTGAGGATTGAGGGAGTTATGGTCATTTTTGTAAATGACCACAGACGGACAGACGGACTAACGGACACACAGAAACTTGTTCAGGAAGTGATTCTGAGTAAATGTGTATAAGAAAAAGTTTGTTCTGAAGCTCCGTTCCGATTCTCGATTTTAGGACGATCACAATACTTCCATTTACTCTATAAATATGGAAGTAAAAATATCCACATATTCTGCAAAGTGAAACGAAGATTTTGAGACCAAAAACGCTCAAATCGGTCCATTTTTGTGGCCGGAAAAAAATAAAATAGAAAACACTAAAAATGCTAATATGTCAGAAGTACTGTGAGTTATCCAAAATCCGATTAAACAGGGTGTTAGATCTTGTCAAGACGAACATTCCAGTTCAAGAAATTTGAAAAAAGGTTGAGAATAGAGGGAGCTATGGCCATTTTTGATAATGTCCGCAGATGGAAGTAGTTCTGAGTGAATGAGTATGAGAAAAAGTTTTTCCTGAAGCAAAGATCCTCTCCAGAGAATGAAAGTTAAATGTTTCCCGAGAATTAGTGGTAAAAAGAGCGAAGAATACACAAAAAAAACCGAAATTCATCACCTTCAAAATCGATTTTTCTGCCAATTCTAACCGGAACTGGATTCGACCACGTATCATGTTTTCTTGATTGGACTCCTAATGTGCTGAAAATCGACTTAACTATAAATAACTATGGAAGGGAGTCGCTCATATTCCTCACCCTCGTCCGTCCCAGAATTCAACGTTCACGAATCGAGTTTAAAAAATTTCAAAAAATGTTAAAATATCCTTCCTAGAATTTCAGAAGTGAAGACAAAACTAAGGATGAACGTTCCGAACTGAAATTGGCTCAATCTTACCTGGAAGTTGAGAACGGCCTGTTAAATAAGCCCAAACAAGTCAAGTCCCAAGGGAGGAGAGCCGTTTGAATAGCGTCCTCGACTCAATTAGCGAGATTAGCCACCAGTAATGAACGTAACAAGAGTCGACGACGGGATTACGCGTTCGACGTTAAAATTTCACTTCCTTTCCCCTCCGAGAGCCGGCGTTTAGCGATAAATCGCAGAAATAATAACCGTTGGGAAGACGCTACTCGACAAAAGCGTCTTTCAGTCAAAAGACAAAATGAGCCCAAGAAAGGCGCGAAAGACGTAGCGCAAAGTAAAGTTTTAATTGGCCGGATGTTTCTCCAGCTAGTCCACCCTTTTTTCCGTCGTCAATTATTTCCGTATTTCCTGACATTATAAATATTCAACGCGAGTCCTAAGCTCGCAGTAGGAAAAAGTTCTCCGACGTTTTTTACCCGCTTTTTCTCTCCGAGAATAGGAACGGGGAAAGATGCCACCGAGGGAGAGGGGTTATTCAGCGGCAGACATCTTCAGAATGAACAAAAGACAGAGAATCCGCGGCAGAAATTGAATTCGTAGAATACGGCGGGTCCAACTTTATCGTTAGTTATTGATTTCAAGTCGGGAGCGGGGGATTTCGAAGAGATTAACCTCGAACCGTCGCAAAGCACGTAATCCCCAAAACGATAAACAAAATCATCGTTTGCGATTGTCGGAATTAGGTTAATGAAGCTTTTCTTTTCGCTTATTACTGCATAGGTACTTTTTAACGCCAGATTTGTGTTATAAGTAATATTCTGGCTAGAAACACAAGAATATATCCATCGGAAACACAATTTAAAAATGTGTATCCAACCCTAACTTCGGCGAGACCGATTTCGATGAAACTCAGGGATAATTTCGGGGCCCCAAGACCAATTCATAACTGAAGTATTATGGAGGAAGGGCAGTGTAGGTATGGAAAGGTAATGGTGACTCTCCAAAAAAAGCTCAATTATTTTCGGGGCTATAAAATCAAGAAAGTTCTTCAAAAAAGAAAATCCACCATAAAAATTCAAATAAGCGTTTTGACTTTACGAAACCATAATTTCTGAAAAACTCACCTGAAATGGCGCCTCTCCATGGTGCTTGTTGACTATGTGGAAATCGCAGATTTTCGCGCCGACGCCGACAATTTTGGGCGTCACTTCGACGAGAGTTTCGTTCTCTTTGACGAGCCCGTGATAGCCGGCTTCAAGGTTCGGCAGGGACAACCGAGGTACGAGATCTGAAAATGAAAATCCGGGGTCAATATAGAGGAGGGTTGATTTTCTTGGAGTGTGAGGAAGTTTCAGGCCAACAATATTCAAAAGTTTGCAAAAATACTTCAGAAATGTAATGATAGCTGGTCTTGGTTTTGGGAATGGAATCCCGGGATTTAATTCCTACCCTAATAGGTAGGTACCTATTTTATCAACCTTTCTGAAAATATACCAAAATGTTCGTAATCCAAAAATAAAATAAACTAAAAAATAAATCATTTGCTCAGTCATGAAAAATAATTTTAAAAAATAAAACCAGTGGTGCGTAGATAACACACAGTACTTCCATATTTTGAAAAAAATTGATATTTTGGCTACTTTTGAGGGTGTTAAGGTTGAAAATATAAAAAAACTCATTATGCAAATTTTAAAACTTGCCGGAAGTTATTCTGGGTAATAGTGCATGAGTAAAAGTATTTTCTGAAGCTCCTTTCTGATGTCAGGCCGATTTCCATACTTCCACTCACTGTAAAATTTACATTCCATATTTAATATGGAAGACGGAAGAGAATTAATAGCTAGGTAGAAATTATCGTCACAAAACCACCGACGGCGAATCCGAGAAATAACCGGAACTGTTCCCAGCGCGGCAACTTACGATCACGCTCTGATCCTGGGCCACTGAAGTTCTGTGGAACCGGACCGCAAGGGCCCGACCCGAGCGTTAGGCCTCAGTCTCCACGCCTGCCTTTCACTTCTACGGTCAGCGCCGCGACCGCGGGAAAGGGAATAACCGGTAACTTTTAACGATTGATCGAAATTTAACTCAGTTTTCTGAAGCTTAAGCTATTATGCCTCTTACCTACTTTATAAGTAAACGTTTATAAGTAAAGAAATAACTTGAACATTTTTTGTATTGGCGATATTAGAGAGTTTTTGCTTCTTTCGTTTAGCAACAAACCAAACACGAAAATGGCAACGGAAACGAACTTCTCGTTGATAACGAAACTTCTTCCTCTTCTTTTTCGCCCTTGGCTCGTGTTCCGAAACAGTTAGCTCCGGTTACGAGCTAAGGACGTTTTTCGTTACGAATCAGCAGCTCGATTTTCGTAACGAACCTAGCACTGTCTCGTAAACGAATCTTCTTGCCTAACCTTCTCGGAAGATAAACATGCAGTGTTTTTCGTCTCTTGGCGCCCGTGGCAGACAACAGGATTCTCCAACTAACTTTTTTAGATCGCGTCAAATCCACTTTCTGCCCGGTGGCAGACACCTGGATTCTCAATTTAAATTTTTTGATCTTGTCTAATCCACTTCCTCAGCGGTTCTGAATTTCTGGTTCTGCGTCTTTATTCGTTGTAGTTCGATAAATTTAACATTAAAAACGACTCTGAATAAAGAATTTCGAATATAAGTAATGCAAGACACTACAATTCACTGAACCTCACGAATTGAACTGAAATGTTTGTCTCGGCAAGACTTAACACCCTGTTTAATCGAAATTTGGATAACTCACAGTACTTCCGATATATTTGCATTTTATTATTTTTCGGCCACAAAATTGAACCGATTTGAGCGTTGTTGGTCTTAAAATCTTTGTTATGCCTTGCAGAATATGTGGATATTTTTTATATTCCGATAATGTAGCGTACTTTTATTTTGGGCGAATTTTAAAATTTGCACAGTGAATGTTTCCATATTTTTTGACCTAAACACTCATAAAAGCAGTCAAAATATGATCAAATTGTGTCACAATTTTACGATTCAAAATATGGAAGTATTGTGTGGTATCTACGCACCACTGGTTTCGATTGATTGTTTTGTGTAAAACAAAAATTTCAGTTCCCCGAGATTTCCGGTTCTATCAGAATAAACATATGATTAATTGTTGGTCGAGTTTATAGGTAGAATTTAATTGACCGAATCTCAGGAAAAATTAGTTCCAAATGTGTGTAGCACGGAATTCTGAACGGCCACACACTATCCGTTTGCTAGCTGTTAGAGTAAGGATGAACATGGGAACGTGGCTCGGAAAACCCAATGAAAATCATATCACATTCAACGCCGACAACTCGACCAAACACACCAATGGATTTTCTTACCCCTCCACCAGCAATCAGATGTGTGTGGTCGACTGTAGGGTCTGTTTGATGAGGCCAGTCCTGGACTAGTCTGACAACGCCAAGCAAATCCACTCAATCACCTGGCTTGAATTTGTTTTCCGCCAGTAGGTACTCGCCCAGGACTGACCAAGACTGGCCTCATGAAATAGACTCTTGAATGTATTAACCGGCCCTTATTCTGAGAATGTCTAGGGAACTGTAAACTCAAAGCGATATGTCTTTGGAAATCGATATTAAATTTCCATGCCAAAACCAATAACAATATCTGCAATGAATCGACAGCGATTACCAACACATACTGCTTCAAATTCACAGAAAGAAACCCTAATGCTACCTGTAGAATAAAACAAAATTCTGTGGAAACTAAATATATTTCTGCATTTTCCGTGGTGAATAAGTAACATATGGGAGTGCATAAAGCTCTTCTTAATCTTCTTGCCGGTGGCAAAAATTCCTGCAATGCACACGAAAATAACGGCGGTTTGGCTGCCGTTAAGTATGGAATGTCAATTCGTCAAGATGGTCGCCTTCGGGGTCTTGAAGGAGCAGCTTTTGATTTTTTGAAAAATCAATGAAGGCACCACCTGGAAAAAATCAGGAGTGTTGACGCTTTGTACTGGACCCACGGAGAATCGCACCGCATTTGTCGGTAAAAAACGCAACCTGATTAGACCGACTCACCTTTTGTGCCCGGAGAAATCGTTTTCTTGATCCACAGATGGCCAGCACATCCGGCCGGGCTGTGCCGTCAATAAACCCCCAGCAGTTTTCGAGGGGCTCCTTTCCATGAATGCCCTGTCGAAATTTAGCACTCATTCACAAGTATTCACCAATACAGTAGGTAAGTATCAAAGCTATGAAGTACATCCTGACAATTACATGGCGGAACATACCTTGGCAAAGTACTGCAGTTTTCCTGCATTTAAGTACGCAGGTAAAGAGTCAAGCAGATGGCCAAACCGATCCATTAAAATCTTCGTTAGGTACGGGCATATCGTCGACAACGCTGGCCCTGACAAACCGAAGATCCACTCCAGATCGCTAGTCGGTTAGGATAGGCCAAGCGACGCAACAGGATGCTCAGAGCAGTCTTGCCCGAACACGGTAACCCCTGCCTGTAACAAAAGGAAATCTCAGCCCTCTCCGAGACGACTTGTGCGATCCAGCAATCGTGATCTATAATATAGGTCACTCAATCTATAAGCTTTATCAATAGTCGATTACCCAACCAGTGGTGCGTAGATAACACACAATACTTCCATATTTTGAAACGTACATATTTGAAAAAATTTGATCATATTTTGACTGTTTTTACGGGTGTTTAGGTCAAAAATATCAAAAAATTCACTATGCAAATTTTAAAATTTGCAAAAACAAAAATTCGATACATTTTTGTAATATATAAAAATTATCCATATATTTTCTGGTAAGGTAACACGAAGATTTTGAGACCAAGAACGCTCAAATCGGTCCATTTTTCTGGCCGGAAAAAATAAAATAGAAAAAACTAAAAATGCAAATATATCGGAAGTACTATGAGTAATTCAAATTCCGATTAAACAGGATGTTACGTCTTGCCGAGACAAACATTTCAGTTCAAGAAATTTGAAAAAAGGTTGAGAATTGAGGGAAGCTATGGCCATTTTTGTCAACGACCACAGACGGACACACAGACACTTGTTCGGGAAGTGATTCTGAGGATTGTGTATAAGAAAAAGTTTTTTCTGAAGCTCCGTTCCGATTTTCAATTATAGGAGGATTACAAAATTTCCACTTACTCTTTAAATATGGAAGTAAAAAATCGTAGCTAACTCTCTTGGCTGCAAATTTCTCTCGGAGACACAGCCTATGCGCATCCACCCAAAAATCACCCTGAAATTAGTGGCCTGGTGATTAGCTACATGATTTTTTGGATACATCGACTATTGATAAAGCGGCCCTAAGTATAGTAGAATGCAGTAGCTACAGTACCGCACCGTGCTCACCTGGAATCGAGATTTCGTCGGGAATCAGCAGGGTTTTTTGCAGGACGGCAATGTCCTCCTGGCGAAATCGGAAGTTCAATCGGACATCCTCGTCGGTAATCTTATCGAGGTCGAACTTTCCGTAAAACTCAGCTCGTCGTCGGGGCTGTCGCCGGCTAGGCCCAGGCTCGTTCGACTCACCGTCCTCGGCTTCACAATTCGAAACAAACCACTCGAGGGCCCAAGTGAATTCCTCCGCCGAAATGAGCCCGCATTCCAATAGCTCCTTCGCTTCTTCCAACGATTCCATCAAATCCACAGTACTCCACTCGGAGAAACGAAACTCACAAGTCACGGATGGATGGATGCACTTTGGGTTTAAATACTCCCAAGGTCCGGCAAGCAAAACAATCGGTGAAAGGCTGGATCCCGAATTCCGTTCACAGCCCAATTTAAAACAATGGACATCCAGGTAGAAATACCAACACAATTCAGGTGAAGGGCGAAAGTTTGCAGAGTTCGGTCGACGTCAGTGACCCTCCAAGAACTAAACAGTTAAAACTACAAAATAAATTCAGCCGCCATTGCAACTACCTATCAACCGTCCCTACAGCTGTGGAAACTTGTTTTCGTTAGCGTCACTTCAAAACTTCACCGCAGCCCTAGCGTCACTTCAAATCTTATACGCTAGTTCGTGCCGAAACTAGAAACGAATCTTCCATCCCGAACTTATTTCTTATCACTTCTTATCGTCTTATCATAATTAGTTTCGTGCTCAGTTTCGTTTTCACTTTTGCACCACGAAAGAAGCAAAAACTCTCTATTAAGCATATTTGTTTACGTGTCAATTAATATCAGCTTTGGATCTCCAGAGCCTTGGTAACTTGATTCGCATCGTGTGTTTGAAGGCTTAATCCCAATGCTCAATGATCGATTTCCTTTATTGACCTTCTGACATGGAATATATTCCGACGATTCATTCCACTTTGACTGCGGTTCAAAGCCGGAGATCAAGCAGATTCTATGTGTTCCAGGTCAACAACCAAATAGACGTACCTTTGTTTACTAACTGTCGTTGAATATTCTCAACAGCGTGCCAGCCAATCAATTTAACAGGCTATACGAACAAAGGTGAATAAGTGGTGGGCGAAGTTCCCCACACAATACTTCCACATTTTGGCACCTACGCGAAGTTGGAACCAAATTGATAGAATTTGGCCAATTTAGGTCTCAAAATTGTCAATAACACCTGCATTATGAGACCCGCAAAAAATTGAAATGCCTAAACGAAGTTACGGGAATAACAACAATGTCCACAAATATTGCAAGCGAATTAGGTACCGACGGTAATTAGTTACATAGAGGAGAAGTAGTTAATTAACTGGAAAATAGTCGATTTTAACATTTTAGTTAATTATATGGAAGTTTGAGAAAGAGTGGTGAAAAATTGAGTTTTTTGGCAAAGTAGTTTTGGTATTTGGTTTATTTTCCAACATTTTAGTGTATTTTAAATTGTGTTTTGAAACTTTTTTCTTGGAGAAATTTAGAGTTTGTTTTTGAAGATTTTTTGACATTTTTGAGGCTTTTTTGTTTATATTTTAACATCGGTCGAAATTCAAAAGTCGATACATGGGTGGATTCTTGTTTTTCATGAAATTCCCTACATTTTCGGTTTCGTGTGAAATTGTTTTCGGACGACTCCTTTGTCAAGAAAAACCGCCCCCAAAACTCTAGTAGTTATGGTATATGGTTACCAAGCTCTAGGGGTTTTTTTAATCAAACGGGCGTTCACATTTTCATAAATCGCCTCATCATTTTGCCTGAATTGAAGAACCAGGGAAACCTAAAATCTTATTTCACTTCCTATACCGGAAGGTGTTGATAACATCGCTGATTTCTTGTCAAATTCGAATTCTAAATGTGCGCACTTGGCATCTTTTGATAGTTGTAGGCCTTGATATTTGATGGAAACTCGCTCGTGAGATTTCAGCCATCTAGGGCACTCCCATAAATTATAAGCCTTATTGGATGACAATATAAGCATGAGTGGAGCAAAGTTCTTGGGAAGAAAATTCCCAGAATCGACTTTGTCCTACCAAGAGTATGAAAATTCCAGAATATTCGTCGCTATTCATGTCGAGTTTGTCCTTGTCATAAGCACAGGAGAGAAACCCTAATGCCCGAGCCGAAGTAGAAACACCCAACTTTGTTCGCTTAATTAGGAAATAGTTTGCCTCGCAGGTGGAGACCCACCTTCAATTATAAATTCACCACTTTCATGCGCATCCCCCTCAAGTTGGGTACAATAGCTCATCAAGAGCATTACAACTTCTATTACACGTGCACTATAAGCAATAGTGTTTCAGCAAAACCCATAAACGTGCGGTGCCAGTGTGAAATACCGAGGTGCCGACGCACGCAATCCCCTCTTGAAGAGGATTACTTACCCGCAGGAATTATTATGAATAACCATCGGCATTTTGTCGGGCAAATAATCCATCAATAAACGGGACGAAACAAAGTCGATTTGTTCGACCGGAAAAAAAAAACAATTCTGATATTAGTTAAATATACGCCATTTATTTGATCCTATTTTGAGGGCTAGAGAGCTGTGACTTCCTCTTGACGGTAGGTACTTATTAAAGCCCGAGCGCTTTCGGCCGTACGGCCCTCCTAAGGGGCTATCTACAATTTTAATCAAAAACAAGTTAAGAGCTTGACAATTACTTGGGGTTTTCATAACACATAAGCCAAGTTTTTCGTACTTATGTTCCGGATTGAAATTGTTCGTTGAAGTCCATACTGAAAGTGCTTAAGCTTTAATACCTACCATTGACAGGAAGTCGTCACATCTCTCTTACCCTCACATCTTTCAATACTAAAATTTTGGTTCAGAAGTTGGACGCATGAAACCCATAGTTACAGATTTATTAGCGTTCGAAAGTTTTGAACTTGCAAATTTGCCTATTTTATCTTATATGATAAAAGCCACGAAGTTTCGTTGAAAGCGTGCGTTTTGATCGGCAAGGAAAGATTTTGGTTAATTAAATAAAATTGAAAAAAGTGAGGTTTTATTTGCCTTTTTCTCTTTAACCTCATTTTTCCGTATTGCTCAGAAAAAAGCTAGTCGGATATAGAACTTTTCTCATAGGAAAACTTACGAGATTTCCAACGGTGTCCTAGAGAAACAACTTTATTGCCTTAACAAAAACAAGAAAGCGGTCTGCCAAGTTTACTCAAAAATTATAACAGCCAAAACTGATATCACCACCAATAGCACGTAAGTTTACCATGTCTATAGCCCCTATGAGCTGGACCGAATTTAAAGTACAATTGTTCAAGAGAAGACGGTTTCTCGATAAAGCGACATTGGCAATAAGTACTACCTACCTACTTCTCACTTATATTTTTTTAACCATCCCCAGCAAGAAAGACAGTAGGTATGGCATCAACATTGACTTATCACCTAAAGGTGAAAATACCGTTCTGTACACACAATAATTTGACCTCGCATTGCAACTTGAGGTGAAGACCTGGCGTTTTAAACGCCACTAACTCGGGACTCGGTTCGCCAATTACGGCATTCCGGCGCCGCGAATTGCCTCGAGTCCATATGCGTCCGGGCATGCGCGTAGGCGACTCATCGGGCTAGAAGCTAGAAACCGTCGTTGCCGGCTGGAATAATGCGAACATTCTGAATGAAATTGCCTCCCGCAGGTTTCAACTCGGGTACCGCACGTAGGGTTTTCCCTACGGGAAAGGACGTCTTGGGATAACGGCGAGCGAAACTTTCCCTCCCCAAGAGCGGACTAGCGAGTTTTGCGGAAACAGAGGGAAACTTCAACCGAGCCAAGTGGGGAATAAGGGAATTTGCAAGAACACGCGTTAACTTCGCTGAGCCAAATTAATTGGAACGTCGAGTTCTGGCTCCGAACAGTCATATTTATTCAGTAGGCTGAATCTTTATTCGGCCGAACTTCGCAAAACTATGGTGCGAGTTGGCGCGCCGGAATTTTGACGAAGCGCTTTCACTGACTTCAGCGGGATTAAAGTTTTTACGACACTCGCCAAAACCAAGCCGCGAAATCTCTTTCGAAAATATACACCTACCGACTTGCAATTCACTATAGTGTATGAAGTAGGCGGGCGTAGATTAAAATGTTATACTTAGCCTTTTATACTTATTTTTATACCACCTGCTTTCAATAATTTATAATTTTTCAAGTTCGGTAAAAACTGTTATTACTTCCATATTAAGGATGGTAATCGTGCTGAAATCAAAAATCGGGACGAAGCCTCAAGGAAATCACGTACTGAAAAATCACGTCCTGAAGAATCACGTCCTGAAAAATTCTGGCTGACTGTCTGGCGTGTGGCCCAGTTTTACCAGAATTCGAATAACTCGCATTACATCCGATAAATTAGCACTTTTAGTGTTTTATTTTTTGGTGGCCACAAAAATGAAACAATTTGAGCTTTCTTGGTCTTAAAATCTTTTTTTTACATCATGCAGAATAAGTGGATATTTTGATATACCTATTCCGGCAACAAGACGACTTTTGGCTTCAGGCGGATTTTAAAATTTGCATAGTGAGTTTAAAAAAAATTTTGATAGTCACAGCCTCCAATGTAGTGAAAATATTAGAGGAAAGTGCCCAAAAGTGGACCCCTCCCCAAAAGTGGACCCCTGACATTTTAGGCTCTCTACGGTGCTGAACTTTACCGAAACCAATCGCAACTAGTAGTTCCCACTTCTGTGACAACATGTAGGAGCCCTCACGTCGTCTACTTCATCTGCCGGCTTTCAGTTCGCCATTATGTGATTTCTTGTATTTTAGAATTATTACAGTGTCATACGTTATTGGACATTTCTCCTACACTTTTGAAAGTAAGGCTTCCAGCATGTATTATTCTGAAATAGTAAGGAATAAGGGTAATATTTATCATCAAGTTATCTCACTTGAACGGTCTGTTAAACATTGAAAGAGTAACGAATAATTAGGCTATAGTCGCCTAAAGTGGACCCCCCTTAGTTTTCTAATGCGGAACCCGTTATTTTTCATGTTCAAACATCTGCTGAATCTGAAAAACGTCTCAACTTCGAAGAGAAATCAAGCAGTGAAGAAGACTACGTTTCGTCTGGGTCGTCCGTGATGGAGACTTTGCCTGGAGTAACGCCGTCAAAAAATGATGATGCCCAATCGGAAAGCGATATATTCATTAGCATTAAAGGTTAATTTATTGTTATTATATACTTACTATTGACTTAGCATTGTTTTATGTGATTTAATCTCATTCCTCCATGTAATTTTCCATCCATTTTTGTAATATTTAGTAGGGGTCCACTTTAGGCAACTTTTTTTGAGATTGAAAAATTGCAGGGTTTTGAAAAATATATTTTTTTATTACTATTTCTTAGTATAATTTTATGAATTGAGATTGAAATGATACAAAACATTACCGTGCTATCGTTACATGCATTTAAAAATGTGTTTTTCGTTGTTCTATATTTTTTATTGATAAAAAACAAAATGGGGGTCCACTTTTGGGCACTTTCCTCTATCAATTTGTGCCATAAATTTAAGTATCATAATGTGGAAGTATTGTGTGTTATCTATGCACCACTAGTTAGAAGTTACGACTCAAGTGCCATTTTGATGAATGACGAAACGTTTTTCCAATCCCCTATTGCCTAAAAAATAAATCAAAAGGATTGGGCTCAGAATCTCACGAAACTGAAATTTACGTACAGCCAAAATAATTCAAAGGGAATGAATTACGTAGCCTTTCTATGTCATGAACTTACGATATTTACTATGTCATGCATACGATACGCGAGTAGATTCCAGGGTCAAAAGTCTCAGGCACGACCTGTTTTATTTATTTGTTTTTTTGCATAGGCTACCAAAACAGACAGCTCTCTTTGTGCGGACAAATCAGGAGCAGATTGCGGCACATAACCGTCGAACACATAGTGTTAGCACGGAGAAGGAATGCGTAAAATATTCATCGTTTGAGAATTGATAGCGTTTCGGGAACTGCGTTGCGTGGGGAGCTTATGTCAAAAAGAGTTACGGCTCAGGCATTCGAAACGTTCCGCAATGGTTTCGTGTTACGGTTCACTTCAGCATGTGGACCCGACCGTTCATCGTGTCAATGCGAAGCACTTTGAAGGGGGCTTTAAAAGAGATAAATCATTAAAACTTTTTCCCCCAAAGGGAAAAAAGGAGGGGAACGTGGATGAGAAACGAGAGAAAAATCCGTTAACCTGAGGCATGTAAAGCAGTTATAGAGATGTTCCCCTGTCCGTCTGCTCTGTTCTGTGGAAATTCGAGATTCAGATGGGGCAGGGAGGGCGGATCCCGTCACCACTCGATATCTGAAGATGAATCAACCCGATGAAACAGAGGGGGATCCAGGAAAAGGTGATCTTCATCGGGAAGGATCGTGAGACACGGGATGGAACCACTTTTGAGCTATGGCCAAATGGTAGATTTCGCGAATGTGTGCAAATAAAGTTGATTAGTCATCACAGAGAAATATCTAATGGAAAATAACGAGAAGAACTTCCGAAAAACGGTGTTATCACTTTTACTGTAATAGTTTACACATTGCTATATCGTCGTTTAAGAACCATCATAGCACATGTAACATTTGACAACTTTTCAGGAAAAAGGAAAAATCAATTTTTTCGAATGCATCAACATAAGTATGCAAGCGTATCTAAGGGATATTTCAGTGGGTTCCACGACGAGTTCAGCGAATCTGAAACCGAGCAGTGATGTGGCATAGAGAGTAAACATGATTTTCCGTTTTACCTAAAAACTGCCAAATTGTTAGACTTGCTATGATGGTTCCTGAACGACGATTTTCTTCGTTCCGCTAGTACGGTAGGAATAATTGAAATAATTTGTCTTCGGTGTATGAAAGTTGGTACTGCTAATTGTAACAATTTTTGGCTCATGGCAGTTTTTCAATTTGCGTCATACCCACATGCCCGGCACTCCGGATCGTTCGTTCAATACCGGCCCCGCATCTTTTAACGTGGGCCTGCACCCACAGGATCTCTTCCAGCAGTATTACGGAACAGTGTCAAAACAGTTTCCAACGTTATCCGTCAGGTTTGACAGAAACCTGCGATTCACCGACTCTCTTGATTTTCGGCGAACGAAGTAATTCCCTCTCTAAAGTTGCGGGTTGGAGGGAAATGCCCCGTCATAAAGTTTCCCTCACTCCCAGCGGAGGGGAAATTTGTAAAAGAAATGGTCGGTTTATGGCCAAATTCAGAGAGCAACTCACATGAAGGTGCTGCGAATGCTAGGACCGACATTACAGGTCTGATACCCATAACAGTCAACCGGTCGGGTTTTAACGATTTCATTCAAAACATCAAACTCGAAAAAAATTACAGAAAGAAAACAGGAAAATACATAAACGAAATTTAAAAAGAAGGTGAATAAATAGAATGATAGCATCAGACGAATGAAAAATAGAAATTCTAATATAATAAGTAAGTACATGCATAATTCATAATAATACCAGTATGAGTATGTACCTAATACAATATTCTTCATTTTTTCTCAACAAACGCACACTTTTGGAGATTCACGAGAGGTGAAAATTTTACCTAGTCGAAAGACCTATCGAAGGAAATCCGAACTGGAAGGGGATTTTACACGGTAAAATAGGGAAACTTCCGAGGAGGCAGAGGAAAATGTAAACTTTGCAGGACAGGTCGCATTGTTTTCCTATCCCTCGGAAGTGGCCTAACCGAATTTCGCGACGAAGGCCTTGTTGACGATTAGATCGGTCCGAATATGCGATTGTTCTTCAGTTGACAAGGAAGGAGGCCAGGGGGGAAACGCAAATTGTCACGGGGAACAAACAGGCAAACAACGTTGCGAACCCGTAACAAGCGTAGAATCGCTTCATTGCCCACACGTGTTCTGCCTGTACGAGCGATCTGAGTTAGCACTGTGTTTATACACACGTGTCGCAACTTTGACGAGAGTTTTCGCACTTTTTGAATTTCTCTGAACAATCCGTTTTTTACTGTAGGAGTGAGTTACTTTGGCAAACGTTGCACGTCCTCGGACAGAGGAAGCCCATGCGTTATTCATTTATTGTGCCTTCATAGAACGATACATAAAACAAAGACTAGATATAGCATTCCCGAGTCAAGTTGAAAATTTCCCAGACCAAATGGAGGATTTTCCAATTCAAAAATCCAAATTCGTATTTCCCTATTTGATTAGGTGGGTAAATTCTCAACCAAGTTTCAAAATTCTCTACCTGGTTTGAAAAACTCTAAATTTGCATTGAAACATTCTTGAACTGTTCGTGAAAATTCTCAATTCGATTTGCATTTTGAACGCAAAAGTTAATCGGGCATTTATTTTGTCAAAAAAGCGGTTAGTATTGTGGGACGATTTTCATTTTTTGGACGATCAACATAAATATTTCCATTTAGGTCGTAAAATGAAAGTAAAAATTAGGATTAGCGGTAGTGAGAGGAATATTGGAGTCGTCACGAAATCTCTCGTTCCCTTTCGCTCTCGTGTTGCGCTAAGCTAATGAAGTATCGATTTTTCCGCGATCAAAGCCCCGGTGAACTCTAAGGCGAAGGTTGCTGGTTGGGAAATGCTTCAGAAGTATCTATCCGAGAGAAAGGGAAGGATAAGGCGGAAACGAAAGGAAAAATCGTGGTAGGCAGATAGCAGTGCTGACGGTGCAGATGTAATGGAAGGGCGAAGAGAGGGCTGCTGACCTCAGGGGCGGGGAGCTGAAGGAGCGTAATCATGGAAATGAAAGGGAAGAAAGAGCCGTTTTGTACAGCCGCTGAACGGCCTCCGCGATTCTCAGGAGGTGTTTGGTTGGAAACGGCCGATGCTATTGTGTCGGCTTACCGCCCTAAACGGAAGAAAAAGAGACGATTTCGGCTCCAATAGAAACGCTAAGGAATCGAATGTATAATTCGAGTACCGCAGGCAGGGACAAAAGAAAATCCAATTTGAGCCTGAACCGATGAAAAGGGAAACTGCTTTTGAAAAAATATTGCACTGCAACAATAAATAATAGACTGAGTTTTTCTGCCAGTTTGAGAACCTATTTTATGAGACCAAACAGAAAAATCACTACGACACAAAAATAGCCAGTCGTGCAGTGCAGCCGTTTGAGCAAATTTCCGACTGGCCGATGCCGATATTTGCACTGCTCGTAATCAGCGAGACCTTTCGACCTGTCTGGGTCGCATTCAATATTATATTGTGAAATCAACGGAGAAATTCAATACTCATAGCATGATCCCATTTCCTCTTGAAATCTCACAGTAGCATAATACTGTAAGCACTGAATTACCAACATAATACCACAATACCAACCGTTTAAAATGGGACTATGATATAATGTTAATTTAATTCTCGCACATATTACCGTATCGTCGATGACCTTTTAACACAGCCTAATTAGGTTATTCTACCTTCTAGAAAGCATAATAGTTATATTATTATATAATAATATACCTATATTTCATACTATAATACTTCATTCAATTAAATTGAAATTTTCATAAAATTCATTAAATTAATTTAAATTTAATTAAATTAAATTAATTAAAATTTTCATTAAAATGAAATTTTCATAACTTAATTTCATACTATAATAATATAACTGATATTTCATCTAAAAATTTGTATTTTTTGAAAACCCGTAGTATTTTACTTCTTAGAAACCCCAGACTGAAACAATTAATTTAATTAATTAATTTAATTAATTTAAATTTAATTAAATTAAATTAATTAAAATTTTCATTAAAATGAAATTTTCATAACTTAATTTCATACTATAATAATATAACTGATATTTCATGGAAAAATTTGTATTTTTTGAAAACCCGTAGTATTTTACTTCTTAGAAAACCCAGACTGAAACAAATTGTCGCACAACTATCTGATAAAAGTATTAAATACTTGAAATTTAATCCAAATTTTAAAATCTGAAAAACCTCTGAGTTGGGCTGAGAAGGGTACAAATTGTGGTTCTGAAATGAATAAGCGGTTTCAGTTATCCGCAGTGCCATTTCAAGAGCCCTGATCATGTCATAGTTATCATTCAATTGAGCAATAGCAGTCCGTTTGTCTAGACGTAACTAATGAATCATTTTCGACAAATACTGAATAAGTCAGTGTTATAGGTCACCTGTGCTATACTGAATGTGATTAGCAGTGAAATTGGCGATTACAGCCGCAATTTTGATCCCTGTGGACGAAATATGCCCTGTGGTAACGCCTCCAAAATGCACAATGTTCCGGCAAAATGCCCCTAAACCTATAAGCTGGAACAGTGGTGCTGCGTAATTGGATTGTACCAAGAAGCTTAAAAGGTTTCGAACTTCTTGTTACAGCCCGACAACAATGGCGCGATTATCGAACCGAAACAATAACAAAATGAATGTGGAGGTTTCAATGCTCCGCTTGAATTTGCAATGAGTAATTATCCTCATACAATGACTTGAATATTTTTTATTTTCGAAGGGGTACAAATAATAGATATTACTAGGAATACACACAATTGTTTCTTGAAATGTTAATTGATTTACCTATATTGTAATTTAAAAAGAAACATCACTGTCATTTAACGTTTAAATTTAAAGTCAAACTCACAATGAAACAGAAACTCAAACTCACAATCGAAATCGAAGTCAAACTCACAATGAAACAGAAACTCAAAATCATAATCGAAATCGAAGTCAAACCCACAATGGAAAAGAAACTCAAACTCATAATCGAAATCGAAGTCAAACTCACAATGAAACAGAAACTCAAACTCATAATCGAAACCGAAGTCAAACTCACAATGAAACAGAAACTCAAACTCATAATCGAAATCGAAGTCAAACTCACAATGAAACAGAAACTCAAACTCATAATCGAAATCGAAGTCAAACCCACAATGAAACAGAAACTCAAACTCATAATCGAAATCGAAGTCAAACTCACAATGAAACAGAAACTCAAACTCATAATCGAAATCGAAGTCAAACTCACAATGAAACAGAAACTCAAACTCATAATCGAAATCGAAGTCAAACCCACAATGGAAAAGAAACTCAAACTCATAATCGAAATCGAAGTCAAACTCACAATGAAACAGAAACTCAAACTCATAATCGAAATCGAAGTCAAACTCAAAGTGAAATAGAAACTCAAACTCATAATCAAACATGAAGTCAAACCCACGATGAGACAGAAACTCAAACTCATAATCGAAATCGAAGTCAAACTCACAATGAAACAGAAACTCAAAATCATAATCGAAATCGAAGTCAAACTCACCATGAAACAGAAACTCAAACTCATAATCGAAATCGAAGTCAAACTCACAATGAAACAGAAACTCAAACTCATAATCGAAATCGAAGTCAAACTCACCATGAAACAGAAACTCAAACTCATAATCGAAATCGAAGTCAAACCCACAATGGAAAAGATACTCAAACTCATAATCGAAATCGAAGTCAAACCCACAATGAAACAGAAACTCAAACTCATAATCGAAATCGAAGTCAAACTCAAAGTGATATAGAAACTCAAACTCATAATCAAAATCGAAGTCAAACTCACAATGAAACAGAAACTCAAACTCATAATCGAAATCGAAGTCAAACCCACAATGGAAAAGAAACTCAAACTCATAATCGAAATCGAAGTCAAGCTCACAATAAAACAGAAACTCAAACTCATAATCGAAATCGAAGTCAAACTCAAAGTGAAATAGAAACTCAAACTCATAATCAAAATCGAAGTCAAACTCACAATGAAACAGAAACTCATAATCGAAATCGAAGTCAAACTCAAAGTGAAATAGAAACTCAAACTCATAATCGAAATCGAAATCAAACTCACAATGAAACAGAAACTCAAACTCATAATCGAAATCGAAGTCAAACTCACAATGAAACAGAAACTCAAACTCATAATCGAAATCGAAGTCGAACCCACAATGGAAAAAAGAAATACTCAAACCATAATCGAAATCGAAGTCAAACCCACAGAAACAGAAACTCAAACTCATACTCGAAATGAAGTCAAACTCAAAGTGAAATAGAAACTCAAACTCATAATCAAAATGAAGTCAAACTCACAATGAAACTGAAACTCATAATCGAAATCGAAGTCAAACTCAAAGTGAAATAGAAACTCAAACTCATAATCGATTGAATTGAAGTCAAACTCACAGCAATGAAACAGAAACTTTGAAACTTTATAATCGAAAAATCGAAGTCAAACTCAATCAAATCGTGAAATGGAAACTCAAACTCATAATCAAATCGAAGTCAAACTCACAATGAAACAGAAACTGTTTCATAATCGAAAAATCGAAGTCAAAACTCAAAGAGAATCTCAAGCTAATCGAAATCGAAGTCAAACTCACAATGAAACAGAAACTCAAACTCATAATCGAAATCGAAGTCAAACTTCATTGTGAGTTTGACTTCGATTTCGATTATGAGTTTGAGTTTCTGTTTCATTGTGAGTTTGACTTCGATTTCGATTATGAGTTTGAGTTTCATTTTCATTGTGAGTTTGACTTCGATTTCGATTATGAGTTTGAGTTTCTGTTTCATTGTGAGTTTGACTTCGATTTCGATTATGAGTTTGAGTTTCATTTTCATTGTGAGTTTGACTTCGATTTCGATTATGAGTTTGAGTTTCTATTTCATCGTGGGTTTGACTTCATGTTTGACTATGAGTTTGAGTTTCTGTTTCATTGTGGGTTTGACTTCGATTTCGATTATGAGTTTGAGTTTCTGTTTCATTGTGAGTTTGACTTCGATTTCGATTATGAGTTTGAGTTTCTGTTTCATTGTGAGTTTGACTTCGATTTCGATTATGAGTTTGAGTTTCTGTTTCATTGTGAGTTTGACTTCGATTTCGATTATGAGTTTGAGTTTCGGTTTCATTGTGAGTTTGACTTCGATTTCGATTATGAGTTTGAGTTTCGGTTTCATTGTGGGTTTGACTTCGATTTCGATTATGAGTTTGAGTTTCTGTTTCATTGAAGGTTTGACTTCGATTTCGGTTATGAGTTTGAGTTTCGGTTTCATTGTGAGTTTGACTTCGACTTCGATTATGAGTTTGAGTTCCTTTTTCACTTTGAGTTTGACTTCGATTTCGATTATGTGTTTGAGTTTCTGTTCAATTCAGGGTTTGACTTCTAGTTTGGTTATGCGGTTGAGTTTCTGTGTCATTGTGAGTTTGACTGGCCATGGCTCCTCACCTTCCCCCCGGGTCCGGGCCGGGGGACACGTCAGCTCCGGTCACTTCTATTGATATTCAGTGATATAGGACACATTCCTCCGCGGTTTCGGATTTGGAACAGACTGCGATACGCGTCAAGGCGTGTAAAAGGGAAATTCGCCCCCTCGGGTCCAAGACAAGGGTAGGAGAAAAACCGGCGTACGCGCTATAGAAGGCCAACTATAGGATAGCTCGGGGTCTGGGCTTAGGAGCTAGCGAGTGCGCGGTTAAAATCGATAGCTCTCCGGGGAGGAGGTTGCCGGCTTTTGTCTCATTATTAAACCTCACCTGGGCTTTCTTCCTCCTCCTCAACAGGAAGGGCTCGGCCCTCGCTATCTCTCGGCGGTGCAGGAAGTTCCGAGCCGCAGACTCCGTTGTTTTTCCATCTCGGTTTCCTTTTTCCCCGCCTTTCCCCCCGTCCCTCGACGATGTCTGCCATTTATATGTTTTTTTAATACGTCCGCCGCCTTTCCCGTCGGGACTGGGTGTAAAAAACAGATAAAAACCGCCGCCCTCTTTTATCATTGTCACTTTTCGTTCATTAGGAGATACGCGGCGGTTGCGTGATATCCGAGCCGCCTGAGGTGTACGCTATACCGGCCTGGATTGGACGTGTTAAACCGGCGTTACGTTCTTTGCCGATAAGCAGGCTCGTCTTCAGTCCGGATCACATGCTCGTCTTTTGTCCGACGTCCAATGGGATAAGCCATCTGGTGACCTAAACACTATTTTTTTTTTACTTTTATGAAAAAATGATTTATTTTTTAGTGAAGGAGCAATAATTTTTCGGTAATTTTTTCACCAATTTTGGCCATATTGCAGGACATGAGCCGAATATTTGAGAACGTCTGCAGGATTATGTATGTTTTGCTGAACTAAAAAAAAACGGAAAATTTCCAATAACTCGAAAATTTGGAAGTCACCTGAAAAATCGGCTCATCGGATTCAGCTCCCTGCAAGAAATATGATGGTTTCTAGGTGCGTTTCAGTGACCATTAAATGGTCAAGAAATTTTCCTGAAAACCAGTGTTATATCCAATTTGGATTAAAAACCCCGGGTCTAATCTACAATTTCTCCTACTAGCACATCAGTGAAATTCTGTTCTAACGGAGAGAAAACTGCATTTTATTGGAAAGAGGAAGTTTCTGAAGTGGTGGGCCATTGTCGTATATGTGGCAAGGGCTCAGCCACCTACAGCAACGGATTACGTCTAGCTCTTGACAAAAATAAAAATTTCTTATCACTGTTTGATCACAGGTCGTTGGTCCTCAAATGTCGTCTACTTTGCTTGGGCCAGCAGAAAACAGATAACTGGCTTATTTCCTAATATTTCAGCGTGTTCTGATCGGAAAAGTTATACCCAAGCACTTGAAATGAAGAGTTTTCCTCCAAAACTGCATTCATCCACTTTGGAGTTTTGTCGATATCGATTTCGTTTTTTGATTTTCGATTTCGATTCTTAGCAGTTTTGGTACCTATAAGCAATCGAAAATCGAAAAAACGAAATCGATGTCGACAAAACTCGAAAGTGGATGAATGCAGTTTTGGAGGAAAACTCTTCAAATAAAGTTGACCTTTTGGAGCACCTCATGGACAAGCAGTATTCACATACTATCTAATATTTCACCTTCTGGCCCCAAGCCTCAGTCATTTCTGTCGTCGTTTATCGTAGACGTCGTTTGTAATGAAGCATTGGAATCCAACGCATTCATTATTGCGAGTACAAAGCCAAACTAGCTGACGTCAGTAACCTTGGATGCCGCACCCGTGAATAACATCATCGCAGACAAACGCGCCCGACCTCTCGCGAGATTGATTCATATTGACTGTTCATCATGCATTTTACCATCACAATGAACAAAACCCATACGGGTGATTCTCAAAAAAAAGCAACTTTCATGTTAATCGACCATAACTCGGGAACCAATCATCTGAGACTCGTGATTTTTTTTTCTATCTGTTCACTAGGCGGCCGCTGACGTAATCCAACCAAAAAAATAAGGGAGGGGATATTGGAAGTTATTTATTGCTAATCAAACGTTCAAATGTTCAGTTCCGTGCCCTGTAGCAGTATACGTTTTCAAGATTCGAAAGGTAAGTATTGATTGAAATCAGCACATTTCCTTGAAAAAAATTCCTTGAATCAATTCAGAATTAGTTCTTCTTTATGTTTTGCAAGCTTATATCAACATTTCTTTCGAATTTAGTCGGCCACGGTACCTCAAACTTATGTACATGATTTTGAGTTCAGTTCCATGGCTTCATCAAAAAAGTGTCTATTCGCATCGAGTATGAGGGACAAAAGCCGGGAAACTGCATCAGTAGTTGGCAAAACTGTTCGCCTCTATGGCCCTACAGTTGCACGGCGCTTACACCTCTCATTGCTCCGCCAGCGCTCCTGAGGTGAACATGAACGCGTGGGTGTTTTTTCTCCATTCCTTTCCATGCCCCTATAAAATCAATTCTAATTCGACGCTCATGCTAATTTTTTTGCTTTCAACGCATTCTACTCGTCTGTTACCATCAAGAAAAATTCAATTTAGCACCTTAAATTATTTTTACAGTAGTATACAATGGATTGAAGAACGATTTTTCAGTTCCATGTCCCAATCAAATTCCTTCCCATGGCCTTATTGATAATGTGATGTGGCCGTGGGACCGACGGTAAGGACATGGGAGTGAAAAATCAGCAGTATCATTGCAGTTTTTTGATTTTGATGGTTTTAAGTTGAATTGAAAATAGCGTAGGTACTTGATTGTTGAGTGATGTGAGAACCCCTATATTATTTCAAGTTGTTTTATTCAGGAACTACGTCGATGGCTCCACCAAAATTGTTCACTCCAGCAGAAATAAAGGAGCGTAGAAGGCTCCGGAAGAAAGCCCGGAGGGAAAAAAATCAGAAACGACCCAGTCCTACCATCTTATTGTGGTTTTATTATTAAAATTAAGTTATTTTATTCCTATGATGAGTTTGATCTCAACCGAGTGTTTAAATGTGATCTACTAACGAGTAACAATGTTAGAAAAAAGTTTGAAATTTTTCTGAGCAACAAAATTTTAAAAATTTACTCGACCCAAAAAGTTGCTTTTTTTTGAGAATGACCCATACATGTACCACGATATCTTCAGGAAAAATAATTAACAAAAACCAAACCCGAGAGTTGGGTTTTTATTGATGATTTTACCTTTTCTCGCTTTTTATTGCAACCTGCTTTATTGCAAACTGTGAAAAGCATAATTAAAATTTGAAAAAAAATTTATTGCATACATTTTTGACTGCATAATTCCTAAAAAAAATGGAAAAATGTACTAACAAATGGGACTTTATCGACGTCTTGGTGGAAGAATCTTTCAGATCAAGTTAGCTGCATGAGAGGGAAAACTGATCCTTTTTGAAGCCGGTTAAAAAGGGTTGAACAAGCCATCAGCGCCCTGACTCAGCTTCATCTCGCGTCCAAAGTGCCCAAACTGAGATGTACCTAAAGGTTTCAACCGTCAGGGTTGAATGAAAAGTGCGTTGGGCGTGTCACCTACGCATAGAAAATTATCACGAAAGAAAAAATCGCTACAAAAATAGCACTAGAGCCAATTCGGGCATATTCAGTGTTTATTGTTCTCATCCGTGTACTTTAGAGGTAGTTAAGTTTAAAAGGGCCATTAGAAAGTCATCTAGACGCGGACTCTTGATAACGGGCCATTTTTTATTGTTGAATAGCGACGCCGTTATAAATGCAGAAGCCGGGAAAATTGTCGGGCCGGTATTTCAACTGGAGATGTTCCCAGTAGTTGGTTCGTCATAAACTGCTTTTCTGCAGTTAATGGATTCGCCCGACACTGCGACCCGACCTCCATCAGGCGTGGCAACCTCTCCAGCCCAGTCGTACCAAAACAACCTCCCTTTATCGCGAAGCCTCTTCACTTGCTTTATTCGCCCAAGGGAGAGAGTGTTAATGACCTGGCGGGGGCTGCCGCCCCCTGTTATGAGATGGCACCCCATACAGCACTGGTGATTTGCAAGCTGCCAGCCGTCCTTCTCATGACGGCAAGTTACCGTAAGCGTTGACCATGAATTATTTTGGTAAAGCCCACCCCAGGGTGAAATTATGTTGCTGATTAAAATCTGTACAGGAGCCAGCGGCTTTTCCGCGTGATATACGCCATTTCGGCGAGCCAATAGAGAAAAACTCCACTCGAGAGTTGGCGAATTTGGTCAAGTGAAAATCAGGTGGCGCAGTATTCAAAAATAAAACTGCTGGCAGTTGATTGCATAATTTTGATGGTTATTTTGGTGCAAGTCCTTGAAACGATCAACATGAGAAGAAAATTGAGTAGGAAAAACTAGCACAAGACTCATACCCCGATAAGCGATAATGGTTCATCATTGAATGAATGCAAGAGTGAAAAGTACATTTTTCAAGCCTGTCGTTCGAGAGGATCGGAATAAGGGCCAGATGACGGCTATAGTAATGGCGACTTCCTTACTCAGTACCGTAGGGGCTGCCTAATTCCATATAAAGTTCGCTGACATTTGACGTCGGAACTTTTACCAGTGGAGATTCGGTGTCGGGCAAGAGGAAACGAACTGGTCCAAATGGTCGCCAGGCCAGGGGATTAATTAGCCATCGCCTTAAGCCGACAGTTCGGGAAAAAGCTTTCAACGGTGGGAAATATCTCGGGTAACTAAGAGCGAACCTTCGCCCGGAACAGCCAGATACCCGTGGCTTCGTTCCTCCGAAAGAATCATTTTCAGGAGCTTGGCCGCGGAATAAAACCGCTTTTCGACCTCGGAAAACGTGATCCTCCGAACGTACTGCGATAGGGACTCTCTACTAATTGCCTTCGTCCCTTCTTATTCTTTCCGTTCTTATCCGATCGCCGTAGCATTTCGTCGCACTAATTGCGGCAAATAATTTATAAAATGTCGTTAGGACCGTCTGTACGAGAGGGACGATTTTGGGTTCGATTCGGAGGTCGAATTAGTCAGGGTTTATTCTGTCGGAGGAAGATGCAATAGAATTCATCTCATGTGATGTTGATCGAGAAAATTGAACAATTAAAGTTCGCATACAGACGACTGCGGATGAGTCGAGATAAGGTCACCCATTACAATAGTGTGAGGGTGCCAGAATGTCTTCATAGCCTGGAATCTGTTTGTTCGGGTTGAAAGAAAAAACACAGTGAAAACCTCGAAAAATCATAGCTCCCTTATTATAAAAGGTACAGGTCTACGGTTGGTCTCATTCGACGCAAAAATAATCGACCTACAAGACCTTGTCACAAAATTTTTGGGCGATGCCTACCGAACCTGTTTATACACTATGCCTACACTCACGCTCCTGGAACAAACCCGCTAGCCGAAACCAACGTCGGCTTTTACCCGAATTGCGGTTGTTTTCGGAGCAATGTTTCCCCTAGCGCGAAGGGATGTAGGGGAAGTAATTACCAAATACAATTATACAACCCCTCCTCAATTTACATCTGGATTGGGAACGCATGATATTGAAGAGCTAGGGACCAACTGGGAAAGGAGTTCTCCGAATCGACTACAGCGAAAAGCGATTGAGAGATCGCAATAACGATATCGGAAAATTAGTTCTACATTCTATTGTCTCGTTACACAGTCTATCTGTTGAACGAGTATCGCAAAATGAAGGATTTCACATGCAGAATAGACGCGGCTTTGTTCCTTCGCGTTCGTTGCGCGTTCGTTCACCAGCGAGGCTAATTCCACGCTGTATTTCCAAAGTGTTGGAGTGTCAGATTCCTGGCTGGCTCATATCCATAACCATTGTTCATGGATCGTTTTCAAACAGTTCGCTTTCCGCAGGCTGAACAAGGGCGAAGCCGGGGACTCGGTTACCGCTGGAAAACACAGCTCCTGATGGCATCTTTCAAACGTCACACAAAACCGCATTTGCATTTAAATTGCGTGCTCCGGGGACCCCCCTTCTATGGAATCCCGGCCTCGCTCCACCTAACCCTTTAAGGTCTTTCCTCCGTTCCGCATTCCGGCTCGGCAGAAGGCGCACAATTGCTTCACGACAAAAAGCAGAGAGCGCTTAAGCCATTTTCCGTCCTTGGTATAACAACTGAGTAAACCTTCTGTGAAATATTTCCAACAGCGAATGTTTCCCTAACCCAATTCAGTTCCAGATGACTTTTCCTTTGAGTGAAAGCGCCCTTCTTCAAACTGGCAGACCTCAACATGTCTTCGGGTGTGGTATGAACCAGCTTGCAGACGTACAAGGCAGGTTGAAATTTATCGACGAATTCTAATAACGCGAAATACAAAAATGACAATATTCTGCATGATACATAACATTTATAATATCAGCATTGAGTTAAATCAACATTAGAAACGTTATGATGTAGAGAATAATATTCAGATATTATCTGTATACCGGATGAGTCTAGACGGACCATCTTTGAAATCGTACCTTCGATAAATAAATCACAATTAAATCGCATTTTGACACTCACCACAATAATTGTTATGGTCAGTATCGTAATCGAACGATAATTTCACCACGGATCTCTAATTTGCGTCTTTCCTGCGGAGGTCAACCGACCAACATTCACGGCAAAATTAAATAACGAGGCAAATTAACAACCCGCTACTTGTTATCGTTTGAATTAGCGTGCGAAAATTATTATCAGCTTCTGATTAATTTTGGAGAGTTCCGAAACAAAGGTGGGTCACAGGGCCTACATACGGATCAGGGATGGAAGATGAGGGATCAGGATGGAAGGAGGACTCCATTAAAACAGGGAACTGTTTAACGAGCGCCTATCCCGTGTGGCCACTTAATAAAACGACCGACGAAAATTTTGCACCCCATGGTCTTCAGCCCTTCTGAGCCATTAAACTTCATTATACGCTTTTAATAGGTTGAAACCCGCGAGATTCAGTGTAATAACTGTTTGATTAATAAAAGAATAGCGAAGAAAGGATTGCGAAGCGAGAATGTCTAGAATTTTGGTTTAAAAGACAGTTCATTTTTATATCATCCAGATTTTTTCGATACATTTCAACTATGTTTTACTAAATTTGTTTATTTGTTTATTTGTTTATTTATATTTACGGCTTACGCCAATTACAAAATATTTATTTATCCACAGTCCGTCGCATTGGACATAAAAGAAAAAGCAAAACAAAGGAAATTAAGAAACGAATAATAGCAGCAGGTTAACTTGAAATGTTACGTGAAATGTTAATTCAGAAGTTATCGCCCATGGTTTAGGCCTAAGAATTCGATAACACACTTCTTCAGGTCCAACCGTGAATCGTGAAATAGGTAAGTCGAAATCGACCCTTTCCAGCAGATTTTGTGAGTAAATAAATCACACGCGACAGATTTTTGACTGCTTAAGGATATCAAAAGAACAGTGAGAAGCTTGGTGAAAAAGAGTAGGTAGATAGTTTTGTGTCGAGGCCGCGAACATTCTGGTAGTAAGCAGTTAGCGGCGTAGGGGCCCCCCGTTTTTTGAAAACCCTGGAACGTCTCTTGATATTTCGGTTGAAGGAACAATCGATGGCACACCACCGATGTACTTGATTGTATGGTTGGTCTTCCCCTCCTCGTTGATCCGCCTCAACTCCTCACGCAGGCTTCTCAAGTAATCCCGCTGAGCGTGTGTCCTATCGGAGGCTGCGGAGAGTACTGGAGGTTGACTGGAACGATTAGCCACAAGTACGTTTGTAGCCGTAGCGGGAGAGTCGAAAACCACCATTATAGGACGAGGCTTCTCCCCACCTGACGCACTAGCCCTTCCGATCCGAGATATACGCTGCACTAGCCCCGAAAAATGCGGCCTCAATTGGTCGAGCGACTGCTTAACCCTACACAAGTCGTCCGCCAGAATCGCCATGCTGTTAGTTAGTGTGGATTCCGGGAAATCGTAGACTATTATGTTCGAGGCACGCCTGCGCCTCTCCTCCAATTCCGCGGCCACCATTTCGAGATCCCGGCCTCGAGGTGCCGGTGCCACGGAAGCTCTATCCGAGCTTTCGAGATCGGCAATCCTTTTTTCGAGATTCTTGAATCTAGAATCCATATCCCCTTTTAAGCTTACAACCTGTGCGCTCAAAACATCGTATTTCTCGAGGCAATTATCGATTTTACTGGACAATCCGGCTATCAACGCTCCAAAGTCCCTACGAGTACTTTCTGCTTCATCTTTCAGCTCCTTTCTCAAGCTCAACGAATCCTCCTTCATTTCCTTTTTCATATTTGCGAACAAGGCTTCCAGCCTGTCCTCGACACCCGCCTGGGGTTAGACGGAATTCTTGCAAACCGGACATTTCCAATTTGTCTTATTTATTTTGCTCATTTTTCGAAAATTAGCCTCAATCATGCCCGCACATGCGAAATGAAAAATACGATCGCAGGTAGCACAGGCCATTTGATCCTCCAACAGCACTGTGCCCGCACATTTGCTGCAAGTAGCCATCTCAACGCAAGAGCAAGCTATCACGTATTACTGAAACACCGAATAGGTTGCAGGCCCCGCCACCGATCGTGAATATGAAGTGGGGACGCCACTTACGAATACAGGCGGAAGTAAACGAACGCAAATTATGGGCGGGGCGAGATCTGCGCAGACGCCAAAAGACAGAAGAGATAAGGTATTCCTCGTAGACCGCCGTGCGGAGATGGCCAACCGATGAATCGAGGCAATAATAATACCTGGAATTGCGAAGGTATAAAACCCGTAGATGGCCACTGATACGTCCCGTTGACACGAAATTCGGGAACCACTGATTCGCGGAAGCAACAGGGTGTAAAAATAATGTCAATCGGACGATTAATTCACCTGATATTACGGATTAAACACGGAGCCAATGCGACACAACCGCTCAAGGACAAACCCCACGAGCGAACTGAAAGAATCGGCGTTTTCAAGGGAGTTCAGGAGCATCAAAACAATGTATGCATGTGGCTTGCCCAATAAAATACCAAGCGTATTATGCAAAATTTAACATTTAATGTTAAATGGTACCTACTTCAACTTGCAATTTCCATTCTGTAGTCTGATACCTTAGAATTATACTCCCACGGGTCACGCTTTTGTTTTAATCTTCCGAAAAGTTGCATCCGACAATAAGTCAGAAACGTCTGACGGAAAGCCGCAGGAATTAAAAATCAGCCCACCACTTGAGCATATTACAGAACCGCATGCAATAAATTAACGCATTCGTCCGAAGAGCTACAATGTAACACAAAAGTGGAAGCCTTATGTACCCGAGGCTGAACGCTGTGAGGCATCTCTTCAACGCAATATTTCACCGTTGATCGCCTCAGCCAACGTAACGTAGGAAGGTCGTGCTCCACACTTTACCTTCAGCGCAGAAAACCCCGAGCTGGTGGAACGAGTTTATCCCGCGTGGAAGCATCAGGAGCAGGAAGCCCTACGCTACCCCGTTGCCACTTCATGATCCTTACACGCTTCATCCTGGCTCAGCAGGCAACGTGGCAACCCTATACCAACCTACGCTGTATACTAAGTGACCTCTAGTAAGTTTTACCTCTGAAAGCTGCTTGAAGCGGAACGGCGACAGGAAATAAACCAAATAAAATTAGAATTTGAAACTCCCCTTGCAGTAGACGGTAGAGGTAGGTACAAACTGAACCCCGGAGGCTACATCAACATAGTATGCTCAGGATGCCGATGAACTAACATTATTAACAAATCCGTTTGCTACAGTTTACAATAAGTTTTGATTCGAATTGACTACATTTAGAAAATACTCATCCAGCCAATGAACGCTTGCGTATGAACAAGGCACAGGCACCAAGCCAGGGAAAGCGGAAAATTCACTTGATGAAAATTGAACAAACAAGCAACAGCAACGACTCGCCGAGTATGAACGAAAATTCAACTCGGTATGAAGAATATGCCACAGCCCATATATTGCCGGCAAAAGTCACAAAACGTCGCGGATGAGACGAATGAATGAAAAAAATGTAGTCGATTAGACAAGAGGATTTCGCCGTCTCGTTTAACCGTCAGTGACGTAGCCTAAGGGATGGTTTTCAACCCTGGGATGGCGAAGGATCATCGCATGGAAACTGTGCATCAGAAGCAGCCCTGCACGGCTGAAGATAAGCGAGACGGCCGCTGTCCTTTTCATATGGAACGGCCGCTGAGGGGATGCGGAGGATTCTGTATGGATGAGGATACAGCTATATGGGACAGCGGCCAGCTCTTGGGGATGATATACGATTGGAAGTCTCGACGGCAACAGGCAACCATTACTCTTGGAACTAGGCCCGACCTTCTAACTATGGAAAATATGAAGCACAACATATAGGTTCGCACGCATCCATACGTTTTGGTTCGGTTCTTGTTTTAGCGAAATATCACCTTATTGTTGCACTAAGGAGAAGAGATTGGGTTAAGTGGGTATATTTTAACAAATCATGACTATAATTATGTTCTTTTTTATCGCCAGGAAGAATGAGAAAGAAAAAATTGAAAGGCCACAGGCATACATAAACATTTAACTGAAAAAATGGAATTAAAAGTGGAAAAAATGTGAAAACTGCAAAAAAAGATAAACAGCGTTATCAACGTGGCCGTAGTCTCATTCGATTCAGCATGAAAAAATCTATTGATTCTCTAGGAAAACCAGGTTTTTTTTTCGATATTTCAGGCATTGATTCAACACTCCTTGTTGAGGTAGATTCAAGCTGAAACGCCAGGAGCAACTAGACTCAAAACCTGATTGCTAGTAAAAATCACAAAAAATGTCAGGTCCGGTTTTTCAATTCATTCAAAAGTAGATTTATCCAAGGACGTTTGCACTACATATCATCTAGAACTTGACCGTCATACTGAAAATTTCCTGGAAATTGAATTAGTTAATTCAATCGTCTTTGGATAAATCTAGCTTTAAATAAAATAATAAACAGGCCCTCAGAATCACCGAACAAATTTCAAAAATTGCAAAAAAAATATTGAGGGTTTGAATTGTATTCCACTTGAAACTTACATTAAATGAAACGCAAAATGTCGATCACATTTAGGAAATTACGGAAATAAACCTGAATTCAGAAAATTGTGGGAGTTAGGAAAGCTGTTTAGGGTCCGTTCAATTATTATGTAAGGATCGAGGGGGGGGGGTTTGGAAAATCTTACTAAACCCATACAAGGGGGGGAGGGGGTAAGTGCTTCCTTACGTAAGATTTTTGAGTGTGAGTTTTCAGAGCGTAAATAAGCAGTTTTTGTTCAAATGGCCAGAAAAAAGCACGAAAAATATTCATAAAATGCGTGTTTTTCCACGAAACTAAGAGCAAACATAACGATTTCGTATTTTTTTCGCTTTAACAAAAGTCAAAATCTTACGTAAGATTATGGTGGGGGGAGTTGGGGTTTGAAAAATCTTACTAAATCCTTACAAAGGGGGGGAGGGGGTCGAAAAATCCGAAAAATGTCCTTGCGTAATTATTGAACGGCCCCTTAGTAGACACACACTGACAGACATTTTCCACGAGTAACCTACTTATACTAGTATTTTGTCAAGAAAATTATTCAGATAAATTGAAATTCTTTCCGATCCTCCGATGTAATTTTAAAATTTCCGATTACAGCAATACCTAGTCAAATTTAATTCTCAAAGGAAAAACGTACGAACGAAAGTTAATTCCAAACTCAGAGCTAAACGCTCCTGTTATCGAGACCGTACACACGCTATGCCCGGCTACCACGAGATCCCAACCTCCAAACTTGGCTCCTACCCACCTGAAGGTTCGACTCGATATCGATCAAACACCACCTGACGAGGGGGTAGGTGGCCGGGGGCAGGATTAACCGTCTGGCGAGGGGGTACGGCACTGGCAAGAGTCGCTGAGCTGCGAGTTAACCCAAGCCGAGCTTGAACGAGGTCATTCCAACTGAGGTTAGCTGATTTATGGAAAAACACAACGATAATTTAATGCAAGAGAAACAATGTGCTCGGAGTTTCATAATTAACAAGGCGAAGCCGATGAAAATAATTTTGCAAAGTTGCCCCTCCAGTCCTCAGGTAGTGTGCGCCGATTGATTTCGTAAAAACATTAAAACTTGGACATTTCAGCTCGCTCATGATGGCACATTAGTTTCCACAACATGTTAACTTTAATGTGAATTGCGTGAGGGCAAGAGAGAACTCTCGACTTGCTCTTGGTATCATCTGTTTTAAGCTAGTGTGCTTTCTGCGTCATCGCCTCTTTTTCGGTATCGTGATGTTGGATGAAATAAGAAAACCAACCCCTAATCGAATGCAGCATCACAGTTTATGCACTAGGAAAATTAAACTTCAAATAATGTTCGTAGTACCTATTTATAAAAGGTGCAACAAACTGATGGCTAAACGGAAAAAAATCTTTTCCTTATTGACGAACTATAAATCACCAAAAATTCAATCAACACCTGAATTGGAAAAAAACAAGGGCGAACACTTTACTTTTGCAAGAACACAACCCGTCAAGTTCAACAATCGATTAATGAATTATAGTTCAGAGATGTCAACGGTATACTTTGAACCATGAAAATAAACAGTTTTGTGGCTGAAGAAAAACTTGCTCGTGAGGAAAGCCCGAGTATAAAAAACTACCCACTGTACAAAATTGGTTTGAACTTACATATTCTTCCCCCACTAATACGTAAACATAGATAAATGTGCGGGAAACCATTTTCCCTAGTTTCGACGAGCTAGGCCGGTTATATCCGGCTTAGGAGAGCAAAATCCGCTAAAATTGGACTCGTAGAAGAACGACAAGCAAGTGGATGTTCGCCATTAACCGTAAATCCCGGATCAAGCGTTAATAAGTTAAGAGGAGCTCTCCGAGATGAAGGCAGAGTCTGGCGCTAATGAGGAAAAGCTTGTTGAGGAGGCGATGGTATATACGTAATTTTAGCACCAGACCTAACGGGACTATAGCGAGTCACGGTCGTATTAATTTATAGGTCGGATCAAATGTGATTACAGTTCGAACCCATTTGGCAAACCAAACACTTACATCCCCTCGTTATTGAATTTAACGTAACGGTGACATGACCTCAAAACGTTTTTCGAACGTTGTTCCGACGTTGGCTAATGTAAATCATTACCAACTGACATTTGACAATTCGTCCAGCTAAGGGCGAACAAAACATTTTATAACAACGTTATTTGTGTTATAAATTAAAAATTTGAAAATAATAATGCATTTAAATTATGATTAAAATTTTTCGAATATGATAAAATATGATGAATTTGTCGAAAATTTGATGGTAAATAAATGTTGTCAATAAACCGGGTAATAAATGACTGAAGATAATATGAAACTGAAGTAGCTATGATTTGATTTTGATGTAATGGCGAAACAACGCGCCAGTAAAGGAAGTCATGGTGTACACACAGGATGTTTTCCATCCATCGTTTACGCGCGGAGGGTCCCTTTGTGTCATATATTAAGAGTCAGCAAGGCCGACCCGTCGGATTGTGGTTTAATACTGTTTTATTGTCACTTTGCCCGTACTGGTGGAAAGCTTCCGAACAACGGACAGTCTCTGAGGATAAACCGTTTATTGGGCCAAACGGGGCTGTAAAGCCACAGGGGGCCGAATGCGGAACGAGGTTATCGGCGTTCGAGCCGAAGGGGTGGAGGGGGGATGGTGGCAGTCACAGTCACTCCCTCCCGAATACGGAAATGCCGAAGGATGTAATATCCTCAGGATTCATTTTATTGGAATTACCAATAAGGCTGCAACAGGTAATTTTCAAGTCGTAAGAGATGCGGTTATTAAAGCGAGCTACAAATCAAACTCAAACTGAAAATGAGCTTCGAACTCAAACTGGAACTAAAACTCCACTACTACTACACACAATACTAGTGCACAAACTCAAACTGATACTTAAACCTACTCAAACTCAAACAAAGATTCAAAATCAAACTGACACACAAACTCAAACTGAAACTCGTACTGATACTTAAACTCAAAAAAATACTGATACCCAAACTTGAACTGAACCTCAAACTCGACAGATAGTCGAACTCAAACTCAAACTGAATCTGAGACTCAAACTGGTAATCATACTTGAACTTAAACTCAATTTGAAACTGAGATTCATAATCAAAGTGTGACTTAAACGGAAACTCAAACTGAAACTTATATGAAGGCAAAAACTCGAACTGATACTCAAGCTCAAACTGAAAGTAACACTCAAACTTTCAGTTTCAGGTTGCAAGCACATGAGCTTGAATTTCAGTTGGAGGTTCAGTTCGAGTTTGAGATGGAATCAACTTTTATGTCAACCTATCAGTTTGAGCTTGAGTGTCCGAATCTGTTTGAGTTTGAATTTAAGTTTGAGTTTGAGGTTCAGGGTCAGTTTGAATATCAGATTTCACGTAAACCGATAATATTTAATGACAGCAGACAAAAACAAAATAAACAAAAACAATATCAGTTTGAATATCAGATTAAGTTTGCGTATCAGTTTCGATTTGAGTTTGAGGTTCAATTTGAGTATCAGTTTGAGATTGAGTTAGAGGTGCTGTTTCAGTTTCAGTTTTCATATCTTTAGCAGCTTGAGTTTGTGTATCAGAATCAGTTTGAGCTTGAATTCCAATGTGAGGTTCTGTTTGAGTTTTAGTTTCAGTTTACCTTCCTTTCGACCCTTGAGTTTGAGTTTGAATGTCAGAATCAGTTTGAAATTAGTTTCAGTTCGAGGTTCAATTTAAGTTTCAGTTTGAGGTTCAGTTTGAATATCTGATTGAGTTTGAGGCGCGGTTTCAGTAACAGTTTTTGTATCAGTAACAGTATGTGTATCAGTACCAGTTCGAGTTTGAATTTCATTGTGTGGTTCAGTTTGAGTTTTCGTTTCAGTTTCAGTTTGATTTTGAGTTGGAGTGAACTTTCCCTTTAGCCTTTAAGCTTGAGTATCAGTTTGAGCTTGAATTTGAAAATCAGAATCAGATTGAGTTTTTGTTTCAGTTTCAGTTTGAGGTTCAGTTTGAATATCAGATTGAGTTTGAAGTTCAGTTTGAATATCTGATTGAGTTTGAGTTTACCTGTCTTTTGACCTTTAAGTTTGAGTGTCAGTTCGAGTTTGTGCATCAGTACCAGTTTGAGTCTGAGGTTCAGTTTGAGAATCAGAATACATCATGAATACATTTCATTATCGCGGGAATCGGTGCGAGGGTAATAGTTAGGAATAAAACGATTACACCGATTAATAATGTAACGACAGCATCGCCAATTTCATTATTTTCTCGTTCGTTAAAAAAAATCGAGCACGACAGGATTCATAAAGGATTCGAACATGGAAATCATCATTTCGCTGAGTAAAAATCCCTCAGTATGCGTGAAACGTTCAAAGCTCGGTAATCGCATTTCGGATGACGTGAATACGAAACGGTAGGCCTCAACGGATTTGCCGACTACGGATAACGAATATGAAGCTAACCATCCCACAACCGGGCGAGGATTCAAATATCTGTCAACCGTCGTTTGTAATGGATATCGATTCACGCTTTTAGCTTCTCGCATGACACGTCTAACGATTTCGCGAGTCTCTCGCCTTTTATAAGTAAGATGGAAAAAGCTCGTCTTTGAAAATTATTATGCGAGACGGAAAAGGTTTCGATGTCGAAGCAGAAATATTCTGTCGATATAGGCAATTCGAGCCGGGAGATGTCAGCTTTCAATTTTTTTTTGTCATTACAAAAACGTGTTTTGCATTAACTTGCTCCAGTTTTTAGAAGATACAATCATCGCTACCTATCGTGAAAATGAATTTATTCCTCATTGAACAGGCCAAAGTATTTTTTATTATTGTACCAAAACATTGCACATCCTGTCCACTTAAAAAACTTTTTTCGTTTATTATTCAATAATTAACCGTTGTGACCGCCCAAGAAAAAAGTTTCAACCTGAAATTTCCATGGTATACGTTTCAAAAGGTGAAGAATCCGAATCGGCAATTTTAGAAAATCCGTCCGGGCTAGAGATTTTTTACATTTTCAGAAAAAAATCAACAGCCCCGATTCTTTAGCCAAGCCAATCGGCCAGTATTGGGCCTTTAGAAAAAATTGTTGAAATGAGCTCAATCCAATGTCAAGAATTTTTACCGAGTTATCTAAATTAGTCACGTTTCCAACAAAATATGTTGACATATTATGTCAGTAGTGAGTAAAAATTGAACCTTGAGCGGAATATGCATCGAATAAGGGGAGAAAGCCACGTCATTCTCCTGCGTACGAATTTCCAGCGTTTTAATCTTCGGAAGATGGTAGTTGATAATGATTTATGATTTTTTCCAAAGGGCCCTGCTGGCAAAAGTTCTCGAGAGATTCGAAGATCTGCACTTTTGCAGGTGGCCGTGGGTGGAAAGGAGCATCAAACCTCGTATTATTTGTAATCTAGGCAAAAGGTAAAGGAAAAAACAAAAAGGAAACATTCTCGTTCACTCAAAACGCAAAGTATAATCCTCCATTTTTTTGCTGTTCCTTCTTCAACTCGTGGGTTTTGTGGAGCGAAAATATGAGTTCGGCCTTTAAAGTTATAGTGGGTGCTTGAGATGAAAGATAAGGTGACGCGCAACGCCCACCTAAGCCTCAGGAGTTCAGCGCTCATCTCAGGGCCTGAGATCCCTGTTTGTCAAACACAAACTGAACTGACAGCTTCTTCCAGTTCTCCAGCTTCAGCGACAACGAATTTCAACCGGAGAAAGCGCAGAACCTCGGGGCTATTATTTCTCTATTCCGAATAAGGCGGCTTACAAAAAATCGATGGAAGCTACTATATCTGCAGGGCTTTGGGTAAATTATATTGATACCCTGCTGTAAGAATCCTGCGGACCGAGATAAAAGTATCGAGAATGCAGGTTTTTTTTGGAATCCTGTTCAAGGTTTTTAATCTTTGAAAATATGTCAAACATTTGAGAATACGTTCGGCTTCTGAAAAAGCTAGCGCACATTATTGACGGGCCAGGCCGGGTCGCATCGCAAAATCCATGAGTGCCATCATCCTGTCGAACTGTGTCGCGCGTTTTATGTCAAGATGTTGACAACTTCAACATGATGATGGCTTCAGTACTATTGTCGGTTATCAAGCCGGGTCGTACCCCAGGGAAAAAATGTTTGCGATGCGATGCGCACAGACACAGGCAAAAACCGCGTTTGGCAAGTGATTATATGTAAAAGTGTGAAAGGATTCCTATTCAGGATATCTTTCTGAACCTCATATTCGATTTTCAGTTTTAGGAGGATTACAATTTATATGAAAGTAAAAATCATGTACGGGTTGAGATAAAAGAAAATCATTGGCTGTTTCTACCTACTCCATTTTCGGTCAAATTTCAGCCAATATTTTATAGCACAAAAATCGCTGTTTCTCATTTATCAATGAATCGTTCGATAAATTTCGTTTGCTAGCTATATTTAAATTTAACGGAAGTTTAAATAATGTTCTAAAGCGCTCAAAGGAGGTCGGGGCGAGCGTCAGCGAAAAATGCAATTCAAGTGTCAAGTGGCGCTTTGAAGTCGGCCAAGTGGCGTTGAATCTTGAGCTGACAATGCATCTGTTCTTCTCCGTGTCCGACTCCGGTGAGAGAATGGCCGCCGAATGTTCGCCGTTTGCCGCTCGATCAAGTGGGAAGCGGCTTTGCCGGGTAGGCGGCATCGATTCTGGCCGCTCCTCTTTGTATGCGACCTGCCTATGAGCCCGGATTAGAGAGCAGCTTGACTGCTGGATTTGAACCGAATGAGCCGCTTGTCTGCTGGATTTTGTACGCGGCGAACTCCCGTTTCACGCCTACTGGTTTCAATAAGGTAGTCCGCAATCTCTATATGCCTCGTTCTACAGCTGAATTCACGAAATTAAACGTTTTGTCACCGCGCATAAAATGAAAATCGGATCACGCGTTCAAAGGAGGCATGTACAAACGTCGGAAACGAAGTGCGAAGATAGCAATCCGTAATAACCAACATAAAATGTAACATAATATTATTATTATTGTTGAGGAGTGAGATAATAGAACTTGAACAATTTTTTACTCCTTTTCCTTGAACCGCTTTTTCTCTCTTCGTCGAACATTAAAAAAATGTTTGAATCAAAAGTTAAATTTTTTTGAATTTCAGAAATAACAAAAATGCGCTATACCTACTGACCATTGGTTTTTACTGAATCAGGCGCTTTTTAGCAGTCTTTCTCCAATACTTTCTGGCATATCTCAGGATGATATTCATACTATAGTAAGCCTCCTGAACCTATGCTAAGCAACTACACATTTCTGCAGAGTGAAAATGAAGCGCTTTCATGATAATTATCATGAAATGTTCTTATGAAATTGTCAAAAACGTCTTCAACTGCTGGGATTAACGACACGAGTCTCGTTTTCGCCCTGATGAGAAGGTTTTCGAGTGACGGGGCTTCCGTTTTTTTCCCTCTCGCAATCGAAAAGGGGGTGGCTGGGGTGGCTAATGGTTGTGTGTAACTGTAGGCCTTGCTCGCCCGGGGTGGTCGATGGGCAATCCCTCGTAAGCGGACAGTGCACGCCTCTGCCAACAACGCGTGATTGAGGCCCGGAGGAAAAATCACTGTTATCAATCTTTCACGGGTCTTTTCCCAACACGTTTTTTCAAAGCGCCTTTACGATGCGATCAGCTTCACACGATTCGGCTGACTCGCTAACAAGTTCTTATCCTTCACGTGACAGTCGATGGCTTTGGTTTTGGTCGAGCAAAGGGAACAGCTTCGGGATGTGCATTGCAACATTAACGTTCATCTCCAGGTTTCTTCCTGATTCAAGCGATAAAGGATTTTTCTTTCGGTTAGAACCGTCTTTTTTTGGGCGAGGTTAGGTAATCATCGATTTTAAGCCGATAGGCACCTACCTACCTAGGCATAATGTGTATGTAGGTATATTATACCTACACGGAGTACCATATGCGCCAAGGCCATACCATAACATTAGCCCAAGAGAGAACGTATATTCACTTATGTAAGGGTGGGTTCATCAATTCAGTTTATCCGACAAATAAACATTATCCTCCAAAGAAGTAGTTTCTTGGAAATGTAGACTACGAATTTCCTTGACAACGTATCCATGTAAAATTTTATTCGGACAATAATAGAATATTCGATGAGTAAACTGAATTGATGAACCCACCCTAAATGCAAGAAAATTTCTTATTTCTTCTACATTATTGTAAGCAAGTCTAGAAACCCAAAAAATAATGCCTGCAGTGGGTTCAGAGCAAAAAAATACATGAAAAAAGTGTCACTCCTGATTTGGGGGTCCAACAAGGGATCCCCAAAAAACATCTGAAGGGCACTTTCACCAAAAAAATTTCCGACCTGCCAAAAAAGTGGCCAAGAAAGTCACCACCATGTCAATAGGTAACTAAAATCGAGATTTTTTTTTGTAAGCGGTTTATAGAATGGCGTAGAATTTGAATCATGAGTAAAAATGTGTACCTATTTATTTTTAATTAGAATGTTGTTGTTGGCGCATAGGTATATTTGATTTGGAGCACTCGGATTCTATTCAAGGTACATGATAATACTTTGAGAGCGGAATACACAGTAAAACTTGTGACTATTCCACTTTCAAGCCCTCCGCCCGAACCGAATACAGCTCTAATGAAAACTGGTGCGCTCCGCACAGAACGCTCTCTTTCCACGCTCATTTATTCGATGCCGAGATGAAAATTAATATCTCAGCGCAGATGGGAAAGATATTGCTTTTTGGAAATTTACTACCACATTTTTACACTCGTTTAATAGGATTTATATTCAAATCTATCGAAAGTTGGTGAAAGTGTAGTAAAATCGCTACGGCGGGGACCTGAGGATAATTGAATATGAAAATTGAAGACTACACAATTTTAAATTTGAAAACTAGTTGGCAGGAAGATGAATACATTAAATAGGTATTTCATACATACTACGCCTATACCTTATTTTAATAATTAATAATGAATTATGTCGATTTTAATTACCTATTCCAATTTGGTTAGAAAAAAGGGAGGAGCTACAAAAATAATTCCTATATCTCACAGCAGTTAGGCACCTGCCAAAAAATCTGTAGTGTCTAAAAAGGTATGATCTTAAAAACAGTTTCAGTTGTTTTTGCATGCAAGCACGACACGAAGTTTTTATAGTACATAGAAGTTTATTTCACAAGGATTATTCTTCTGTTCTCTCTTCAAATTATTTCAATCCTAAAAAATACTTCATTAAACTTGAACGAATAAAGAGGCTTCACTTCTAGCTGAGTTGGGCCCTTGTACAAAGGTCGTTAAGTATCTCAAAATGTTGCAAACATCATACCACTGGAAAAATTTCTTTTAAATGTCAAATGCGCCGGAACAAATGTCGTGATATAACGTCTACTTTCCCATGATTAGGGTCACCTTATTTCGAGGCAAGTCTTGCCATAAGGAACCACCCACAATCTACGTTTACACCCACGCACTCGTTGGATAGGCACACAAAAAGGCCTCACAGCCTAACACACGCTCGAAGTTCAATTCTTCGAAGAGAACCGAATTCCGCTTCAACAACATGAAAGGGGTCTTTGAAAAGGCCATTCCCGAAAGGGTGTGCGAAAAGGCATGAACACGTCGGATCAAAGATATCAAATTTGGCCAAACCGGGGTCGCCTTCATGATGGATATCAATGATGATCGTAAACTTCAACGAAAATTGCCTTTTTATTTTGCCAATCTTGAAATCAGGTGGAACCACCCCCTGGGGTTGCCAAACTTAAAGAGTACCAAAATATTTTGACCACATGAGAGGCGAGTCCACCGACCAAAAGTCGCTGTTTGGTGTGCCTTACCCAAAGGGTGGCCAAAAATGTTTGAGCTTTAAAGGGGACACCTGTGAGTAATCAAATTCTAGCTGAATATTGAATAGGATGATGGTTGGCTAGACGAACATTCAAGTTCGAAAATCTTGTAAAAGGTTGAGAAGTGAGAGATAAATTTGTGTCAATTTTTGCAAAGGCTTACAGACGGACACTGTTCAGGAAGTGATTGTTATTTTCAAAAAACCTTCGATTTGGTTCTTAATTTTAGGGCGATTACATGCGTTTTAATAGGAGTAAAGAGATTTCTTCGACATGAACAGGACTATTCTAGGTTTTGACATTATGAGACGCTCCCATGGCATGAACCAAAGAAATGAACATGGTGTCAGTAGCAGGTGAAACAGCATGGTTTCTATTAAAAAATCTCTCGATGGATATTTCGCTCGATAATTTTTTATCTATCAACTGTTTAAACATACTGAACTGGATTTCAACAGTTTTTACTTACAGTAATCCTCAAAACGGTGGAAAGTTCTTAGAAAAGAATCACGGGAGGAAAAATCTTTTGTCTCATTGTTTCCTATGGCATTGTGGGTATTTCGCTGCGGTAGAACAATGCTCTTTCGTTTCCAGCCAACTCTGCCGTTTGCTGCTTTGTTTTCCAAATTAGCCAGGTTTTGCTTCTGGGCTGAAATGCGTTGGGTGCTACCGTCTACAACGGATCTTTTCCCTCAAGAACCATTATATATTTCGGTAGAATTAGTTTGTTTGATAAATAGGAAGGTAGGTATAGTTTGAATAAGAAAAATGAACGGATTACCTAGTCATAAAATATGAAAATGAATTGAAGTCAGTTCTGTAGCTTTATTTTTCTGTAACTTTATTTGCAGTGCCTAGGTGAACTGCAAAATAGTCTAAACATCATTCCAAAATATTTATTCATTTTTTTCAATTTTCAGATATTTTAATTATATTTCAGTTTGGAGATTTTTTCACTTTTGGATCTAATAATTTTTTCTTTGCACCTAAAATAAATTTAATAGCGATGTTTTGATGGAATATTTTAACGGTGTTCACCAGTAGATGATCCTTCAGGGACTAGAGCTATAGCTCTTCAGACACGGAGAATCACGTTTCGTAGCGATAATTTTCTGATAATGACATTTCATTTTAGACGGACTGCACGTTCGACTAAGACGTTTCAGCCCCTCGTGATGCCCCACTTCAAATGTTAGGGGCTGGTAGATAAGGAAGGGCACCGGCTGCCTTGAAAGACTGCTTCTCAGAAAAGCCCAAAGTTAGTACCTTTGGAAGGAGTCACGTACAGCTAAGGGACCCGAACTCAAAATGCTATATATATAACGAGTCGTAAAACTTCCAAAACGTGTTCCGGGAGTTGACATTTGACGGCGCAAAGGCCTATTACACGAATGCCGCAGGAAAATCAACCCAAGGGATAGGTATACAGTTAAGAAAACAAGAATTTTTTACCTCCACAAGAACTAATAACATACGATATGTAGACTCGAAGGGGAGATCGACTTTTGAAGGAGTTATAAAAAATTGAGACTGCCCTGTCCGTAAAATGATGAACAAATACGCCTTTTTTGGTACATACGTGGAATACTCAAGAATGGACAAGTGGATCTTGAATTGGTACATACTATTAATCTGAATCTTGCGTATTTAATGCCTAATGATCGAAAGTTGTTGATCGCGGAGTTCTATAATGATGGAATTATTCCTTGCAGGAAATAATAGCACTAGAGATTTACAAAATAATTGGGCAACGTTCAGTTCGGAAGAAAAAATGAGACAGAGCCGGCCAGAGTATTGACCTGGACGAGATAATATCAATGGAAAATTTTATGATTTTAACTGAAATCTTAAAAAGTTCTGAAATCTAGCGAGGCGAAAAATTTGATAGGGCAAAAAACGTTCAAAACTTGTTGTAGAATCGATCCCTCTATTCATTACAATCCTGCGTAATCTTAAAATCCGCCAAATGCGGAAAGATTGGCCTTTAAAATAATTTGTCGGTGTAGAACTGGTTAATTTGAACGTAACACCAAATGGTTGAATTATTGGGCCGTAATGGCCTCCCCCGGCTTCTAGCGATGACTGGATCGTTGGCCCTGCCAAGGACAAGGGCTCATCTTAAGGGTTCCAGGTCTTCGGAATTCCACATAAACGATGCCCTAATGGCGTGGCGAATGCGCCTCATAATTCAACCGACTTCGAGAAAGCGGGAGAGACGGTTTTAGGGGCTAAAAAGCCGGTCGTCGAATTGAGGAATATCGGTTATTGGCGAAGCCATCGACCATCGGAAGCGCCTGGAGCGGAATCCGCATAATTTCCAGGTGACATATTGAGCCGTCATCTCATCGACGGCATTATCCTACCTGTCGGATCAATTCATTCTTGTAAGCAGATAATATGCTGATTGGCTCGTTGCTGATCGGATTGCGCCAGAGATGCACGACAATGTGATATATGGCATGGAATCAGTATCGTACGCATCAATTGAGAAATATCGTTTTAATAGAGTGGAAACGTGCTATACTCAATTACGGTCTATTTTGAATGAGTACCCATGACCTATTGTACTTGAATTCGACAGTATAATAAATTGAAATCATCCTTTGGGAAAACAACAACCCTTTGCGATGACATTATTATCTTATAAGTACTTATAGGTACCTACCTGATTGAGGACGATTGATTTGAAAGTTAAGCTTTGCCGTTTCAACCGAAATCAATTTTTAAAAAGTTTCGAGTTTTTTCTGAAAAATGGATTGAGCTCTGAAAGAAGGTACCTACCTACGCATCTAGGTGGATCACTACGCACTATTAACTCAGTAATTATCAAAGTTATACTATAGGCAAACGAGTCGGCTACGATATCTTTCGTTGGATACCTACCATATCGAGTACAGTGGTGAGTAAAATATCATTATGGCAACTCTTTTTGAGATTTCGTGATTGCTTCTTTGTAATCTGACAAAGCATAATCATTGCATTACACGGCTATTGGAGAATCGAGTTTTAGTAAGTTGCATCCACCAATTTCGTATATTGATTATCTATATTGATGGGAAGCACGACTTCATTGAGCGATTTACTTTTTTCTGTGCCTATTATCCCAATGCCAACCGGCAATTAACTGGCATTCAATGAGGTGCACCATGAAAGCGCTAGAGATGTCAATGAAAATAATGAAACACTGTCGTCTTCGATGCGTCAGGCTATCTAAAAAAAATATTATCCGTCATGGCGAGATTTCTCAGAACTCTTCTCTGCAATGAACGCATGTTCTTTCATGCAGACGCCGAAAAATCGTCATCGACCAAATAAGGGCACTATGAACATCTCGGCCGAGATTTGAGAGAACCGCCTGCGCCTGATGGCCTCCGCGCCTTTCGAATCGTCCTTCGTCTTGCAAGAGACCGCAGCAGGTGTCCTGGGAGGAACCGACTGGAAATTGAAGACGAGGAAGGGGTTGTAGGTAGAAGACTTGTGTCTGCTCGGCTCTTTCTCCGCTTACAATCTCCCTCGCAGGCGACCCGCATCTATTCATTGGTCTGCGCGGCAGGTGTTTCCTTATTTATACTCCCTAGAACGCAAAACCCCCCAGGAGCTTATGGTGGTTTTTCCCCATTCCATATGGCGTTTTGTAAAGAAGCCGTAGCACGGAAGCAAAGCAGAACTTGGAGGCTATTTTTCATTATACGCACATCTTGCGAAATGGATCCATATGCTATACTCACATAGCAAAAGCGATGGGATAATCTGTAAGAGTTTGACTGTTCATTTTGCGGAAAATGTCATGAAAACCTGGTTTTTTGAAATTTGAAAAAGAGGCGTCAAAAGCGTAATAAATCCATTTTTAGCTCTCTTGCTCTTCGGACAACGGTGGTTTCATCCTTATTAGGAGAAAATCGTCTCATACTGACATTTTAGGCCATTATTTGCACGTAAGACTGCTAGAGGTTATAAATTCAATAAGTAAGAAAAAAAATTCCTAAGATTTGGGCTATCCTCAACCTCAGCCATTTGAGTCAGAATAGAAATATATCCTTCTAATTTTTAGCTAGCAAGACATGCTAACTATGTTGAATATATAGGTAGGTAGGAACCATATATGTTTATTTGGGTTTGTTGGTCTATCAACTGTGCTGCCCTATAGGGAGTGGGTCCATTTCTCCAATTCAGATAATTTCAGGCCAAATTGTTTATGACAGCAATAGGTTCCGAACCCATAGCTCCCGACCGCCTGCAGCTAGAGTTAGCCCCAAATAATATTTGATTTGGTTTCCCTGGTGGCAGCAAGTCCAATCACATTTTTTATCACCAGATATTATTGAACGCCTCCACCTCAATCGCATTGAAGTAATAGGATTATGACTAAACCGATCTACTAGCCCCAATAAAATTCGAGAACGAATGTGTGCCAAATGCTATCGGCAGGCGCTACTCCAAATTTGGGTCAGGGTATGTTCTCGTTTTGCTCCCCTTAAGAGCGACGTGACAATATTGCTAGTTGATCAATGTGATTAGCGTCTACTAATACCTACTTAGACATTAAAACTAGTGCAGTCGATAATAAAATGCATGCATTCCATCAGACCCCATACATTAACGCAAACAAGTCGATTCTTATTGAGCTGCAGCAAGCCTCTGTAATGAGATTGTAAGCACGGATAACTTGGCAGGGCGTGTTTTGATTACATTAGCAAGGCCGATATCATTAGGCACGATAACAATTAGCTCGAGTTCTCAGTGTCCATAATGTGGTTTCAACTAGTCAGGACACGATCTATACAAACATCCTACGCGAATATCCATGCAAGCAGAGCACGAATGTTCTGTCAACAAATCATAGAACTTAGTCCAAGTCGATCAAACAATGGTTAGCTATAATAGCGTTGGTATAATAATAGTGAATTGATTGGTGAACCCAAGACGGTTCTCCGAGGGTCAAACGTTGTCCGGGGAGGATTCCAAGCCTTCAGGTTGGCGATTGACCAACATCATTGTTGTTATTGGATACTTTATGGCAATATCGATGTTTGTCGGTCGCAAACCTGATCGGCTAGCAATCGTCATACGGATATCCCTGGTCAAAAATATCACGATGGCCGAAGTAGCAACCGAATGGGCGACTGGAAAACCGCGGCATCCTCGGCTGGTGTGGCCTAGGTCCTAAACGTAGGATGGCTCCGTTGTATGTATATGGGAGGTTTGGCTCTGCCTTTTGTGCTGTCTCCCCGGCGCGGCGTAGCCTGTCGTATAATACAATAGAGCCTGTGTATATTTTCCCTGTTTGGTATTCTTCCTCGCTTTTCCACCTCCGCAAGCGTTGTCATGATTTATCGCCGGCGAGACCTCGAGCTCAGGGACCAGAGGGTGTAGTTTCGGGCCACTATATATAGTGCTTCGGCCACAAATCTTAGAGCAGGTGCGTGCACGTGCACTACCTCCCTTCCCTCACCCCGAACGATGGACCACTGTTACCAACGGCCTATCCTTCTCGCACGACCGAAAGCTGTTTTATTGATCCACAGGTCTCTCCCAGGTGATTAGGGGCCAGGGGTCGGTTGATGCGAAACGGAGGGAAACCGGCCCATTTATTTCGGAAGGGAATTAATCAAGTGAATGTGCTGCATTTATTTGACTAAGATCCGACGGAAGGCCATTAATAATTCCTGATTGCCTAGAGTGTTGAGGGGGAAGTGCAAATTCTATCCAATGATGTGCCCAACGTATACGTCAGTTTGCTAGTAGCTACCGACCCTTTTGACGTCAGGTCGCATCAACCGTATGTTGATTTTGTCACGAAATTCAGCCTCTCCCTGGAACTATTTAGACAAAGAAAAAGAGAAAAAATGTGGGAGAAATCTTTCCTTTTTTTGTGTTTTGTAAAACGTTGTTGAATATTATCGTCATATATTTCGTACATCGATACTATCCAAAATAAAAAATCGTATCCGGGGGTTTTTTAGATTTTTTCCACATTTTATCAGAATAAACCTTTTAGATAGCACGGCCCAAAATTCTCAATTTGACTTAGAAATGCAACATCCACCTCAAAATAATCAAAAATTTCTAAAACATCTTTCCTATGTTTTAGAGAAAATATTAATTTGGGGAACAAGGCCATTTACCAACTACCTGGAATATTAATGCCAGAGCCGGTTCAAGTTAGCACGCAGAGTGGTTGAGATAATTTTTTATTTAAATATTAAAAAACCTACACATATGCCGGCGGCCTTAAACATTTTCGCATATCACACCTAATTGTCACGCAATAAAGCAGACCATTTCATTTATTATTCATCCATTCTCGAAATAATATAATACGAAGAGATCGAGAATCAGCGATTTTAAGACGGAAATTGAATCAAACTTTTGGAAAGTTCAACTTTACGATGGCGGAAAAGGAGACGAATATTATAGGGACATGGCGGGCGAGATATCTCAGGTATTTTCAACGCTTTGTTGAACATTGGAGGAAACGTCGTGCCAAGCTCCATTAGTTCGCACCTTTTGAAAAGAAGAAAATCGGGATACCTCTCCGATTCTCAAGTTTCTCCGTTTAGTTATTTTATATTGAAGAACAGTGTACGCGATATAGAAAAGAAATTCAACTAACTGTTCAAGCCGCATACTTGTTGGAAATTTATAGATAAACGTCAATTATTTTTCCATTTCCAAGGACATGGCTATTAGCGCGAAAAACTAATTCTCGGCAGAAACCAATCGTAGCCAAATTCGCATTGGGCACAAGTGCGCAGGAAAAAGAGGAATTGCTCCCAATCTCATCGGTTATAGGAATCACGTTTTGTAATTCCACGTTCGTGAGATTTATTGGCCCGATCTTTCCGCCCGATTGGGGGGTTGCGCACCATAAATCGGATTTTACATCTGACACCTTTATACGATTTTCTTCGAAAAGGGGAATAGGTACGTACTGCGAGTCTCAGAAATGGTAAAGGTTCAATAGCTCGAGTGGCCAAAACCACCTAACAAATGCGGACAAAGTTTTTGGATGACCAAGAATAGGTGTTTGTTTCAAAAGTATGTAGAATGTTTAGAGAAAGCTGGGTCAATAAATGGGAAATTCGGAAAACTTCGAAATAAAATTCAAACGCGGTTTATTCGCAAAGTAGGTACACAAGATTTTTCTTTTTTGAACTCAACACATCGAACTGCCCAAAATCCATCATCCGCGCAGACCGTTCTCCAAATTGCGCAGTGTAGCCACTTCGGAAGTCCAAAACATCGTAGAGTACTTCCGTGGGGATTTTCGTAGGATTTGGATTTTTGGGCGGAGGCGGATCGGCCGCCGACAAGTATAACGCGGAATGGAACGGAAAATGGTACGTTCTCATGCCCCAAACATGATCTTCGGGAGTAAATTGGAACCGTATAATTTATAACAGTTGTTCCATTTTATTGTAAGTTAATTCTACAAACCACATATTTTTAGAATTTTCAATGGAGACATTAAATGGCAGCAGGTCAAAACTTCACATCTTTTTCTCCAGTTTCCAAGAACCTATATTCTCTCAAATGGCAAAAATAACAGCAACCTTTTAGGAGCTAATCTCCGGAACTAATGACCCGATTTCGACGTTTTTAATAAATACCAAAATATAAGGTTTTAAACGAACTTTAGCTCTTATTTAATGGACTGTAGACGAAGGAACTATGTGGTAGAGTAGTAAAAGTTGAGTGGTAGGCAATTAAAAAGTTATACCCCGACATAGCCTCACGATGCGAAGAAGGAAAAACGTGATTTTCGGGCTGTGAGGTTAGAGGTGCACTCAGAATAGACGCGTAAGTTTTTTAAAAAGTTTATAGTTTTTTTTTACCAGAGTTTTCTTGTGTGTCTAAGGTCACCACCCCTGAATGCCACTATTGACATTCTAGCGACCTTCTCATCGTCTACAACTTCATTCCCTGAATATTCATTTGACAATCCGGTTTGGAGAATTCTCAATTTGATTTGGAAAATCTTCTATCAATTGTTTTGGAAAATTTTTGAATTGATTTGGAAAATTCCCATACTGAATTGGAAAACTCTCAATTGGTCTGAAAAACTCTCAATTTGTTTTGGAAAATGCTCAATTTGAGTTGGAAACGCTATAAAACATGTAGACTCCTAAATGAAATATTTACCGACTCGGTGTGACTTTCCAATAGACTGAATGGTGATGTAAGTACAGTACATTATAGATTTATAAATCATCATTTTCATGTCAATTGCTAAATTAAAAACCCAACTGAATTACGGAAGAATTTCTCTGCCTAAGAACTCTCTTATCCACTTTTTTTTTGTAGAGGAATAGCAATGAAAAATCAAAGAATATAGGTAGGCACCTATATAAAGCCCCTTGAGTATATTGAGTCCCTTCTGTCATGTTAAGACTATGACAGAAAAATATGCTGTGATGGGTGCTGTGTGTGGGAGTAATGCGTGATGTTTAATATTGTTCATTTGGCGCAGAAATATGGCTAATGGTATAGGTCGAATAATATTCTACAATATTATTGTTGAATGTTGGAAAAAACTAGTCTCCAGTCCGCTACCATTATAATATATCGCTTTAGTTTAAAAATTGTTTTTAAAGCACTCCAGAGTATAACGCCAATAAAGTTTATGCACATGAAAAAAACATTTTTCGTGCATCTCGGTTAGGGCAAAAATATGCAAGCCTAAATGTTAAATAAGACCATGCACCAAACTGTGCTTCTTTAGTCGGTGAAATAATAAAATCTAAAGTAACGTCTCACAAAAGTGAGACCTCAACAATTAACTGTCAGGTTAACTGTCAATTAACAACCAAGGATTTGCTGTTAGAAAAGAAACTACATCTCTCATTTATTAACAATAATATAATAGTGTCACGATGCGTTTCCCGTTCGAAAAAACGGTGCATAGCCTTTGAACCTACGCCTGGAGAATCCCAAGGTCGAAGTCTCGTCGGGTAACACTCAAGACTAGAAAAGGGCCGAGATTGTTACTTATGAACCACTGTCTTGCAGGGTTATACCTGGCGTGCACGGCGGATAATTCAAATTTTCCTCACCTTCTTCAATCCCAAGGGATGGCCTTGAGGTGGTTGTCGCAAAAACGAGGCCGACGGCGAACGATAAAACGCCGAAAAACAGCTTCATCGTCTCATCCACACAAAACACCACAAAAAAAAAACACTTGACACTTTTTCCGAGTCGAGCACTTCTATTCTGTACGTACCCCCCCTTTCACGTACGCGCCGAGCTCCCTTCGGTCAGAAGCAACTTTTTCCCGGACCGATTTTCGAATCGCCGACGAAAAGTTGGCCGACCTGACTGCCACTAGTTCGAATTAGACGTCAACGGACGAAAATAAATGTCAAAACATCGATTTGGAAGCTCCGGTATTGAAAACCGAGACGACCACGGACGAGAAGAAAATACTCTGCTGGGACACTCTCCCCTTCACACCAGGGTGAATATCTCTGGAGCAGCAGTGCGTCTATCGATTAGCAGGGGCCACCGCCTTCTCGATAGCGGTACGACAGGCGAGCAAAAAACATGATACGACCTGCTAGACCAATCTGCGTCTCTGCTTCCTTTTTCAATAAAAACCACTTTTTTTTGGGAAAGTTTAAACGGAAAATTGACAGAATTTCCAAGGGAAAACATTGGAGGAACCTTGGAAACCCTTATTTGTCATTAAAAGGTATCTTATTTTGTTTAATGGAATGAATTCAGATTGGGCACGTTAGTCTAAAATCAAATCTTTAGAACGTTGACGATTCAACATGTTTTACAAAGAAAAAAGCCAACTTGATGAACACTAATGTTGGCAGGCGTGGTCTACTGCCCCGCGAGCGCGTCAGGTTTAAATTCAACGGGAGAGAAGGAGCAGAGCCTCGGGACCTGGGAGAGCGAGCGGGAGATAGAAGCTCGGCCTCCTCCCACCGTGGAGCAGGAGGAGCGAGCAGATTCTACCCTGTAAGCATGGAAGAATAATTTGGAATTTCTTCTTCCATGCCTGTAAGTAAACTAGAGTAATCCTCCAACTCGGGTGAGAGCTGCAAGTGATGTCAGCTCAGAAATTATGCAGTTCATCATGATAATTTGTCGATCATGATAATTTAATGGAGCTTTTGGCGTAGAAACAGTCATGCCTAGCCGGAATGAGGAGCAAAACGCCCTCCAACCTCACTTAACCAAATCAACAAAAATGATTAGGTACCCGTGTGAATAGGAATATGTACCCATGTAATCGGACAGGAATTTATTTAACAATACCCCCTCAAACTTTTACACTTTACGTCCCAAAGGGCCTAGAATCAAAAACTGTAATTAAAAAAATGTACGTACGCCGTCAGGCACAAAACGCTTGGAAAAAGTCGCCCGATTTCGAAAAAATTAATGAGCATGCTCCTCGCGGAATGAACACATACCTTGGTGTACAACTCGGGTAAGAGAACCCCCGAAATGTGCTAAAAAAAATCTAATGTCAAAAAAGTCTTCATCCCAAAACAGTTTTTTGGCGTATTCGACCCATTATAAGTTATGAAGTTGAAATAGAAACTTGAATGTGAAACATGAAGTAAAACTGAATCTGAAAGTGGAACTGAAGATGAAAATGAAATCGCGAGTGAAACTGAAGCTACTAATCAAACTGCCACCGTCAATAATAGTTTATTTATACGAGCATCCGTCGGGCGAGTAAGAAACTGCTTCAGAGCAGATTTTTGGGTATTGCCATCGGATCAAAATTTTTACGATGATGAAATTCGCGCACACTTGGGGCGCACACTTGGAGAAGGATGTTTTTCTTCATTGTTGTCCTACAAGATCAATGATAAGAAAATATGAAAATATTAAAATATTAACAATGCAATGCAAGACGACTAGCAGCTTCCTCGTTCAACTATATTATTTTTAACTGCAGTTGAAAGTTACAATTGAGGCGTTGATAGCCAGAGTGGACCATTCCACCCAGGTGTCTAACTGAGAAAATCGCATTTGAAAATTTCGACTAATTTCATGTGATTGATTAAGGGCCTTGTTATGGTGTTTTGAAGAAAAAATACAAGCATTCTTGGGTGAACAGATGACTCATGAACCATAGGGACTTTTCTACAAGCCACATGGTCCACTCTGGCCTTCAAAATCGGCGGTTCTAGTTCCTCTTCAACTTTCAGTTTCCGTTTCACTTTCAAGTTTCACTTTCGAGCACAAGGGCACAGGATACCACACAAAAACATGTAAGTACGTCAATTTATTGCAATTAAAACGGAACTGCGAGAAAACAAGTGATAGATGATAATCACAAAAAAAATTGACTAGCCTCCAGTGATAACCGCCCCACTACAATGGGAGCATAGTTTGATTGTGATCATTGTTGATAGGCATCGTAATAAAACTCAAAACAATCCTAAAGGGCCCACTCACTATCTGATAGCAGGATAACGTGGTTCTCAACGCCAACAAATTTAATTTGAGTTATTACAAAAAAAATTGTTTGAGTTGTTTATTGAGTCATTTTGACCAATTAAAGCAATGAATTGTCTTGGCCCCACGACCAGCAATTGGATAGTGAGTGGGCACCTTTAATGATTTAAAAAACAACATACAGTAAACCATTCAAAAATTATTGCAAAATACATTTCGATAATACTATGCCTTAGGTTGATAATATGTAAGTCACATCATTTTCGAGGAGCGTGGGCAATTAGATACGTGGAAAAGGCTCTTGTGCATTATTTAGATCCAGTTTCCAGTTCCCACCGCCGCAACATGAGGCCAAGCCCCTCGCTCCTCAAAAATGATAATGCATTTTACCCCCGTGCAGACGGTAGGGTAAAATCCAGAAAGGGTGAAAGTCCAGAATAACACTAAATTTGGTAGTGGAAAAAATTAAATTCGTTTTTCAATAAACAGCCAGGAGAGGAGGAATGAAGGTGTTTTTTGAGGCCCTTTTTTTGTTAATTATTTTAATAATAATTAATTAATGATTCAAAAATCGCTCAACAGAGCGGTTCTGGGAGGTTTTACTAGTTTTAATATTGAAAATTCCAGATTTATTCTCATAAGAAATTTGGCTCCGATTCACAAACTCGCATCTCCATTTGGTTTGAGAACTTCGGAATGTGGCCTTTAGGTTTGAGTATTTCCGCAAGTAAAAAAATAGAGTACCGAACTAAATACAATGTGCACGATATTTACTTAGATACCATAGCCCAGAAAACTCGGGGTCTGAAAGTAGTCATACGGCTATTCCCAATTAGAGCTGGAGCCCTAAATTTCAACTTGGGGGAACATTTATAACAATAGACATGTTGCTCTGTGTATTAATCTCGATCCTAAACACATATTGAGTATAAATCGGCTACAGCTATGGACCTATAAGCTCAGTCGTTCGACACTAATGTAGCGTTTCGAAGTCGAATTCAGAGTTTCCCAAACCAAATCGAGAATCTTCCGAACCGAATCGTCAAATGAATACTTCATAGAATTTTGCCAATGGTGAAACTTTGAGGCGGTAACCTTAGACACCCAAGAAACCCCAAAGCAATTAGGGTTGGAAAATTCTCAATTTGGTTCGGAAAATTCCCAATTTGATTTGGAAAATTCTCAATTCGATTCAAAGTATTCTCAATTCGAATGGGCGAATTCTCAAATTGGTTAAGAAAATTCTCTATTTGAATATGAAAATTTTCCAATTAATTTAGAAAATTCTCAGTTCGGCTTGGAAATAATGCTAAATCGCTCGCTCCCACCGATGAGGAAAAAAAGGGCAGATCCTGGAAAATTGGACTCTAAGGACAGGGATTGTTGAGGCGCCATAACAGATTCGCAAGATAATTTGGAAATAATAACAGAAAACGCCACGAATATAAATCGATAGGTATCATGCGTTCCGCAGGATGTCTCGTAAAATATTATATCCAACAATATCCGAGGAGATTGTATGATATAAAAATCTCATTAGAAAAAGTAGTCTACGGTTGGGCCGGTACGTTTGCGTCGAAATAGTTCAACCCATTGTTTAGAGTTCATCGTGTTCCAAACGTTTTCCATGAGCAATGACGAAATCATAGAGGTCTTCAAAACCGCGAGCGCCGGTATGTTCGTCGATTTTCTCGCCATCTTTGTACAGGAGAAGCGTCGGGAAACCGTCGACCTTGAAATTGGAGTATGGTTAATTTCCGTAGGTACATACAAAACCGCTGGAACTTTTTTCATATTTTTTGTCTCAAATTGATGACGATTTGATGCTTAACAATTTTACTTAGGTATGAATTTTTACTAAAAATTAATTACCCTTAAGAAATCAGTCAATTCTCAAAACATCAAACTCTAGGAGTCTTTTGTCAGTAGTTTTTGAGGAATAGCAGGAAGTGAGCAGGTTGAGATTTTCAAAAAAAAAAAAATGAGTCCTGATTGATAGGATTGGTGTCAGTTCCGGCAACGGTGCCACGGCCATGGGTCACTGGGCCCTGCGTTGTTTTGGGGCCCAGGAGATTGAATTTTCCAGTAGGCAGTTCAGTCCCAGACCCAGGCGCTTTTCAGGCGCCCGGAATTTGAGCGAAAGCTGGCGTTATTGGACCCTCCTTGCTCCAAAACGACCCAAGGCCCAGTAGCCCAAGCCGACCCTACACATTTTGCCCCAGGAAACTTGAAATCGGCCTACTCGACCGCAAAATAATAGAGATGCATTTCTTACCTCTTGTTCGTTGCAAAGCTGTTTATTGACGTCCAGCGTGCAATCGACTTTGGCAATGGAAATTTTCTTGTAGGAACTAAATTTTTTACCTAATACTTCCCACGTTGGGGCAAGGCCTTTACAGTGCCCGCACCTGAAAAACATGAACAATTGGTTCGGAGGTGATTTCATGAGCTAACAAGGCATTTTATTAAAATCAATTCACTATATTGATGCACTTCATCGATGACTAAAATTTGAAAATCGAATTTCGAAGCATTTTGTCATCTGAGCACGTTGTTCTTTTAATCAATCCTCTCTACATCAATAACAAGTTTACATCTGACATAATTTACCAGTTTACCACCCAAAAATTGTTCGGGATCGACAAGATCAACTCAATTCGTTTAGGTTATGTTTTACTTTACTACCGAGGTCTTTTGATCAGCTGGTGGACAAGGATACAACAAGGTAAGGATACATCGACAACAAATAAGGTGAAATATTGAGGATCTGGGATCGGTAATTCAATGAGATGGTATGTACAGCATTTTACAACAGTAAATAATGGAAGGACTTACCATGATGTGATGGATGGATATCAAAGGTAGGATGGAACTTGGAAGAAAAGTAATGGCAGGACGGGTAAAGGAGTCACACACATCAGCATTAATTAAGTTTAATCAACCCTTGAAATCATGCGGTCATGCAGAAAAACTCCAGTCCCCATCGTCAGATTCCTCGGTAATTTATTATCCTCATCAGGGCTTGGAGACAGGCCCTAGCCCTGATCTGATAATGAGGAACATGCATGAAAAACGAAATCCATTTTTTCCGCCAGAATGGTGCTGTTTAGGATGCGAAAATGATGTAGTGATGGTCTACAACGAAAAAACAACGTTTTCCCTGGTGAAAAACGCTAATGAAAAGGGCCCTTTTGAATGTGGCGGTTAACCGTATGACGTCACTGTGCGGACGAGACTGCACGTTGTTTCTTAACGTAACGGCAAAAAATCCGTTATCGCCGTCCTATCACTATCACAACACACATGAACTCGGATGAGGTTGCACTGGTGTTCAGGGGAAGATGTTTAACCTTGCGGCTGGCCATTTTCCCGCTTGACTTCAAATCTGCGATTTTCACTAAGCCTCCCTCCTCTTTAAATTACCTCTTTTCCGAACCGTCATCCACCATAACACCATTTTCGAAGCCTAACAAGGAATATTATGGCGAAAAAACAGTTTATTTTTTTTTCATGCATGTTCCTCATTACACAATAAATTAGCCAGAGCTAACCTAGTGTTTCCGCCTGAATATCAAGAGAAAACCTGAAGAAATCTACTATTATAGATAATTCCATTTTATTCTTGATTGATTTCCCAAAGTGGTAGAAAGGCCGATTCTTTTCCCACCAAAAGCGAAAATACTTCAACTTCGAACAGTCGGAAAGTCAATAGATCGTGCGTACCATGGGGCGAAAAATTTGACAAAAGTCATGCCATCGGCAACAGCGGACTCGAAATTGTCGCTGTTCAACGTCAAAACAGGACTCGGAGGCGGCGTTTCTACTTCGACCTTCTCATCGCCACCCAATCCGCCAAGTTTATCTTCCACGTATGTGCTCAAGTCCTCAGCCGAACGAGCCCCCTGATATTTCTCGACCTGCGAACAAATTGACAGCACATTGTACCGAGTTGACGAGAAGTAACGATCTCCAATTTTCATTATTTAGGAGGCCGAGGAGTGACGCGTAATTTCTATTTTGCTACCGACTCAATTCCACTCACCGTCTGGCCATCTTTGATCCATAAGAGAGTCGGGAAGGATTTGATGTTGTACGAACTGCAAGCATCGCGATTGACGGTGCAATCGATTTTGGCGATCGTGACGCCTTTATTCGCCCGGTATTTCGTAGCGAACGACTCCCACGTGGGGGCGAGTCTCTGAAAAAATATTTTGTCAAAGTTTTGGAATTTTTTAAGAATTTAGAGTTTTGCAGACGAGAAGGAAACTATCAATTTTTGCACCTACCTGACAGTGGCCGCACCAGGGGGCGTAAAACTTGACGAAATGTGTTCCGGAAGACAACTGAGCTTCGTACGAATCGTCAGTTAACACTTTGGCACCAATCTCTCCGACGGACTCTTCTTCGTCGTGCTTCTACGGCAAAACCTACATCTTCAGCATTGTAATCAACTGTAATACCCGGTCAATGGCTTTGAAAATTCGCAAGAACGAGAAACATATTTTAAAAAGTAAAACGCCGTTTTCAAAACCAGACATTTATAAACGTGGCACTAAACCCCAAATATTTGCGATCAAATGATAATAAAACGCGTTCAATCATTAAACCTGGCGTTGGTTATAATTGTCTAAATAACGATGAATACGTACCACCAAATTCGAACCCAACTGTTCATTGAGAAAATTAGTCAACGTGGGCAAATCACGCGTCCCTTTGAATTTGACCGGCTCCAGCTTGTCAACACTGAAATACTTCAATCTGAAAAATCAAGACAATATTTTTGAATATTTCAAGCAATTTTTAAGGGACTAAAAAAATTGAGAATTTTTTTATGAAGCAAAATGTTTCTCAAATTTAGAATTTTTTAATTCTCGCTGACAACCATGATACGAGCATCCTTACGTGGGATATCCTGTGATATCCTGCTCAGTGCAAATCGTCGTCTCTTTGGTGCAGTCAACTTTGGCGATAGTGACACGACTCTCTTCCGTGTTCAACATCTCCGCCAGCTCTTCCCAGGTGGGGTGTAGTCTTTTGCAGTAGTGGCACCTGCGGGAAAATAACAGTTGACCCACTGCAACTTTCCTTACCACAGTTATTACAGATAAATTCAAAGTGAGATAGCCGGACCAAAACGACCCCAAAAGGCCAAATACCCCAAGGCTCAGTTGCCCCAACAGACCCTATCTATCGGTTGTTAGTCAGATGACAGATTCAAGGAAATTCGGGGAATACGAATGTTGGGAAGCACCAAGGGGAACATTCGTTACTACGTAAATACGTTTTAGCCCAACTGCCACCCGGGGTCGTGCTCAGTCGTGGTCAACTGCCACCCAGGCCGGATTTGACGATCGAGCACGGCAAGCATTGAAAAACATTGGAGTTGAGCATCAAATGAAATGTTACCAAGGTGCGTAAAACATGACGAAATGATTGTTCAAGTTGATATTCTCAGCAAACGACTGCGTCGTGTACTCCACGCATTTGCTGTTTTCTTCATCGCCGTCGTCAGAGCGCACCGCATCTGCTAAGAGCAACGCGGCCGAAAATAGAAAAACCAACGAATTTCTCATATTGAAAAACGTGAGGAATGGCACTGGTATTAAATACGCCTGATCTGTAAAAATCCAAGACTTTTTCTAAAAACAGATCAAGCAATACAAAATCCACGAAAACGAGCTAAGTATGAAGCTAATGCTATTCTTGACCTCAAGTTTTTGCCGACTGCAACGGAAGAACGGAACCCAAATCGGTTGATGAAAAAATCGATATTTCAGCTCCAACGCATCGATAGTCTTGTTCAATGAATTTTAATAATGTTACTGATTTTGATGACTGTTATTGATGATAATTCTATTTTGAAACGAAGATTGTCTGAAAAAGTGGATTTCATCATTACTTCTGAGTAACAACTTTTGGTCTAAGAAAGAGTGATGTGTGTCAAGTTTGCGTTAACGCGGGATAGCAATACCTGCAATAGTGTGAACCGACCCGGGCGACATCTGAAAAGAACGTAGACGGGAAGAACTGTTACCGAATGCGGGAACGTAAACAAGTATGGAACCGTTACAGTAAAATCGTGCGTTACAACCCGCGAATAATTGTACGGGTAAATAATGTTTCACTAGAGCCCGCGAAGCGTTGCTAACATGTATTTTACTGTGTTTTAATGAATTTTAGTGTACATTAGTTCCTTTTAATGCACTCTGATGCAGCGTAATGTATTATTATGCAATTTAACTTACCGTGATGCATCCGAATGTGTTGAAACGCATGGATAAATTATGTAATGGATAATATCGATTGGTATGCTGGAATTGGTAATTTATTATTGTAACAATTATTGTACGGGTAAATAATGTTTCACTAGAGCCCGCGAAGCGTTGCTAACATGTATTTTACTGTGTTTTAATGAATTTTAGTGTACATTAGTTCCTTTTAATGCACTCTGATGCAGCGTAATGTATTATTATGCAATTTAACTTACCGTGATGCAACCGAATGTGTTGAAACGCATGGATAAATTATGTAATGGATAATATCGATTGGTATGCTGGAATTGGTAATTTATTTTTGTAACAATTATTGTACGGGTAAATAATGTTTCACTAGAGCCCGCGAAGCGTTGCTAACATGTATTTTACTGTGTTTTAATGAATTTTAATGTACATTAGTTCCTTTTAATGCACTCTGATGCAGCGTAATGTATTATTATGCAATTTAACTTACCGTGATGCATCCGAATGTGTTGAAACGCATGGATAAATTATGTAATGGATAATATCGATTGGTATGCTGGAATTGGTAATTTATTTTTGTAACAATTATTGTACGGGTAAATAATGTTTCACTAGAGCCCGCGAAGCGTTGCTAACATGTATTTTACTGTGTTTTAATGAATTTTAGTGTACATTAGTTCCTTTTAATGCACTCTGATGCAGCGTAATGTATTATTATGCAATTTAACTTACCGTGATGCATCCGAATGTGTTGAAACGCATGGATAAATTATGTAATGGATAATAATGATTGGTATGCTGGATACAAAATAATAATACAACACTAGGGTGCGCAAAGTGTTGTAGGCATGTAATTTAGTGCGTTCTAACGCACAATTATTGTACGGGTAAATAATGTTTCACTAGAGTCCGCGAAGCGTTGCTAACATGTATTTTACTGCGTTTTAATGAATTTTAATGTACATTAGTTCCTTTAATGCACTCTGATGCAGCGTAATGTATTATTATGCAATTTAACTTACCGTGATGCATTCGAATGTGTTGAAACGCATGGATAAATTATGTAATGGATAATAATGATTGGTATGCTGGAATTGGTAATTTATTATTGTAACCATTATTGTACGGGTAAATAATGTTTCACTAGAGCCCGCGAAGCGTTGCTAACATGTATTTTACTGTGTTTTAATGAATTTTAATGTACATTAGTTCCTTTTAATGCACTCTGATGCAGCGTAATGTATTAGTATGCAATTTAACCTACCGTGATGCATTCAAATGTGTTGAAATGCATGGATAAATTATATAATGGATAATAATGATTGGTATGCTGGAAACAAAAAAGTAATACAACACTAGGGTGCGCAAAGTGTTGTCGGCATGTAATATAGTGCGATTTAACGCCTAATAATTAATTCTAATGCATTGTGAATCCTTGTAATGCACTCTTGAACTTACGGTTATATACACTCCTTCGTTGCAATGTGTTGTAATTTCGTGGATGAATGAAATAATCGCCAAAAATAATTGATATATTGGATACAAATAAAAATATAACACTAGGGTTCGCAAAGTGTTGTCGGCATAATATGTAATGCCTTTTAATGTATTAAACCTGACCTAGTAGGTATACGTCCAATTATAGTAAAAAGACAATAAGGTTTCACTACCCCCTCCTTTCGCTTTTATTTTATCGCGATTATTTTCTTTGTTTTTTTCGCTATTTTCTCCCTATACCCAGGGTGGACCTTAACGAAACTCTCAAATAATCTTGGGCAGGAGGTTCCTGACGTAATAGGGTAGGGGAGATTCCCGAACCACGCCTGCGGGGGGGGGTGGGGAGCGTTTAACGCAGGGAGGGGGTAGTGAAACCATTATTTTATTTGTTTTTTTCTCTTTTTTCTCCCTATACCCAGGGTGGACCTTAACGAAACTCTCAAATAATCTTGGGCAGGAGGTTCCTGACGTAATAGGGTAGGGGAGATTCCCGAACCACGCCTGCGGGGGGGTGGGGAGCGTTTAACGCAGGGAGGGGGTAGTGAAACCATTATTTTCTTTGTTTTTTTCGCTATTTTCTCCCTATACCCAGGGTGGACCTTAACGAAACTCTCAAATAATCTTGGGCAGGAGGTTCCTGACGTAATAGGGTAGGGGAGATTCCCGAACCACGCCTGCGGGGGGGTGGGGAGCGTTTAACGCAGGGAGGGGGTAGTGAAACCATTATTTTCTTTGTTTTTTTCGCTATTTTCTCCCTATACCCAGGGTGGACCTTAACGAAACTCTCAAATAAGGGTGTATATCATTCCGTCTACACTTCAGAGCGTCTAAAAATCCTTATCAGTCATTGCGTCTAACAATTCTTATCAGTCACTGCGTCTAACAATTCTTATCAGTTCTTGCGTCGAAAAGTACATTCGGGTCAGCCCGACTAAGATTAAAGCAATCGATAGTGACGTTTTTATCGATAGTGAGTTGAACTTGTTCAGCGGAGGAACGCGATGTAACATCGATTGTTTAATCGATTAAAATAATTTCTCGACGGACTGACCCGCCTCGTGATTTCGACGCTTTTTCGGAAGACATTTTTTCGACGGTCGGTCGCGTAGACGCTGTGTTGGCCACTGTAAAAGTGACTAATTTCATGTATCGATCGATATATCGATTGAATGGATGCGATTATTCGCTGGAAGTTTTTTTACTTCGCCGTTCGGTTTGAGATTGTTCAAGATGTTGAGAATATATCCGCGTAGAGCGCATGTGTGTCAACGTCCACACATTGGTGCATTAAATGCACCAAATTTTGCGTATTAATTTATGGTATTTCTTTGCTTTGGCATGAGACTGGATTAATTGGAAAATGCTGTCTTTGGTTTTTGAATTTTCAAAGTCATTTTGAGTTTTCTCACGGATTACCTGCCCAATTTAAGTTGAAGCGAAAAATCCCGTCTTTGCTAATAAACCCAATTTAAGTTTAATTGAAAAATCCCGTCTTTGGTATAAACCTATTATTTTGAGTTTTCTCGCGATTCACCTACCCAGGTACTTATGACATGGCTCAGATGGCATGAAAAATCATGCGGTAGGTAGGTCACCCTCCTATTTTTTCAAGTAAGTACCTACCTAAATTTGTTAGGGGTAGGTAGGTACCTTAGTTCTGAAAACAACAGAACGTCTTCTATTAGGTACCTATTGCTGGTATTTTGCGCTCTAAGGCTTTCGGCCAATTCTTTGGCCTTCAATCTTGATAGTCTTGAAGACAATCAAAGTTTTCTTTGAAGACAGTCCCCCTTCTTCCGACGATTGCGTGCCACGAGTGGCATGCTGTCATCCCTTTTATCTTCGAATCAAAGCTCGCTTATGCAGTTGATGTTAATGTAGGAGTTATTGGGTCGTTTTTGTGCAATGAGGGATGCAATCACAGAGAGGGCACGAGGCAATGTAAAATACTAATTTACTAGGTAATGTGAACAGTAGCAGTTTCACCCATTTCAGGGTGTTAATTGGAACTTCGCCCTGTTGTTGGAATCTGAAAGGAAGTTATTTTTTCGACGCACCCCCTTCAGGACTAAGTTCTCCAGAAACAGCCGTTTTCCCTCCAAAATAGCTAAGGAATTTTGCCGTAAACAACTGACAAGATTGAAATTTTCTGAGCTTAATTGGCTGCTCTTTGCACGTTGTGAAAAAACGGTTGTGAAGAAACAGGTGGCATTGTTAAAAAACGATTAAAAGGGAACCTTAAAAGGGTTAAAAAACGCCTTTTCTTGCATTTCGTATTTTTGATGATATTGCACTCTTCCTAAGCACGGCAGTATGAGCATTTTGAGTAATTGAATAAATAACCCTGAGCTACCTGCGAAATTGCAACCTCCCAGAGATGGCAGTGCGGAGGATCAAATTCCTCGAGGAGTGGGGTCGCTCCAGCGACCAGTCAGAGAAACGTTCTTTTCTTCTTCTACCTAATTAGATTACGTAGGTATGTGTTAATAACAGTTTCCGATTTGCTAGGTACCTATGCACTGGTGAACAGTGTAATAATTGAGCCGTTCAGTAGCCAAGTGGGATAAGTCCATTTTTTCAAATTTCACAGGAGCGAAGTATTTGAGTTTGGTGCTGTAGTTTTGTAAAAGATTAGAGATAGACAAAATCGACCACTCGATTCTGTGTTCGATTACTCAATAAAACATAACTCCAGCACCGTTCGTCAACTGGAAGAATAAAATGTAAATGTAAACCAGTGGTGCGTAGATAACACACAATACTTCCATATTTTGAAACGTAAAATTGTGACACAATTTGATCATATTTTGACTGCTTTTAAGGGTGTTTAGGTCAAAAATATCAAAAATCTCACTATGCAAATTTTAAAATTTGCCCAAAATGAAAAAACGCCACATTTTCGGAATATAAAAAATATCCACGTATTCTGCAAGGTAAAACAAAGATTTTGAGACCAAGAACGCTCAAATTGGTCCATTTTTGTGGCCGGGAAAAAATAAAATAGAAAACACTAAAAATGCAAATATATCGGAAGTACTGTGCGTTATCCAAATTTCGATTAAACAGGGTGTTAGGTCTTGCCGAGACGAACATTTCAGTTCAAGAAATTTGAAAAAAGGTTGAGAATTGAGGGAGTTATAGTCATTTTTGTAAATGACCACAGACGGACTAACGGACACACGGACACACAGACACACGGACACACGGACACACAGACACTTGTTCAGGAAGTGATTCTGAGTAAATGTGTATAAGAAAAAGTTTTTTCTGAAGCTCCGTTCCGATTCTCGATTTTAGGACGATCACAATACTTCCATTTACTCTGTAAATATGGAAGTAAAAATGTAAATGATGGTTTAATTGTTTTAACCCATAGGGCATCACAAGGAGTGGGTTTAGTTCTCCAATATCATTTAATTCCGAAAACCCCGAATGCCAGGAATCATAAGGCTATGGACCAAATTTTTCATGGCACCTGTGGGAATCGAACCCACAACTCTCAGGTATAGCCTGCAGCTAGGCAGACGCACTAGCCACTAGACCAACCCGTGAGCCCAACTGGAAGAATATGACATTTTCTTCCGTTTGGCGCAATAAAACAAAAATCGGAAAAAATGGACTTATCCCATTTGGCTACTGAGCGGCTCAATTAAAGAGATTTATTTGAGCTGGCCTAGAGATGATACAACGATATTATCGTGATGCTGTAATATTGAAGAATTGAATGAGAATAAAAAATAGTTCAATTGAAACAAATTTATTGAAATGTATGAACCAAACATCACCGGTTTAATCAATTGTTTCATAGAAAAACGCTGCAAATTCTTACACAGGGGTTCATCATTCACGAGGCTTGTTTGATTTTCACTCACTACCTGCCTATGTTAAAAACTAGTCTAATATTATTAAATCAAATTTTGTAAAAAAGTTTAGCTCGACTGATCTGGCAATGGCCCCATTAGATTCAGCATGAAAGGAGCTATCGAATAAAACAATTTACTTGCAAGTCAGAGGAGATTTTGGAAAAACACAATTTTTTCAAGATTTCAACAATTTTTTGGAAGGGCTCAAAACCGAACGATTGGCTTGGCTAAAGAATTGGGGCTCTCCTGGAACAAGGTAATTTTTCCTGAAAATTTTGAAAACTATCTCCAGCCGTTTGGGAGAAAAAGTGGGAGACGGAAAAAGTGGGAGTTTGGGAGACGGAAGGATCTTTTTTTAATTGCAAATTCGGATTCTACGCCCTTTGCAACGTAAACCATACAGTTTTCAGGGTAGTTAGGTTAGAACATTTTTTATCATGGACGATTACAATGGATTATTATTGAAAAATAAACCGAAATCAGGTATGTCCACATCACAATTCTCCTCTCATCAATTTTCAGAGTCCAATCTTTCAAAACTGCTCGAGCAGATAATCCAGCTAGGCCTTTGGGAAAATGCTGAGTCGATGGAAATTCAGAAGCTGTTGTGACTACTTCAACGTTAGCTTTTCCATCAATGGTTGGAAGTAGGTAGGTATGTAGGTCCACTTCGTAGTGGTTAATCTCGCTTCAGGTTGCCATCCATTGACGCTTCCTCATTTTGCGACTTCGCAGCTTATCTTCTGTGAATTAAGTCAACAATTTAGGCACAAGGCAGGGTTTACTATAACTGAGGGCTTACAATACAATCTTGTGCAAACAAAATACAATCCCATTGCTCAAGAACCATATTTTTTCTACTCCCTTCAATCCACGGTTTCATTTCAGATATAATCTTATAATATAGGTATATAGTACCTATAATAAATAATAACTATGTTCGGTTAATAAACCTACAGATGTATGGATTTTCAAGTCGAATGAGGAACATGCATGAAAAACGAAATCCATTTTTTCCGCCAGAATGATGCTGTTTAGGATGCGAAAATGATGTAGTGATGGTCTACAACGAAAAAACAACATTTTTCCTGGTGAAAAACGCTAATGAAAAGTGCCCTTTTGAATGTGGCGGTTAACCGTATGACGTCACTGTGCGGACAAGACTGCGCGTAGTTGCTTAATGTAACGGCGAAAAATCCGTTATCGCCGTCCTATCACAGCATACACGCATGAACTCGGATGAGGTTGCACTGGTGTTCACGGGAAGATGACACACACTGTGTAACGTTGAGGCTGGCCATTTTCCCGCTTGACTTCAAATCTGCGATTTTCACTAAGCCTCCCTCCTCTTTTAATTACCTCTTTTCCGAACCGTCATCCACCATAACACCATTTTCGAAGCCTAACAAGGAATATTATGGCGAAAAAACAGTTTATTTTTTTTCATGCATGTTCCTCATTGAGAACATTTCAAACAAAATTGAGAATTTTCCAAACCTAATTTGGAATTTATTTTCCAAGGCAGTTAGGTACCTACACTGGAAAAATAAATTCTGAATTTGGTTTGGACAATTCTCAATCTGACTAGGAAAATTCTCAATTCCGCTTGGAAACGCAATAGCATTCAATAACATCTCTACGTTTGGACCTCCGGGGCAGCTTAGTGGCTCGCCCGACTGACTAGCTGCAGGCTATACCCAGGGTGGGATTTAATTCCCATAGGTGGCATAAACATTTTTGCCCATAGTCTTATAATTCATGTCATCCCTCGTACTCAGGGTATCTCGAAATTATCTTAATTGGAGAAAGATTATCTGCATGGCTATGGAATGTTTCATGCCACCAATGGAAATCTAGCCCATACCTCCGGCCGTGGCCTGTACCTAGAGACGCAAGACGACGCCACTGAACTACCCGTGAGACCTTAAAAGAAAACCGTTTCTCTAACTGAGGTTGGGTCCTGAGGAACTCAGATGCTTCATAATCACAGGCCGATTTAACCCGGTCTATCGACAAACTCATGAAAGGACAAACTCATTAGAAAGGAGGCTTCGAAAGGCAATGATCCCCCTCCCACACTCTGGTAATCTTAACGAGCTGGTAAATGTTTGGTAAAAGTGGACCTGGCGAACACAAACCGGTCAACATAGCCAACACATTTGCCAAGGGGGCAAAAATTGGGCTCATAGCCTCAGTTATGAAAACGGCATCTTACTGAAACGAAATACAGACACAAATGAAATGCAGTTCACTGGCTTACCGAAACACTAGCTTCCAATGTCTCCTACATCTTTCTCGACGGAAACAGTCATCTTCCACGGCTAGACGATTGCATCCTTAGGTCATACATGAATAGCTGAGAGCTACAATATCTGCTTATGTGACACGTAAACTACTTTCAAAACCATGTTATTTAAACGGATAGATCTAAATATAAGTTATAACAATTTATTCACAACTCTGTGGTTATTCCACTAACCAAGTGCTAACATAAGTGAATTTTGTACACTGTCAACAAATGACAGGTCCTACAATGGGGAGGCGTGTGACAGCAACAGTTAAGCAAGCTTAAAAACAGCGTACGATTTTACGCCCCTGGCGGCAGCTCTGTAACCATTCTAGAAGTGTCTCAAGTTGAGGTACACTATCCTACTATCGATACGGAGGATTGTGATCGATCTTAGACGCTGTGACCCGCTTATCATGTTAGACGCTTTGGCGGAAGCTATTTTTTAGACGCACTGAAGTGTAGACGGAATGACGCACTCCCTCAAATAATCTTGGGCAGGAGGTTCCTGACGTAATAGGGTAGGGAGATTCCCGAACCACGCCTGCGGGGGTGGGGAGCGTTTAACGCAGGGAGGGGGTAGTGAAACCATTATTTTCTTTGTTTTTTTCGCTATTTTCTCCCTATACCCAGGGTGGACCTTAACGAAACTCTCAAATAATCTTGGGCAGGAGGTTCCTGACGTAATAGGGTAGGGGAGATTCCCGAACCACGCCTGCGGGGGGGTGGGGAGCGTTTAACGCAGGGAGGGGGTAGTGAAACCATTATTTTCTTTGTTTTTTTCGCTATTTTCTCCCTATACCCAGGGTGGACCTTAACGTAACTCTCAAATAATCTTGGGCAGGAGGTTCCTGACGTAATAGGGTAGGGGAGATTCCCGAACACTACCCCCTCCCTGCGTTAAACGCTCCCCACCCCCGCAGGCGTGGTTCGGGAATCTCCCTACCCTATTACGTCAGGAACCTCCTGCCCAAGATTATTTGAGAGTTTCGTTAAGGTCCACCCTGGGTATAGGGAGAAAATAGCGAAAAAAACAAAGAAAATAATGGTTTCACTACCCCCTCCCTGCGTTAAACGCTCCCCACCCCCCCCAGGCGTGGTTCGGGAATCGACCCTACCCTATTACGTCAGGAACCTCCTGCCCAAGATTATTTGAGAGTTTCGTTAAGGTCCACCCTGGGTATAGGGAGAAAATAGCGAAAAAAACAAAGAAAATAATGGTTTCACTACCCCCTCCCTGCGTTAAACGCTCCCCCCCCCACATCATGCGTGGTTCGTGAATCTCCCCTACCCTATTACGTCAGGAACCTCCTGCCCAAGATTATTTGAGAGTTTCGTTAAGGTCCACCCTGGGTATAGGGAGAAAATAGCGAAAAAAACAAAGAAAATAATGGTTTCACTACCCCCTCCCTGCGTTAAACGCTCCCCACCCCCCCGCAGGCGTGGTTCGGGAATCTCCCCTACCCTATTACGTCAGGAACCTCCTGCCCAAGATTATTTGAGAGTTTCGTTAAGGTCCACCCTGGGTATAGGGAGAAAATAGCGAAAAAAACAAAGAAAATAATCGCGATAAAATAAAAGCGAAAGGAGGGGGTAGTGAAACCTTATTGTCTTTTTTTTACTATAATTGGACGTATACCTACTAGGTCAGGTTTAATACATTAAAAGGCATTACATATTATGCCGACAACACTTTGCGAACCCTAGTGTTATATTTTTATTTGTATCCAATATATCAATTATTTTTGGCGATTATTTCATTCATCCACGAAATTACAACACATTGCAACGAAGGAGTGTATATAACCGTAAGTTCAAGAGTGCATTACAAGGATTCACAATGCATTAGAATTAATTATTAGGCGTTAAATCGCACTATATTACATGCCGACAACACTTTGCGCACCCTAGTGTTGTATTACTTTTTTGTTTCCAGCATACCAATCATTATTATCCATTATATAATTTATCCATGCATTTCAACACATTTGAATGCATCACGGTAGGTTAAATTGCATACTAATACATTACGCTGCATCAGAGTGCATTAAAAGGAACTAATGTACATTAAAATTCATTAAAACACAGTAAAATACATGTTAGCAACGCTTCGCGGGCTCTAGTGAAACATTATTTACCCGTACAATAATGGTTACAATAATAAATTACCAATTCCAGCATACCAATCATTATTATCCATTACATAATTTATCCATGCGTTTCAACACATTCGAATGCATCACGGTAAGTTAAATTGCATAATAATACATTACGCTGCATCAGAGTGCATTAAAGGAACTAATGTACATTAAAATTCATTAAAACGCAGTAAAATACATGTTAGCAACGCTTCGCGGACTCTAGTGAAACATTATTTACCCGTACAATAATTGTGCGTTAGAACGCACTAAATTACATGCCTACAACACTTTGCGCACCCTAGTGTTGTATTATTATTTTGTATCCAGCATACCAATCATTATTATCCATTACATAATTTATCCATGCGTTTCAACACATTCGGATGCATCACGGTAAGTTAAATTGCATAATAATACATTACGCTGCATCAGAGTGCATTAAAAGGAACTAATGTACACTAAAATTCATTAAAACACAGTAAAATACATGTTAGCAACGCTTCGCGGGCTCTAGTGAAACATTATTTACCCGTACAATAATTGTTACAAAAATAAATTACCAATTCCAGCATACCAATCGATATTATCCATTACATAATTTATCCATGCGTTTCAACACATTCGGGTGCATCACGGTAAGTTAAATTGCATAATAATACATTACGCTGCATCAGAGTGCATTAAAAGGAACTAATGTACATTAAAATTCATTAAAACACAGTAAAATACATGTTAGCAACGCTTCGCGGGCTCTAGTGAAACATTATTTACCCGTACAATAATTGTTACAAAAATAAATTACCAATTCCAGCATACCAATCGATATTATCCATTACATAATTTATCCATGCGTTTCAACACATTCGGTTGCATCACGGTAAGTTAAATTGCATAATAATACATTACGCTGCATCAGAGTGCATTAAAAGGAACTAATGTACACTAAAATTCATTAAAACACAGTAAAATACATGTTAGCAACGCTTCGCGGGCTCTAGTGAAACATTATTTACCCGTACAATAATTGTTACAATAATAAATTACCAATTCCAGCATACCAATCGATATTATCCATTACATAATTTATCCATGCGTTTCAACACATTCGGATGCATCACGGTAAGTTAAATTGCATAATAATACATTACGCTGCATCAGAGTGCATTAAAAGGAACTAATGTACACTAAAATTCATTAAAACACAGTAAAATACATGTTAGCAACGCTTCGCGGGCTCTAGTGAAACATTATTTACCCGTACAATAATTGTTACAATAATAAATTACCAATTCCAGCATACCAATCGATATTATCCATTACATAATTTATCCATGCGTTTCAACACATTCGGATGCATCACGGTAAGTTAAATTGCATAATAATACATTACGCTGCATCAGAGTGCATTAAAAGGAACTAATGTACACTAAAATTCATTAAAACACAGTAAAATACATGTTAGCAACGCTTCGCGGGCTCTAGTGAAACATTATTTACCCGTACAATTATTCGCGGGTTGTAACGCACGATTTTACTGTAACGGTTCCATACTTGTTTACGTTCCCGCATTCGGTAACAGTTCTTCCCGTCTACGTTCTTTTCAGATGTCGCCCGGGTCGGTTCACACTATTGCAGGTATTGCTATCCCGCGTTAACGCAAACTTGACACACATAAAGAGTGCAGCTACCGAGTCGGCTACTACTTATTACTGTTGCGGAGTTCTACTCTTCAAAAGATTGAACAAAGCAATCCATATATGGATATATCCTGTTCAATTTTACTGTCAGGATAAATAAGCTAGATGTGGTGAAGTTTTAACCGAAATGTATCCGATGTACCAACGATGCATCAGTATCAATCATCGATGTGTAGAAGATGAATGATAGTGCAGAAAAAAGAAAAGAGGATTTTATCTATTTAAGTGTATAGCCACGTTGAGCACAATCTATGTTGACTTCAGCGTCATAAATATCCGAATATTTTGATAGGTACACGGTTTTTGACCATTGCGTCAAAAATTAAAATTACTTATTGAATTTAGTTGGGTCAGGGCCATTTTTGGTGATTGGTAATTGGGAACCAAAACGTCTCTGCTTTTGTGCACCAGTTCAAAAACGTGAGCCACCGTCTTATCTTATCTGTTATCATTGACTCCTGCTGCCTGCTTATCTCAATTCAAACTCAATGTTTTCAAGTAGGTGTGCTTCATGATCATTTCAATTCATCATTGATAAATCATCAAACATCAATTCAAGAAAACAGGGAAAACAGCGTTTATTATTTTATTAAATCAGTACCCAACATACTTAACTATTGCAGGCGTTCCTAGAAAAGTAAACCTCGAGGCTATTGGTAAAAAGGGTAAAAAACTCAATAAGTAAGTACTTACTTTTTGATAAAACTCAACACCTCTTGGGCAAAAATGTCGGAATCAAGTTCAGACAGTTCCTGCCCTGACCGATGGGTATTCTACTGCGATCGTCCTGAATGGAAAGATGTTACCCCGTTGGCACAGGAAGAAGGCCCATCACCGGTTGCTGCGATCGCCTACAGTGCTAAATGTATGGGTACCTATTTTTATGTTCAATAAGAGTGTCACTAGTTATATTAGGAGGTAATGGATGTCACTGGGACAAATCAGACACACTTTACAATTATATTTTCATCTTTTTTAGTTCGCGATGTGTACGGTTACATGCGTGCAGTGATCAAGAACAAGGAAATATCCGAGAGAGCTCTTGAACTGACCACGGATGCCTTAGAATTGAATCCTGCCAACTACACTGTATGGCAATACAGGTTCGGTAAAAAATATCTGTACCTACCTAATTTTGCAATTCGTTATACCTACTTAGTGCAATTTGGATGTCTTTTAATAATCCCTGTGCATACTCTGGAATGTGCCTTGAAAAACTTCTTTAAGTTAGATTTAGACCTACGGAAATTTTATTTTTTGTATCGTTTGGAACGTCAAAAACCGCGGTTTTCAAGCAGCGGATCAAAACTGTCATCAACGGATCGGATCCGTGAAGACGGGGGCTGCCTATTTGTATTTGCCTACTATTCGCACTGGCGCCCGGGGGCGGCGTCGAGTAGCCGGGCGGCTTCGGCTCGACTGCTAGGCGGACCAGTCGTGCCGCTCGGCGCTTCGTTCACATCTTACAGAAAGAATTGATTCGCCTGTTGGATGTTCTTCATAGGAGGTTGCTGCTGAAAGAACTCAATAAAGATCTGCACGATGAGTTCGACTACATTAACCAAATGATTGAGGACAGTGCGAAGAACTACCAAGTTTGGTGCGTTTCCAGTTTCGTATCATATGTCAAATTCTGATATCAATTATGTAGACGAATAATTATATTTTCTGACGAGTTACATACTGAAAAATTTCGACTCAATCCAATTTTATTGTGAAGGAGGTTAGAAATTGAATGTAAAAACAAAGCTGGTTTATAATACGACTGTTTTGTGACTCAAAACAACAAGAAAACTGAAATTAAAAAATAAAATCAATAAAACTCGATATAGGCACCATCGGATGGTCTTGGTCGAATGGCTGAACGACCCATCGATGGAATTGGATTTCTTAAAAGAGGCGTTGAGCGCCGATCCGAAGAATTACCACGCCTGGAAACACCGTCAATGGGTGATCAAGACTTTCAAGTGAGTACTCGTTTATTTTTGATTTTTTGGCCGGTAGAGGATATTACTTTATTACTATTTTGGCTCTTGCAGCTTGTTCGGTTCGGAAATGGAGTTCACCGAATCGCTGATTGAGGACGATTTGAGGAACAATTCTGCTTGGAATCAGCGATATTTCGTCGCCTTACACACCGGTATTCTGTCTGATCCCGATCGAACGAGGAAAGAAATCGATTTTGCGATGAAGGCAATTTTGAAAGCGACTCTCAATGAAAGTTCCTGGAACTACCTGAGGGGGTAATAATTCTACTTCTCCCGTTCGCTTGGAAACAAAATTTAGATTTTTGCCTTTGATGTTTTACCATTACTGACGCAGGCTGTTGATACACATGGACAAAGGGCTACTGGAAGAAGATGTTGTCGACTTTTGTGAAAAACTCTACGCATCTGGCAATAGATCGCGCCACTTGTTGGCGATGCTAGTCGATATCGCTCTTGAAGATGAAGATACGAAAAATGATGAAAGAGCATTACAGGTTTGTAACAACACAATGTTGCATCTACACTAAAAATTGTCAGTAGCCAACCAGAAAACCCAAAAAAAGGTGTAGAAGTACGATTATGATATGCTGGTTTTAATTTGTGGATAATAAAATAAATATGCATGGTTCTTATCTTGCAGCTTTGTGAAGAACTGGCCAAAAGATACGACCACATTAGAGAGAAATACTGGAATTACATTGCGGTCAGTGTAAAAAAGAAAATCAGTTCTACCAGCACAACGAACCATAAGTCGACGGAAAACGAAACGTCGAGAGGTTGTGAACAAATTGAAGATACGGTGAATTTGTAATCTTCCACTTTAATTGTCATTCCTAATCGTGATTATGGACTATTTTTGCACTTAATAATAGTTGAATAATGTAAATCCGGGCATACGCTTGCGGTTATGGGCCCAACGTCGAATATTTGGCCGCGTGTGTCAAGTCTGGATTTCCACCGCGTTGGCCCTGCGTTACCCCCGGATCCAGCGTTGGCCAGATGTGCTTGTCTAATTTCGCTGATGAGGGATTTTTCAAGAAATATTTTGTACTGATTTTTTTCAAAATCAACTTTTGCAGAAAAGTGGCACCAATAATCATAAATTAGAAAAAGTCAAATCCCTATGGTCGAATGTAGGTATGATCTATTTTCGACTTCTTCCAGGACCGCAAGTGTACTCCCAGCTTTACTTGTATCGCATGTGTAAAATAATAATTGTTGTAAGGGAATACATCATTAATAAATGATCAAAATTATTACCATGTGTTGATCCTGCTTACTGTGTTAACCATCAAGACAAACCGTGGCTATATCATCATCAGTTAGACATTAGAGCTGACCGCCAGAGTGGCAAGGAAAACCGGGCAGTTCTGAAGTCTCTCGAGCTTTGAGGGATGTTTGGGCCTGTGTGGACAGGGCGTCCGTAACGGTTCCGATTGGAGTCATAACATCAAAGTACTAAATTTAATACGCAACAGAGCACGAACCATATACACATGAACCTCCCAGAGGCAATTACAATAAATTATGAAAAATGATCACAACTAAGGCACATCAAGATGCAGCCGGGCTTTTCTCTTCCCTGGCCCTGTGACGGACATCTCCCGAAGAAGTTACATTTCTCCCAAGCATCAGTTCCTGCAAATTGATAAAGATTAAAAAAATGTCATCTGCCTATGCGTCAAGGTAGCACTACGACGAAATACTAAACGCATTGGTTCTTGCTATTTTTGATACAGTGTGGAACAAACATGCGTCAGTAGCTAAGGTACCATAAAATATCTGCGCATACCTGTTCTGCTAGATCGCGATTGATCTTCCATTCTCGCTCGATCACGGTTTTATTGGCGAACTTTCCCGACTGCAAGTTAACCAACGCTCTATCGGCTTTCAGTCCGGCCTGAGGCATGTTGGAGAGGGATTGAGCGAAGCTCACTGCCTGGCCCAACCCTGAAAATCAGTTATGGTGATTGGGTTAGGTCCAGTTCATCGAATTGCTTCATAAATCCAAACCTAATCATACAGGGTGTTCACACTTAAGATTGTCGACTTTGGAGAGGTAGATTTTCTAGCACATTTGCAACAATTTTTGTTCCACAAATTTTTCTGTGAGCCCCTGAAAAAGTACACTTTTTGCTACATTTTTAGTTGAAACTCTCCGTCATCGTCTTTACTCACCAGTACCACATGCGACGATACGGGTAACAGCGCCAGCTTCCAGGCCTTCCTTTGCCTTGACAGCTCGACCCGTCAGCAGCCAATCTAGTGCTCGATGGTTCCCAACAGTGGCGTTCAGTCTAGACACCAAACTTGGATCAACCGGCACCCCTGGCAATAAGTTGAACGAACGAGTTGTTGTTAGGCGGATCAGGTCAGCGGGGGTGAGATGACATCAGCCGATAAGCGGATTATGAAGCTTCGCTTTTTTAAGACAGTGACGTCATGGATCAAGGAGGCCCTGGAAGCCTCGTCTGGTCTAAGGTCTAATATTCCAAGGCTTCCTCCGACGTCATCACTTTTCTAGTCAAACTGTCGGTCACTACCGACTACATTCACACACATACATTCGATTCCAAGGATCAACTCATCTCTTACCCTGCATTTTGTTTATGTATAATAGCTAAATGCAAGATTAAAGTTCGTTATTTTGTCAAAATTATACCCGAATTTCTGGCGTACGATGCCAACATTGCTGTTTCTTCCGCCACCCGAAAATCGCACCAAAGGGCAAGGTCGAAAGCTAATCCAAAAGCATTACCACTCAAAGCAGCGACAATAGGCTTGACAGGGTACTTTTCAAATAACCCCTAAAAAATAAATTTCAAATTAACGCATTTTTCATTCCTTGCAAATCATGGAACCTACAAATGGTAAGGTAGCATAGTTATTTACTCTTTCGCAGAAAATTAGGTACTTACTCACCGTTGCTAGAATTTCCTTGTAAATGTTTGAATTCTGTTGAAAATCCGTAGGATGAATGCCATAAGAGAACGTACCACGTTCTCCGTACAATACAGCTGCCAATAGGTGGTCATTTTTTTCGAATTTTTCAATTTCTTCCAGCAGCTGAGTTACCAAACGAGGGGTCAGACAATTTTTCATATGGGTACGATCGATACCAATCCAGGTTACGGGCCCTCGACAGCTCACTTTGATACCTAAAACGTTTAATAAATCATTATTGATGGCAAATAGAAAAGAGTTGCAGAAGAACCTGCAATTAGGACTAGCTAGAAATCAGTTGGTAGGCACTCGGAGGCGTTTTTATCAATGAGTATCTTGAAACATACATTTATACTGGATTTTACTTTTCTATTAAGAACTAGCGTATTTAGGTAACCTCAACAATTGATAGAATTTGCATTCGTGTTGCCACCTAGACTACAAAATATATCAGCAACACGATGAAGAATTATTGCGTTAATAATAATAAGTTAATTGAATGAAAATCATACTGAAATATTTATTTGTGATTAGCTACTCCAATAACTATGATCAGCTACCCATCAACACAGGAGTAGAAGAAACAATCCAAACATTCAAATTAAAACGATTAACAGGGTACATTGAAATAGGGTCCTACATTAGATTACTTACTTCCAGTTGATAGCGTCCTGGCATTTCGGGATACGGGAATCCCCTGATGTAAAATCATCAGGCACTTGGGAGCATTCAAAAAACGAAATAAGCACCCAGCCATTTTTCAAAGCTACTGTGCCTAAAACAGCTATTACTGGAGCAGGAGAATAGAGAGTTTTCGGCTATGTTTTCAACATTTTTCTAGCTGGAAGAACATCAAAATAAAGAACGATTTGTAACTAGATTGAGGTAGGATCTACTTGCTGCTGCTATGCTGAATCAGGTACATCCATTCGTAATCATGTAGCGTTGTTTCCTATGAAGCGGTTTTTAATTTTGTTAGGAATTCAAGATCAACGCCGAAACCATGACGAGAAACCTACATCTTGGCGAAAACCGAATCCGAAAACTAAACAACCGGGATGATAGGTTATCGCAACCAGCACCGGTTGTTCGAGTCAAAGTTAAACATAGAAGGTTAAACGTAGAAAGTAGAGTAAAATGCCACTCCCACCAAAACATTTACCGACTCGTTGGTTGGTAGATCCGTGACCAACGGTCAATAAACTTATTACTTGTAACAACCATTTACCTATCCAGTCTGTAACTAACGAGACCGTGAATAATAATGTGGCGGAAGTGGCCTTGAGACGTTCACGAATGAGTTGCCCTGATCCTAAGTGACTTTGGTCCTCCTATCATAGGTCAATCCAGTCGTTGCTGAGAGAGGGAGAGAGATTGGTATTGAAGACGTACAGCGTACATGTACGCTAAAATGTATTTTAATCGGCAAAAATCAGAAATACATAACAAAACCGCAGAGAGCAAAACATCAAGACATTCCGCAAAGAGCACTTCATCCGATCTAAATGCAATTTCTATAATGATTAATAAGTTGGCAGTTCAACATGGCGTTTTAAATTTTCAATGAACCAATTTTCAATCACGTAGGAAGTGAATGTACCTATACGGAGACGGATAAATTCCCCCTTTAAAACTCCTCTAAATCCAAGGCCCGCGAGGGTCTTGATTGCTTTGCCCTGAGGATGGCTATACAGGCGAAAGCGCTGAAACGAACATTAGGACGTCAAAGGAACGTCTTGGACTTCAAAATTAGTTTCTGTCATCAATTTTAAACCAGTAGTGCGTAGAAAACACGCGATTCATCCTTATCTGGTTAAGTAAATTTTTGAACGAAATTTATTCCTTTTTGTTCAATTCAGAGTCCAGATTGTCAAAACTTCAAAAACACCCTGGGGATGAAAAATCGAAGTAAACCAAGTCACCATCGTGGATATTTATTAAAACCATACTGATTTTAAAGAATCGATTACCCTCAGAAAGTACCTCAACCGCATACCAGCCGGTGGGGGTCACATTAGATTACTTATATCTTCACGGGCCTCAAATGGGGTTTTGAGGCTAACGTTTTTATCTGTAGATCTAATCTGCTTTAGGTGGTCAAAAATTTAAGAGGAACCACTTGTAGATAATTATTAGCCTGCAAAAAAATGAATGCTCCCGTACTACGTCTGACGAATATTAGTGCATTGGTAGGAGCCTCCGTTTTTCTACCGATTCGTGTCGTACTTATGTATAGTGGTACCGTAAAAAGTTTCATAGGTAGGTACCCAGAGCACCCTATCCAAACATTAACGTTTGGGTACCACCCAGGTCGAAAACGAGGATTTTCCGCTAATAATCGACGTAGGTATCTCAATTCCTATTTTGGTGCACACCTTTCGAGCACGCCTATATATTAAAAACGTTAATACTCAACGATCAATGCAAATTTTCTTAAGGATGCCATTCCACTGAGACAAAATCGAAAAGGTGGAATAAATTTGAATGCCAAAAAACTTTTTTTTATTGATTATTTACTTACAACAAAATGTTCAGGAGCGGAAATTCTGGGAAATCTGATGTACAATCGATCCAAATTTATTGATGACTGAATTTCTATCCTGTCTGAGAGGGTACCTCGAGGATATTACCTCGAGGATATAAGGGTACTTCGAGGCGGATTAATGTATCCCCCCACGTGCATGTGCGTACTGCTGGTTTGCAATGCCCCTCTCCGTGCGCTCCACCTCAAGTTATAAGACGGTCGCTGCTAACTGCACTTCTCCTGCACAAGTCTCCTCGATCTGCCTTGCGTTCAGACTTCAGAGTGCGGATCTTTCTTTGTGACGGCTGTCTGTAGGACCATGTCTCTTCTCATGAAAGGCGTTTCGTACAATGCCAGTGCTAGCGCAGCGCGTGTATTCGTCACTTCCGTTCTTTTAGCACGTGAAATTAAATACATGGTTTTTATTTTATTTTAAATAATTTTACGAGATAATTCGATTTTTGCGCGTCTCTTTATTATCAAATCGACATCGGAAGGTTCGGAAATCTTAAATTTGACGATTCGGCTTGAGGGCCTTTCAACATGACCGGGCTGCAGGACCTCGAGGGAGGCAAACTTAGGTATTGGTTCAAATTCCTCATAGCCAAATCGACTCTAATTTTCCTCTGGCTGTACGCCACCATTACAAGCATTCACGCGAGGAAAGCTGACTACAAAATTAAGAAAAGGGTACCACCAATCAAGCACGAACTTTGCAAGAAGAGTGTTTCTGAGCTGGTCTCGCTGCTGAAGAATAAGCAGGTACCCACCATTTGTTTTTCTTGAACACCGACGTTTTTTCTAACGCAATAAAACCCCTATAATTATAAGAAAAAAAATGTTTCTTTAAAAAAACGTATATGAAGGTCTACGCTGGTACCTGCACTAAATTAAATAATGAATCTCAGACCAACCTATCCTGACCAGAGCAGGGTGTTTCAAATTCTACTATTTCATTAGCATAAAACTTTTCTGGTCATTTAGAGAGTAATGAAGGTTGGTGAATATATTATGATAAGTTAGGAAAATCTCTCTAGATTAATTACAATCAAGAGAAAATTTAAAATTAAAAAATATCAAGGACAAAGTCGACAAGGCAAAATAGATGCCTAATAATAAAAACTCTACTGGGTACTCCCTTAGGAATTCTTGATGTTATGACCTGCTTTGAGTTGTACATATGTTTATTGCAGGTGTCGTCGCACAGTATTGTTGAACAGTACATCGATCATATTCAGAACGTCAACAAGGTTTTGAACTGGTAAGAGACATTCTAGCTTGACTTGTGCGAAATTCGTGAAGACAAAATTTCTAAAATTTTGGTAAACTTGGTTTCTTTGGATTATTGAGGTTTTTTAGGATATATTTGCAGGATTGATTGGTAAAAAAGTAAGAAGAAGAAGAAGTAAAAAATTATTTAAAAAAAAAAAAACGATCTTGAGCCTTACTTTTATTCAATATCAAAATCACATTATGGTGAGGAGTATGAAAAATATAAATAAAAACTGACTTTCGAAGGAAACCACGACGAATCTTACCTTCTTTTCCTGGGTACTCATATCTTTCGGGTTTTTGAATACGTGCGGCCCTTTAAAATCCAGTCAGGCTTTCATTCCCTGCTCCGTTGCCTTCTTTCCGGATCAACTCCAACGAATTTTGGTCACCGGTTTTTACCTCGTTCATAAGCCCAAAAAGTGAAAGTCAAATTAAACGATGACGCCACTCGCCCCAGGGTCAAACGATTGCACTGGTAACTGACCTGGCCCAAGGCTTCTGTCTCGCCTGCAGTGCCGATGCATCCTGTTGGACCCCCAAAAAAATAAACCGCAAAACTGGTTTGTGCACGCTTGAGTTTCAACTTCAAGGCTTTTCATGGGGCCATGGCATTTTTAGGAGTAGAATACTCGGAGAAAAAAGTTCATTACAATTCTGCTGATAGATTTAGCAAAATAGGACAACTTTTGTTAGATACTACGTTTACAGATCGTGTTTATCCGTGCTGAGTTTTGTCCACACGACCTCCTAGAAGCTGATAACTTATATTAATTACTTACATTGGTAATGCGCCGGTGATATTTGTTTTTCCGAACGTGAACTCATCAGCTAATTGGGGCTTAGTTAATGAGTTCTTTACTCTATTTTCCCTTTCTGTAGTATGAGCCCATTATCAAGTGACAAGCGGCGCTGGATAGTCGAATTATGTCAGATCTTCAACTAATTTGGTCCCCATCAAAAGAAAATTTTGAACTTTTTTTAGAGGTAATGCAAGGATGTCCGCATATTCCACAAATGTGAGCCTGAACTTTATGTGACTTTGTTTACTCGGACTTTTTTTAATTTTTTTTGAGAATAGCATAAATTTTAATTTTTAAAATGTTCATTGTTCGGAATAGACACTTTAAATTATTGTGAATCAGCTTTGAAAAAAAAAACTGTTTTTTGCACGTACTGATGAAAATATTTATAACATAGGAACATGAGTGTAGCCAATAGGTACCTAATATCTTGATATTTAAAATTATTCTAAAAGGTTCTTAAATTTGGACAACCAGAAAATGAGGTTTGCGCTCTTTTTGAACAGCCTGGTGGACGAACGCTTCGCTGAGGCTTTGGAGGAATCAAAAAGAGCAGACGCAGCTATTCAAACGGCTAATGATGTGGAAGAACTGTTCAGCAAGCAACCATTGCTGGGAATACCATTTACCGTTAAAGAGAACCTCGCCGTTAAAGGTTGTCAATTTTTTTTATTGATGAGCACGGTATTATTAGGTAGTAAAAATTAGGTGGGGAAATAGAAAATTCCTACATCCACCTCTATTATTCGTACTCAAACATAAAATTTGATATCCCTTGTCTTTTTTACGGATTGCTTTTGCATACGAGATTTGGCAGTCTTCTCTGTACCTTCTGGGGTTTCGGCGTGTAGTGGGGATGAAGAGTATTAATTTCACTGCCATAAACCATTTGGCAGCTTTCAAGGTCTTTCCCAAAGCGCAAGTAACTGCTACCTCGATTTTATTCTCAGACAAAGTCCTGAATTACCCCTAGTTCATTTTGCTGGCTTCTAAACAATTATAACAGTTACTGATCGCATGCACTCCTATCCTACTATAATTAATTATAATAGTAGATAATTACAAAATTATACGTAGTTAACTACCGTAGAAAAAATCGCCTGTCGATGACTTGAAATTATGGTAGTAGTTGAATGATCAGGATAGGGGTCATATTCGACGTCTCCTGTACCGAGCATTATGTTATGAATATTTTATGATTTAATGCTATAATCGAAATCTCCAATCGCAGCAGAACGTTGAAAAAGCAAAGCGCGGTCGGCCTTCAAATCCTCATATAGACTACTTTATGCATAGACTACTTATATAGACTACTTCTATTATTACTAAGTTGAATTTGATCTCGAAGTTGAGTTTGATCTCGAAGTTGAGTTTGATCTCGAAGTTGACTTTGATCTCGAAGTTGAGTTTGATCTCGAATTTGACTCTGATCTAGGAGTTGAGTTTGAACCTCGAAGTTGAGTTTGAACTCAAAGTTGAATTTGATCTCGAAGTTGATTTTGAACTCGAAATTGAGTTTGAACTCGAAGTTGACTTTGATCTCGAAGTTGAGTTTGATCTCGAAGTTGAGTTTGAACTCAAAGTTGAATTTGATCTCGAAGTTGATTTTGAACTCGAAATTGAGTTTGAACTCGAAGTTGACTTTGATCTCGAAGTTGAGTTTGATCTCGAAGTTGACTTTGAACTCGAAGTTGACTTTGATCTCGAAATTGAGTTTGAACTCGAAGTTGACTTTGATCTCGAAGTTGACTTTGATCTAGGAGTTGACTTCGATCTCGAATTTGACGTTGATCTCGAAGTTGAGTTTGAACTCAAAGTTGAATTTGATCTCGAAGTTGATTTTGAACTCGAAATTGAGTTTGAACTCGAAGTTGACTTTGATCTCGAAGTTGAGTTTGATCTCGAAGTTGACTTTGAACTCGAAGTTGACTTTGATCTCGAAGTTGAGTTTGATCTCGAAGTTGAGTTTGAACTCAAAGTTGACTTTGATCTCGAAGTTGAGTTTGATCTCGAAGTTGAGTTTGATCTCGAAGTTGACGTTGATCTCGAAGTTGAGTTTGAACCTCGAAGTTGACTTCGATCTCGAAGTTGACTTTGATCTTGAAGTTGACTTCGATCTTGAAGTTGACTTTGATCTCGAAGTTGACTTTGATCTCGAAGTTGAGTTTGATCTCGAATTTGACTCTGATCTAGGAGTTGAGTTTGAACCTCGAAGTTGACTTTGAACTCGAAGTTGAGTTTGATCTCGAAGTTGAGTTTGATCTCGAAGTTGACTTTGATCTCGAAGTTGAGTTTGAACTTCGAAGTTGACTCTGATCTAGGAGATGAGTTTGTTCTCGAAGTTGACTTTGAACTCAAAGTTGACTTTGATCTTGAAGTTGACTTCGATCTTGAAGTTGACTTTGATCTCGAAGTTGACTTTGATCTCGAAGTTGACGTTGATCTCGAAGTTGAGTTTGAACTCGAAGTTGACTTAGATCTCGAAGTTGACGTTGCTCATCCCTCACCAATTTTTTCCAAAAGGACTGAAACACAGTTCGGCCAGGACGAGGGTTCCTGTTCGTATCGCAGATGAAGATGCCGACGCAGTAAGCCGACTGAGAGCCCGCGGCGGGATACCTCTACTCGTCAGCAATGCACCCGAGCTTTGCTTGAATATCGAGACCGTCTCCAAAATTGGGCGCACCCGCAACCCCTACGATACGACAAAAACGGTCGGCGGATCTTCAGGGGGTGAAGTAAGAAGGCAATTTCATGTGTGGTGTAAATATAAACCTGATGCTCAAATAAGCGCAATCCCTACACAGGACACTCTATTCCTACCTAAAATCCATCTTTTGATCGGGTTGGTAATGTTAATAAAGACGGAATGTTCCGAATTTTGCTACCATTTTCTTAAAGTTTCATCCCAACAAAATTACTTTTTTTCGGTGAAGTTAAACTTTTACATCCGAGCTGCCAATTACTTTGACTCTTCTCTATTATCCAGAAATTGCATTGATTTTCGAACACATCAAATTTTAATTTTAAACCAATAAAATTATATTTTTACTGTTAATCAATATTTTTAAATAGATAAGAAAAATGTCATTGGCCAATGAACTTATGGTGCCTTTCATGCCTCATAGAAGGTTGGTACGCGAAAACCAACAATCATAAAAATGTTGCATTTAACTTGTATCAACGATTTGGGACACGAAAGTTACTTTACAATGTAGGAAATCGCTTTTGGTGTCCGATAAAGTCTTTAAATCGCCGTTCCTGCTGATGCCGCGAATGCAAGGCGTGTTTTCATACTTATCCTATCTCCACAATAAATCATAGCTCATTCGTATTCATGCAATTAACGTTGATGTACGATTTCAGGCGTCACTTCTTGGCTCAGGAGCGTCGGCCGTCGGTATAGCGTCTGACATCGTTGGCTCCATCAGGATCCCTGCTATGTTTTGCGGAGTCTACGGCCACAAGCCGACGCCTGGTATGTTAATTTTATTGTTTTCCGATGAAAACAGCGGCAAATCGAATTCGCTATTTTTGAGCGTGGAATAAATCTCAAAGTGGGTATCGTACCAAGGTCGGAGATGAATAGATCTGATTTGTTATGATTATTACAGGATGCGTCTCCATCAAAGGTCACATTCCTATATCTACGGATCCGAAATGGGATTATTACTTCACAGTTGGCCCCATGGTCAGATACGCCGTTGATTTGCCACTAATATTCAAGAATATGGTTTCAGAAGAATCGCTACCATCTCTTCGTCTCGATGTTCCGGTGGGTTTTTGTTTCTATCCAACAGGTACACTATTTCTCGGTGAATAAGCATGTGATTCAGTTTGTGACCTCAGCCCGATTTCTGACTGACCAATTCTACTTTGTATGCTGTAGGTTGAAGTTTCAAGAATCAAAGTTTACTACATGGTCGGTGAAGGTGAATTGTCCCTCACTCAGAGCCAGCCCAGCGAACGCGTTCGATTAGCTCTCGAAACTGCAATACAATCGTTGAAAGATCACCACAACTGCGTGTGCGAAAAGGTAAATGATTTTTTCCAAGTTCGCTATTGGTATTCCGGGCAGGAACAGTTAGGCATATCCTCATATTCCAATAACCTAGATATCTATATATTTCATGAATAAATTAAACTTTATTTTTGTATCCAAGGTCGATTTAAACTACATGGTTGATTCGGCGGATTATAATCAAGCAGTTCTAGCGATGAAAGGAGTTGAGAATGTGTTCCAAGCCAGCGATGACCCAGAGGTGAATTTTAAAAATCGTATATTAATTTTCATATGGGTTTCATATGAAACCATCGTATAATAATCATAATGTATCGTATAATGAAATCGTATAATAATTTTCACATGGGTTTCATATGGGTTATATTAATTGTCACGGACGTGTGGTATGGGCTTAACATAGTGCCAGGAATAGCCCCTGAGGAGGACCTTGAGGCTGGTATAAGGGATCCTCTCATAAATCCCTTGTCCCCATCTCAGACGTCATACTTTTCTGATATATCAAGAAAAAAGCTCATATTAAATTAAATTTAACATGTTACATGGTTCACTATTGAATTTGACCTTTCATGTAGGCATCCGTGTGCAAAGAAATAATAATGACAATGTTTTATAGGACTGGGGCACCACCGAAGTGCTTTGGATGTTCCTTAAGAAACTATTGCACCGTACTGATGCCGATTTCGGAGCGTTGTTGTGGGGCCCGATGCGCTATTTGGCCAAATTGGAGTCATTAATGTCAAATACCGGCGTCGAAAGAAGAATCGAAAAGGGCAAATTTCTGTTTACGGTGAGCACAAAATTTTCAGAATATATCTCATTATCAGAATAATATTCTCATAATCAGAATTATATTATAATCCCTACTGTCGATCTTATTCTGCAATCCATTCGTTTATTTCTATCTTTCCGTCAAAAGATGAAAATCAATGTGTTTCAGGAGATGCTCGGAGACGATGCCGTTTTTATATACCCAACGTTTTCCGTCGAAGCTCAAAAACACCACGCCATAGCGAAACATGCAATGGATGTGTCGTACACGTCAGTGTTCAACGTGTTCGGCGTTCCAGCGACTCAATGCCCGATAAAAATCGACGCTGGCCTCCCAGTTGGTGTTCAAGTAAGGCGCGGGCCAGCAAAAATAAATGAGACTGATTTCCAAAACTCGCTCCTTGCAATTTTAACGAAAATTGGGGTGACAGCTGTTTCTGAAAGATTTGTGTCCGCTCTTTCAGAATCCGAAGTCAGAATTGAGAAAAACGCGCTCCTTCTCCGTTTAATTGACCTTGAAATACCTGGATGAGATCCAAAACTCGTTCCTTGCAGTCAGTTGTGAGTTCCAAAACTAGCTCGATGAGATTTTGGTAGCAAAACTCGCTCCTTGAGCTAGGTAACCTTGTCAAGAGAAACCTGTCACCTCAGTTTTCGCCAAGACGCCAAGCCATAATAACTATGTGTGTCTTCATGGATTTATGTGAGATCTCTAAAGACTCTCAGCTGTTTCAGTTCCAAAACTCGTTAGATGCAAGGTTTAGTTCCAAAACTCGTTCCTTGTGAATTTAAATTCGTTCCTACGCAATTATTTTTCAATAGATTTATCTTTCCTTGCATATACCTAGAGCTCCATTGATGTAGGTAATCTAAATCATGTGATGCAAAGAAACATGCGAATCGGCTCAGATGTTTTTCGTGATTTCTGAAAAACGGTTTACCTTGCAAGGAGCAAGTTTTGGAAATCAGTGCCTCAAATATAGTTGAATAACGCAGCGTATTAAGAAAAGAATGAAACATTTATTTTTTTTAAATTGCGAAAATTTCAGGTAGTCGCTGCTCCTCATCAAGATCGCCTATGCTTCGCTATCGCTCAAGCCCTCGAAACCACATGCGGAGGGTGGATTCCACCATCCTGAAACCGAATTTTTAAATTTCTCGAGTTCGTAATTTTTACCTCATTAGTTACAATTTAAGAACACAATTTTTTTGGTAAATTTATTTTTAAGAGTATTGATACCCCGCTGCTTTTCAGAGTTAAGGATCGATTTTCACTTTTCCGAAACTTCTGATAATAATGCAGATATTAAAAGCATGAATAATTAAAATGGCATCTTCTCGTAATATTCCATGAATATTCCTGGAGTTCAGCGTAAGAACGTGAGCGTCAGAAGAAAATATGCTGAGCACCTATGATAACAGATTATTTTCACTTCTTGATGATGACATAAAACTGAAAAATATTGAAGAAGTGCGCACCATAACATTTTCTAACTTTTCATGCTGAAGTGATCCGGAGAGATAGTGATCGTAAGGAGTTTGATATTATTGTTTGAATGAATGGACTGTCAATAAACGTTTATTTACGGAGAATCGCACAGGCTGACATTAAAACAAAGGATATTGATTATTTTTAATTCAAAACAAGAAATGAAGAACTAAACTACCAAACAACGTAACGTAAATATTTCCATCACTTATCAGGCCACCTCAAGAAAATAGGTCAAAAATAATGATGACTCAACTCCTCACAATATGGGTGAAATTATAATTGGTGATGTATCACCTTATACGGTAACCAGAAGAGAAGGATCGGTATTAATACTTCTTTTTGGATCAATGTAGAATGTACTACCACGTACTACTTTTTTCCGGAAATTTAGAAAATTTTGAAAATCTACAAAAAAGTGGTAAAATTTAGTGCATTCAATGCCCTCTTTTCTGCATGAGGGAAGATTTGCCGAAATGTACAGCCATTATAAATACACTCTTCCGTATCCCAGGATATCCGCCGTGTTCGGGAAATCGTTAAGAGCTAACGATCATTAAACTTCATGTTTTTGATTAGTCATTATGCCCTAACTGCCACTCGCATGACTCCTTGAATAGAAACGTTCATATGGAATTCGCCAGTATTCGTAGTTAACATTCGAAATTGAGAATCTTCTAGAAGGAAATTTGCTCAAAAACGTATGAAAAGGTTCAGGCGGTTGATTTTTAATTCCAAAATATTTCAATCGGTAGATGTATCTCCACTGCAGAATTCTGGCAATCGTTATGGTCATTGACCATTCGTCAATATATCAGCAGTAATTCTAGTAAGTGGGTACAAAAACATTTTTGGAGAAAAATTTAAAACATTTTTTTTGGAACCAATCTAACAATTGTTCGAGTCTAGGTAAATAAGGTAAGTCTCCACTCTAAGTATTTCTCCAACTTTTAATTTTTTCAGTTGTTTGATTTAAAGAAATAAAATCGAAATCAATGAATTGCACATAATTTTCCATTAATGATCAATAAACCAAGTTTTTTTTTTAAACTTGCGTAAGTGGGTTGGTTGATGTTCTGGATTTTTATTTTTTTTGATTTTTTGGAATAATTTGCGTTTGGTGTTATTTTGAAAATCTTCTTGACTCCATAACCTCAGTAAGGGCACATGACGAACAGGCTATTAAGATGATACTTATAGGTAGGTACTGCAAAAGTGAACTTGCTAGGGCCACAACAATTCCAGGCCATGAGTGGGATTTATTGTGATCCTTGCAGGTCTAACTTGCAGTACCTACCCTACATAATATGTAGATATGATATCATATGATATGATATTATCATCTTTGCGGAACTGCCCGTTCTTCATATCAGCCCCTCACTGAAGTTATTGTAGAGTCAAGAAAACTTGAAAAATAACCACCAAACGCAATTTATTCTGATGAAAAGCCCTTCTGACCGGACTAACCGGCTATATTTTATTTATTATTTTTATCGCAAACCATAGTCAGTAATCCGTTATACCTATACTTTAAACAGCTACGCATTGGATGGGATTGCGTGCCATATCCTTTACTATAGGATTGAATACAAGGATGGGAAGGAGCCTTCCTCCCGTTCTACTCGGGCGGACCCGGCGAGTGGGGCCATATCGTGAAGCTCTGCCGGTATCCGAGCCAGTCCAGTATCCTCAGAACTCGAAAACGCTTCGGTACAGGCAATAAGATAGGACATGTTGGGATAGGTCGGGTCGTCTGTAAACAAGATACAACATAGTGAAAATTGACTTGGTCCAGAGTGCTCTTAACAATTATTGCTTCGAGGGAGCGAAACCAACAGGTCCTCGCAGGTCAAAAGGCGAATGTGTCCTCGTACGGACCAAATCGTCGACCATCGATATAATCCAACGTAAGTAACGAATCAATGTTTAGTTTCTATTCGAAAACTGGGTGTACTTACTTGGTAAAAGCATTCGAAATTTATGGCATAAATGCAAGCGCGCCACAATTCCTATTTTGTGCTCAGCCTCACGAAATGTCTGGTGAAAATAAAATATAGGCGCGTACACAACAATAATATTAGTTGAACAGGGTTTCTATTTAATAAAGGGGTCAAAAAAAGGTAGCTCGATACATTTTTTCACTCCTCATTCGTGAAGTAAATGAAAGTGTGGTGATCATCTAAAAAATGCATGTAACGGGACGGAGATCTCTCTCTAGGAATTTCTTTTACCTAGACGTACCTACCTAATCAGACTTTTTTCGTGGATAATTATCCGGCGGTCTGCCTGCCCGTTCGTAACCACTGGACCAATAAAACCATCATTTTTCACTCAATATTTTTTGAACTTTTTTTTTCATTAAAACGCAATTACTATGATTCTGCTTGACTAGAATTCGTGTACCTCACAGTCCCTTCGTACTATTTGCATTTTTTATTTTTTTAAATGTATTTACCTATGTACCACCTTGGCTGGTCGAGTTTTTCAGTTTCTGTTTCGGATCGCAGAATACCTGAGTATTATATTACTCTTAAGCCTGTACCTAACGTTCATTCTACTCCATTAAATGGGGGTTTCAATTTTTTAAGCACCATTCAGCCTGGCAGCCTTCAATTATTATGAATAAGGTCAAAAACTTCTCGCATCGAATCGTATATTGTGTTACCTACGCAACACTCGTCTTGCTTGAAGTGAGAACAATTCATCCCATCACGAAATTCGTGAGCTATCTACCTTTAAAAAGAAGGGGCTATCAATGGGTACAACAGTACTTAAAATACCGCTCCTTGTTAATGATTTTCTCCGAGCATAAAGGGGAAAGTAGGGAGATGACACCAAGGCATTTTTTTCTTACCTCGTAAAAGCGATTAATGTCAGTTCCTGCTTTAGGTACGTACTACTTGCCCTTGGGTGAATGACCTATATTGAGAACGGTACTCCTATCCAAGAAATATTTTCTTGCAAAGGACCATTTTATGGTGTATAAACAAGCAAATAGGTCCTCAATCTAGTTATTATGTAGTTTGTATTATTTATGATAGCATTATAATAATTATTTATCATATTATAATATGATAAATAATTATTATAATGCTATTACGTTCTTTAATAATAATATTTTTTTATACCAAGTAACTATATACTATGTAGGTCTTCGAGAATCAATGATCCACTTGAAAGTAAATGGTGTAACAATAATCAAGCAGATTTTTTCGTTAGCATTTTTTCACAAGTCGGTTGTTCCACCACAATCTCAGGGCAGCCCTGAAAGAGCTGAGGAGGTCACCAGGACATGGGCTAACCTCCGGCACTCCGTGTACTATATAATTATTAAAGAATGATTGCCTGCATGCACATGTTGTTACGGTGCCAACAGTTCCTGAAGCATCCGTGACCCGCCCGGTGACCTGTGCAATTTCGAGTGCAATCTTGCGCCAGCTGAAGTCCGCCGGATTTCATTGAAAGCGAATTCTCTTTCGAACAATATCCGGTGTCAGAAGAAGGTTGCACCGACGGCCTTTCTCTAAAAATATCTTTGCTCAATTTGAACTACCAGACTATTATTACATACATACAGTACCTTTAAGTTTTTATACAGTACCTTTTAGTATAGGTTTTATGCTATACCTACTTACTTACCTATACATCACGGAGAGGAGTGCTAGGCTTTCTGTTAATTAGGTCCTGAATATTATAACTATGCCTGAATATTATGGCTTGGGAAACAATTAAATAGCATTGTCAGTTATCAACTCGGTTTCGGTAGGTACCTATATCATTAATGAGATTTAGTACATTATCGGTAAGTTTCCTGATAGTCGGCTTGAGTAGTCGGTATGGAAAGTAGAAAATTAAAAAAACAGGGTTATTTCTGGTGTAACGAAACAAGAAAAAGATATTGCTAACAGCCTCCCAATTAGGGATATTGGAATTTTCGGCAAGTTTCCTCATACCCGACGTATCCTCAAGGTATGGTCCAGGAAAAGACCGGTCCTGCTTCATTTGTCTCCACTTGTCTAAATTGCTTCGCGTCAAAATTACAATATAAACACGCTACAATTACATGCATGGAATTTTTAAAGCACCTATTTTCCTCTAAGGGAACAACAAGTCTCATTCTTCTTTTCCTACACGAAAAAATCGCTTGTGAACGTAGTCTCTACCGAGATGTACAAGTAAGATCCCAGGTGCTCGAGGGAGGAGGTAGGTTATTTAGGTATAAGATTCTATAGAATCAACCGAATTCTAGATCCAAGAATCTACCTGTATCTGATACACAGCAGCTGTACGTAATATAGCTGCTATACGTAAACGGAGGAGTCCTTCATTCCATTTCATTCGCCGAGGCCTCAAAACTACGGAAATAGCGATTAACTCGCTCTGGAATGAATCCATTGATTCTGATATCTTCGGATGGATATTATGATAATCTGCATACTGAGATGAATGCTCCGTGAACCTCAGTTATCTTCGTCTGGTTGAATGAATTATTCTAAAGAAAAACGCCAGTCCAACCTGCCTCCGCTGCAAGTTAATATTTAAAAAAATAATAATAGTTTTTTCTTTAAAAAATCCAATACGGCGAGGTTTCTATGTTGTTTCATGATGCTGAGCAGATTAAGGATCAAGATTCAGGATAAAAAATTACTCGGAAAGATGTAGAATATTGCGGGAGATAAAGGGCGCTTTGAGAGGCCAGCTGCTCACAAACAGATAGACTGACTGGGTCAGAAACCATATTATGGTTACATACCAGGTGCATGGTTACATCTGGTACATACCAGGTGGGTTTTGACTGATCTCCTTATAGGCACATCCATTTACTAGGTAAAACCCACCTAATTTACCGACCTTGTCAAAAATGTCAATATTCGGAATGATAAAAAACCACGGAGCCACGTCCTGTAACAGCCGTCGTGCGACTCTTATTTGTTTGTAAACGACAACTCAGGTTTGCAAGCTTTGACTTGTCCCAAGGATAAAAGCTATGTAAACACAAATCCTCAGAGAGCGTCTCTGTTTAGCGAATCGGAAAAGATCCTGTTATTGCTTTATTCTGAAAGACAAACCTCTACTTAACACTCAAGTACGAGTGGCCCTCATCATACCATAAAGTAGGTAATGACAAGCGCTAAAAGCACATGACTTGTTAGAATTTTCACAAAGATTTACTTTGAAAAAGAATCATAATAATGGCGAATGGATTTTTGTATGAATCATTCGCTAGATAGGACTGTATCCCTGTCGCTTGTCCACTTTGACGTACCGCAGCTGATCGGCAGGGTTCACGCCGTATCGTGAGAAAAAAACGCTCCAAAAATTCACATACCTCTTTTGTCTTCGGGTGTCGTGCATCAAAATTTTTTTTTTTTTTTTTTTTTTTTTTTTTTTTTAATATTTTTATTGCGCCAAGTATAACTTATAAGCAATATTAGTTTGATAATTACGGTAATTGAGTCTGTGGTAAGGCTAAGATACTCAACCTAGCTTACATTGTTTCTGGGTTATTGTGCACTAATGTTCACTAAGGATCACTGAGGTTGGGACTCACTGAATACACTATGACAGCTCCCACTTCCACAGATCGTGAGGTTTTGTCCTCTTCAGTCGTCTGACGAGGCCGTCAACGTCGAGTAGCTGGACTGCTTCTTCGTTGACGTGGCCTATAAGCCTCTTCTGATGGGCCAGGGCTTGATTCCGTATTACTTCATCTACCAGTGGGACTTTCAGTTCCAGGTGCAGACGAGCATTTCTTGTATAGCGATACGCATCAACAATTGAGCGTAAAACATTGTTTTGAAAACGCTGAATGATTTCACGGTTGCTAGGAGCGGTGCAACCCCACAGTTGTGCACCATAGGTCCAGACTGGCTTGAGGACCTGATTGTACAAAGTGAGCTTATTTTGAATGGACAGTTTTGATTTACGTCCAATAAGCCAGTACATTTTCCTGAATTTGGCAGTAAGTTCAACCTTCTTCTTTTTGATATGATGCTTCCAGCGAAGTCGAGCATCCATGGTTATTCCTAGATACTTGGCTTCGTTGGCGTGTGGGATCACCTGTGCATTAAGACGAAGTGGCAAGTAGTCAATTCTCTTATTGGTAAAATCGACATGAACAGACTTCATCTCATTCATTTTAATTCTCCATTTGGTTGTCCAGTTCTGAAGATTCTTGAGTGATCTTTCTAATTTAGGTATGGTATCATAGTTTGTTTCACCAACGGCAAGGATAGCAGTATCATCTGCAAATGTTGCCAGTGTATTTTCCTCTCTTTCTGGGAGATCGCTGGTATACAGGACGTACAAGAGTGGGCCAAGTACGCTTCCCTGCGGGACGCCAGCTTGAATCCTAGTTGCGCCTGAGCAGGCATTTTCGTATCTAATTCGGAAGAATCGATCTGACAGATAAGACTGCATTATTTCAGCATATTGTGCAGGCAGCAATTTTTTGAGCTTATAATTCAGACCTTTGTGCCAGACTCTGTCGAACGCTTGCGAAACGTCGAGAAAAACCGCCGAACATACTTTTTTGTTTTCTAGTGCCTGTTCTATGATGTAAGTGATCCGGTGCACCTGATCAATGGTTGAATGTTTGTGCCGGAATCCAAATTGATGTGCAGGGATTAGTTTCCGTTCTGCCACAACTTTAATTAGCCGTTTGTGAATAAGCTTTTCAAACAGCTTCGATAAGACTGGTAGAAGAGAGATGGGGCGATATGATGACACCTCTTCAGGGGGTTTACCAGGTTTTAAAATCATAATAACTTCAGCAAGTTTCCATAGTTGCGGAACATAGGTACCTGAGTTTAATCGCTGCGTTGATGATCTGAGTAATTTTGACAATGGCCTTACGGGGAAGGTATTTCAAGATTTGACCTGTGATCAGGTCGTATCCAGGAGCCTTCTTTGGGTTTATCTCGGAGTTGATAGTTTTTTGGACTTCTTTGACAGTAACTAGTGGAATTTTAACATCTGTATCAGTGAGCGGAACTTCTTCCAGTGGGGGTTCGTCAGGACTACCAGGGAACGGTTTGAAGGTATTTGCTAAATGACGTGAAAAAATATCTGCCTTCTCCTGATTGGTCTTAAACCATTCGTTGTTTGTAGGGTTTTTGATGGGTGGTGCTTGGACAGTAGGCCTCTTGAGATGCTTCGTTGCCTTCCACAGAGAGTAGTCGGTGTTTTGATGGCTAGTGAGGGACATGATGAATTCTTCTTGGGTTTCTTCCTGTATTTCGTTCATTATCGACTTGAGTTCATTGGAAATCCGGTACCATTCCGATCTAAATGTTGGATTCCTTGTATTTTGCCATTTTTTCCTAGCTTTACGTTTTTCTTTGATTATTTCGATGATTTCTCGTGGGTAGTTTAACCCAATAAGTTTCTTTCGAACTTCAGGGGTGTTTTCCAATGCAGTCGATTGAATATCATACACAAGTTTTTCAAGTTCACTGTCAAGAATGGCAGGAGTTGCAATGGTGGTTCCAAGGTTGATGAACTGATTAATGTCAACTTTGAACTGGTCCCAGTTTGTTTTTTTATTCACAAGGGCTGGATTATGAGGTTTTTGGATGATTTTCTCACTCAGTGTTAACGTTATGGGTGAGTGGTCCGAACTAAGGTCAAAAGACTCTTCAATCACAGCATAATTTGCTGAAACATTTTTCATGATGAAGAAGTCGAGCAAATCAGGTTTTTTAGATACATCTACAGGCCAGTGGGTAGGTTTGCCTGTAGACAACGGTGTGCAGTTGTTTGACTTAACATAGTTGTAGAGTTCTGTTCCGCGTGATGTGCTGAGACGCGAACCCCAGTAAGTATGTTTGGCATTGAAGTCTCCACCAATGACGAAACGATTGCCTATCTGGTCAAAAGCTTTCTCAAAGTCCTCTTCATAGACAGTAGGTCTTGGCGGGCAGTAAATGCTTGCAATCGCTATTTGATATGATTTAGTATCGACCATAATAGCACATATCTGGAATTGTTCTGTTTCAATTTTGTTGAGTTCATGATGTTTTAAATTTTCTCTGACCAGCACTGCACTACCACCGCGTGCCTTATTGCTCGGGTGGAGAGCTCGATAGCATTTGTAGCCTTTTATGGTAATGTATGATTCTTTTGTAAAATGTGTCTCACAAACAAGACAAATGTCAATTTTATTGAGATGAATGAATGCCTCGAGCTCAAGCCTTCTGTTTTTAAGCCCATTAGCATTCCACGACATAATTCGTAGACTCTTCATTTTGATTGTTTCTTGAAAAATGAAAGGGAGGACTTAGGCTTATTTTCAAGAACTCCCAATCTATGGCTTACGTTAGCCAGTGTGGCTTCCATTTTGCTCTGATTTGCAAGTATAGTTTGCAATATGATTTTAATATCTTCCTTGTCATTTGGCAGAGGGTTTAATGACTGGGGAGTTTTTGCTCTTGCTGCCATTGCATAAGAGTGCTGATAGAGACCAAATTGCCTGTGTTTCTCAGCAATTGGCGTTTTCACTTCAAATTTTGGTTTTTGTGGCTTATTTGAATTTAGAGGAGTAGTGGTCTTTGTTTCCTGAGTCCTAGATTTATGTTGCAGGGCAGCTTTGATTGCAATTTCACACTTTCTATAATTTGCTGTGTGCGGTCCGCCACAATTGGCACATGTAGGTTCAGTAGATATGGGCTTCCTGCAGACTTTTGTTTCATGGGCTTCACCACATTTAACACAACGTGGATTCTTCTTGCAGTAATTTTGAGTGTGGCCAAATTCCTGGCACCTCTTGCATTGAGGAACAATTTTGACAGGATTCAAATGTTCAAATTTAACTTTAGTGGAATACAGTTTAATTACTGCATACACTTTTTCAGGGTCAGTCCCTGCCTCAAACTCCACTATATACATGTCAAGCGGGTCCTTGGTTTTGAATTGTAATTTTGGAGTAACCTTCAAGACTTTAAGATGGGGATACTCATTCTCTATGGCTTCGTGGATGATGGTTGGTTCAATTTCTCTTGGGAGTCCTTTCAGCATAACAGTAAAGGGCCGCCCTTGTTTGTCTTGAAAGGAATGGAAAGGATAGTGTTTGTTTTCCAAAAAATTGACCACAGCTCGATATCCGTCTGAGCTACTGGCGTTCACTCTTATTTCACCACTAGCCAGCTTTGCTAGTGTGATAGCTGAATCGATAGCTTCCAGCTCTGTTTTCAAGGTTACAAAACTGTTGCCGTTTTGGAGGGGTCTTAGATAGACTGGAGGTGCATGGTTACATCTGGTACATACCAGGTGGGTTTTGACTGATCTCCTTATAGGCACATCCATTTACTAGGTAAAACCCACCTAATTCACCGACCTTGTCAAAAATGTCAATATTCGGAATGATAAAAAACCACGGAGCCACGTCCTGTAACAGCCGTCGTGCGACTCTTATTTGTTTGTAAACGACAACTCAGGTTTGCAAGCTTTGACTTGTCCCAAGGATAAAAGCTATGTAAACACAAATCCTCAGAGAGCGTCTCTGTTTAGCGAATCAGAAAAGATCCTGTTATTGCTTTATTCTGAAAGACAAACCTCTACTTAACACTCAAGTACGAGTGGCCCTCATCATACCATAAAGTAGGTAATGACAAGCGCTAAAAGCACATGACTTGTTAGAATTTTCACAAAGATTTACTTTGAAAAAGAATCATAATAATGGCGAATGGATTTTAGTGCGAATCATTCGCTAGATAGGACTGTATCCCTGTTGTGCTCGCGCGGTAGTGTCGCCTGTCCACTTTGACGTACCGCAGCTGATCGGCAGGGTTCACGCCGTATCGTGAGAAAAAAACGCTCCAAAAATTCACATACCTCTTTTGTCTTCGGGTGTCGTGCCTCAAAATAAGTTACTACTGATTAGTATGCGACCGGCCATCAGTAGTTTACGTCAGGTGATCCAACCGTTGAAATTGTTACAATTTTTCATTTTGCTTTCATCCGGCGTGTAGGTCCGGAAAATTGTGATGTCAACGAATTTATCGAAATCGAACCGGCCTTTCTAGGGTCATCCATAGAAACATGGTTTTTGCTGCGATTTCCAATACGAAAATTTTCGCCGGTAGAAATCAGATTGGGGATTTTGACGAAACTTTTCAATTTAACCTTTAAAATTTCCTTCTTCTCCAGACAATACTGACCAAAGTAAGAATATGTATTTTCATTCAATGTAAGTTTTTTCAAAGTGATGAATTTTATGTGCTCTGTAAGTATTTTTATTCCCATGTTCTCATTATTAGTTCGTACAGACGTGCTGATTAGTCAGTATCGTGGCGTCAGGGTTGTAATCCCATTCAATAATTTTTATCTGGATGATTATGAGTAAACTCGATCGAGGATGGGGAAGCTCATAGGGGAATAACGATTTTCGATAAGAGATTTTTCATTAGTTCAAGCTCATATCGATCGAGTCAGCTGCTATTAACACGTAATATTCGCAGTTACCTCGAAAATGTGATAGAACAAAATATGGAAAAATGATCTCATTCCTGATATTATTATAATATTACGTCTGAACCTCCTAGGTCTGCAAAATATAAGGAGCAAATATTTTTCGCGGGAATTTGGAGAAATTTGCTCACAGGCTTTAGGCTATTCAATAGTTATACGTAAATTTACTATACCAATTTTTAGGATACGTAGTACTTGGTAGTACAAGAGCCAAAGTAAAACCTAATAATTAGCAGACATTTAGCTCATTTTTGAGGTTCGTTTAATAGAAAACAATTCACAACAATGCATGGTGTGGATACGTTGGTACTGTCGATGCCGAACCAATTAACATTGTCGAAAACGTTTGATATTAAATAGAAAATTTATATTGAATCCATCAGTTACTTCAGGACAGCTGTCTACTTCATATATGGGTTACTCTCACTGATGAAGTGTTTGTAATTAATTATAGACCTCGGACATCCTTCTTGGTACCCGCTACATACGTCTTCACTTATCTTTACGAATTCGGGTCACAAATAATAAATTTGTACAGAATATTTTTGTTTTTTCAACGCTATGGGTTTGAACAATAAGATTGTACAACTTTGCCTTGGCTGGCGGAGGTCCACTTAGCAAGTGACGAGAACATTCCGACTTTCTCATCAAGCAATAGTGAAATTGGGTAAGACCTTTTACCTTCTTTTTGGAGAATGAGGCAGTCCGTATGCGACGTAGGGGATACTGCACGCATGCTTTCGGTTTCAGGATAACATCCTTTTTGCGGTCAGATTTACGTAATTTTTTGACTTCAACCTGAAATGGAAGTTTCTTCCTGACCACGAAGTGGGCTGGCCTTTCCAATATCTACTGATGGTTTCCGCCTCTTAAATTATCGAAGTGATTCAACATGAATCTAAAACATCACCATTTGTACCTAAACAATGCAATCAAGGCACTGAACAATCACAAACAAGATTAGTAGAAATGCATATGGATGTTTTTTCTCAATGCTGGAATTGTCATTTTTTTAAATTTCACTAAAATGTTCAAAAAGTGATGATTTGATAACTAGGTATTCTTCTATTTTATGGGAAAGAGTACATACTATTGTTAAGTGACTAACTTAAAATAACGTCTTATACACGAGGTATATCGTATAGTATAGATAGGAATAAGTATAGGTACACTATTACAGGTTCTCTTCCTATAAGCATTATACTCCATCGAGAGCAGTCTAAAAATGTATTCTCAGGACCATTCGAAAAGAGATGTACTCAAGCTCACTGATTACAAAGCATTCGGTCATTAGTATGACTGAATTCCAAGTGTTGTGAACGCCTCATGATTGATCGGACAGGTGTTTATCATCAGCAATACTCATGTCAGTGGATAATTATAGACGGCGACTGCCTGAATTACGCATTAAGCCACCCGATGATTCCTTGGATGACTATTCCGAAAAGTCAAAATCTTAGCTCGAAAATAATTTTGTACAATTATTGTACCTGTAATGTTTGCAACTTTTGAAAAATCTGAATTCAGTTCCATAGAATTTAGGAGCATAAAATTCAATAAGATGTCGTAGGTACGTTAATTGGAGTCAATAAAATTCGTCAATTTGATGAATTTCGAATAGAACGTAAACGTTGAATATCATAAAGTTGGAAGATGGTCCTGGATCAGTCGGCAAGTGGGGGTGGTTTGTATCAATGCCAGCAATTCCGGGATAGGTAATGTGATACATCGTTTCAAATTATTGCGTTTAAATACATTCAGCAATGCTAAAAGAGGGCTTTCACAATGAAACCCCAGAATCAACGCCTATTAAGAAGACAATATCAATATTATTGGCAAGATTTAAAAAATCAACTATTTTGCTAATGCAGATAAAATCATAAGTCACGTGAAGGGCCTCCAAATAACCCAAATTTATTAGAGAAACGTTCAGCATTAAGAGAAATCTTCCGTTTTCAATGATATTTGTTGCCTACCAACCGGTTCTAGTCTAGGCCTTCCGCGCCCATTTCTCGGCGTATCGTACATTCCGCGTATTATACAACAGATCGCCAACTACAATAAATATTCGAGCTATCTGCAGGAAATGAAATTCAAACTGAAACTCAACCCCAAACTCAGTGGTAAAAAAGTGTACCACCTATTGAAAATTTGAAATGATTTAATTATTCAGCGCACTTCCATTCAATGTTCCCGTACTGGAGGAGAGTGTAACTTTCAGTTCGAACTTCACTTAGAGTTCGAGTTTCATTTCCACTTTTAGTTTGAGTGCGAGTTTGCTTTTCAGCTTCAGTTTCATTTTCAGTTTCAGTTCGAGTTTCATTTTCAGTTTGAGTTTCATTTTCAGTTTGAATTTCAATTTGAACTTTACTTTGAGTTCGAGTTCGCGTTTCAGTTTCATCTTCATTTTCAGTTCGATTTTGAGTTTCATTTTCAGTTTCAGTTTGAGTTTCATTATCAGTTTGGATTCATTCGAGTTACTTTAAGTTCGAGTTTGAGTGTAACTTTCAGTTTGTGTTTGATTTCCATTTTCAGTTTCAGTTCGAATTTCAATTTCATTTTCATTTTCAGTTTGAGTTTGAGTTTCATATTCAGTTTCAGTTTGAATTTTATTTCGATTTTTAGTTGGAGTTTCATTTTCGATTTCAGTTTGAGTTTCATTTTCAGTTTCAATTTTAGTTCGAACTTCACTTTGAGTTCGAGTTTCATTTCCACTTTCAGTTTGAGTTCGAGTTTGCGTTTCAGCTTCAGTTTCATTTTCAGGTCGAGTTTGAGTTTCATTTTCAGGTCGAGTTTGAGTTTCATTTTCAGTTGGAGTTTGAGTTTCATTTTCAGTTTGAATTTCATTTTTACTGTCAATTTTACGATTTGAGAGGAGAGTTCAGTTAAACTATGAATACTAATTCCTCGGTTTTTGCTTTCCAGATGGCGGTGACCGGTTTCAAACTGTTTTTGCGGTTCGTCCAATTCCTCTCGTTTCTGTTGATGTGGCCGTATACCAAATTGAGGACTTTATGGCTGAAGAAGGAATCCGTTCCACCAATAACGAACCCGCTCCTGCTCTCCAGTGCGGAAGAGCTGGCAGAAAAAATTCGCACACGCCAAGTCAGTATACGCATTGGAAAACCATTTAATTTGGGGTTTTTAGCGCTTTCTGCTTCAGAGCCATTTCAATAGCCGTCGTTTCCGCCGTTTAAAATATAATGAAATCGTCGGTCAACAATTTAAATTTCAAAATATAGAAGTATTGTGTGTTATCTATGCAGCTCTGGCCTCTTTCATGAAATCCCTTTGCATTACAACATTCCTTTCTATCAAGGGATACGAGTAAAGAAAGGATGGCAGTGCCAGTGAGAAAGAAAATAGTAAAAATCTTCGACTTGAATTTATTTTCCTCAAAGAAGAAGGTGGTTTTAAGTAAACCTTATTTTAGCAGAATGACCCCACACTTGTAAATAACAATTTTCACGGAATAATCGCTGACTACATGTCATTAAACAGTGAAACCGAGTTAATTACGGTCCCCTCACTTACGAGGGTCTGAGAAAGACCTTGGAGCGGCCAACGAGCTACGTTTCAAAAAATCACTTGTATAAATAATATACATGTTTTTCTCAGGTAATTTCCCCGATTGTACGGTGAAAGCTAATCATAGTCAAAGAGGAATTTTAAACAATCTATGTAGACACTTCATGCATAAGTTCCTCAGCTCAGACGCGCCATTGAATAACAATATCTTTTGTTGAAGTTAGAAGGTATAGTTAGATGTCAAATAAAAATTATTATTTTACCTATTCATATTGATCGCATAAATATATATTTCTCTATTAATACCAAAATTACGACCCCAAGCCTAAGCAACCAACAGGAAATGCTCAATTACGCAAAATAGTAGCAAAATAGACTCCCACAACAAGGCTATCGAGACGAAAGCGCTCGGAGGAATGATAACAATTACGAGGAATCACCGCCCCTTATCTCTCGCCCCCAATTTACTAATGTTTTACCTTCGTTTATATTTTCTGAATGCTATGTTTTATCGTAAGAGGTCGTTACAAATGAAATAAATACCTCTCCAGCCACCTCACCACGTTTCTACATTGAGTTTTTAATCATGGACTCACAGCCAGTTATTTCACGGTTCCTTAGCTCGATAACCGTTAATGATTCCACCTGGTTGGCCAGGTCTTCCTGCGGGAATCAGGCTACACGGCTTAGCTAAGATTCCGCAAGTCAGTTGATGAATTCCGAATGTGGGGGGGAGTGACTTTTCAACAGAAAAACATTGAAATTTTTTAAAAAAACTATGAATTAAGTAAAAGATTTTAAAAAAATAAAATATTCTGCTAAAATAAATGCTGGAAAAATAAAAATTATTCAAAATTATTTGTTCTCTGCAACTTAATAATTTTTGAAAAATTAAAATTCAGGTTATTTTCTCCGATGGTTTGTTTGACTGAATTGAATGGAATTTCGACGTTCTGTGCTCCATTTTGCGTTTCCTTCCGCCTGGAATTTCTGAAGGAAACTAATTCCTGGTTCGGACACAATCTTGAACGAGCGTGAGATCTTGTGTAGCTAATTACTTGATAAGCTAGATTTCCTTCGAAGCTAAATTATAATTATTGTAACTTTGTTGTTTGTAGATCTCGTCCGTCGACGTTGTACAGGCGTTCATTGCACGAACTCAGGAAGTCAATCCTATCGTCAATGGGTATGGGCCTGTTTGCAAATAACGATTTATTGGACCTTACATCCTGCAATAACCGCGTTCACACCATTAAAATATTCCTTCACGAATGGTTGGAGCTGATGCGTGTGAAATGCCTACACTTTTCCCCCTTTTCGTAAAGACTTGGAATAGCAATCATTGAATTAGAATGCGAATATAAATTTTTAAATCGTCAACTCAGTTGAGATAATATCCAGAAATTCAATCCATGCGCAGGGTCGTGCAAGACAGATACAAACAGGCCCTGATGGACGCTGCTGCTGTTGACGAGGAAATCAGAAAGAATCCAGATCCAAAATATTGGGAAATACACAAGCCTCTGAATGGAGTACCAATCAGTATCAAAGAGAGCATAGCAGTCGCAGGTACAGTTCCTGCTGCTGGGATAGTTTACTCGCCAATTTGACTAGTAAAATAATACTCGTTCTCGGATAGGTACAAATTTTTGCCAAACATTTTACCAACCCGAGTTACCTACGAGGGATTTTCTTTCAAACGAGCTTATGGATCAACTCAGAACCAAAATTTGAAGAATCAGGTAGAAAAACAATTTAATGTTGAAGAGAATTTTCAATAATTCTCAAGTTTTCCAAAGAGTTAGTACTACGGGTCCCTTCCCACAAGATATACTCAAGCTCGTTTAAAAGAAAACTCCTCACATCATAACCTCTGAGGGATTTCAGGAGCTGAAACCCGATTTAAGTATGTTTCAAAATATTTTATTCATCATAGCGCCTCGAAATTTAGCGCCGCACCCTCGCCAACCTCTGCCATGGTTGACTACCTCCCATAATGGAATATCCTCCGCTCAAGAAACTTCCGACGAAAGTTCTTCGATGCGCCCCATTAGTTAAACCTGAGCAATAATCTGCGCAGGTATGAGCAACAACGCAGGCAGACGCGGTGCCAGAGTAGCCAATTCGGATGCTCCCGCCGTGAGCAACCTGCGAGCCGCCGGTGCGATCCCCTTCGTCGTCACGAACACTCCGGAGCTGTGCCTGTTCTGGGAGAGCTATAACAACGTGACCGGATTTACCAAAAACCTTTTCGACTCGACTCGAACTGCCGGCGGTTCGTCCGGAGGCGAGGTAAATAATATAAAATCGGAATAAATTAAATTTTCTCGAACACGACGCCTTTGAATGTCGCATTACGCTGCGGTGGGCATTGAGAAGATCATTCAAACATTAAAATATATCAGTTTCGTATGGTAAGTACTTAACCGTAATCAAATTGCCATATCCTCATGTGCGGACCTTTCTCAAATTATCCTAGGAAAGGTCCTACTGGGAAATAATTACGATAATTCAGTACTTCTAAACTTAAAAAAAATAAGTTTGTACTCTTCAAAACATTCCTTTCTCTATATTTAGATAGGTGCCTAAATAGTAGCAGTGGGTACATAGTTTTTCAATTGGAAATTAATCGGGTACCAGCCTTTTGGTAGCTTCTCCTGAACCAACGAACCGTTTTCGATCGCATAGGAGGTATAAAATTTCCAAAGAACTATAATTAGCTATTGAAGGTTATTGCTCCCCCGTCTATATCGGCATGGACCATTCCAGGTATGGAATACACCATTAACACGCATATACATAAGAAAATTATAGCCCTCTGCTCATAACGGTAGATTATACAGTTCATGATCACACACACGTTGTGCAGGTTAGTATAGCCTGAAAGGATTCCAGAACAATTCCAGCTATACATGAAATTATAAGAATTACGATAACTCTTCTCGCGAAAAAGAGTTACCTCACGTGAGAGGCAACACCCAAATATTGATACTCAAACTCAGAAAATCTCTCACTCAAATATTGATACAGAAACTCAAACTCACAATGAAACAGTAACTCAAACTCATACTTTAACTCGAAGTCAAACTAACAATGAAATAGAAACTCAAACTCATAATCAAACTCGAAGTCAAACTCACAATGAAACCAAAACTCGAACTGACAATCAAACTCGAAGTCAAACTCACAATTGAACAGAATCTCAAACTCATAATCAAACTCGAAGTCAAACTCACAATGAAACAGAAACTCAAACTCATAATCAAACTCGAAGTCAAACTCACAATTGAACAGAATCTCAAACTCATAATCAAACTCGAAGTCAAACTCACAATGAAACAGAAACTCAAACTCATAATCAAACTCGAAGTCGAACACACAATGGAATCAAAACTCGAACTGAAAATCAAACTCGAAGTCAAACTCACAATGAAACAGAAACTCAAACTCATAATCAAACTCGAAGTCAAACTCACAATGAAACAGAAACTCAAACTCATAATCAAACTCGAAGTCAAACTCACAATGAAACAGAAACTCAAACTCATCATCAATCTCGAAGTCGAACACACAATGGAACCAAAACTCGAACTGAAAATCAAACTCGAAGTCAAACTCACAATTGAACAGAATCTCAAACTCATAATCAAACTCGAAGTCAAACTAACAATGAAACCAAAACTCGAACTGAAAATCAAACTCGAAGTCAAACTCACAATTGAACAGAATCTCAAACTCATAATCAAACTCGAAGTCAAACTCACAATGAAACAGAAACTCATCATCAATCTCGAAGTCGAACACACAATGAAACCGAAACTCGAACTCTCAATCGAACTCGAAATCTTGTTTGACTTCGAGTTCGATTGTCAGTTCGAGTTCGTTTCATTGTTTGTTCGACTTCGAGATTGATGATGAGTTTGAGTTTCTGTGTCATTTTGTCATGAGTTGGACTTCGAGTTTGATTATGAGTTTGATATTCTGTTCAATTGTGAGTTTGACTTCGGGATTGTTGGTGAGCTTGAGTGTCTGTTTCATTGTGAGTTTGACTTCGAGTTTGATTGTCAGTTCGAGTTTTGGTTCCATTGTGTGTTCGACTTCGAGATTGATGATGAGTTTGAGTTTCTGTTCAATTGTGAGTTTGACTTCGAGTTTGATTATGAGTTTGAGGTTCTGTTCAATTGTGAGTTTGACTTCGGGATTGTTGGTGAGCTTGAGTTTCTGTTTCATTGTGAGTTTGACTTCGAGTTTGATTGTCAGTTCGAGTTTCTGTTTCATTGTGATTTTGACTTCGAGTTTGATTATGAGTTTGAGTTTCTGTTTCATTGTGAGTTTGACTTCGAGTTTGAGTTTCTGTTCAATTGTGAGTTTGACTTCGAGTTTGATTATGAGTTTGAGATTCTGTTCAATTGTGAGTTTGACTTCGAGTTTGATTATGAGTTTGAGTTTCTGTTCAATTGTGAGTTTGACTTCGAGTTTGATTGTCAGTTCGAGTTTTGGTTCCATTGTGTGTTCGACTTCGAGATTGATGATGAGTTTGAGTTTCTGTTTCATTGTGAGTTTGACTTCGAGTTTGAGTTTCTGTTCAATTGTGAGTTTGACTTCGAGTTCGATTATGAGTTTGAGATTCTGTTCAATTGTGAGTTTGACTTCGAGTTTGATTATGAGTTTGAGATTCTGTTCAATTGTGAGTTTGACTTCGAGTTTGATTTTCAGTTCGAGTTTTGGTTCCATTGTGTGTTCGACTTCGAGATTGATGATGAGTTTGAGTTTCTGTTTCATTGTGAGTTTGACTTCGAGTTTGAGTTTCTGTTCAATTGTGAGTTTGACTTCGAGTTTGATTATGAGTTTGAGATTCTGTTCAATTGTGAGTTTGACTTCGAGTTTTATTATGAGTTTGAGGTTCTGTTCAATTGTGAATTTGACTTCGAGATTGATGATGAGCTTGAGTTTCTGTTTCATTGTGAGTTTGACTTCGAGTTTGATTGTCAGTTCGAGTTTTGGTTCCATTGTGTGTTCGACTTCGAGATTGATGATGAGTTTGAGTTTCTGTTTCATTGCGAGTTTGACTTCGAGATTGATGATGAGTTTGAGTTTCTGTTTCATTGTGAGTTTGACTTCGAGTTTGATTATGAGTTTGAGATTCTGTTCAATTGTGTGTTCGACTTCGAGATTGATGATGAGTTTGAGTTTCTGTTTCATTGTGAGTTTGACTTCGAGTTTGATTATGAGTTTGAGATTCTGTTCAATTGTGAGTTTGACTTCGAGATTGATGATGAGTTTGAGTTTCTGTTTCATTGTGAGTTTGACTTCGAGTTTGATTATGAGTTTGAGATTCTGTTCAATTGTGAGTTTGACTTCGAGTTTGAGTTTCTGTTCAATTGTGAGTTTGACTTCGAGATTTGTGATGAGTTTGATTTTCATTTTCCCTGTGTGTTCGACTTCGAGTTCGATTATGAGTTTCTGTTTCACTGTGAGTTTGACTTCGAGTTTGAATATGAGTTTGAGATTCTGTTCAATTGTGAGTTTGACTTCGAGATTGATGATGAGTTTCTGTTTCATTGTGAGTTTGACTTCGATGTGAGTATTGTAAGTACTGCGAGCAATCATCAATTCTCCAATGTTTTCAACGATTCTTGGGCAAGATATTTGCGACCACGATCGCTAGACGATTTATTGATTTGGTTGGGACTCGAGCGCTTTCGACTGTAGGGTCATCTTCAGGACCTTTTTCTGAGAAGATGTTTCCAGTAGCAAGAGTAAAGGGAGGCCAACGGCAGTCAACCATTCGATGATTTCGCATGCCGCAGGTGGCTAGCTGGAAGTGAACCTACTCGTATGAGTAAAAATGTTTTTTGAATATCCGATCCGATTTTTAGGCCTTTAATTTTTTACGTAACCCTATAAAAATATATTCTCCACAAAAAATTTTTGAAAATCTGAAAAATTTGAAAAACCTTCCGGATCTTCGGAACGTTTTTTTTTTCAGTCAACTTTGATTGGAGCTGGAGCCTCTCCGTTTGGGTTGGGGTCTGATATTGTGGGCAGTGGTCGTTTGCCCCCACATTATTGCGGTGTTTTCGGCCACAAACCAACACCACGTGAGTGCACAGAGTAGTTTATCTTCCAATGTTTTAAGCTCTTTACAATATTTATTTATGCATCATTCAATGTATCATTATGTCAAATTTATTGTGTAAGGTATCATCAGTGTCGAGGGACACATGCCGGTGTCTACTGATCCTGAATGGGACACGTTTCTAGTCCTATCACCAATTGCAACACACGCTTGTGACTTACCAATCATGTTAAAAGCTGCGGCACCTCATGCATCGAAAATTCTGTGTTTGGATGATCCAGTAAGTGATATTTTTATCAAAATTTTCAAAACGCGTCTGGACCACGAAAAATTATTTTTTTACTCCATAAAACATTCAGAAAATAAGATCGGCACGTCAATATTTTATTCTTCAAGCAATGAAAAAAATTAAATATCATTTTCTCAGGTGTACTTCGAAGATATAAAAGTGCATTTTATGGAAGAGCACAAGAGTTTACTGACCTATACAGTTCAATCCGAAGTCAAACATGCCATCCGCCGAGCGGCTCTTCATTTTAAAACAAGCTATGGCGTTGAACCATCGAAGGTATGGGAACTAGCTACATTTTGCTGAAATATTAACGTATTTGATTTTATATATTCATTTTCATATATGATGTCCATAAATATAGGATAGCAGTTGTGTGTTCTGTGCGATGTAATGTGTTAAATGAATAATTGATGTTATATTTATTTGGTACTTTTTTTATGTTAGTAGTAATAGTTCATTCATGTTACGTTCGTTTGAGTTAAAACTCGGTTTTCAGTTCGAAATGAAAGATTTCGATGCAGCTCTCTGGGATGTCATAGTTCTCATGTGCGGTATGAAACCCCCGCAATCGGTATTGCAAAAATCCGAAGATGTAGAGGTGAGTAATTATTCAAATTATTTATTTATTTTTGGGTTGCCTTCTTTACAGTCGAGGTAGGTCAACCTAACTTCGCAACAAACGTCACTTTAGGCGTGATACTATTTTTACAGAAATGTGACAAATGATTGGGCACCTAACATGAATTTTTCAATTTTTCTTACTGCTCATTTGAATTTTTTGATACCACAGGACTGGGGATGGAAAGAAACGATCATCGAACTAATCAAATCCTTCACCGGATGTTCTAAATTCGCCAAATATTCTGTGATATTTTGCCTTTTGCAAAGGTTGGTACGTCTGTTGCCAGCGACTACCGTTCAGAAATGCAGGGATAGAAAAGCCGAGCTGATCAAAAAATTCGAAGTAAGTTTTTGGAGAAAGTTTTTTAAAATTAATTCAATTATTTAAAGTTATACTTACCGTAATACTTTGCTTGTTTTTCGATCCACTTACATAAAAAAAAATGTCATCGCACAAAAAGTAAGAAGAAGCCAAAATCTTGCAATCCGTAAAAGGACAGTTCCGCTTTTCAGGAAACGCTAGGTGACAACGGAGTATTGATACTACCAGTTTCGACGCATCCTGCTCACTTACATTACAGGATGTACTACAAGATGTCTACCTGCATTTATTTGGCAATGTTCAACCTTCTCGAAATGCCTGCCACTTCCGTACCTATGGGTTTCGACAAGCAGGGTCTACCAATTGGCATTCAGGTGATTTACTCTTGTTAGTTTTTCCGAAATAATTCAACTTTATCCATAGAGGATTCAAGCATAGACACCCCAACGCCATTTTTCACCAGGGCCAGAATTCTCTTCAATATCATATTCATTGTGCAGGTTGTTGCCACAAAGAACAACGATCGACTGACCCTGGCTGTGGCCAAAGAACTCGAAAAAGGATTCGGAGGATGGGCTCTTCCCTTGCGTGAAATGGACAAAACTACAGTTAAATCAAAAACAATGATGGCGGAATCTTAGGGCCGGTCAAATCAACTGGCTGATATAAGTCATAGGACGCTTATTACCTACTATTTGCAAGACCTGCGTGTAACAATCACCTTATTCAAATTTTGAATCTATAATATTTTTGTAATAACTTACTGTCAGTTACTACAATACTGCGTTTTAAACCAAACGCAAACTTGAAAATGTAAATTATTTTGTATTTCGTTGTATTTTTGTATTGACAAAAATGTTCTTCAAATATACTTTTCATCCTTTCGTGTTTGAAACCTTCATGTGCCACCCTGGGGCTTACCCTAATAATTAAAAACGAATTTGCATCTTGAATACAAGTGGTAGGTATATTGTGTAATGTGTATATCACATTTTTCCAAAACGTCCTCAGTTCTTCGCAATCAATTATTTGGTTCTGATTTTCTCATGAGTTCATTAAATGATGCAAATTTTGCATTATCACCATCTTGTTACATGGATTTGAAGAGCTTTTCTGGTTCAATTTCCGAAGTAAATTTTCTTTTAAAGCTCTCTAGAAAATAATAATTCCAACATTGCTCAAATTTTTCCCGTTAATGAGAGGTGGCTACTGATGAACAGCTCATCAGCTGGAAAGGTCTGGACATTTGTCAATTTGTTTATTCAATGGGTTTACTCTCTTCACTATCTGAACGCTTGTTGACTCGGCGTTCGATAAAGATTCGAGAAAAGGGTATATTATATTTAACGTAGAAAAATCTGGACGTCCGTGGTTTCTTCCACGTACGAACGGATGGTTTTATGTCAACATTATGGAAATTCTTACTGCTGGATCGTTTTGTCCCTTCGGACAAACGAATTAATCGCTGAGTGATAGTGGCAATTACCTATTAATTTCCAACCTATTATCCAAGCCTTTGAATAAGAAACAATGAACCCGGAACCGATTGGTTGATTATAATAGCTACCAAGTAAGAAACACAATTGAAAACATTGAAGCATCCGTGGCGGTCGAGCACAGCCGAAGATCCATAATCCATTATGTAATCAAAATCTCAAAACCAACCTCAAACCAAAATCCCTAAGCCAGCCCGAGACAAAAAGCAGGATGCATACAATTAAGTCCCAACCCCAAAAACCAACTCACTTCCAAAGGTTTCAGGTAACGTCCGACGGCTAAGTTCGCTTACACGCTTTCTGCGATGGATAATAATATTATCAATTATTAGTATTAATCTTATTATAAAATTGTTATTATATTGTAATAACAATTTTATAATAAGATGTCAGAGATATCGCCGTCCGACAGAAATAGGGAAGAATAGGTACCTATAGGGATGCCTTGCAAAAAACCGCAATTACGTGAACGTGAGTGAGGTTCGAGAAATCGCCGTTGCTAAGTCTAAAATCATTTTTTTTTTCATCATGAGAACCCATGATAAGGACCGTTGCGCCGAAAGCGCTAACGTGTGAGGAACTCTCCTCAACTCACCTTCGAACTTCCAAAAATAGACTTTTCGTTTGATTTCAATTCTTTGGGTGTTGTAAGTCAAGTGTGACCTATTCCACAAGTTTTTGAATTCTGATCGATTCAAATCCAACAAACTCGCACGTCTTACGTGTCATCGGGTTTAGTATGTCTGCTTGAGGAGTGCCTCGAACGGAATTGACTACGCAGGCGTCATAAAGGAAGTTACCACTTCCCATCGCCCGCTACCACCACCCAATGCTGTCAGAATCGCTTTTCGAAGCCGATTTTATCTACTCAAAATATGACGCTGAGGGGGCAAAGGTTGATAGATTACGAGCTGAGAGCTACGCCGCCAATGCGGTAGATTCAATCCTGGTCGGATCGTGAGACAACGTCTTTTCTCGGGCAACGGCCACGTTTGAAATCGAGAGTTTGAGTAATAAAATTCGACCACATTTCTTCAAGTGTTCATTACCATAACGTCTGCTATGGGGTACTACAAAGACGAATCTACGTGCTGCAGACCGTCCTGCTCCATTTCAAAGGTAAATGACCATGAACTTGTTTTCTGAACCAATGATACAAAGCTTTACTGGGTTAGAGCAATTAATCCATAATAGAATTTGGGCCGTTTATACGGCTTTTATTGCCTTCTCTTTAAGCGCCACCGTGTTTCTTCTTTTTTGGTTTATTGTTCCACAGTAAAAACCGTAAAGATGGAATACAATTTTAATTGCCCTAGAAGACACACTAACATGAAGTTTTTTTAAAAGGTGCAGAATCCGAATCTTCAACTAAAAAATTCCGTCCCAAACGGCTGGCGATTTTATTTTTATACGATTTTCGGGAAAAGTCAATTTTTGGTCTGGAACAGCCCCAATTCTTTAGCCAACCCATTAGCTCTATTTTGTAGTGTCTAAAAAATTGATGAAATCTTTCAAAAAATTGTGTTTTCGAACCAGGAATTCCTGTCTAAATAGCAACAATGTTAACATTAATAATAATTAAACATTAATATTATCTAACAATATTAATATTAACAATAAACATTAATAAACAACAAACATTAAAACATTAATGCTCATCTGAAGCAGAACAGACCCATCATAGTTTTTAGCTGGGATTTCAAATGATTGAGTACGGTTCTTTCAATCTCGTTTAACGGCTGAATGACGTGGTTGAATATGTTAGGGATACAGAGAAGAAAATTTACCAAAACCTTTGAAAGAAACGAGGGAGTTGTGGGACAAAAATCAATTATAATCTATCCATGCTAAATTACTCTGGACGATTGATTATTATATCAATCGGGGCCCATCGAGAGAGTCATAATTACCTATCGTCGAGATAGGCAGGCCGATATCTCAAATAAAGGAATTAACGGTTTCCAGTATCAACCAAGACTTTCTCGCGATACCGATATTAAATTCTTTAGATTAGAGCCTCAGCTACGAGTGCAACCAGCTTTGTTCGTAAAAATTGTATAATTATTGTACTTAACAAACATTATTACGTGACCTAGTTGATTGTCCTTCGTTTCAGCCAGAGATGGGCGTTATTGGTTGAATTTCTGAGTACGTGGGGATAGCCAACTGAGGATAGTCTGGATGACTGGCGCCATTTCGTGATGAAATAAGATTTTTTTCGTGGAATAACAACTGAACCGATCTGGACCGTTCCAGATACAACCCCCGATAAAATGTCCCCTCGCAAATAAACAAGAGATAATCCGATGATAAGGAGCTGATGCAAACTGTTGTTGCCATTGAAGATGCATTCACAAATAGAAAGAAACAGGATTTAAAAATCAACGCACGAGTTCCTTCTAATTTTAGACGGGAGAAACTACACGAAGACATAGTTTCAATTTTAGCTCTACAAGAATTTCGGTTTTAGGGACCCAACACAGTAGTAATGCCCATATAATAATTACTTTTTTCAACTATAACATTGGGGCATTGGCTTTAGACTTTTGGTAGGGAATAAGGCCATTTTCGAATTATTTTAGTTCTTGGGCTTGAAAAATTAATTTGCGACATCTATCTCATTTAAAGTGGTCTCACTATTTCAAAGATGTAGAAATACACCGCCCTTTTGGCTGGAAGTTTGCCATCATATAGGCTACAGATCAAACCAGATTACTTTTTGAAATTCCCATTGTGGCTTAAATAGTTATCCTGTACAAAACGTAAAAATTTGAATTTTAAATATTTATTACCAACTTGTTTACTTCTGATTGATCGCTTTAAATTTGTAACACCTGATGCTAAAATGCTAAAAAAATTTATTTCGGTTCCAGAAGCAATGCTACGACATTCTACTTTTAATCGTCGTGGTCAACATACTGATTGGTCTCGCTATTCTCTACAAGTACATGGGCACCGACGACCAGTGGAAAGGTCAGTCAAAACCTCTTAATTTCAATAGAAAATTAACCTTGCCATTTTTCAAGAAAGGCTAATTCAATATCAGTATTCTTAGGCAACAATTTAAATTTTGACGTGTGCCAGGGTACAGCATTGAGTGAAACTTGAATTCCAGTTAATGTCGTTTTAGAAGTGTTGCTAGCTGGCACTTCTGCTGCGTCATAACGGCAATGTCTTTTCAGATCAAGCGAGGGACCTAAACGTCCTTCAAATTTGGCGGAGAGCCGAACTTGTAACAATTATACGCACGTACGTAACATGCACGTTCAGCTCGATCCGATCGCCGACTGATCTCCACTTTCCTCCTTCAAGTTAGATTGTAAGTGAGGAGTTGGAATTTCATTCAACAAACCTTGGTTGTTCGAACCCTTCTTTCCAAACCGAACCTCTTTGCAAGCACCAACGGTTGTTGAACAACCACTTTTCTCACTATGTTCACAATGTTGAATCACGTAAGTATTAATCTCCGCGATGAAAAATTTGTTTTCTTTTATTTGAGCTGAAGGGATAAATAATGTCAAGAGGATGTCGTCAATATATTTTTGCCCCCGTCTCACCAACAAAAAAGGTTTTTTTTTCAAGTACCTAAAACAAATGACCGATTCGTCAATTTTCAGTTGAACCAGTGAGACGAGAGAAAGTCTTGGCCGTAGCTGTGTTTCTATTCTTGAGCGCCTGCGCCCTGTGCTGGTTCATCATGGTGAGTCTGATGAGAAAGGTTAGCAAATTTGATGTTCCTTTCACGCATCAACTTTTCGAATTGTCCTACTAGCCCCGACCGAAACTGGCTCATGCCATTTCGCTATTTGATACCTACCAACGATTTCAATTTCAAGAACTGTACCAATTTCATACATCACGTCATACGTGGACATTCAAGGGGTTGATATGTAGTGTTTTTTCTATAACACAAAACGGTTTTTGTTTATTTCAGAGGAAAGATCAACAAAAATGGGAAAGCGAACAACATCTGCTGATTTTGGACCGACCGCCAAGTTATGACAGCTGCGTGTCAAGGGAGATCGTCGACTACCAACAATCCCCTCCTTCCTATTTCACTGTAGTCAACACTTACCACATTGTGTAATATCGCGTGAGAAATCGTACCAGAAGCTGGTCGAAAATGGAAAGATGTTTGAAAACCAGGATTGACTTGAAATGACGGCAGCATTCCAGCTACGCTCCGCATGGATTCCTATTTTATATTGAAACCACCATATTCCTGAAGGTTGGAGCATACATTCTTCCAGGACCTCTCCCTGAACAGGATGTTGAAGTCGGCCCAGAAGGCCCCGGGGACGAGCATTGGAAGTATTGGAAGATTCTCTAGCGATCCTGAGTGGATTCGACAGAAGCACATCTGCACTATCATCAGCATACCAACTTGAATCGTCAAGATGGAAATTTTACATCCAGAAGTAAACCCTCAGTACCAGCATTGTGTCTTGATGAAAGAAATTTTCGGGCCAGTTCAGAGATGGAATTTGGGAATTACCGTCGCGCTCTACGCCACTCTATGCAAGACGTTTGCATGGCAGGATGCCTCTGACTACTGTCTGGCAGGATGTCTTTGACTTGTCGGTCACAAGGTCCTTCATGGGTTTAGAAAGAATGGAACGAGGCACCTGCACTGATAGGTCGGGTTGCGGCTATAAAAATCAAGCTTTTCGTTTTAGAAATGGGTAAATATGCCGGAAGAAATTTCTGCAGACTGCATAATAGAGCTCGTGGCTGTAGGGTGTTCTCCAGTCATTTGTGGATTCTTGTTTACAGTTGGTCCGTTACAGGGCCGGTAGGAGTAACGGTCACTGCTACCTATTTATTCACGTTGGATTCATAATAAACAGCTGTAAGATTGGTAGGATAGGTAAGACACTATTTATGAGAAAAATGCTCTTCTGCAGGACGGTATTTTTATTAGATATCATGACTCACGTATTCCTCTAGTAGCCTCTCTTGAATTATGTAAAAATGTATAAAATATAAATCATTGTTACCTACTTTCATCCATTTTCTGTATAGTAAGATGCATTTGTACAGTTTTGATTTATAATTTTTACACATAATAGAATAATTGATGCACGTGAAACGTAATGGTTAAGGGGGTAAAGCAATTTTATGTTTTTCAAGTCGGTAAAGTATACCTAATTAAAATGGTGAACTACTCAATAAAAGTGCAATGCTCTTTGACCGTGCTTAAGCAATAAGAGAACACACCTACTTACGAATGAGCGACAATTTAGCAATATGCCTTCAGATTGAAAAAACTGTTTTCCCTTTTGATTCATGTGTCAATACAAAGCATTATAACTCATTCGTGTTTTTCTTTTATATTGCCAGGTATAAAAATTCAAATAAACAAAAATACACATTCGTTTAGGCCAGAGGCGTTGGACGAATTAGAGGCGCAACTCCAGATTAATTAACTTACTAGAACCAGGATAGGGAAGAATTCGTTCTTTATTAATTTCTTTGAAATCTATTCATTCGGCTCCATGACGCCAAGATCACCTTTCTTGTACTTATCACCAATCACTGTTACTGCCCTGCAATCACAAAAATACATGTATCTACAAAGCAAATAATACATACCGGCAGGATTGATAACACACACGTACGTAACAAAATATGTTATTTGATAACATAATAGACATAAAAAACATGTCTGTCTGTCTACATTTTTTATGTCTATTATGTTATCAAATGTTTTTTTATTTAATAAAAAAAAAGCTTAACAAAATACGCAAACAAACATAAGTGTACATGAGAGATCAAAACTAACAGAACGGCCATTATCCGTCTTCGAAGTTCCTTCGGGGAGCTGCCCTCCTTAAGCAATCGCTCCAACACTTTCAACAAATCTTCTTGCTTTGATTGCTCCTCCTCCTTAGATATGGCGCCATTCATATGCATCTCCTTCAACTATTAGAATTTGATTACCTTCTAATCAAACAATATACCTTGATAAAAAAGACTATAGTGTTAGTAACGCAAGTATTTATTTAAAATAAGTAGATCAGTGGCATGTGCACATCAGTTTTCGGTATATCCGAAGAACTCTGCAAATTTTGCACAGGGGTTCATTTTTCGATTGCAAAGACAAATCTTACGATATATAGGTTCTCCTTAAACACGGAATTTAGTTGTTATTATTCTAGAATTTCAGTATAAATTGGTAGATATTTTAAATGGGGATTTAGAAAAACGTTGCCTCAGAATGCCTCTGAGAATGCCTCTGAACCTTTGTTAAAGCCTGTCTCGTTCTTATGTTGCCAAGCGCAACTGGTCGTAGTGTGAGTGCGTCACCTTGTTGGTGTAATAGGCTAGTAGTCGTAAATAGATCAATCAACCGTATCTAAGAGCCGAGGCCAAATTCTCAACTTTTTCCAATTTTTGTTTTGCTGATTTGTATAATGCGACCAAATTCTTTAAATTGAAGATATCGGGAGGACAGAAGTTTTTGTGGGGATTCCAACGAGTGGAAAACGATTTTTGTGGCTCTAGTCGTTTTCGAGTTATTAAGAATTGTAGAAATTTTTAAAAACTCAAAAATGTCTCACTAAAACTGCAATAACTCCTAAACGGTTGAAGCTACCGGCGTGGCGATGGTCTCATTCGATTCAGCATAGAAAAATCTATAGAAAATGATGCGTCACATGCCTATGTTTTAAATTTCCAGAAAAACACGAATTTTTTCCCACTTCAACAGCTGTTTTACTGGCCTTAAAATTAAGGTAGGGATCTGCCGAGACGTTAGGACCAACTAGATACGGAACTTGATTTTTGGTAAAAATTTCAAAATTTTTCGATAACTCCTTCCCCCTGAAAAACCCCGGACGGCGGACGGCGTACGGCGGACGGCGTACGGCGGACGGCGGACGGACAAAAAATTTTTATTGCAGATTCGTGTTCTACACCCTTGAAACGTAAACCAACAAATTTTCAGGGGGTGTTAAAATTTTTTTTTCCTGACCGATTACAAAGGTTCATTTCTATAGAAAACGCTGCTAAGTAGATCAGTGGCATGTGCAGATTGGTTTTCGGTATGTCCGAAGATCTCTGCAAATTTTGCACAGGGGTTCATTTTTCGATTACAAAGACAAACCTTACGATATATCGGTACCCCTTAAAAACAGAATTTAGTTGTTATTATTCTATAATTTCAGTATAAATTTGTATTTTAGATGTGGATTTAGAAAAACGTTTTTTCAACCCGGCAAAAAAGTAATCATCTTCTTCGCTTGATAAATACTTACCTATCTATCTTTTCAACGCAGCAGATCGTTTAATTCCGTTAAATTCACCATTTAATATATTCTTAATCACCTTCGTCAGAATAATAATAAATAAATTCTCCTAATAATGAAATTAAAAATGCCTCAAGAATGCCTCAGAACCATTGTTAAAGCCTGACTCGCTCTCATGTTACCAAGCGCAACTGGTCGTAGTGTGAGTGAGTCACCTTGTTGGTGTAATAGGCTAGTGGTCGTAAGTAGATCAATCAACCGTATCTAAGAGCCAAGGCCAAATTCTTGAATTTTTCCGATTTTTGTTTTGCTGATTTGTGTAATGCGACCAAATTCTTTAAATTGAAGATATCGGGAGAAAAGAAGTTTTTGTGGGGATTCCAACGAGTGGAAAACAAATTTTGTGGCTCGAGCAGTTTTCGAGTTATTAAGAATTGTACAAATTTTAAAAAACTAAAAAATGCCTCACTAAAACTGCAATAACTCCTAAACGGTTAAAGCTACCGGCGTGGCGATGGTCTCATTCGATTCGGCATAGAAAAATCTATAGAAAATGATACCTCACATGCCTATGTTGCAAATTTCCTTAAAAAGACGAATTTTTTACCACTTCAACAGCTGTTTTACTGGCCTTAAAATTAAGGTAGGGTTCTGTCGAGACGTTAGGACCAACTAGATACGGAACTTGATTTTTGGTAAAAATTTCAAAAATTTTCGATAACTCCTTCCCCCTAAAAAACCCCGGACGGCGGACGGCGTACGGCGGACGGCGTACGGCGGACGGCGTACGGCGGACGGCGTACGGCGGACGGCGGACGGACAAAAAATTTTTATTGCAGATTCGGATTCTACACCCCTTGAAACGTAAACCAACAAATTTTCAGGGGGTGTTAAAAAAAAAATTTTCCCGACCGATTACAAAGGTTCATTTCTTAAGAAAAATGAACCAAAATGAACCAAAATCGTAGTTGACGACCTTTTCGCACTTCTATACCAGTATCAGATGGATTGTCAAAAGATTGATTGCAAAAATTAACCATCAAAAAAAGGTTTAAGAAATAATCGAAATTCCCATTCTGCCATTGAGCGCTAGCTGCTTACCAATTTAATTTCTTTGAAGCATAACATAGCTTGCTTATTGATCGAACAGTATTCCTCCTCAATCTTCTTAATTTGAGCTTTTTGGTTGTGCTTCACAAGCAAGAGGCGGTTTACATCGTCTTGCGAATACTTCAACGACTCTTCCAACTCTATCTCTCTTTTTTGGAGATCGCGGATCATGCCCAACAGGTGTTCCTTCTCCAATCCGTAGTTCTCCAGTTGATGGGTAACTTCTCCCAATCTTTCCATCGCCTAAAAAGGCCGGCTTTTAAATTTTTATTATAGCTGAGGACGAACTTCTTACAAGATTTTTGTAAGGTAGTTACAATGCCTATATCAGAAAAGCCTTTTTGTTTTGTAGGCCACATACATTTTTACTATATCCATCTAATACCAAATATTACCAACCTACACCATACCTGAGTGAGGGACACATTCTTTTCCATAATTCTTCTGACCATGCTTTTTTCGGTTGACAGCTCGATTTTTATGTGACGGGTTTGATCTCGTAAATTTTCATTCTCTTGATGGAGATTATGCCAAGATTTAAGAAGTTTGGACAACTAAAGCATTGAAAAGGCCAATATCATAAATTGAAAAAATATTTGGATGGCCGACGAAAGAATCCAAAATGTGTAGGTGCTTCGACAAACACTTCCCCCTTAGTTGAAACATTTCCCCCATAGTTCAAGCATCCCCCTTAGGCATAGTTCGAACATTTCCCCTCAAAAAAAGTTCGCATTACCTCGTTGCTGATTTGTATGTTTTCTTTGATAACGCGTTGTGTAGTGGAATCGATTTTCGTCTGCGTCACTCTTTGAAAATCTAGAGATAATTGTAACAGTTTTTCCTCCATTTCTTGTCTCAACCTGACGGTAGAAACGAATCATCACGGAAAAGATATCTTGCCAATTCAGAAAAAACATAAGAGTGAGAATTCAATAAGTGTCATTGAAATAGGCACCTATCCAACATGATTGATTTGATGATAATTAAGTGAATATACATATTATGAAATCAAGACATGGGCCTCGATATTTACCGATCTTTATTAATTAAATTTGCCTTTTCGTATTCCTTTTCCATCTCCTGCGCTTTTTCTTCGGTCATTCTCAATTTGTCTTCTAATTGACAATACTTCGCCGTCAACGATTCTTTTTGCTCACGGAATTCTTCTAAAGAGCTCAATTTCCCATCTAGAAGAATTTTTGCCGTGAAAATTCATAATAGCAGAACAAATTCTAAAGAAATTGCTGATGTGAAATGATTTGATCCACCTATACCTACTTAGATTCTATTCGGTAGGTACCTGAAAGGGGAAAGATTATAATAATTTTTATAACTAAAAATTAAGCTGTGATAGCGATATAAAGAAGTTGGAACAAAGAGACCCTTCCTAAATTTCAACTCACTCAACAACTTTATCTCAGCAGAGAGCTGGTCGTGCACTTCTTTGAATTCTTGGTCTTTACTAGCTAAGAGCTCTTGGAATGATTCATTTTCAGCCTTCTTTTCCTAAAACCAAAAAATTTCATAGATGTACCTACTCAATAAATGGCAGACATTTATAGCTACTGACTCCGACAGAATTGAGATGAAGAAAAACTATATTTTGAAAAAAAAACTAAGTTGTTAGGAACTTTATATTTACTAAGTCCACACTTTATGCAGTAAGGTATACCTCGACCAAAGCATGGTTCCTTTCAAGAAGCTCTGTGATCTCTTCAGATTTCTCGCCCAAACGCCTTTTCAAATAGGCAATTACATCAGCACGATCTCGTTCCACTTGCTGAAGTTCGCTTTTCAAATTTGTATTTTCTTCTTCCAATTTTACCATGAAAGTTTTCAGTCTAAAAGTTACAGTCAGAGGAACGTAAAGCTCTGTAGAGGTAGAATTTATAGCTGAACAACGTCTGTGATCGTCAAAATGGAAATAGGCAAGATCATTGTGTCAGATTATTATTTTTGAACAGTCAGCTCAAGTTTCAGGTTTGACTTTTATACTTACAGTAAAAATACCTATTGCAGCATTTACGTTTCACGCGCTATCGTATTAGAACCTGAGGATTTGTGTTATTACCTCGATAACTTTTTGTTCAAATCTGCAATTTGAATTTCGTAATATTCCTTGTCGACCTCTGGAAGCGTGTCTTTAACCTCTTTGTCTTTTTTCTTCTTATTCCCTTTGCCTTTCTTTCCCATTGCTGATCAGGCTGCGACTACTTTGGGCTAAAAATCTACCAACTGGTTAAGCCGATTATTAGGGATTAGGGATCACTCAAACCCAATCTGCGAAGTCGACCTACTTATAATCTTTTTCACATAAACACAGCAGGCAAAAATAGCGGAAAGACATGAATAAAAAGAGTTGCCAACTCTCCTGAAAATACGAAGACCCGGTTGCCGTCCAAACGCTGCCGTAACCAAGGGCCAATGTTGGAAGTGGATACCAGTCGATCGTGACGGATCCGGTAGGGCCTTCATTCATATTTTAGAGTTTGGTTAATTAAGGACAGGAGTGACCACGTCCCGGTAAAACGTCAACAAATTGAGGTATGTTGAGGGCTTGACAAATACCACATGGGTCTATTTCAATGTGATAATTTTTTATTGAAATTTTTAAGAACGGCGACCTCTCAGGGCGGTTTCGACAAATTTATTATGCTGTACCTATGCCTATACCAATAACCTGTTTTGGTATGTCCACCATTCACCAATATCCTAGATTCTCCTAAAGAGGTCACAATGGCGAAAGCGCCTGGAAAATGATGGTAGAACGTCGTAGTACCCACAACCTAGGCTCCTCATCTATCAAATCAAATGAGATAATTATTAAAAAATACCGTCGATAAGAAACTAAAAAATTGCGCATAAGAATGCATAATCATGTTTCTACCTGCAGAATTACCTATTTTTTTTTCAGAAAGGGGGTTTCGAACCTGCACGATAACAAGAACATCTAAAATTTCATCATCATGTTTACCGAAAAATGGTAGACTACATCAGCCGGGCTTTATTATTTTGGTGATGAGTAACGGTTGAATTTCCTTCTGATAGTTACCCTTTAAATACTCAGCAGTGACAGATTTCTTCTCCTCCTTTTAGAAATAACATTAAATTTTATTGAATTCTTCCTCAGTATGCCCTTAAGTATCGATGGCGAAGTGGTGAGACCTCGTGTCTCCAATTTCATGCTTGCACGTGCACCATGGGAATTCAAAGTGGTTACATGGGGAACAGAATGGAGATACGAGGATTCACCACTTCGCCGTCGGTGTACGATAATTTTTACTCCCTCTACGGTAAATTGTTTTTCAGTAGTCGCAAGCCTGACATCCTGGCATGACGTAAGGGCCATTTTGTTTGATTACGAATGTTCTGTGTCTCGGAATTGAGAGATTGAGCTGTGCGTCATACCATTTATTTTTCAGGTAAGTACGAATTACATCCTATTTCAGTTAATGAACAATATTATTTAAACTTAAATCACAAGTTTTGAGGCATTTACAGCAGGTTGCGGTAAGTTGACGATCTTTCTACTGCGTTAATTGGGGTTCAAACACTTCAGGCTCCTTCTAGATCAGACTACTGATAGATCGCCCTGTTGTCCGATGGGCGGATTTTCTATTTCTGTATTATTTACTTACCAGTAGATCCGTTCTGAATAATGTTGTCTGCTGTCAAGTGAACAGCGATAGATCGGACGTTTTTGACCACAGATTTCCACTTCATTGCTTTTTCGTATGCTTACATTCCTTCTGTTTTTGGTTGAAAATCCTTTGGGCTGGTGTCATCCATTGTCCGCATCCGGAACTGTGTTACCTACTTGGCTTGGATTGCTTCATAGACCTTCCAAATTCATTCAGTTTCTTCCTAATGTTAATCAGAGTCCATTTTATCAAGTTTTGCAACTTCGTGGTATTCCGCCGAAAATGATGGATTTTGGAATTTCGAACAGTTCAAGCTAGAAGCTAGGTAGTCATGGATCACTGACCCTCGCAGCTTGGCTGTACCTGTGTGCGAATTTCCTGTGGAAATATCTAATTGAAATGCAAGACATGTACCTAGGGCCCTTTTGACGTCTTACAATCGTAACGCCCATTTATTTTATTTTTATTACTTCCATATTTACAGAGTAAATGGAAGTATTGTGATCGTCCTAAAATCGAGAATCGGAACGGAGCTTCAGAAAAAACTTTTTCTTATACACATTTACTCAGAATCACTTCCCGAACAAGTGTCTGTGTGTCCGTGTGTCCGTCTGTCCGTCTGTGGTCATTTACAAAAATGGCCATAACTCCCTCATTTCTCAACCTTTTTTCAAATTTCTTGAACTGAAATGTTTGTCTCGGAAAGCCCTAACACCCTGTTTAATCGGAATTTGGATAACGCACAGTACTTCCGATATATTTGCATTTTTAGTGTTTTCTATTTTATTTTTTTCCGGCCACAAAAATGGACCGATTTGAGCGTTCTTGGTCTCAAAATCTTCGTTTTACCTTGCAGAATATGTGGATATTTTTTTATATTCCAAAAATGTACCGAATTTTTTTTTGGCGAATTTTAAAATTTGCAAAGCGAATTTTTTGACATTTTTGACCTAAACACCCTTAAAAACAGTCAAAATATGATCAAATTGTGTCTCAATTTTACGTTTCAAAATATGGAAGTATTGTGTGTTATCTACGCACCACTGGTTTTTAATGAACCTCCGCACTCATCAGTTTTTTATTTCGAACAGTACCAATTTTCTAAGAATATGAGAAAAAATGATTCCGTTAGGCCTTTTTGTTGAAACATTCATTTTAGCTTTTCCAAAGTGCCAAGACTTAATTTTTGGTCTGGTGGGAACCGACAGTGAATGATTGTCCTCGTACGATGCGAAACTGGGTAGGGAAGGCCTTGAAGATTGAGGCGTTTACCCACCAAGCAGACGTCGGTCTTTCGAAAACGTCGTCAATCCAAAGACGCTCAATTGAGTCGAGTGGCTTGCAATGACGAACTTATGCTAACGAAGAGCGAACAGTTGAAAGACGAGCCTTGGTTTGGCGTTCGAGAAATGCTAGGTATTTTTACTTCCATATTTACAGAGTAAATGGAAGTATTGTGATCGTCCCAAAATCGAGAATCGGAACGGAGCTTCAGAAAAAACTTTTTCTTATACACATTTACTCAGAATCACTTCCCGAACAAGTGTCTGTGTGTCCGTGTGTCCGTCTGTCTGTCTGTCCGTCTGTGGTCATTTACAAAAATGGCCATAACTCCCTCATTTCTCAACCTTTTTCCAAATTTCTTGAACTGAAATGTTTGTCTCGGCAAGACCTAACACCCTGTTTAATCGGAATTTGGATAACGCACAGTACTTCCGATATATTTGCATTTTTAGTGTTTTCTATTTTATTTTTTTCCGGCCACAAAAATGAACCGATTTGAGCGTTCTTGGTCTTAAAATCTTTGTTTTACCTTGCAGAATATGTGGATATTTTTTACATTCCGAAAATGTAGCGTTTTTTCATTTTTGGCGAATTTTAAAATTTTAATAGTGAATTTTTCGATATTTTTGGCCTAAACACTCTTAAAAGCAGTCAAAATATGATCAAATTGTGTCACAATTTTACTTTTCAAAATATGGAAGTATTGTGTGTTATCTACGCACCACTGGTTAAAAATTCGAAATCTACTGGCACGAAATCATCGGACGATTTTAGTGATTTTCAAGCTTTATTTTTTCCTTTTAATCACTCCTTGAACATGCGCAGATAACACGCAATACTTCCATGTTTCGGCCCGTGAACTTTTGTTTGGACTAGTTTTAAGGCTACTAGGATCACGAGTTCCGAAAAACGCCTGTAAATGTAGAAGTTGAATTTGCAATATCTCGAGGCTGATTAAATATTTTATTTCTTGCTTTACTATTTTCATCAACTTCCGAGAAAAAACTTTTTGAATTTTAATGCAGGCGTCACTTTCTAATTCTTCCAATCAGGCGATTCGCTCTCATCAACAATCTACTACCTCTTTGAAATCGTCTGTTAAACCATCTTCATAAACAATGGAAAGCGGCAGAAGTTACGGAGAATCGTCCAGGAACCCCAGACTGCAAGAAACACAAAAACAGGTTGACGAGGTAAGTTCAGTATTAATGTCAATTCCAGAAATATTTTTTATTTTCATTTTCGTCGGTGTTTTAATAATAAAAATTGAGTACTGCATAAAAATTATGATCATCAAATTTTATTCTCTCTTTGATTGCTTATCAAGCGGACACCGCCTGGTTTTGGTAAGTTTCGTCGATTGTGGCTCGATGAATGTTGAAGGGCTATGAATGTACCGAAATTTGGAATTAATTCCTTTACTGTCAAATACAATTTGTCTTATATTTTTTTCTAAATCTCAAGTAACGTTACGGATCTTGCCAATAGGTGGTCGGAATCATGAGGAACAATATCGACAAGGTACTTGAGAGAGACACGAAACTCTCCGAGTTGGATGACCGAGTGGGTGAGTATTTTTTTCGTATTGACATTTTGAAGCCGAGGGTTGCCAGGTATTAGAGATTTTCAGGATTCAGACAGAGAAATTTAGTTGAAATGCCTCGAGACTGGCTAGAAAATTTTGATTTTTGAATTAATAATTTAATAACATTTGTAAATCTCAGTTTGTAAATGTTCTTCCAGCACAACATTTGCAATGATTTTTTCCACGAATGTTTCATTTCCAGATGCTTTGAACAACAGTGCTATTCAATTTGAACAGCACGCCATCAAAATCAAGAGGAAAATGTGGTGGAAAAATTTGAAAGTAAGCATACTGCAATTTACAATCTTCTTGAATTCTCCCGAAATTTTCAAAATTTATTTTCATGATAAATTCATTGTTACAGTTTACCTTGATCCTCGGCGGTATCATTGGGCTGTTCATCATTATCATGATAAGTGAGTAGTAAACTTTTCATTCAGCTAAAGGAACTGTTGTTTCTTATCGAGTGAATTTCACGATTTAAAAAAATTCAGGGTAGATATCTACTTTTAGTTTACCTAGGTTGAGTTACCTATAAGACAAACCGCCTAAACATTGGATTTTTGAACCGACCGTGTTTTGTGGTCTGTGCACGAGCGAAGGGCCGGTGAAATCAGTTGTTATGTTTAAACAAATTTGTGTTTTTTCCCTCACGTTGCAGTCTGGATCGCGTCCTCATCTGGTGACTCAGGCTCGTAGATCGAACGACTTCAGCGATTGATTTGTCTCCAATATAAAAAACTTCTTCCATGGTTTCTGTCTTCCTCAGGCCATAATTCCATCATAATTTCGGTCGTTCATGCATGAATGTTCATTTAGTTATCATTTTACAATTTACACAGCAGTTTTTCCTTGGTGTCGTGTAAATGGTAATGAGTTATTTCGCCGTTAGGGAACGTGGTTGATTTCATAAGAATACATCGATTATTCATGGAATAATCTTCATAAGAGGCTTCATACTTAATTCACACCGATTTTATGCTTCGTGTATGCGACCAATTTGTACGACCCGCATTACTAAACATTCATTCAGGCAAATCTTACAAAACAATTAGTACTATTACTTGTATGAAATTTTGGAGTAGGTAATTTCGTAATAAAATTATAAATACCAATAAATACTCTTGATATTATGGTAATGTTTATTTGAATTAATACGTAATTCTGTTTGTCACTGCTGGTGATATTGTTCATTTTAATCGTTTTAAACGTACTTGATTCACTGTTTCAGCCTGATTTACCTACTGTATATAGATATTTTAGATTGCTATATTTTTATGCTATTATTCCCTGTGTTATTCGAGATTTTGGCGCTTTACAATGAATAAAAAATTACAAATAATTTTCAGTTCGACCTACTTATTATTTTCACGATACCTAAGTAAGTTGGTGTTCAATGAACAATGGTCAGCACGTAGAAATGTTTATTCCATTGTATAAATTAGTGAGAGAATTCAGCATAATTTCGAATTTTCGACACAATACGGAAACAGGCATTGCAAATTATTCACTTCACAAAATTGTCAAAATGTACAGTACACGAGTTCTCGATGGAATATTATGAACAAAATGCAGATTATATGGGTAATTCAAAAAGGCCGACAGAGGCAAACACCAAATTTCAGAGAACTTCATAATTTGCCCAGGAGTACAGCATATAATATGAGAAATTTGGAGTGCGACTCGAACTAAGTTTATTTTAGAAGAAGTAGCATGGTGGACAAAGATTTTCAAAATATACGCGGTTAACGATAAAATAAGGAAATAATTCAGTCTGTGTTTGACAACAAAAAACAAATTACTTTTTTGAGGTGCACAATCGAAACTTGAACGTACCCTCAAATTAAGGCGATTCTATCTCTGTTCCGATCCCACTTTCGTTCAGCATTTCAGTCAAAGATTCGATGATTTGAGTCGATTCGTTGAGCAACTCGGCAACTTTGGAGTTCTCCTCCTCTAGGATAGCGACCCTTTCGGTCAATCTGAAAAATGGTAGGATAAACACAGCGGTGAGTCGAAAAATTTAGAAACAACGAATGCAAGGATCGACATTGTGACATCAAACCGGGAATCTGCTCGCATTTGAGGCCAACAAAGCGCACATGTGAACTCCGCCATCGCCTTAATTTCTCCTGACGAGGCCTAAGAAGGGCTCGAGAATGTAAAAATATCGAGACAATCTGGCCATGACGCACTTAACCAAAAAGAGAAGTAGGTACCTTTGGTTCTCGATAAGGGCATTCTCCAATGCCTCTCTGCGCCGCTCAGCAAGCGCTTTCCAATACTCGGCGCTTGGACTCTCTTCAGTCGTTAGATCTTCAGCCGTCACGTGGTTCTTTGGTGTTTCGACAATAATCTGCAATAATCAACAAAATCTTATAATATTGTTCTGCAACTCGGGTTGATGATTTAGGAGCTCCTGGCAGCGAAGATGATTGAGTCAGCACCTGCTTCTGTTGTTCCGACGATTTGAGCTTTTTCATCGGCTTCGAATCGACGTGGACTTGCTGGTTCTTCTCTTTGTTGGAAGGCATCGGGGAGCGGCCACCGCCGACGAGATTCGTCTTCCCGCCGGCTGATAGCTGAAGCGGTTGTAGCGTCCGACGCACTCCAGCAGTGGCCTAGAATGAGCCAATCTTACATTATTATAGCACAATGGGTCAACAGAACACGGGTAAAGTGGCAACATTCCTAATTGGACAGATTAATTTTTTCAAAATCTTAAGGGTGGGTTGTTTTTTCGTAAAATTGCGAGTCAATGTTGAGCATCAAATAGAATATGCGATAAATGATGAGTATCAAAATGAAGCTTTCAACCATACATTGGAGCCACCTTGTTTTAACGCTTGGTTAGTACCCTCAACTTACCTTCTGCTCGTCCGCCAGTTTTCCCTTTTTCGACTCAATGTTGGGGCAGTTTTCAACGTTAGCGCGATCGTTGGCTACGTCGGTCCTCATTTCCACTGAGCCTGTCGACTGATCGCTCACCTATAAATCAATAAAGAAAATAATTATCAATGCCTGAAAATAGGTAATTGCTTACCTCGAGTTCTATCATGGGAGAGGCAATGGCTGTTCTATTTTTCAGGAAATTACAAACTGACTTGCCTGTGAGAACAAGAGAGTGATGGATAGTTCACTTTTACTGTGTGATATTTGTAAGACAAATTTCTAAGAAAATGATTGAGAAAACTGCAGAGCGTAAAGCTGCTGCTTACTTTTTTTGCCGTGCAGCTCGTGCCTCAATAATGATCAACAAGCAACTACACAAAACAGAAATTCAGAAAAATCGCCAACCGTAGCGCTTTGGCAGAAGGCTTATCACGTCACCAAAACGTATCTGAGCGCGGGAATACTCTGCTTTTCTCCTCTTGCGATTTGAATGTCCTCACACTGTGGAGTTGTGTTCAAGCTATCTTGTAAACATTGTGCATCGTAAAGATTGTAGTAGTGCCTAAATATCATCGTTGAAACAACGCTCCTTTTTGATTTGTCAAATAAAATAAGGATTGTCAAATAAAAGAGTAGGTAACTGTACCCTCCTGCTAATTTTAACATTATTCACTAGAGCGTCCCGCGTCTCCACGTGGCATTGCTGGTTTGCTGCTACCGATTCTAAAAACCAGAGCGCAGAACTTCAAAATCAACAGTTTCCACCAATAAAGTCAAATTTTCAGTTATATGGTACCTGGGCATTTCGTGCCTAGGCTTCTTCCTGGAGTAATGGAGGACAGGAGGAGTATCCTCAATGGTTCGGATCCCCTCCTGCCAGAACTAGGCGAACTGTCCTTTCTTCCTGAGAGTAGGAACAGGTTATAAGCAGCGTTTCCACATCGAGGGAAATTTCCCTTTTCAAGGGAAAACAGCCTTTCTGAGGGAAAAAAATGGGAAAAATAATTTTGAGGGAAAAAACGAGGGAAAATGGCTTTTTTCCACAGAAATGCGTAATTTCATTTCTGGATGAATCAAGCCAGTGTTCAGCCGTTTCTTACCTACCCAGCTATCACTATATTACCCTATTACTATATTACCCAGACTTTTTTGCTACCTACCCAGCTACTACAGACTGTAGGACACCGAGAACAAGGATAAACCATCTGAGAAGCTGAAGAAGAAGAAGATGTACATGTTGATGTTTCCCTCCATTCTTGCTTTTTTTTTGTTGACCTCCGTTTCCCATGCGTTTCGAGTCCCCTTGACGTCCCTCTCCGTCACATATCCAGGTGAGTTGACCAAGAGGACTTTTCATTGTGAAGACCTAGGTGGGTTGTAGGTATATCAACTCGTTGCTTGATTGATAGAGATACTCCCCGGTGTGATTTTCAGGCAGTAGGTATAATATACCTACTATACTACCTACTACTACTATACTATATTACTACTTCGACGATGAAACTGCAATACTGTCCAATTCAAAGCATCGTGTCTTTTGGGGGCGTCTGGGTTGCCTACTTCTCAAAACTTGGATTGGTGGCAACTTGGCAAATCACGCGTCCATAAATTGCATGGCGTAGCGAGTCCTATGTGAGCTTCTTTTTATGTAAAACAGTCATGCGGCATTACTTAAGGAGCGAATTTTCTCAGAAAAGTAATTGAAAAAGTGAAAGAAGTCATTATGGTAATCAACTGTATCAACTTTCTGGCGGCTGTGGCCGCTCATTGCGGCCTGATGGGCCGCATATCGCACTTTGAGATCAATAAATGACTGCTTTGGGTTCCTGAATCCATAAAATTCAATTTCGGTACACTGAATTTCATATTTGGAACGCAGGGGATCAAAAAATTGACTTGGATCCTTTTCCAATCGATTTAGCACCCCACAAAACGTGGTCCACGACCCCCCACATGCCCACTTCTGTTCAATTTTTGGCACAATTGGAACAGTCGGATCGGGCTGATTAACGAATTTTTGAGACCAGAACGAAATTTTTATCTCTCTATTTACTCAAGTTATCGTGGTGAATGACACATATATAATATATATGGATATAAAAAATATATATATTATATAAATATATATATACACCAAAACTAAAATTTCAGATTTTGATCCTTGATGCATGAAACGGATTTTGAGTTGGTTCCCGGTCGATTTTGCCGCACGTCGGAATTTCGTGAAGACCCGAATTCCTTTGAAAATTCGCTAAAACGCTAGAAAAAATTGCTGATGCCTCAGTGAACGAGCAGGAAAAAATCCGTTTCTCGAGGGAAATCGTTGTGGGAAACGATAAAAGTTTGGAGGGAAAAAAAAGGGAATTTTGCTCGAACTTGAGGGAAATAGGTTGCGGTCGTGTGGAAACACTGGTTATAAACTCCGTTTAATACTCTGAGGCTAAATAGACTAGAATCGCGTTCTGACTTCTAGTGCTCGTCGTCGTCGTCGTCGTTTTCAAACCAGCAACTAGTGTAGTCGATTGTCGATCGTCTTTGTGCTCGGCAGTCGTTCGTCATCGTTCAGTGTAGAACGCTTAGCTAGAACGCTAGCTGGAATGAGGTTCCGTGTCTTTTTTCTCTAATACAGCCTAGTATATAATTGAATTTTATTTCTTTTAGTTAGTCATGAATTGCACAAAAGCCCTGGTGGTCGTTCTTTTCTTCGTTTCGACGTCATTCGTCCTCGGCAGCAAATACGATAAATATTCCAACGATCAGTACCGGCGGGACTACCAAAAAGATCAGTACAGAGATCATAAAAAAGACAAAGAATTCTACAAGCAGGCCCAACGGGATTATTTCAACGATGACGTCCAACGGAAGACATCATTCGACGCCAATCAATTCGTCGACGATTTTACGCATTTCGATATCAGGAAAATGAACAAACCGTTCAGAATGGCAAAGCTCAATCTTCTCTGGACTAAAGCGGTTTCGGTAAGTACCTGCGGACCTGTAGAAACATGAAAATTCAGGTTCGCTTCTTTGTCAAATTATAGATTGAAGTCCAGATTTTTACATTCAAGCACGTTTTCCCGGAGTAAGAGCTTGACGCCTTATATTTTGAAATAAACCTGAACATAGTTTTTACAAATGATTTTTTGATTGAGTAAAATACTTATTAATTTTCACCTCACAAGATCACCAAATTAGGCTTTTTTTCTGAAACTTGAGAAATAAACTATTGTGGGCTGTGCTTCAATTACCTGTGTTCAGAGTGACGTAGGTCATTTCATTCTATTTGTGAACCAGCTCTCCCACATACTTTATTTTTACTCCCATTTCGACTAATCGAAATAATTATTTTGGCAATCGCGTCCGCCAAGTTGCGAGTATTCGCGATTCCCCACGCCTCCGCTTAGAACTTTACATTTATTTAGTCAATCTGCATTGTGTTGCTGACTGTTTTCAAACCGACTGTCAGCAACACTTGCGCGAATCACGGTAGTTGAATATGTTAAAATAGGATTTAACCGAAACTGTGGGCTTTGAAACATTGAATGTTTAGAAAATTTTCTATCATGATATCCAGATTGGATAGTGTATAAAAAAATAGTTTTTTCAATTTATTGTTTATTGCATAATATGTATAAATCCATATTATGGATTTTTTTATAATTCGTGATTTATAAAGGATTTTCTACTTGGTTGGTTATTGTGGTTCTCAGACTACTTGGATTGGGTATTTTTTGTTCGCTTTACAGAACAGATTTTATAAAAATTCTAATGATTTATATTTTAAGTAGGTACTTGGCAGTTTAATAACATATTTTTTGGGGCTCCAATTAATTATGAGGAGAATCAAATATTGAGCTCTAAACTATCTATTATAATAATTGCTTGCGAAAAAATTGTGCAACCCCATGCAACCCTATTTACGCTTTAATTTCGGAGGGAGCAGAATCCGAATTTGCTTTGAAAGATTTCCGTCCGTCCACCTTCAAAATTTTTCCTTCCAAACAGATGTAGACTGTAATTTGGAATTTTTATCAAAATTCAAACTCTTCCGGGCATAAGCCCAATTCTTTAACCATCTCACCACTCGATTTCCATTGTCAGGTCAAAGCGTCTTCGGTAGGTTTTGAAAAAATTATTTCAACAATTGATTAACTATTATTAAACAGAGACTCACTGAGCCGAAATTGAAAAGCCTCTTCTCCGAGCTTAAAGTTCACGATAAGGAAGAAGTCAACTGGAAAAAGCTGGCGGCTGACGGACATGACAAGGATGGGCTCCAGGAAGCAGAACTTCGTCGGAAATTATCGAGTGAGGCCAAAATGCAGTAAATCACTGAACAGTTATGTCGATCATGATTTTCACTTCAACAGACCTTTATGAGGCCTCAGTAGCCGAAAGCGCACGAGTTATTATGAGGGAAAAAACTGAAACATCTCATCATCCAACTCGGTTTTTGAATGTTCCAGGCATCATGAACGTGTACGGTTTGTTGGAACATTTCGAAAACGTCCACGACGCGAAACAGTTCAAACCTCACGAACCGTACACTGGCCGAGTCGACGATCACCTCAACCGCTATCTGTTCCGCGATAAGAAATTGAATAAGCTCTGGGAAAAAGCCGAACATTCGGGCTTCACTCCTGAAGAACTTCGTGTCCTGAAAGAGGAGTTCGACCATCACCAGGAAAAGGTCGACCAATACTATTCGATCCTCCACACCGTCGAAGCAGGTGACCCTGAAGCTGTGAAAAGTGAGTGATCTGCATTTTGGCCTGTGCACGCTATGTCCAACTCAAATTTCGGGTCCTTCTGAGAAAGGTGGAATTTCTTTTTCTAGGAAAATGTGAATGAATAAATCCAGGTTTTGGTGAAAAGCTAAGTTGGTGAATATCTGCGTGGTCATGGGTTGTATTTAAAATACGAGAAATCTTATAAACCTTTAGGCCTATTTAACTTGGTATTCAGACACAACTTCGTACCAAGACACATCTCGGCCTGAAAACCCAACTCAGCATAAAGGCCTCAGTTGGTTCCTAATCCCAACTCAGCTTCGATATTTTCATGGTTTTGAGACAGCACTGTTTTAAGACCTAACTCGATGAGACTCAGCTCAGCCTCAACTTTTACATTGTCATAATGTGCAGAATTTATTAGTCAACCACTCAACTTGGGCCCAATGTCTAGTCTTGTGGCTCTTGGTCGTTTGACCTGATAGTTTCAACTCAGTCCCGAAATCCTACTTACGTGGCGAAAAATGGCAAGTCAAATTTTGAATGTGTGAAGAATTGAGATCAACATTAAATGTTTTTTCCGTTTTTTTTGCGTTGAGTAACAAAATGCATTTTTTCGACTTCCATTTCATGGGACCAAAAAAGCATCGATATTTTTAATTCGTTTGGTTTGGCAAATCGTCATTTAGAACGGCGTTATTCCATGTCACTCGCAATGTTATTTTTGCATTTGAAACATTTTTGCGTATTCTCAACGAGTTCAAAGAAATCGGCCTGACTTTTACTGTATGCACCTCCGCAGATTCCATTGATGAGAAATTGGACCGATTCAATGAATTGGATCAATTGGAAGAAACGGATCCAGTCTCTCGCGATTACTTGGCCAAAGTCATTCAACTAAGGTGAGAGATCATTGGATAATTTATTTCAATACCTGCCTGCATTAATCTATTATTATTAATTTGTCCAATTACTATCGTGGATACGTGTCAATTAAACTCGTCTTTTGATTCATCAATATCGCGATACAAGTCGTGAACATTTTTATGTACAGGGATCACCACAAAGTGATAAGGGACGATTACGATCGAATATACCGTCTCGCCATGAGTGGCCCAAACAGCCAAGAATTTATCGAGCCTAAAGTCCAAGGATTGTGGAAACTCGCTCTTGCTGCTAATTTTAAACCTGATGAACTCGAGTCTCTCAAGGTATATTGCAACATGATTATTCAAAACTCTTGTAATGATTCGCTGTCCTTTCAACGTACTCTTCTTTCAGTCCGAACTGCAACACTACGAGAAGCGGTTGTTGAAATTGCGACGGATGCACGTCGAATCGGCTATTCAGCGAGAGAAGGGAAAATGGAATCCGAATTCGAACGATTTCGTCCATTTCCCCGGCTCTATAACCGACGAAGAGATCAAACACCAAACGCGAAAAGTGGCCAAAATTCATCTCGACTTGGAATCGAGAATTATGGATCGTCATTCGGAACTTTGAAGCGGGTTAACATTGTTTTTAAAACATTTACCGGTTTTTTATACCGAATGATAAATGTGCCAAAATGTGGAATGTTTTATTGAAACTGTCATACCAAAATGTTATCCACGTTAAGTTTTTTACTTACTCTCTGCTAGAAAAATGAAGTGAGCCCAATCGCAGCGAGAACAAATGGTTTAAATCATTGTGTACATCTACTGTCAATTTCAATTGTAATTAGCGATTAACATTTTCCTAGGATTTTACAATTTTATTGCGTTTTAATATTTGAGCATCGCGTGATATGCAGGCTGGCGCTCTCCTGTTTATTATAGAAGAATAATATTTTCTCAAATATTTTTTATTCAAACCAAAACTCTTCTAATGGTTCTTGACGAATAATAACCGAAATCAAGCGAGAAATTGCCAAATTTCTACTCTTCAGCAGGACACGAACCTAGCACCTCCTCTCCTGCTCACTAGGAAGTTGTCTTGACGCTTCAGCAACAGAGAACCCGGGTCCAGACAGTCTGGGACGTTACCCATTGCTTTGAAAAAATGAAAAAAATACGTTCAATTCTTTGCATAAAAATAGCACCACAGCTGAGAAATGTCGGGGCAAAGCATTCGGCAAAATAGTTACAAACCACATTTATTTACCCAAATATATTCGTTTCTGGATCACAATAACGAGTAGCATTATTTGTACAATTAAATTTTATATAGTAGCCATACTCCAATACCTAACGGGATTTAGCAGTCAACATAACCCTAACCTAACCTAAATTAAGGCAATGCGGGAGAGACATAACCTGAAACATGTCGGGTGTTCTCAAAAAAATTCTGTGGAATTCATTATAAGATAATATTTAAAAAAATGTTGTTGGAAAATGCATCTGAGTGCGTAGATTTGAGAAAATGAGCCGTGAATGACCAAAATTGGTCAGTATCTCAAAAGCTGTCCAAGGAAACCCAAAAAATGGCGTTACCTACCTTGGAGACATTTTGCTTGCAGGAAGCGAGACGATCCTGCTTCGAAAACACATGAAAGGCCTTTGAAAAATGATATAAGGCCATTGAATTACGGATAATGTACCATTCTCTTCAAATCCAGCCCCGTTAGAGCAAATAGACCAACAAATCCAAACTTATTGAACGACTTGTTGAAAATTCTCAAATTTTTCCAGACCAAATCATACCGCAACGTCTCTACCGCAAAGCTGTAACAGTTTTCTTCAACATTTGTTAGGGGGTGACGCTTTTTAAAAACAATGAAACCATACACGAACGCTGGGCTGTATTTTGCATGTTGATCATCAAATTAAGACAGTTGATCTGGATCGGGACGGAAGAAAATGTTGAATGGTCGTATTGATGAGGCCGAATTTCTCAACATCCAGTAACAATATTAACAGGGAAAATATGCTATGTAGATCGACCAGAAAAATAACGCCTTCAATTTTAAACTAATCAGCCTTTGATCAGACTTTAATAGACGAGTAGCAGATTAATGGCTACATTAATTTCGCAGAAGTGTATCTACTGCCAAATGGGCTCGGAAGTTATGTTGAACCCGCACGTTGAATTGAATAGTTTTTTAGATTACTAATATAGAGAGGACTCAGGCCAGAATGGTCAAAATCGGTTCGATAGTTTGAATGCGATTCGAGAAAATCCGAATTTCAGAGGTTTTTATGGCAAAGCGCCAGAAATATGTACCGTATTTTTCCATTATCACTATTGTTCTTCAATAACCCCTTCTATATTGAATAATCTAAAAACCAATCATATTCCGTGATAGGTACTTATTAATTGAGTTGGAATCCAATACGACTCCAGAGCTCAAAGAGTCAAAAAAATCCCGAGGAGTTTTTCAGAAAAATGCTGAGCCAAATTGAATAGTTAGTTCCTTGTACATTTGCCTCAAATTGCAGCTGAGTTCAAACTCTTCAAAATCCTTCCCACAATCTCCAGTATACTTCTACAATACCTCTCTGGAAAAATATAACTTTCATTCGGAAATGACGAAATGATTTTTATATTCATCAAACAACCTGGAACAAGGAGTTCCTGAAAAAATCAAGAAGAGTAATTTTTTGGACCTCAAAATAATTTGATATCGGCAGGAGCTCGAAACTCACAAAATTAAGGAATTGAGGAGATCGACATTTTTTTTTGCACGAACATGGACAATTAACAGTACTAGGCGTTTGCACAGGAAGACTGTCGATCGAACGTTTCTTCAACTATCACTGGCGCCAGTCTCCAGCTGCTTCAGCAGCCGAAAAAGAGCGGCTGCTTCTCGGATGCGGCTGAACTCAATGCAGAAGGCCTGCACTTCCAGGAAGAGATCGTGCACATTGATGATCTTGTTTCTGATCAAGGACTGAAGGAAGACGCAGACTAGACGCACGAGACGGTTCTGCATGTAACGATCCTTCATCGTCTCGCAAGTCGAGATGCAGTTGGAGACAAAAAGATGAATGAAAGCCGACGGAAGGGTGACGGTAGTCGTCAGCCTGTTGACGACTTCCATCGAATGCAGGGACATTTCCATGGTCAGGAGAACGCTGAAGTAGTCGTTGATTTTGGGCGAGTTGATGAGCTTGCGGAGAAGTTCGCTGGCCACAAGGGGATTGTTCTCGACCAAATCGGGCAGCCTGTCAGGCTGGAGAACCGTGTCTGACAAGGGAACACTCTCGCTTTCCAGCTCGACCAGGAGCTGCTGCTGTTCCAGAAGGGTGAGCGAACCTTTGAGCGCTTGGCTGATCAGTTTGGCCATGTTGCTCGGACTGCCGGGCCCGGCGACCGAGAAGTCGAGTTCGAAGTCGTGATTTCTCAGATCGGAAAAGTCAGCCCAGACCATGTCGTCCAAGTCGGAAACGGTGAGCGGCGGCACCAGCCGGAGGGGATCGGGTCTGTAGGTCTCCAGAGCAGGTGGATTCTCTTCGGACATCAGTCGGGCGGCAAAATCTTTCAATTCTTTCAAATCCTCTATGTCGGAAGTTGGGATCGGCTCGGGGAAGAAGCAAGAAATGTGATTCTTCACATTTTCAGTTCGGCCGCGCAGTTTCGTTTCCAATTGTTTCTCAACGAAAGTCAGGTCGACTTTAGCTTCTGGCGGCGACACCATCACGTTCTTAGGAATCTTCCTGAGCAAATCTTGAGGCCTACCCGTCACGATTAGGTGCCCGAGGAAATTCTTCTCCACAGGTCCCAGAACCAGATTGTACGGTATGGACTTGCTGGCACTGTCGCCAGGAGGTTTGATCAGATTGACGATCATGTGAGCGAACGGATTGCTCAAGAATGTCTCACCTCTGTAGAGCTCGATGAGGAGGGTCACCCCGAGTAGACGTCTGACCGGAGTCGAAAGAATGTTGTGGTGGAGGAGCTGATACACGCACAAACCGATTTTGAAATTGTAGGCTTTCGAGAAATATTGTTTCACATTGCGAACGAAAGCGTCGAAAGGCTGTTCCTCGAAAGATTTGTCCATAAACAAACTGAGCAGTTTGTCGACCTCTTCGGGCGTGAGCGCCATCACTCTTCTATCTCACCCTCACTTCACGGAAAATGGCGGAAACGAATGAACGTTCCGAATGCAAGGAATCATTCACCAGGAATGCAACTTTGGCATTGTAAATTATGTGCTCTCAAAGTAAAAATGAAATGTACTTACAAAATGTAATAACTTGTTGCTTGTTGAAAAACAACAAACTGGGTGATTCAAGGATGTTTTTGCTGTTGTTGTTGATTCTGATAAGTCCTGCCTTTGGTCCTCTCGTCATGTAAAACATAGCATCCTTACAGCTGCAGTTCACATTTTCAAACGGCGCGAGACAGAAACAAACCCTAACGTAGAATAGAATAGAACCAATTTCATCCAATCCCTAAATTCAATGAGTCCCTCCTTCCTCAGCTGGGTCCCATTTGTTAACAAGTAAAATTAATATGTAAATACCTCTAGTAGAAATTAAAAAATCCTACTTTTGCTTCAAAAATCATCAATGAATTAGTTTTACCTTTTTGGCTATTTCGTGGCTTGAATTCGGTGGGATGCAGTTACAGGAATCCACTCGTCAAAGTTTGTTATTCGCTCGCATGCGGTAAAATGAGCCGAAAGCTAGCAGATCTGGGTCACCATCGCATAAGCTGAATTAGCCCGGCGGCTCTTTCCATCCCAAGGGCTGAGATTTCAACACAAAGCGCACCTCATTCCGTATACGCGCATAAATACCGGTTGATATAATTCCCAGTTTCGATGACGGATGGCGACAGGGCCCCATGTTCTGATTTATGCGATCTGCAAGGTGATGAAGGAGATGACAAGTGGGCTCCAAGCTTTAGACAGTGGGCAAACAGAGCGAGAAGGATATAGCATCGGTCCTCGTTCAGTCTGTGCAGTCAGCATTTCAACATCTTGGTCAACGGCCAGCAACTCGCTGAAACCGTTGGATAATGCCCCAGCATGAGTACAACGCGTCATGAAATTTTCATTTATCTTCCAATGAGAATGTAAATACCTATATAATTTGAAGACAGTATGAACTGGATTCTAGTTATATCAAGTTTGAAGGTTTTGCAGCTCTATTCATTTTTACTTCTATTTCCATATTTACGAAGTAAATGGATTTCTTGTACGTATCGTCCTAAAATCGAAAATCGGATCGGAGCTTTATAAAAATTTTTTACCCTTACCTACACCCGGAGTCACTAAGCAAGTGTCCGTGTGCCCTTATAAGGGCACATAAATGTGGGCTCTCTTAATTCTTAACATTTTTTCATATTTCTTGAACTGGAATATTTGTCTCGGAAAGACCTACTTTTCAAATTTGCGTACATATAGTGAGTTTTTTTGACATTTTGAACACTGCCTCCAAACCAGTCAAAATATAATGAAACCGGATAAGAAATGTACGTATCAAAATATGAAAGCATTTTGTGTCACCTACGCACCACTGATTCTCGTCTGAAGATCGGAGGTTGAACTAGAACAATACCTTCCTAGGCTGGCATCGCTACCCTGCCCGGAAATTCGCCGTCCCGATTTTCAGTTGTTGATTTACTGCGAGATTTTCCGAGCTGTTTGCTGATTTATTCCTCCGTGAAGGAGATGTCAAGCGGGTGGCAATTTTGGAAGAAGAAAGGCTGGTGGAGAAAGGCTGAACAAGTATACGGCAGAACGTAGGTGGTCTTCGGTCGGACTAGACCTGGCGGTTTGGTCCTTGGCCAGCAGTTCAGAACACTGGATTCGAGGAGCGTTGAACAAATTCGTTACCGTTCCTGAAGTGCGAGAGACGAAGGAAAGGAAGACAATAGGAACAAGTTGTTGGGCCGGCTCTTCTGTTAACAACAGCCTGACTCGGCTGCTGGCTGTCGTCTCGTTAGAATTAACCCCCCTCGTCCGACCCTCTTTTCCCTCAGGTTCTTTTCTTGTTCCGTTAGTTTCGAGGAAAAGTTCGCAACTACGCAGGATGCTGGTGAATGAAAGCGGACTTCCGTCTGCCGTTCAAACTAGCGCCATCTGATGCCTCTTCTAGCCATCTGGTGCCTACCTTGAGTAGGTACCTAGGCGATTCACTCGCAATTGTACCCAGTTCTGATTTCGGATAATAGGATTCATCACTGCTTGAGCTAGTTTTTAGGCTAGTAGCTTAGGTCCGACACTCTCCTTGAGGGCGGCAGGATTACTTATAACTGTTGATTTTTTTACTTTGTGGGGCTTGAGTAAATTTTTGGATTTGGCCAAACCAGGTTAGGAGGTTTTTGAACAATTGCATAGTTTTTTTGGGTGATGAAGAATGCCACGTTTAAGGGCGTACCCCAAAAACAATCAAAGAACTTTTATTAAAAAAAAAGTAAACACAAAATTTTCAGACTCTAGTTCAGACTTCGGTGAAGAATGATCATTGTATTTAGGAGGTTTGCAGGTAGCACTTTAATTTCGACAATGAAAAACGATTGGGGAGGGGGCACTCAGTGATGTGGAGGACCACAGTATCGTAAGATAATAGAACACGAATGGTCGGGGAAGATTATTTTTAAATCCTCATGCCTATTCAACTATTCATTCGCCAAATTATTTATCCCTTTTGCAATCCCGTATACCTAAAGGAGAGTTTTCATTCAATTTTATCGTCCAAACGGATTTTCAATGATCTCTTCGAATAATTTTCAAGGATGGAACCTCTCACTCGTCCAAATCAATTCGCGGTGAAATAAGAGAAGACATTTTCGAAATCATTCCGACGTAAACAATCGGTAACTCGGCTCTTGAGTTTTGCCAGGCTTTTTGAAACGTGACACTCCATCCAAAAGTTATCTGAGGAAGTCAATGATGTTTTCTCTCTCGGTTAGGAAGGAAAACGAAGGGATCTGAAGGTAAACTGGAGTGACAACAATAAGGGATCTAAGGTCACCCAGCCACCGACAGAGCACAATATACAAAATGAAGAGAGAAAATCGAAAGAGAGGATTTTTCCTGAGGCGAACACCGGCTGTGCTCATTTGGCGCCGGGATACAAGGCCGAGGAAAACACGTAACCTAAGCACTTACCTAGTCCGCTTAGTTCGTAAAAAGAAGATAATTCCCATCCCATTAAAGTCCTCGTACTTAGGAATCCTTACGGGATAGCAGTCAGAAATTGAGCTAAGTTTATTTGCAATGTAGGTACCTGACAAAATAAAGCCCTATTGGGTCAAGCAAGTTGGAATAGATAAGAAACCAAAGTTTTTAGAAAGATGCGCTCTGCCCAGAGTTTAGGGGATACCTACTGCTGCAGGGTTCGATTCCCGCCTGAAGTGAAAACTCTACTCTAGTGTAAACTGCTCTGGCTTGATTTCCTTCTTGCACCAAAAGCTCAATGCATCGATTAAAACCAATGGTGCGTACATAATACACATTACTTTCTCATTTTGTAACGTAAAAGTGTGACTCAATTTGATCATATTTCGACTGCTTTTGAGGGTGTTTAGGTCAAAAATATAAAAAAACTCAATATGCAAGTTTTAAAACTCGCCTAAAATGAAAATACGCCAAGTTATGGTAAATATGGAAGTAAAAATCAATAGATCATCCCAGAACACTCTGACTGACTTGATCATCTTATGGAAAAAAACGTCAGCCTACCCATCGGCTTAAAGTGAGCTATGCCGAGCGAAAATTCATTTATAAGATTGTGGGAGCAGAAACAGTTTTTTCGAAAAAAGTTAAATAAATATTCCCATCCCAAGCGTCAGCGAGCTTACTTAGCGAGCGGTTAAAAGCAGCTTGAAAGGAACCCCTGGTCGAAATCATGATATTTTCATGAGCTCCGAGATTTTATGTAAAAATGTCAAAAAGCAATAATGACGGGGCGAACTTTCCTAAATTGCGATGATAATTTATTCTATTCAAGGGGTTAAAAGGCCTTTTCATCGTTAGGAAGGATCATCCTTCCCGTTTGGCCAAGCCAAGGCCGAGCTTTCGACCCAGATTTCCCTCCATCTCGTTAAGATTTAAGTTGTGTGACGGGGGTTTCAAAAACTGGCTCAACTCTCAGTCCGAACGTTCCGGATACTTTGACGAATTATTAATTCTAGCGCTAGATGTGATCATTCATAAGCTATATTGCCTTTAAGTGGGAAGTTCTCATCTATTCTTCAGTGTCTACCACAGGCTGGGGTACGATGACAAATTGACCGATTCACGCTTTCTCCCATCGATCGGTTCTTCTGAGGAAAAATGACTGGAAATTCAAGCGGAAAATTGGTAGACCTTGGCCGCCGCTCATGTGAACCATTTTTTAACTTTTTCATTTAGGTAAATAACGCTCTTTCTTCCTGCTGAAAATGCCTGTAATGGCCTGCGGTAAAATTATTTGCTATGTTAGAATCAGCGCTGGAATTATTATAAAAGTATGATAGGTAGCGCGGTAGTACGTTGGTACTAGGTACGTAGGTACTATTAGGGACCTACTTTGAAAAATTGAGTTGACCTGCTAAAAATAAATTTACATGTATGATAATAAAGTAATTATCAAGAAAAATTTAAAAGTAACATGTAATGTAAAATAAAATAAAAAAATTTGCGGAGTAGGAAAAATTACTTTTTTTTCTCTACATTTAAGTAGGCACGTTTTATTGCAAAAACTTAAAATTATTATAAAAACTTGAAAAATAAAAAATATGCCTACTAGGTTCAGGTATATTTATATTCTCCTCACTCAAAAAATTCCACTTTTTATTTTAATTTTCTTCTTCAATAGCTGTATCGATGTTTTGTCAAACAAATTTATTGTGATTGATATTTTTGTTATAGTTTGCCCATCCCTGGGATGTTTTTCGTTTTCAACGAATCTTTTTCTATTTACGCTCCCGCAAGCCATAAATAACTTTTCGACTACAAGGACTTCGCTTTGTGTATGAAGTAGGTACTTGAACGTCAAGGGCGAAAGACTTTCAAAATCAACCGCCCGGTTATTATTGAGTTGTCTAGTTTTCGGGAGAATTTGAGAGAAACTTCTTATTTCCAAAAAGAAGATCACAAGATCTCATCAAGAATTTCCTTTGACGACATTTTTAATCCTGTCCAAGAGGATCTGCCTTCTTTTACCCCTCGTACGCTTCTTATCTTCCACTCCGATCTAGGGAAATTCAATTTGGTCGTGGCAGTTACTTTTTCGAGGGATATCGTTATTTTTAGTAACCGACCTTTTCCACATTGCAATTTACATGAAAAATTAAAGGACTATGCCTTATATGAAAACGTTGTCCTGATGAAAACAACATACCTTACAACTTTCTAGTTTTGTTTCGTTGTTGATGAATGAAGCTACCATCTATTCTGTTGAGAAGTTTTTTTGGTGGTGTAGGTTCAGTTCAAGGGGGTAAGAATTCGAATCTGCAGTCGTTTTTGTTCTTCCGGGGGTTTCCATTAAGACGGAGGAATTTTTCGGAAAATTCCGAGAGCCTAATGAGTTCTGGAAGGATCTGCAAATCGGCACTGAAATTTCGAACCCAACTACTCGATAGGTAGATCCATAAATCATTTATGAAAATATGAAAGTAAAAAATGAATTAACTCTTTGCAGAGTTTCTAGTCATAATTCCTTGACTCAACGTTTTCCGAGGGGGCTTCCGAGCTTCTGCGTCATGAATTTCTCACATGATTATGAATTGGTAATCATATGTTTGTATGCCCGTCTGCGCCGTCCCTCATGCAAATTAGAAGCTCGAAATGCTCTACTGGATTCCACAATACGCTTGGAATTCGTTTGAACTGGATAGAATATTAGTGATAGTTCAGCTGAGTTATTTTCGAACATTCCAACAGACGCATCCTCAAAAATGCTGGAGCAATCAATAGACTCGAAATTGCATTGGCTACAGAATATTTCAGCCGAAATTGAAATGGGTTCTCGTAAATGCTTACAGTACACAAGTAGCGTATTCGGCCTGGAGGAATTCGGGATACGATATCATACGACTGCGCTTGTCTCACTTGAGAAATCAAGAAAACGCGCGATTTAATCATTGTGTTCCTGCATGCGAGTACCTAGTTACTGTTTTTTCGGATTTTAACTTGAGCTTCTCCAAGAAATCGAAAAAGAATAGCAAAATCGACAATTAATTTAACATCTGATTGAATGGGCAGTTTTTCTTGAAATTTGACAACTTCTAGCTCGTTTCCCCGAAATCGTACAAGTACCTCCCTGCTTCCAGAAAAAAAATTTGTTTTCTATTTTTGACATTTCAAGTACAATTGCGGCACATAGGAGAATTTTTGATTACGAGTTTTGGTGACTCGAGGAGAGGCCATATTTCGTAGCAATACCAATTTTCGGAATCATTTCTTAAAGGATGCCATTGATTTTTTCCCCACTACTTTGTATTTGTTGCCATGTATTTCATTTTACAAATTACCTTATGTATGGGTCATTCTAAAATTATGGGACTATTTCAGGTGTCGGAAAAACGAAAAAAAAGTTCGATTTCCCCACTTTTTTTTGGTGTTACGGTCTTTGTAGGGTTCCCTCAGTACAATTCTGAAGCGGGACCACACTTTTGACCAATTTTGAAAATTTGTACTAGGTATCTTCTTCTTCTTCTTCTTGTGGTGCCGTCTCCGCTACCGAAGGTTGGCGATCACTTCACCGAATCTGTCTCTGTCTCTGGCCAACTGGAACAGGTCTGCAGCACGAGGGATTCCCGTCCACTGGCGAATGTTGAGCAGCCACGACGCTCGTTTCCGCCCCACACCCCTCCGTCCAGAAATCTTTCCCATCATTATTTTCTGCAGGAGCTCGTACTTCGGATTGCGCAGAATGTGCCCTAGGTACGCTACCTTCCGGGTCTTCACAGTACGCATAAGCTCACGGGACAAATTATTTCGCTGCAGGATATAGTCATTGCGTAGCCTGGCTGTCCATGGTATCTTGAACATTCTCCGGATCAGCCACATTTCGAATGCTTCAAGCCTATTAATATCCGCTGTTTTTAACGTCCATGACTCAACGCCATACAGGACAATGGAAAAGATGTAGCATCTTACCATCCGCCAGCGTAAAGCGAAGCTCAAATCTCGGCTACACAATACTCTTCTCATATTATTGAAGGCCGCTCTGGCTACTTCAATCCTTATTCGCAGCTCCTCCCGCAAGGCCCACTCCTCAGTCACCCATTGACCGAGATACTTGAAGCGGGTTACCTGCTCAATCCCCTGGCCTGCCACATACAACGAACACGGCTTGCGTCCTGACCTCGACACTGACATCGCTTTGGTCTTACCAACATTAATTTTCAGGCCGAACCTGTCACAAGCCTGGACAACTCGATCAAGTATGATCTGAAGTTCCTCAGCAGACGCAGCAAGCAGCACCGTATCGTCAGCATACCGTATGTTTGAGATAGGAGAACCATTGATGGAAATTCCGAGTTGACAGTCATCCAGAGCTTCTTTGAAAACATGCTCGGAATACAAATTGAAGAGCAGAGGGGAAAGCGGGCAACCTTGCCGCACCCCCTTCTGAATACTGACTCGGTTGGACAGTGAGCCTTCTACTCTAATCTGCGCTGTCTGATTCCAGTACAGATTCCTGATCAGTCTGATATCTTTATAGTCCAACCCAGTTCCTTCCAGTATTTGGACCAGTGTCTCGTGTTTCACAGTATCAAACGCCTTCTCGAAATCAATAAAGCACGCATACACGTCACACTGCTGATCAAGACACTTCTGAACCAGAACTTGCAACGAGAACAGTGCCTCCCTGGTGCCAAAACCGCTGCGAAACCCAAACTGGGAATCCCCTATCTCGGTTTCAATCTTCCTCCACAGCCTCGAATGCAAAACTCTTAAAAGGACTTTCAGCCCATGACTCATCAAACTAACTGTACTAGGTATATAAAATTTTTTTAATAATAATTAGGAATAAAATTGGGTTGTGAGAAAAAATTTTTATTGCAGATTTGTGTTCTAGAACCTTTGAAACATGAAAAAGAATGCGTAGATAACATACTTTTATATTTCAATACGTCCGAATTTCGGTTAAACAGGGGGGTTTTACTGAGACAAAACTTAAGAATAATATTCTATATCTACAAAAAAATATTATATTATAATATTTTTTGTAGATATTTTCGTATGAAATTTTTTGTTTGCCCACTGATTGGATTTAATCACTCATTTGATCGGCACTCGATAGAAATCACGAGGCGCAACGTCGAACAATCGATGAAATCACGAGAAACCGTCAAGCTCTCAAGCGTTAAAACGAAGAGCCTGATGTTCTCTGAAACCGGACCGCAAGGAGGAGACCCTCGGCGAGGGAGAAGGACGGACGATCGAGCCTTTCACTTCTGCCCGCGCAGCCTACAGTAGGCAAGTAACTTGTTTGGGGACTGGATTTCCACGCATCTTCGCTCAGATCTACCGACTGCCTTCCTCTAGTGATCTCCCATTATTTATTTCATCACGTTTCACATTGTCATTGTCATTTAATCGCAACATTTGTATCACATATTAATTAGATACCTACCTAAGATGTTGAGATGAAAACAGAGGAAAAATAAGTAGATCAGTGGCATGTGCACATTAGTTCATTTCTTAAGAAAAATGAACCAAAATTTTCACGGGGTGTTGTAAAAAAATTTTTTCCGACCGATTAGGTACCTACATAGGTACATTATTTTTAGAAATAATGTACCAAAATGACGTAAAGTTAAAACTAGTGGTGCGTAGATGACACACAACACTTCCATGATTTAAAAGTAAAATTGTGACACATTTTGATCATATTTTGACTGCTTTTAAGGGTGTTTAGGTCGAAAATATCAAAAAATCCACTATTCAAATATGTTATCAATGATAGTACTGCCTTCACAATGGCTTACACAATAAAACGATACGATGATGAGGTCGCATGAAGCTTCTGGATTTTTCGAAAATCTGGAATCCTGCGCCTGAAGGGCCAGCCAACGCCCACGAAGCCCGACACCACCAGAACGAATGTATAATTAAAACAGGCCTATTTGGTTGCTGTTTAGGCGGCTGGAGAAAATTATTAATTTTAGTACATAGTTTTTTCAAAAATTCGGGATTTGGCCAATTCGGTTCTTTTGAGGTTAAAAATAGAGCAGACGGATGTGGATGTCATTGGCCGAATCTCGACTATTTGAAAAAATGATGTACCAAAACTAATAATTTCCTGCAGCCGCGTATAAGGTAATTCATAAAATGAAATACATGGCAAGACATACAAATTAGTGGGGGAAAAATCAATGGCATTCTCCAAGAAATTATTCCAAAAATTGATCTTGAAATACGGACCTAAAGAGTGTTGCCGATCGCTTTCTCTCTAGAGAAATGGATTATGATTTATTATGATGATGATGATTGGCGCAAATGCATAGGAGATGCTGACTAAGCATCATGTGAAAGCGGGCAGGTGCAGAAACTTTCCAAATTTCATTACGCCTCGAATGGAAAATGCTACTTCTTCCACTAATATGTCGGCCTCGTACCCGAAAAAAATTGCTAAATTCGATTGGCATTTCCCATCTGTAGATTATTTCCAACCCTTATCGAGGCAAGGGAGGATATTCCACATCTGGCCAGCCTCCCATCCCGTCATCCTCGGGGCTCCTCCCCTCGGGCTCCTGGTTCAGTTGGCTGCCTGACTAGCTCGCGTTCACCGCCGACCCCTCGCCGCTCCCTGAGCCCGACGGCCGTCTAAACACGCACACCGGTTACCACTTTGCCGAAATTGTGAAACTTGAATTTCGGAATAATTCCCTCCAAAATGCGGTTAAGTATTCGGTCATTCTAAAGTTCGAGATGACTTTTTAAAAATTATATTTCTCCTTAAAATTTACAAAAACCTCACGGCTGGTATAAATGTTGGTGAATTTGTGATGGTGGCCTCGGGAGCAGTTATGAATAAATCGTCGTTGTTCTTCTTCACGTCGGCATTGTTCCTTCTGACTCTCGGAAAAGGTAAGCTCTACATGCGAGAAGCCTTCGGAGCACGGATGAATAACTCATGTCCAATTTGACCGAATGTTTAACGATTTGTCAACGTGGTGGTTAATCGATGCAGAGTAACTTGTTGATTGATATGACACCAATGAAAATTGAGCTTTAACCTTAAATCTCACCAAAAGTTAAACGTCCGTACCCTCAGGTTCCTATCTAGTCCAAATGGTAGGGTTTTTTTAGTGCGCTGAAAATTGTGTTTGGCTGAATTTCACCTAATCTATAGCCTAAAGGTATATTGAATATACGAAATTTTAGAGAATCAGTAATAAGTTTGTCTGGAGAAACCAGAAAAGTGCTTGCCTGTTGAGGACCTCAGAATTTGGAGGAGGTTTTTTTGAGTTCTCATTTAACCACTCATATAGACAATCAAAAGCTGGTTAAAAAAGTTACATTTTGGGTGATCTTACAAGTTCAATAATTCACTTTGTTTTCTTGAACACGGTAAAAATATATTCAATAATTATTGAATATATTTATTATTGAATTCAATAATTATTGAATATATTTATTATTGAATATATATTTATTATTGAATTCAATAATTATTGAATATATTTATTATTGAATATATAATTATTGAATTTAATTATAATTAAACAATTATTGTGTTAAGTGCTTCGTTCAGAGAAACATTTACTGTTAATTTTAAAGAAAATTTCTTAAATTCAAATAATTAGGTATTAAAAAAAATTTAAATTTAAAATGTTTTAAAAATTTTTAAATTAAATATTTTACGGTTTGAAGTCTACTCAAACCTGAAAAATGAGAGAGAGAGAGAGAGATAGATGGAGTCGAAAAATCGACAAAAGTTGAATAAAAAAAAATTTAAAAGGGGAAGAAAGAATGTGGGGGAGCAAGGTTTTTGATAATTGAAAATTAGTTCTACGTAGAATAGATAAAAAAATGCCAGCTTCATAGCTGACACAATCTAATACAGTCACGTATGATTCATCGGTCGGTACTGCCGTATTTTCTTCAATCCCGGAATTTTAGTATTATCTCAAAATGAATGTCTGCGAAGTCAAAGCAAGTCGGTTAATTCAGATATCAGATTACACTTGGAACAAGTCTGATTGGATTTTTCGAGTCTTCACGTTCGGCCACTGGGCGGAGGGACTTTCGATAAGGGAATCCATTATTTCAACCCTGTGATTGGATTTAACATTCGGAAGCCCGAGGGTACAGATTTTCTTTTATTTAGGCAAGAAACTTTCAAGTTCTCAAGTTTTTTCGCCGATCTCCGGTGAAAAGTTTCTGAAGTGAATTTGACTCGGGTGAAGTAAATTTTAAAAAATCTAATCTGCACCAATTCATATTATACAAGTGAGATATCCGAGTAAAACGTGACGTCATCAGCACAGTTTTGGCCTCAGACTTTTGGATTTGGTCTAGGACAGTACAAAAATTGAGGAATGAGACGGGAAATCGTTCACAAAGTCAGGACTGGTTCAAGCATCTTAATAAAAAAGTTGATTCGGTAAAATCGTTTTATATACTTGAAAAGATAATATCTTCTATCTATTTAATTCTATCTATATAATATCTATTCTTTATAGAATATTATTCTATAAAAAGAAGCACAAATCTTAGTGAAAAAGTAAAAATCGTGGCTTGTGAGGTATGCTACGCACTGCAAGACTGTGATGTATTGAAGGTGATGTATATTCAACGCCGTGGATATCTTGTCTCCAAAACAGGCGCGGCATCTGACAAAATTTGTCAGAACATTTCGACGATGAAACTGCAATACTGCCCAATTCAAAGCATCGTGTCTTTTGGGGGCGTCTGGGTTGCCTACTTGTCAAAACTTGGATTGGTGGCAACTTGGCAAATCACGCGTCCATAGATTGCATGGCAAACGAATTGGGCAGTATTGATTCTACACCCTCGATTTAATGTTTCAAGTTTTTGTGGCCATTTACAAAAATGACCATAGCTCCCTCAATTCTCAACCTTTTTTCAAATTTCTTGAACTGAAATGTTTGTCTCGGCAAGACCTAACACCCTGTTTAATCGGAATTCGGATAACGCACAGTACTTCCGATATATTTGCATTTTTAGTGTTTCCTATTTTATTTTTTTCCGGCCACAAAAATGAACCGATTTGAGCGTTCTTGGTCTTAAAATCTGTGAATCGGAACGGAGCTTCAGAAAAAACATTTTCTTAACACATTTCCGATAATGTGGTGTACCTTTTTTTTGGCGAATTTTAAAATTTTAATAGTGAATTTTTTGATATTTTTGGCCTAAACCCTCTTAAAAGCAGTCAAAATATGATCAAATTTTGTCATACATGTACGTTTCAAAATATGGAAGTATTGTGTGTTATCTACGCACCACTGGTTTTTCACGGCGAAGAATCTGAAGGATATCAGCGAATTGACGAGTTTTCCCTTCGGAACATGGTGGAAACTTGGTAATATGCAAGTGAAGCTCCCACATATCAAGGATACCTCTGCTATCAAGTTACGCTACTCGATTCTCTTGTTATTTCAGATGTAGCATTTCCCTGAATTTCCCAACAGTATTCCAGGAAAAATGATCGTTGATGGACCGTGGCACTAATTGGGATCTCCCAATGGCTAGGCTATTCGATCTTGGCTAATTTCAGACTATTTCACGTTATCTTCTGAGAAATGCGAGCGTGGAAAAAATCTCGAGAGCTCTTCAATTAATGTGCGCCAAGGGACCGAACGATGACGAAAAAAATTTCCTTTCCCTGCTGTAAAAATTATGCTTCCCACCGCCGCATGATAACCTACTTTTGCCCTTTTTCCTCTCGATCCGAAAGGGCAAAAAAGAAAATTTATTTACCTAAAGGGAAATACGGAGATGCCTAAGGGAAAGAAAAAATGTTCTTTCTGGTCTCGATATACGGAGTAGCGTCGGTGGCTCCTGCTGCGCTGGTACGACCCCCTCGAATTATATCTATCTTCAAATATATATTATGAAGCTAAGGATATCATCTACCTAACTGGCCGACCTCGGGGCATCTGTTGGCAACCGGCCCGGATGGATGCGAGTGAACATGACGCAAAAAGGAACATTTTCCTATTCGCAGAAACCTTGGCAAATCCGCAAGTTGAGTCTCTGTCGTAATCTAGGCTAAATTGATTTTTACTCCACTTTCCCTCGTGATAAGTAGGGAGAATAGCAAAATTTGCGTAGATTATTAGAAAAGATTTTACCTCGTTATTTTCAGGCGGAGGGGGAGTGGCGCGGCGGTGGGGTTGAGAGGTAGGAAACGATTAGGGTTTCGGAGAAATATCAGAATAATCAAAGAAAATGTTCGGTTTTTGTTACTCCATGCTGTTGAGGGGGTTGATTTTAGCGATGGATTGTCAAAATCAGTTTAATATTTCGGAAGTTGGGCCAGGGAAACAAAAATACTGGACTTATTTTGATGAATTCAATAATCTCTTCAAACTTTGCCATCGAGAACATAGGCCAACAAAATTTCAATTTAAATTTAATGATTCCCATGAAATTTTACAAAAAACTGACTTTTTCCCGTCATTTGTCTCACCATTCCCTCGCGATTTCTGAAGGTACCTTAAGGAGCACCTTGAGGTACTCTCTTCAAACCAACCACGGAATAAAAGGAAGAGTAAGCATTGACGAAACAGAAACATTTCAACAGGTCGCATGTTTGCCGAAATTTACGAAATCCGTCAAATCTACTCAACCAATTTTGATTTGGCGAACGAAACCGCGCTTTTTTTTAGGGCGGTGAAGTGTAGGATGATACAATGAAATTTTAAAACGTGAAAATTACGAAAAACTTTCTCCGGATGTCACCTCAAGTGCTTTTCAAAACCAATTCTCCATCCAATTTTTGAAAAAAAATCTTCAAATCGACTTGAATGATGGGATTGAAAAACGTGTTTCCTCATTATGAAATGGCACATGACCAGTGTTGCATAAAAATATCCACGTAATCTCAGGTAGAATACAGTTCAAGACCAAGACTCGATTCACTTTGTGGCCAGAATAAAATAAAATAAAATAAAACCAGCTAAAAGTGCTAACATACGGAAGTACTCTGAGTTACTCGAATTCCGTATAGAACATGCATATTATTATAGAATAGAATTTACGAATAAAATATTGGATAAGGATAGAACATGCTATTGGGACAATTCATTTTCGTACATAACATTTTTCATTCGACCGAGAAACAGAAATTACTGAATCGAACAACTGCTCAAGAGCGCGAACAAGTTAGTCCGCAGATGCGGCACGGCGGCGGCGGCGATACGCCCGCGGTTGATGGATCTACCGGGCTCCGCAATTAAAAAAACGTTCCGATTCCCGCGGCTCTGACGAACGACCGCCCGACTCAGCGGGCCATCAAAAGAAGCTTAGCCGCTGCTGTTCAACGTTCAATTCAGCAGATCTTATCTCGGCGTTCCAGAGACGGAGAACGCCGAGATTGACAGGTTATTTTCTGAAGGCGGGAGCGAACTCTTGCAATGCCTTCCCATCATCGCGGCTTCATCTCCGTTTCATAAATCATCGCCTTATCGAGCGGCTGTGCCGGTTTATGGAAATGTGACGACCATTTGTACCTTGCTGATGGCTGGGTGTTATTCCTTACGTCAGCAGGTCGATTTCACTTGCTGATCGGAAGCCGCTTGTTTCGATGGCCACGGAGCGGGCAACTGGTGGTACCATTATGGTAATGGTAACGTTTTTATTCAATTTTTACGAAATTATTCGCGTTGTAGTTTTGGAGGACCCTCTGAGGGCCAATTTATGTTTGCAACTCGCCGAGTGCCAAATTTCTCGCCCCCGACCTTCCCAAGCAGGGAACAACTCTATTGGGGTGGCGAGCAGGCGGGAAATTTAGCCAGCTCAAAATGAAACTGATACGCGAACAGAAACTACAGCTCATACTTAAGCAGAAACTCAAACTCAAACTGATAATGAAATTCAAACTTTAACTTAAAATCAAACTCAAACTGAAACTCACTCAAACTGAAACTCGAACTGAAATTAGAACTCGAACTGAAGATCAAACTAGAAATGAAATTCGAACTCAAACTCAAAATCAAACTCAAACTAAAACTGAAATTCAAACATAACTGAAAATCAAACTGAAACTGAAACTGAATGTCTAACATTAACTCGAACTTCAAACTACTCGAGATTCAAAATTAAAGCGAAAATCAAACTCACACTGATACTATAACTCGGGCTGAAACTGGAAGTCAAACTGAAACTTGAAATGAAATTCAAACTCGACCTGAAAATCAAACTACAAATTAAATTGTGTCAACTTCTAGATCAAAGTAAACTTCGAGATCAAACTCAACTTCGAGATCGAAGTCAACTTCGAGATCAAACTCAACTGCGAGATCAAACTAAACTTCGGGGTAAACTAAACTTCGAGATCAAAGTCAACTTTGAGATCAAACTAAACTTCGAGATCAAAGACAACTTCGAGTTCAAAGTCAACTTCGAGATCAAACTCAACTTCTAGTTCAATGTCAACTTCGAGTTCAAAGTCAACTTCGAGATTAAACTCAACTTCGAGTTCAAACTCAACTTCGAGATTAAACTCAACTTCGAGTTCAAACTCAACTTCGAGATCAATGTCAACTTCGAGTTCAAAGTCAACTTCGAGATCAAATTCAACTTCGAGTTCAAACTCAACTTCGAGATCAAACTCAACTTCGAGATCAAATTCAACTTCGAGTTCAAAGTCAACTTTGAGATCAAATTCAACTTCGAGTTCAAACTCAACTTCGAGATCAAAATCAACTTCGAGTTCAAAGTCAACTTTGAGATCAAACTCAACTTCTAGTTCAATGTCAACTTCGAGTTCAAAGTCAACTTCGAGATCAAACTCAACTTCGAGTTCAAACTCAAATTCGAGATTAAACTCAACTTCGAGTTCAAACTCAACTTCGAGATCAATGTCAACTTCGAGTTCAAAGTCAACTTCGAGATCAAAGTCAACTTCGAGTTCAAACTCAACTTCGAGTTCAAACTCAACTTCGAGATCAATGTCAACTTCGAGTTCAAAGTCAACTTCGAGATCAAAGTCAACTTCGAGTTCAAACTCAACTTCGAGATCAAAGTCAACTTCGAGTTCAAAGTCAACTTTGAGATCAAACTCAACTTCGAGATCAATGTCAACTTCGAGTTCAAAGTCAACTTCGAGATCAAATTCAACTTCGAGTTCAAAGTCAACTTCGAGATTAAACTCAACTTCGAGTTCAATGTCAACTTCAAGTTCAATGTCAACATCGAGTACAAACTCAACTTCGAGTTCAATGTCAACTTCGAAATTAAACTCAACTTCGAGTTCAATGTCAACTTCGAGTTCAATGTCAACGTCGAGTACAAACTCAACTTCGAGTTCAAACTCAACTTCGAGATCAATGTCAACTTCGAGATCAAAGTCAACTTCGAGTTCAATGTCAACTTCGAGTTCAATGTCAACTTCGAGTTCAATGTCAACGTCGAGTACAAACTCAACTTCGAGTTCAAACTCAACTTCGAGATCAGTCAACTTCGAGTTAAAAGTCAACTTCGAGTTCAAAGTCAACTTCAAGATCAAAGTCAACTTCGAGTTAAAAGTCAACTTCGAGATCAAAGTCAACTTCGAGTTAAAAGTCAACTTTGAGATCAATGTCAACGTCGAGTACAAACTCAACTTCGAGTTCAAACTCAACTTCGAGATCATCGTCAACTTCGAGTTCAAAGTCAACTTCGACATCAATGTCAACTTCGAGTTCAATGTCAACTTCGAGTTCAATGTCAACTTCGAGTTCAATGTCAACGTCGAGTACAAGCTCAACTTCGAGTTCAAACTCAACTTCGAGATCAAAGTCAACTTCGAGTTCAAACTCAACTTCGAGATCAATGTCAACTTCGAGTTCAATGTCAACTTCGAGTCCAAACTCATCATCGAGATCGAAGTCAACTTCGAGTTCAATGTCAACTTCGAGTTCAATGTCAACTTCGAGTTCAATGTCAACTTCGAGTCCAAACTCATCATCGAGATCAAAGTCAACTTCGAGTTCAATGTCAACGTCAAGTACAAACTCAACTTCGAGTTCAAACTCAACTTCGAGATCAAATTCAACTTCGAGTTCAAAGTCAACTTCGAGATCAAATTCAACTTCGAGTTCAATGTCAACTTCGTGTTTAATGTCAACGTCGAGTACAAACTCAACTTCGAGATCAAAGTCAACTTCGAGATCAAACTCAACTTCGAGTTCAATGTCAACTTCGAGTTCAATGTCAACGTCGAGTACAAACTCAACTTCGAGTTCAAACTCAACTTCGAGATCAATGTCAACTTCGAGTTCAAACTCAACTTCGAGATCAAACTCAACTTCGAGATCAAAGTCAACTTCGAGATCAAAGTCAACTTCGAAATCAAACTCAACTTCGAGATCAAACTCAACTTCGAGATCAAAGTCAACTTCGAGATCAAAGTCAACTTTGAGATCAAAGTCAACTTTGAGATCAAAGTCAACTTCGAGATCAAACTCAACATCGAGTTCAAAGTCAACTTTGAGATCAAAGTCAACTTCGAGTTCAAAGTCAACTTCGAGATCAAACTCAACTTCGAGTTCAATGTCAACTTCGAGTTCAATGTCAACGTCGAGTACAAGCTCAACTTCGAGTTCAAACTCAACTTCGAGATCAAAGTCAACTTCGAGATCAAAGTCAACTTCGAGATCAAAGTCAACTTCGAGTTCAAACTCAACTTCGAGATCAAAGTCAACTTCGAGTTCAATGTCAACTTCGAGTTCTAACTCAACTTCGATGTCAACTTCGAGTTCAAAGTCAACTTCGAGATCAAACTCAACTTCGAGATCAAATTCAACTTCGAGTTCAAAGTCAACTTATAGATTAAACTCAACTTCGAGTTCAAAGTCAACTTCGAGTTCAAAGTCAACTTCGAGATCAATGTCAACTTCGAGTTCAAAGTCAACTTCGAGATCAAACTCAACTTCGAGTTCAATGTCAACTTCGAGTACCTATTGTTCATTTCATAGCGTCCAGCTTTTGAATTTTGGATATCTGGTCTCCTTAGGTATACGTATCAGTTTGTGTTCGAGTTTCAGTTTGAGGTTCACTTTTACAGGTCAAGGCTAAAGCTTGCTCCATCTTTAAAACGTTTTTTATGATCGTTCTTGCTCGCTCACCGTTACCCGTCAGTGGGTAGTTAGAAGACAGTTGTCGTCGATTTGAACGTTTTCTCAGAATACGATCGCCCTCTTTTTCGCGATTCTCGATTCGATTAATTTCCATGGATTTCTCGCGAAGAATAGCTCAACTCAAAGTTGGATTGCAATCAATTGGGATACCTTTGTGATCTCCGATGGAAGGTCCTCCGGATTGAAGCGAAAACGATGCTCGTCGGTAACAGGCAGCAAATGGGTCGGATATTCACGAGGCGATGGGAGACGGGCCGTGTTGTTTCAATCTTATTCCTGCCCATTGTCTGATCGTCTGTGCAGCTGAGATAAAGGTCTGCTACTGGAACGGGCCAAGGTCGTGTTCGGTCGGTTCGGATTTCTCGAGATATCCGATCTCCACTTTCCTGCCCGGTGTCTTGAGGCTGACGTTTCTCATCATCGACGGATACAGCGCCCTCCGTTCGATAGATAACTCGCCAAATTCATCAGTCTTAATACAGTACTGTAGTTGGTGTACTGACAGTCCAGTTAGGTAAATACAGTTAAAAGTCATTGGAAAAAAAATCGAATTTGTTTTCCGCTTTGCCAGTTCCGGCACTAAAGAAAGGTAGGAAACATAAAGAAATAAGAAAAAAGTTGGGTAAGAAGCACCAGTAGTAGAAGCTTAAAGCTTGAGACGTCGTTATTTTTAACCGACTTCCAAAAGGGAGATTACTCAAGTTCACTCGTCGAAAGGATTTTGTCGCTTTTTTCGGTAGGTCTTTTCCGCTCTCACTCAGCCAATTTCGGACCGATTTGAAAAATCCTTCCACTGAAATATCGAGGAAGTTTTGTTATTCCTTAACACTAATTTTCCTATTTTTTCAGGTGGGGCTACAGCCAAAAATGTAGTAAACATTTCAAAAAAATGAAAAAAAATTTTTTTTTTAAATTCGAAATTTTGCGTCGGACGTTCCTGTTTGAAATTTTGTTAAGATAGTTATAGAAGTCGAAGCCGAAAAAATAAACATTGATTTACCAATACCCTACCAAAACGATAAACAAGTGCCTCTCTTTTCATTACTCACGATTTTTCGACGATCCAAACACAAACCGGATTGCCAGTTTATGGAATAAGGTGAAAGTTCTGTCACTGTCAGTACAGGCGGACACGCTACTGTTTCATTATCTAACTCCTAACCGGCTGATGAGAATCTGACGACCTGATGGGAAGCGATCAGGACATAAGGTATGCTAGCTAAATTGATTTGCTCATTAATAGTGACATAAGAAAGGTACATAATATGAAAAAAACAGAATCGTTGATTATACACAATATTTTTGACATGTGCATACTTTTTAGCCAGAATTCTAGCTGCAAAAATAAACAAATTCAATCGTAGGTGAAGTTTCCTTGTTATTTTTTGTGCCTTATAGGTTTGAAAGGGTATAGTATCTAATTCGTCAAATTTTGATGAATTGACTATGGCTTTCTTAGTTCAAAAGATATAGATAGCCATTGTGATGAGCGCGAAGGGCTACCAGTAGTTACTTCTCGATTTAATAATTTTCAAAGAGTTCGGTTTCAGAGAAAATTTTTTCAAACCTTTACCTTTTTACCTTCGGGCAAATTCAAATTTTTCAATTTTTGCTGTCACCCAGTACCTATAATGTGTTTTCAAAAATATAAGGCCACCATGATTATTGAGCCAATTTGAGAAACCTGGCCAAAATCGGATTGTTCGGGGTTAAAAATACTGAAGAAAAATGTGAAGAATACTGGAAAATCGTTAAAATACTTTTTTCCGCTCCAATGCACTCCAAAGTATTTATTGCGTTCCTTTTATTAAATTTAGCGACAATAACGACGCCGTTCAACGAACTTTTGACTTGAATAATCCCTCCTTAGCCACACTCTCCGTTCCTCCGCGCTTTTTAATACGTTGGAAACATTAAGCGCTAAAAAGGGTCCTTTTGGCAAAATGCTTCCATCAAGGCGCGAAACTTCTGCTTTGCACACAAGGAGAGAAAAAACTTTTCCGGCGAGCAAATGAAGCGGAAAATAGCGAAAAGTGACGCCATTAAGAATATAAATCAACAGCTTGTCACCAACTTAATTGAAAAAACGAAGAAAAATAAAGTTTGGGCAGCTTGTCGGACAGTGGTAATCCAGTTCGAAGTTTGGGGTTGGAAATATTTCAAACCAACTTTCCTCCGAGGCCCTTTTGACGAAGAAAGAGGGAAAAGAGAATTGGAGGAGGATGTAACAACACCACGAGGATGCAACAACACTCCGATTCGCGAGTGGAGGATTCGAAACTTTCTCGACAATACTGATTTCGTTCAACAGCTCCGTCTAACGGCATGGCGAATTTGGTGAATTATATTCGCCAACTTATTTCGCCCTTTTTGTTATCGGAAACTCAATTTTCTCCGGAGAAACAGCGGCCAAGGGACATCTCTGAGGGTATCTCTCATTTTGAAGTTCCCTCGATTTCTAGGATTTTACTTAGGGCCGGTTCATTGACAAAATTTATCCATCCGATAATCAAGGAAGCTTTTGAATAAAATTTTCCATGAGATTTTTACATTCGAATATGATACTGCAGTGGTGAATTTATCTGCAGCTTCTTTGCATATTGGTTTGATAAATTTTCTCAATAGACCGGCATTAATAATATCACGAATAATACTTGATATTCCGTAATAATAATTAAATGCTGGTCGATCCTTCATCAACTCTACATAGTACTTTAGCATCGTTATTTCATCAACTTGACTCTTTCCTCTTACTAGGTGAAACCCAAAATTTTGCGAGTCATAGCCTAGGAGGTCAAACGAAGCGTATAGGGGTTATTCCTGATGTAGATAAAGAAATCTGGGTGTTTTTGGAAGAAAATTGGGTTGATTTTATGAATAATTGCTGAATTGAGAAAACCGGAATGATTTCGAAAAGTTTCCGAGAGGAGAATCTCTGAAATTGGCTGGCAATGATTTTCAATATACTTTTTTGCAGGACATTAAGAGGATTTAGAATTGACGCAGACCCCCCATCTCAGGCTGTTATCCCAAATTATGAGAAACGGTAGACGTTGTTGACCGAAAACGATAAAACAAGTTATAATCCGGATAGGTGTTCTAATATCGTTCAATAGATACAATATAACCAGGTGGAGAGAGTATAGGATTCGGACTCGGCAGGTAGGTAGTTTTCCGAGCCATTTGTCTCCCTTTCTTTCGGCCTCAATAAGAGGGATGGCGGAAGTAATAAATCTCCAAGCCTCTAAAAACGTTCTCGGTCGAGTTTCACGCCTACCTGAGCGGAAATCATGAGGCCGCGATAGTCGAGCACAGCCGGGGCGCAGTTGGCCAGACTGTTCCCCCAGCGACGATCGAGGTGTAATCAGCGCTGATTGTGGCCAGGTCCCTTCCAGAGGTTGGGAAGCTGATTGGCGTACCTCGGCTTTCGGATAGGCGTAGGCCTCGTACGCCAACCTGCGGCTATGTACCTTGCCTATGGCTAGCCGCGTGTTTGAGCCGAACTACCGTTTCGAAGCGACTGGATTAGCGGTCTACGCTTATTGAGTACCTGCCATACGTAGGGAAACGTTGCCGGTCGCAGGTGAACCGTGCCGAAGCAATACACCCCAGTAATTACCCGGTAACCTCTCAAATTCAAGTGTCTTGCAACTTGCCCACCTACCTTCTGAATACGCATGCCGGTTAATCTACAATTCATCAAGACTGACTTCAGAATTGTTCGATTGCTATAAGATTTATTAGGGAGTTTTTTTAAGAGACAAGCGTAATGAAGGTAACAGGTGGACTGACTCCAGTGTTTTACCATTTTCAGAACGATTTAGGCAAGTAATAATGATCAAATTTTTACCACGATCTCCTGGATCATGGATAAATGCAAGAAAGTTGAGATCATGGCCTCAGAGGCTGCTGCTTTTTAAAAAACGAAGTGTAAAAAATGATTTGCCAATAACTGGGGGGTGGCCAATGACTGGCGCTTTTACCCTATTTTTTATTTTAGACCTCCGATTCTTTCGTCAGTTTTAGGACGATTACAATAAATAGTTCCTGCAATGAATAACGTCAAGAGGAAGTCTCACGGTTATTTTGCCCTCAACTCATTCAAAACATTGGTGAAACGACGAATATGCCAAACAAATAATTCCATCTACTCTGTAGATGAGGGAGAAAAATCGGTCCAGTAGCGTGAATATTATTTATCCCACTGTCAATCTCCTACGGCTGACTTGTCTAAGCGTACATTCAAAATACTACACTAAAAAAGTAACTAATAGTAGCGAGACTTTACTTTTATATGGCTACAGTTGCTGTTTCATCATCTTTTCTGCTCTCTTATATACATATTTTTACGTACGTGTTCTGACTATTCCAACCAGCTAACATTCAGTTTATAAGACTGTAGTTGCATATGGAAGTCGCTATTCAGCTGCTAGGTAAGGTAGATCTATAACTGTTACAACTTTTTCTTCCTGGTGGAACTTTGAAAGCACGTGACCGCTATGTAGTTAAAAGTATTACTATCGACCCGGGTCAACCAAGGCGGTTATAAAACAGTAATTTTAAATGATAGCCAAAAGAAAACAGAATGGAAAAATTTATAACTAGTTTAAGAACCGTAGCGCCACTAACTGAGGTCCTCATCAAGTTATGAATTCACCCCCACGCAATACAACGCTCTATCACCTCTTACCATCGATATACGCTTTTGCATAGCGAGAGTTTCGAGTTTGCCTATAAAATCTTAATTACCATGTGTGGTCTCGTAGTATGAGGTGCCGAATAGTCTGATCGATAGGCACACTGAAGGAGCCTTAAAACCATTAACATACCTGTAACAACGGGGCGAGTAAAAAACATTTTAACAAAAAATAAAACCAAATCCAAAAAGAAGCATAAAATATTAAAAAGTCAAAATAACCAATGGGGCGAAGATAATACCCAATACTTTCATATTTTGATAGAAGTATAGCTGGCAAACGCAAAATTTATAATTTTCAGAAACAAAAAAAACTTTTTTTTTTCAAATTTTCATCACATTATTGGTTGTATTTTTGCCAATGATATTCCTAAACAATTTTAAGAAATGTTGGAACTAAAAGGAAGACTTTCCCGGCATTTTCAAATCGGATCAAAATTGTCTACGTGAGAGCGGAGCGAACATGGATTATACTAACATAATACGTCGAAATCTACCTAAAACATCTCAGGGCAAGTAAACTTAAATCATCTCCTTGTTTTTGAAGTCGTTCAAAAACCATCAGTCACCATTATTCATACATAAAGTGAGAAAATCGATTCGTAGACCGACACTGATACACAAACCTAGATTTTATCATGTTAAAATTTGGTGTTTTGGATAAGTGTAAAATAAGAGATGAAAGTGTAAAATTTGCGAACCAATTTTTCTCTGAATTCGCTCGAAATAATGTTTTACAATCATGAAAATGACTGGCGAATCCTCGGAAGCAGACGTTCACTTGGAGTCACCGGTCACGTCGCCCCGCTCAATATTCTACGGCTGCTGCTAGCTGCAAAAAGTTCAATCCAATAGCGGAAACGGCTAGAAGCGTGAAATTAACCGGGTCGAAACATTTTTTCTTTCTCTTTTGGCACAATAATCTTGATTATTCATTAGTATCGACTTTCCAGTCGCTCTTGACCTATAGTCCACATGAAAGGGAAGGATATAAGGCGAAATTGCGCCCGAAGAGCAAACGGCTGGCTCAATCTTCGAGAAGGGTGAAAAATTATTCAACAGCCTCCCCTTTTTAGTGTTCTTTGTTATTTAAAGGAGCCCTTCGGCTGCCGGTCAAGTGCCAGGCCGCTTCCTTATTCGCGTTACGGCGCCTTGCGATTGAAAGAACTCGTTCCGAACGCTTACTATTTGAAGAGCCAGAATTCTACAAAGGTCGGTGTAGAACATCCAGACAGCTCTCGCTAAAAGGTCTATTCTCCACTTCTTTCGAACGGTTCCAATATGGAAAATCCTCGCTGATCAAAAGCGCTTTTATCCGATGAAAAAAGAGCGTATTATAGCTTTCAATCGTTGAGAGGATCGCTGTTTGCTGAGATTCGAGCGATCGTTTAAATTATTATTGTACGGTAGGTGCCTAGAATCGTGTTCTTGTCGCCAATTTTCAGGGTACGGAACGCCAGGTGATGTCGGAATAAGACCGATTGACCCTTTGGCATACCATTGTTTAAAAGTTCCTGATTTATTATTATCTACTATTATCAGTATTGTTATTATTATACGCATTGCAGATGTGGTAACAAGGTGTCATAGGTAAAGAATGCGAGAGTGCGGTGGATTTTTCTTTATTATTATTACTTCCATATTTACAGAGTAAATGGAAGTATTGTGATCGTCCTAAAATCGAGAATCGGAACGGAGCTTCAGAAAAAACTTTTTCTTATACACATTTACTCAGAATCACTTCCTGAACAAGTGTCTGTGTGTCCGTGTGTCTGTGTGTCCGTGTGTCCGTGTGTCCGTTAGTCCGTGTGTCCGTTAGTCCGTTAGTCCGTCTGTGGTCATTTACAAAAATGATCATAACTCCCTCAATTCTGAACCTTTTTTCAAATTTCTTGAACTGAAATGTTTGTCTCAGGAAGACCTAACACCCTGTTCAATCGAAATTTGGATAACGCACAGTACTTCCGATATTTTTGCATTTTTAGTGTTTTCTATTTTATTTTTTTCCGGCCACAAAAATGAACCGATTTGAGCGTTCTTGGTCTTAAAATCTTTGTTTTACCTTGCAGAATATGTGGATATTTTTTATGTTCCGAAAAACTGGCGTTTTTTTATTTTGGGCAAATTTTGAAATTTGAATTGTGAATTTTTTGAGATTTTTGACCTAAACACCCTTAAAAGCAGTCAAAATATGATCAAATTTTGTCACAATTTTACGTTCCAAAATATGGAAGTATTGTGTGTTATCTACGCACCACTGGTTTTTGATAATTCGGAGCCTTTCTACCTGAAATTGTTGTATTCACTCTCGGAAAAATCACTATTTCATTTCTTAGTAAAAAAGGAAAAATGTTGCGAAAAACTCGAGTTGATTTGTGGGATTTTGGGTTTTTTCCTCACTCAAGGTTCAAAGAGGTAGGGTAGCTATATACAACATTGTCGGTTATTTTAAGGTAATGTCACCAGTAGTGGAGAGCGCACCCGCTGTGGAAAGGTAGAGATGAATTTGTGAAAAATACAATTTTGCCTTTTCCTAAAGCTATTTGAGAGGGGCATGATTGCATTTGCCCTTTCTTCCCATCAACTGTGGTGAATTTGAAGACTAGACGTTGTTACATTTCTTACAAGAAACGGCTCGTAAATTTCAGATTCTACCTAGTTGGCCAATTCTAAGATCATTTCACCCAAATCACCAATCCGATCTACCCAAGGCACCAGTGCACCCTGAATCATCGAACACTATTGAACATCCTCCCTTCGCCTACAAAATTCTGAGAGCCATTTCCCAGAGCCCTTACAGCATCCCCAGAGCCTTGTGAGAGCTGAAGAATCTTCAAGATAAGATATAATTTGGCAGAAATTCATTTCCAATGGAAACCCAACCTTTTGGAGCGGAATGCAACGACAATGCTAATTGAGAGTGAGCAGATAAGCTAGACAGCGAATAAAACGCATTTTCTATCAAAGACCACCCCAATTACGCAGAACGCCCTCAGAAACAAAATTCAGGATTCCCTAGAAACCGCCGATTGTTTAACCGCTGCGCCCGCTCGCGCTCGTTATTCAAGCGGCGTAGTTGACTCACACGCAAAGCGAAGCGAATTCACCTCATTCTCCGCCCTTTTGGTTTCAATAGATTGAAACTGTTTTTGAGTCGGTCGTAACGGCTTGGTTTTAATTAACGAGCCCTTCCCTCAGCCGGGCCATTTGCGAGCTCTTGAAGCGTAGGCGACGTGGCCTCCTCTTCTCAGACAATAAAATTCATTTCGCGAAATGGAAAAAAACCCGTCTCATTTTTATGGACTTTTGCGGTCGGGTTTTAACCGTCAAAAAGCGAACACCCGAGCGAACAGCAGGTTGTTTGTATAGGGGCTCGCGGAAACGAGGTATTCTCCATTTTCTTGCGTGGAAGCGGTTTTCAAAAATTCGAATAGGGAAGGCGGATTCAGGAATTGTTCATAATAAAAGGGCTATTGAGCAGGAAAATTGGAGAGCATGAAAACAATGCGGTACCTACGCGATTTGATATACCCAATACTGAGGTTAACGAAATTTGGGTTTGAGTCAATTACCGTCAGAAATTGATGATTTCTGGAGTGTTGTTATGAATAGAGAGCTGAGAAACCCTTGGGGCTACAAAACTGATTTAATTTAATATCATTTTTACTTCCATATTTACAGAGTAAATGGAAGTATTGTGATCGTCCTAAAATCGAGAATCGGAACGGAGCTTCAGAAAAAACTTTTTCTTATACACATTTACTCAGAATCACTTCCTGAACAAGTGTCTGTGTGTCCGTTACGTCCGTCTGTCCGTCTGTCCGTCTGTCCGTCTGTGGTCATTTACAAAAATGGCCATAACTCCCTCATTTCTCAACCTTTTTTCAAATTTCTTGAACTGAAATGTTTGTCTCGGCAAGACCTAACGCCCTGTTTAATCGGAATTTGGATAACGCACAGTACTTCCGATATATTTGCATTTTTATTGTTTTCTATTTTATTTTTTTCCGGCCACAAAAATGAACCGATTTGAGCGTTCTTGGTCTTAAAATCTTTTTTTTTACCTTGCAGAATATGTGGATATTTTTTACATTCCGAAAATGTGGCGTTTTTTCATTTTGGGCGAATTTTAAAATTTTAATAATGAATTTTTCGATATTTTTGGCCTAAACACCCTTAAAAGCAGTCAAAATATGATCAAATTGTGTCACAATTTTACGTTTCAAAATATGGAAGTATTGTGTGTTATCTACGCACCACTGGTTATAATATTTTATTGCATTCAAAAACATCCAAGAAAACTAACAAAACTATAAAGAAAGGTCGTGTATGGTCAGCTGATTGTAAATGATGAATAAAAAAGGAATAAAGAATTTCAAGAGTTCAGTACCTACCTGTTTTCTGAATTTTCCCGGTTATAATTAGCAACCACTTATTAATTATACTTTTTAATGGACTTTCGGTCCTTGCACGTTTATTACACAATAAATTATGAGAATAATGGTAACCATTGGTTTGAAGTTGGCCAAAAATAAATCATAATAAAACCGTATTTAAAAACGTTCAAAATTAATACAAACATTAAAATACTCGGGTTTTACATGCAAAACAGAGTTAGAGTAATATGCAATGACTAAGTTTAGGGGGATTTTTAAAGAGAAGGCTACTCTTGGGGGATTTTGAACACAGTAATTCCTCGGTCGTGAGAAGCTTACGAAGATACATTGCCCGAAAAAGCCCGATACCGAGGTCTGCAAGAAGGAAACTGTGTAGAGATTACTCGTGACTATAATATTAATTTCAACGAACGTTCACTACCGCCAACATTTAGTGGAAACAGCGTGTACCTAAAAATTCATCATAATGACCACTTTGAGCCAATTTTAGAAAAAAATCACTTTATTGGATATATTAGGCATTTTTGGTTCATTTTTCTTAAGAAATGAACCTTTGTAATCGGTCAGAAAAAAAAAATTTTTAACACCCCCTGAAAATTTGTTGGTTTACGTTTCAAGGGGTGTAGAATCCATATCTGCAATAAAAATTTTTTGTCCGTCCGCCGTACGCCGTCCGCCGTACGCCGTACGCCGTCCGCCGTCCGGGGTTTTTCAGGGGGAAGGAGTTATCGAAAAATTTTGAAATTTTTACCAAAAATCAAGTTCCGTATCTAGTTGGTCCTAACGTCTCGACAGAACCCTACCTTAATTTTAAGGCCAGTAAAACAGCTGTTGAAGTGGTAAAAAATTCGTCTTTTTAAGGAAATTTGCAACATAGGCATGTGAGGCATCATTTTCTATAGATTTTTCTATGCTGAATCGAATGAGACCATCGCCACGTCGATAGCTTCAACCGTTTAGGAGTTATTGCAGTTTTAGTGAAGCAGTTTTGAGTTTTTTAAAATTTCCCCAATTCTTAATAACTCGAAAACTACTCGAGCCACAAAAATCGTTTTCCACTCGTTGGAATCCCCACAAAAACTTCTGTCCTCCCGATATCTTCAATTTAAAGAATTTGGTCGCATTACACAAATCAGCAAAACAAAAATCGAAAAAATTTGAGAATTTGGCCTCGGATCTTAGATACGGTTGATTGATCTACTTACGACCACTAGCCTATTACACCAACAAGGTGACGCACTCACACTACGACCAGTTGCGCTTGGCAACATGAAAGCGAGTCAGGCTTTAACAATGGTTCTGAGGCATTTTTGATTTCATTCATTATTCAGAGAATTTAATAATTATTATTATTCAGTTAATAATGAAGGTGATTAAGAATAGATTAAATGGTGAATTTAACGGAATTAAACGATCTGCTGCGTTGAAAAGATAGATAGGTAAGTAATTATCAAGCACAGAGGATGATTATTTTTTGCCGGGTTGAAAAAACGTTTCTCTAAATCCCCCTCTAAAATACAAATTTATACTGAAATTATAGAATAATAACAACTAAATTCTGAGTTTTTGTAATAAAATTAACTAATATAACCTAATAATGTGATTTTTTCAAAATTGGCTCAAAGAGGTCATTATGATGAATTTTTAGGTACCTACACGCTGTTTCCAGATACAGTAAAAAAAATTAGGTGAATACTGATATAACAATTATTAACATTATGAAATAGAATATTTATTAAAAATACTCGAGTAACTTATTACCTCACTTACCTTAACCTTACGGAAATTATTACATGTACTCATCTCAATTTGAGATTCTCAAACAGGTTCAAGACTTTTCAATTCGTCAAGATTCTCAAAGCCTTTGAAGTTGTACCTTTTGGGAAAGCCGAGCGACCGAGGACGATCCTACCACCGCTCTCCTTAGAACGATCCTGGATGTCAATCCTTTCACCATGTCTTTCTCAAAGGGAAACGCGGAGATAAAATACTCCCTTAAGAGGGTATCGCACTGGATTGCGCCCTTGCGATAAACGAAGATATCTGCCAAAACGCATATTACGTTTGAATGTACCAACGTCCTACACGAGCTTTTTTATGCGAAACGTGTATCGTGAATATTGGGATTGATGTATTCGGCCGCTTTTTAGAGGCACTTCATTGAATACCTACGTGTTTCCCTCAAAAGCCAGTGTCACACGAACGTCCGATTACGTCGAGGGGATGAATTCGTTTCTGCTTCGTCATTCAAGAAAAAAACTAAAATCAAATGTACCATACAATTCATGTAGCATACAAGTCTTGTAAAAAATTTAAATTGAATTTAACGTCTAAATATTTACTTTGTCACAGTGGCTTTGGTCACAGGTACATGCCACAGTGCCGATCATGTCATCATATCACAGTGAAGATTACAGTGAGTGATGTGCTCCATACATTCCTATATTGCTGGGTTGAGCCGATATTGTCGGCTATTGATCCTGACAAAATTGTTTTTTTGAATGCTATATAAAATTGACGCATGACGTGTGATTGTGCCAGGACTGCGGACGGGTTGAGACGAGTGGCAAACAATATTCACGGTTTCTTTTCGATCTCGACCTCGCACGTGTCACCATGCACGCAAAAATATCGCTCAAATCCGGCGATTTTTATTCCGCCGAGCACCTCGCGAAGGTTTATAAATGATTCCTACGGATTTCCTGCTTTCGATTGGCCCGGCTAGAATGAAATTGATCAAAAATAAGTAAAATACGAAAATAAAAATGTGAAAATCAGACGACATTGTAAATTGCAATATTTTCGTATCCGAACATACTCCCTTTGAAAGTCAGACGGCTGAATAAGTATATTTTTTGTCATTATGTCCTCCCAAAAGAAAGTTTCTCTGAAGAGGTTGTTGGCAACGCCCTTAGCCCGCGGACAAAAACTTTGTAGGTCGCGAACAAGGGTGGCTAAAGTCCTCGAGGATGGAAATATATTATGGAAGCATTATAAGCGCGGTTTACTATAAGAGGATTTATGCGAACCAGTCAATGCCGTAATCTTATTATCAAGCTTATTTTTTTCGTTCGCAGAATAGCGAAAGATGAAATTGAAAAATTATTCTCTTCTCTGAAGAAACTGATATTGAACATGATTGATAACTGTAGCACCAATTCTGGTCTTTCGACCACCACTACTCTTCGGAGCGGAATCTATTTCTAATTTGGAGGATAGAGGTCGTTAGCCTCCGTTTTTTACGGTGGGATCAGGAACCAGGAGGCTAACTACCCTCTATCCTCCAAATTAGAAATATTGAACATGGTTCAACGAAAGAAGCCTCTAGCACCATAATAATTAGAACAACAGCAAAAAAAGCGGGGAATGAATTTCTCTAAAAGTTATGCGTCGAACCATATTTCCATATTTTGGTGTGATTACATGAAAATTTGGATAAATCTGTAAAATACGGGTCGATATTATTGTCCACTTGACTCGGTATGCGTAAAAACAAGCACTGTAAAAATTATAAACCCCTGCAAAATGAAAGAATAATGAGAGAATGAAAAAGCACCCAACCTCTCGAACAAGATTCTTTTGCCCTAGGTAAACAGCCAAATCGGTTTACCTTCACGGCAATTTTCCTCTAATCATGGTATGCAGGAGAGGTCATGGGTCAGGGAATTTCCATTCTCCTCTAAACTTGATTGAGTGAGTTGAAATTGAAGGATGTCGTAAGACCGTTATGAACCGTACCAACTCATATTTTACATAGAAGAGATAAATTGCATGCACTTGGAAATTAACATGATGTGCACATGGATAACTTGATTATTCTAAGGGCTGGTTTATTGAGAAAATCTACCTGTCCGGTATCCAAGGAAGCTTCAGATTAACTTCACCAAGGTATTACTCAAATTTTTATGTAAAACTCTCACTGGTAATGTGTATCGGGAGCTTCTTTGGGTATCGAATGGATAAATTTTGTCAACAAAACCGCGCCTAAATCACCATAATAATAAATACACAAAATTTGTGTTTGTAGAACAGATAGGTATCACCTTATTTTTTACTTATCATTGACGTTTTTCCCACTTTTGAGAAGTGTATTTATTATTGGAGTTTTATTTTCGTGTATTATTGATCGAAAAGAAATGTCGAGAATTAGCAAAATATGAAAATGTAGGAGTGCGCATGACGTTGGAGATGCACCGTAAGAAAACTGACAGCTACATGCGAAAGCCGAGGCGAGCATTTTGACTGAAGATGAACGTGATGTGGCCAACTCTCCAAATTATAATCCACCCTTTCAATCTCGAGGCTGACGAGGGCAGAGGCGGCCTTTATATATCCAGCCTTTGTCAGAGATGCGCATCGCTCAGAAGGGGAGGATTTCATCCCCCGGCCGACATACCATCGTGGAAAGAAATGAGCCGAGGCTCAGCATCAGCAGCAGCGGAGGAGGACGTCTCAAGTAGCCAACAACGGAAGCTTCATTTCGCCCCGTCTATCCTATTTCAACCATCCATCGTGGTATGAACGTCTTTCAACCGGCAAGAAATGGTTTAAATCTTTTGCCGAAAAGATCCTTTACAAACTGAGATACCTCGTTACCAACGAGGAATATAAACGCTATAAGAGACCCACTCTACTGCCGGAGCCTGTGCATAAACCTGGGTTAGTGCTTAAAGCCTTTGAAAACCTTTCGGTAAAAGGCGTGGAATATAGTCCATATAAATTTTCCAGAGGGACGAAGATAGTTAGACACGAAAAAGCTGCTCTGATGAGCTAATGATCACACCTACTACATAATCTAACGATTTTTAATATCATGATAATGATTATCGTGTTCCCATAATCTGGCCTAATACTAGCGATCAAAAACACAATTTCTCTTCTAATACACTACCATTATCCGTCTTGTACCAAACCTTCGCTGGTGAGGTTGCCAGGCACTTCGGAAGGCTTCAAGGTGCCAATAACCATTACTTCCAACTGCCAGAGCTCTCGCAGTCCGCTGAACCTTACCTGGATGAAAGCCGAGTAGGTACTATTCCCCTGGGAAACGTAAGTTTTATCTCCCGACGGTCTCAATCCTTAGGTAAATGGCGCCTACGGATGGAATCATCAACCCTGGACAACCCTGGCCAATTTCGAATCTAGTGCAAGCTGAGGGGATCAGTGATTGCGATCAATTTGGTGATTGTGGCAGTTTTGAGTCGACTAAGTAATGGAGTTGTGTAATATAACTGACGCCAGTTAATCATTTTTGTACTGTACCCATCCCGATTTTAACATTTTGATGCAGACTGACTGATGTGAAGAGTTTCTTTAAAAACCATCGGCGCTTTACGAAACACGCGCAAAAAAACTTAATCCTGTGCCTACATATTCCTTCTTACAGAACACGCATTTGACTAACAAAAACTCTCCATTGTTTATTATCTTCACGTGAAGCCCATACTCCTCGAAATCCATTATCCAGTTTTCAACTCATTAAGCTTATTAAAGCGAGTCTAAGAAGCTTTTTGAGTTTTTTTTACGAAACCTCTTCGAGACGAATGAAGTAAAGAGGAAAATTCAGAATCCATTCCGCCAACCATAGTCTCCAAGGGCGCGGAGTCGACTGAAAAACCTTCCTTTTCCGAATAATTTATGTTTGAAATTAGTACGTCTTCAGGCGAGCGAGGCTGAGTTAGTCGCCTCTGCAGAGGCGAGGGAAATGCGAGACTAATTAGCTGAAGACAGAAGAGAGAGTAAGGAAAACAATTTAGCCCAGTGTTTGAACCGAGCGTTTCAGAGAGATTCGCATGCCAAAAAGTACGAAAACTCAAGAGCGAAATACAGTGGATTGGATCTTGCTGCTGCATGGCGGAGAAGCTGAATATGAAAAAATCGCTTGAATGGCGATTCAAGTAGGTTCCTATCTTTTTATAATTTTCGGATTGGTAAATTTTCAACCTGGATGTTTCCCTAATTCAATTAAGGGGATCTAAGGAGATCACGTGGAGCTAGAAAGAACAGCTATGTGATCAAATTGTGTAAAATTTTCTTTTTTCAAAATCCGGCAAAATCGTGTTCAAAATTATTCTAAATTTTGAATCAATGCGCTCTGCTGAAATCTTCAGTAGTTTTTGAAAAAGATTGACATTTTTTTCTCGAAAATACAACTTTCTTTGACCGAGGATAATATTATGAACAGTAATATTCGAGATTTTTAAAAAATGTAAAATTTTCAAAAATCTCAGAGGATCGCTCGAACAAGTTTGTACTAGACGTTTCTCCGTGTCCAAGGACGCCACCAGGAATTTCACCAATGACACCATTCTATAAAATTTATAGAATAATATTCATATGAAATTAAAATTCAAGGCTGAGTCTTTCATAGGGATTATCATTTTCATCTGAAGTCTCCTGTGGTTCAGTAAAGGCTGATCAGAAAGAAGGAAAAGCAAGCTTTGCCATATAATATGCCGATGTCAACTATTTCCGAATCCATTTCCTTCTCAAATCCAAACAACATAAGACATGATGATCAAAATAAAAAAAGCCATGTCATTTCTTGATCGACTCGGTTGAATCGTGACGAGCGAAATAAAGCATGACGAAATGAAATATGAAGTAAATTACAGAACATGGGATTCGAAATGGAAAATGAAAAGTTGAAATGAAAATATTAAATAAACATGAAATGAGTACACGCCCCTGAAGCCTGAACCATACTACGTTTCGGTGTTTCCACGGGTGTCAAACATTAATCATCAAATTAACGAGCACTCACCATACACACAATATACAGCTACGATACGTGAACTGCACATACATAACATACCTACGATTCTGCACGCACAATCATTATAATGATTATTATTTGAAATAATTATCTCTCTCGATTTCCTAGACATCGTTTGTTAACCACAAGGTGATGACAATAATGATCGACTATGAAATGATGATACCTATAAATATTACAGGTTATAGCGGAAGTTTTATCGATGGAAAGGCATACGAGTTGCTTTGGAAGACAAATGCGTATGATGGACGATGTTGGAACAGCTTGGTGGGAAGGAGATATATTATTTTCTCAAAAGGCTGGCAGAACTCCTTCGTACGATCCTCTTGAGCGTTACACCAAATGCAAATACGTCTTGGAACTTTTGAGAAGTTGATACCTCCTCGGGCCTCCGGGTAAAGCGGAGATTTCAGCGTGAAAAATCTCTCGTCTGTCGGGCTATCTCGAAAATGGATCCTCGCGACCTCGAAGCATGAGACGCCTTATAATTTTGCCAACTCTCCGGAAGAAAATTCTTTCAATCCGTAGGATCTGAACGGCTAACTCAAAAATCTTCACTGTTGAAGGGCTGCTAGGATGGAAATTTTAATCTTCGCCTTTCAATGATAGAAAGTTTTCAGCCAAATATCCGGCGGTGAAGCCACAAAAAAAGTTTCTCATGCTGTGAGAAACCTGCTGGTAAAAACTCTTGTTTGGCCTAACAATATTTGCACCCATTCATTCCATGAGAATCACATGAATTTATCATTCATGTGCAATAAGAATAGTTATAATTTATTGACTTAGCATGTTTAACATCTATTGCCCCTATCTCTCTCTTGTTACTATCTAGTTGTACTCTAGGATTGCCAGTGCTCTTTAGTTTTTCCATATATTTTTATTCCTCCAGGGGATTCAATGTTATCTTGTGGTTAAACTGTTCAGAAAAAATCCAATCTATTGTGTAAATATTGCTGCTTTACAAGGAGGACATGACCCCCAAATTAGCTGGGGTCTGTGATTAATGCTTATGGACTGTTCGGTATAGGAAAATGTCACGATCAGATAAGGTTTATCGTCGTTCAAGGCGTAAAAGCCCGTTTTTGTAATATAATCTTAGGCCCATTCAAAACGACTTTGCCAACAGAGCAGTCCTCTTTTGATACATTTTACTTCCCATTAATAACTCGAGGTTTCCCCTGATTACTATTCTAAGAAAAGGAAGAAAAAGGGCAAGACTCGAAGAAAAATGGCCAGCTCAAAGGGCGCAACCCTTATCAACTTCGTACTTGTCGTTCCCGCAGCAAATTATCTCGCTTTAAAACCGAGTAGAAAAGAGACATTAGGTACTTCATTTTCTAAAGAAAGCGATAAAATATATGGGGTTATTTTTCGCAAGTACCAATTCCTTGAATGACACTGTTTTACCCAAGGAGAAGAGAGGATTAAAAGGAACACTTTGTCAATAGATTACGTTCCTTTTCGTATTTTGATATTCTTTTGTACTTAACGCTATTGTTTTTATGGGGTTCTTAGGAATTCCATAATGCCAGGGTGTAACGAAAAGCGCCCGCTTGAAAGTAACTAATATTCTTACCTTTTTCCAAGAGTCATTGTAAACGAGCAGCTATTACTGGTAATCGTGTTTACCTCGGTTCCAAGATTTTATAAGGTTAATCGGCTCTTGCTAAAAATTACCGAAGCTTCGAAATGAGGAAAGGTGAAGTGAAGGGAAAAAATAGCCGTTCCTGGCGTTGCCTTCCGGCCGATAACCAATGTTGTCCCGGGCTTGCCCTGCCGTCCCAAACGAAAGAGGTTGGAGCCAGTCGAAAATGACGCTATAGTCGCACAGTACTTATGCAATGCAATTCGAGGCTACTGCCTCCCACCCCTTGAGCAATAGAGAGGCAGAATCCTATGGGTTGAACTTACATGGTTCTGAGTCCTTGGAACCCCTGGTTACATGCATGAAGTACAATCACAATTTCTTCAGCCAATCTGTTGCTGCCTCTCAAAAATCCTTAACTTATCACGATCAATTACCTACCTCTAGATGATTCGTTAGAATTTTAGTTACATTGCGGCTAAGTCATCGAAACCCAATTTCTCATTATTTTTCACCCTGTTGTGGGAAGTTTTTGGGCAGCTATTCTGAGATTTGAGCAAATTGCTCTCAAACTGTAAAGTTATATTAGCAATAAATTAAATGGGATAATTGGGCAGCCCTCCGCGATTTATGCGAACTCAACAACCTGCTGTACGACGGTTGTTTCCGCCGCAACCCAACCATCGCGAACAACCGAATGTGCAACCGCGAAAACCGACGATCCGTCACTCCCTATTCGATAACGGCTGGAGCCCGGGGGTCTGAATTTGAGCGCGACGATCCGTTCGTAAACTCCTCGCCTCGGGTGTTTGGCTTTACGGAACAAAGAGGGAACAATTATTAGTGCGACAATCCGAAGAAAGGGAATGCCGGTTATTTACGATATATTCCAAAGCTTGCGGTTTTCCCACGCAAAGGGATACATCGGTCGGGTCTCATGTAGGAATTATGTCCTCGTTAGGAATAAATTGAATCTCGCGGTCGTGTAAATAAACGGCCCCAACGTAAGTCACCTCCGACGACAATTTATTGTTTGAACCCACCAACCGCTATATTATTCCACGGGTTATACGCAATAATACTATACAGTCAGGTAACCGGTTAATTGTCAAAGTTAATTACTGCACTCATCCGCTTGTGAACCAGAGCACGTTTAGTAAACAATACTAATGCAATCCATAACATTTTTAAAATGATCACTTTGACTTTACACGACGAGTTCAAATTCGAAAAATCAAAATCACCTTTTTTCGAGCGGTCCGGGTTTTTTTAGTTTTTTGTTAGTTCTTACTCTGATTCCAAAGGTTACTCTGATATCCATCGTCCACGGTCTTTTAATAATCGCTAATATTTTGACAATATTGTTGAAATTTTTTGATAGTCAATACTTAATTGCTTCTGACCTATTCCGGAATGTTGCGATAAATTCATTCAACTGTCACTACCGACTTCTGTCATTGATTTGCCAATATGCCTTCATTTTATGACAAGAGGATCGCTCGAATATGCATTTTTTTCGGGGCTACCTATTTCTAATCTATTTTACAAACAGCTTTGAAATGAAATTATTCCTGCCTCTCACCCCCTGTTGGCTCTGTTGGGAGTTAGTTGAGGGAGTACATTCCGAATAACAATGAACGCAGTTGGAAGCCCCTAGGATCCTTTCAGGCTCAAACAAGATCAATACATAAGCTCAATATAGCAACAATATTGTGCACTATGATCGGTTCTCAATCCTCGTTACATCCGTTCAATCGATAGTAAAAGGTTCGCTCCAAATTGAAGCCTCGAAGGTTGGAGTGGCCTCATAACTTTGAGTAGCAGCTAGATCAGAGCTATTTCAGCTACTATCAGGCAGAGACGTTCGAAAGGCGCCTCTTATCTGGTAGGAATGCCAGCCTTGGAAAGCGTGTGCCTGTTTCAGCGGAACTGCAGAAGGCGGTACCACATTTAATTAAGGGTTAGCTCGAGAGTTTAGACAGAGATAGGTAAGTTTGCAGGAATTGGTCGTTTGCTCGAAGAGAAATGGTCTAGGGTTCTATGACGTTGCCGCTGCCCGACAGAAGAACCAGCAACGCGAAACTATCAACTACCGTCAAAACGGGAGAAAATCCAAATCGAGGTATCGCACGAACTACTGGCGAACAAGTTGCCACAACAAAAGTGGTTAGTGTTAGGTTTGGGTTAATTCCTTTTTCTTTCCTAACCTTTTTCCCTAACTGAAACTAGTTTGTTCTTTGAGGAGGAAACGAGGGGTTACTGAAACTTAAACTTCTTTGATTCAAGAGGACTGTATTGAGCGTCAATAATTTGAATTGTTTAAATCTGATAAGATAGCAATGTGCACATCTAGACAAGTTATCTCGGGGTTGGCCGGATTAAGGTTCGGAAGAGAATTGGGTTTTATCCCGACTAATCCTATCGGCAGTCTGAGAGCTGAAAGTCGAGAAATCAATGGGAACTCAGAAGACAGAGCAGAAAAGTAAATGCGACAGGCAGTGTCAGAAATTGCCACGAATGGGTCTGGACTTACCGGATAGCAAGGCGGGGCTGGCAGACGTGGATTCTCCAACTGATCCCGTGATGACGGTCCACAATGGTTTTATAGTTTATGGTTGTGGTCCGTCATCACGTACGTCCTTGCCACACGCGCCCCGCAAGGCTAGTCAAATCGCAACAGACCCGGATCGTGAGACTGTCCTTATTTCTGACTTGGCCGAATTGTACCCTGACATCCGCCCCCCGTTTCAAAGCGTCGACCCGACGGTCAGAAAACGTGAGACGGTAGTCAAGACAAGGTCAGGGCAGAATCGGCCAAGGCCACTTTACCATGAACAAGAACAAGCAGCAAAATCTAACCAAGTCCCACCTTAGCCCCAAGATCAACCCTCAGACCGCTTTGCCCGATAGTAGAGGGCACATTGGTTTGTATCGAGCATCCGTATCCCTAGTCCAGCCTTCCCCGGGATTGTACAATTTGATAAAACAAAATTTTGGCAGAATATTTAGACGAGAGAATAACTTTAAATAATAGGATCAGATAAACGAATTAATCTGAAGAGATGCAGTAAATGACATTGCATGAATGAGCGTGAGATAAAAGATGAATGAGATAAGATGAAAGAGTTGGCTTGAAAGTTAGAAAAACAAACAAATAATTGTAAAAGAACCTATAAAAATCTAGAAGTTAGAGAAAACAAATAATTGTAAAAGAACCTATAAAACCTATTAATAATGTAATATAAAAGTTTGACTAAAATTTTGACGTAAAAAAAACTTTGACACCTTGGCATAAAAGTCAGAACCTACAACTTAAGTTAAAACAACATAACGTAAACATAAAGTTTGGACATAAGTTAAGACAAAACTTGAAACAAATGATTGGAAAAACTCACAAAAGTTAACATAAGTTAAAAAAAACTTGAAAACAAATAATTGAATTTTGACATAAAAAAAAATTTTGACTAAAATTTTGACTTGAAAACATGAGTTTAAACATAAGTTAAAACAAAACCTGAAACATATGATTGGAAAAACTCACAAAAGTTAACATAAGTTAAGACAAAGAAAACTTGAAAACAAATAATTGTAAAAAAACTCGCAAAAAAATTGAATTTAACATAAAAAATTTTGACTTAAAATTTCGACTTGAAAATTACAAAACTTAACATAAGTTGAAACAAAATTTAAAAAAAAAACAAATAATCGTAAAAAACTCAGGAAAATTTGAAGAATTTAACATATAATTTTTTGACTTAAAATTTTGACTTGAGAATTACAAAACTTGAAACCCACAAAAGTTAACATAAGCTAAGACAAAAAACTTAAAAAAACAAATAATTGTAAAAACTCACAAAATCGAAGAATTTAAAAAATTTCGACTTAAAATTTTACTTGAAAATTACAAAACTTGAAAATTGAAGAAACTTGAAATAATTGTAAAAACTCACAAAATTGAAGAATTTAACATAAAAATTTCGACTTAAAATTTTACTTGAAAATTACAAAACTTGAAAATTGAAGAAACTTGAAATAATTGTAAAAACTCACAAAATTGAAGAATTTAACATAAAAATTTCGACTTAAAATTTTACTTGAAAATTACAAAACTTGAAAATTGAAGAATTTAACATAAAACTTTTGACTTAAAATTTTGACTTGAAAAAAACTTTGCCACTTAGGCATAAAAGTTAAAACGTGACTAATAAATGTACAAAACTTACAAAACTAAAAGAATCTGACAAAGAAATTTTGATCAGAATTTTGACGTGAACAAAACTTTGACACAAAGAAGGAACGAATTAACATAAAAGTTGAAACTTAACAATTAACATAAAAGCTTACATACAAGGACTTGACATACAAGTTTGCCGCTTGACGTTCGAAAAAAAAAAAAATGAGAAAATTCGGCAATAGGAAATCTAAATAATTGATGAAAATGAGAAAAGTTTCACACAAAATCATTGATTTACACAAAATTGATTCCCAAAATGATTCACACAAATTGATTCACACCAAATAATTGATTGAAAAGTTTCACACAAAATCCAAGAACTGACATTACTGAACTGAAATTTTCAATAACATAATAAATGGCGTAAAATAATAAATTATAAATGGCATTTTTATAATGATTTTTTTTTTTTTTTTTTTTTTTTGCGTTGTTATAATGAATGGCATAGTGTTATATTCGGAATGCAGTCACATCATTATCCGTATTTGACATAATGAGTAATTAACATGAAATAAGGAAATTTTTTGACATAAAATTTTTCTCTCGGCGGTCGCTGAGCAGGCGGATATCAGCAGGAAGGCGGTTGCCACCAGGTAGGCGGTTACCACCAGGTAGGCGGTTACCACCAGGTAGGCGGTTACCACCAGGTAGGCGGTTACCACCAGGTAGGCGGTTACCACCAGGTAGGCGGTTACCACCAGGTAGGCGGTTACCACTGCGAGGATCAGGAGCTGATTCCACATAGGCGGGAGATAGGCCCTGTGGTGGATTGTTGCCCGTGGTCAAGAGTAGCTCTCCAAGTTTCCTGGTTCTGCCATATAGTCCGTATCACATGCCCGGAAGCGTCGGCGAGTCCCGAACCTGTGACAGAAAACACAGCAGAAACTGGTCCGCAACGAAGGGGAGCCCTACCTACCTAAATTGGTTGTTGGCGCCAGCGACCACCTTGTTTTGATACCCCAAAAGAAAAGTCATGTTCGGTGACTGTTGTTTGATTTCGACCAGTCAATTGTTGACTAACGTTCGCCAGTGAAGGCTGGGAGCATGAATCGAAAACATCAAACATTTGCCCGAGAGACGGCAGAAGTGTTGTGATTTCAATGTTAATCTACCTCACCTCTCCTGAGGAAAGACAGCACAACAATTGAGTAGTCGAGTAGATGTGAGAGAATAAATAAATAAATAAAACCAGATAAATAAAATAATGAAGAAAATTCGGTGTTCATGAAAGAATACGAATTTAAAAGAAAAAAAAGTAACCCCCCTAACGATGGCTTCAGACATTGCCACCGGGTCAGTTGGTCCCCTTTGCAAAGCGGTGGTCCAAACTAATACGAAGCAATGAGTTACTGCCATGCCTGCCGCAAAAACCCAACCTCTACAGGTTGGATAAAATTTTTCCAAGAAATGACGGAAGGATCAACATATGGTTGTGCTATACAGCACAATGTGTGATCATCATTCCTTGAAAGTCAGAGCGCACGTTAAAGGGATAACGGTGGGTTGAACGGTGCCTAAACCTGCCACCGAAATCGTGTTTTGACTGCGCAAAAATGTTTGCATAGACAGAACTAGAAGGAGAACACCTTTTCTACGGTCATAACCAAACACGGGCGAATCGCGCAAGGGGAAGAAATGGAAAATGTTTTTTGCGAGCGACCAACCAGCCGACTGATGCCACAACGCATGACATCGTAGCGAAATTTGAATCAAATTGACCGATTCAATTTTCGCTCACCTAACAGCCGGGCCATTACATCAAGTGTCCCCTATTCCAAGGACTCATTGTACATGCTAAGTAATCCTAGGTTTTTGTATTTGGCCATCCGGATGACCCGCGGAAAAAAAATGAAAAAATAAGGAATAGTATGAAGCCAGATTCATGACCCATTCCTGCCCGCGATCGGCACGGTGCATGGAATGAGCTTCCCTTGGGAAGGTTTAGAGGCGCTTCGCGCAAACCTTAGTGGTTTCTCTTTCATTCAACTTTCACACCGATTCATTCATCCCAGCAAAATAAAATAAATGAGTAACTATATACAACGCAAAATAATAGGTGGCGAATTCTCACCATGTCTCTAAATAGGCGTAGAGAGACAAGGCGGTCACACGACACATGGGCGGTTTTGTTTCTGCGGTTTTCAAAAATGATATTCTACAAAACCTAGCGTTAAAGGAAGCGTTAGGATTTATAGAATTCATGAACCGTTGAGTAAATTCATTATTTAACAACAAAAACACGCCCTTTACGGAGAAGGAGTTGGAGGAAAAGGTCGTCTGAATTGTCTCTTTCCTGAAACCCCTTAACCATCGACCCAAATGGATGACGTCGGGACTCGGTGACTGCCATCATTCGGGGTAGTGTTCACGCTACCCGTGATAATCTGGCTGGCCGCATGAACTACTATTTACAGAAGACTTTGGTTATGCCGTAGTGCTTCACCAGCAACTAGGTCCATGTGATGGAAAACTGGTGACGCAGTGTCTCCTTCCTAACGTGCGCTCTGTCATCCGGAACCAAGAACCATAAAATAAGTTTTGAATTGAATTATTAGGATTTTAAAATAATGTGTGTTTAGGTAGCGAATTGCATTAAGAATGATAAAGTTAAGCTCCTTAAAATAAAATAAAGGTACTTGCTCCATTGCTCCAATCCAGGAGAGTGATTTAATGGAGAAGAACAGAAATTAAATTTCTCAGTACAGAAAATAGAACAGTAATTGTAAGTTTGAATTTTATGAATAGAGCTCATTTTATGTTTGTCGGTTCCGGTTGCAAATTTTGACGAGTTCCCATTGTTTCTCTTGAAGTAATAAGATTTCTAAGGCTGAATGGATTGTTACTCAAACAGTTGCAATCTTATGAATTTTGGTTGGTCAACATAATAATTATGTTTATGTACAATTATAGTTGCCAACGTTTTCTTGATACACGGCCAACTTCTCACCGTTTCCTATTTGGACGTCTCCGTTAGGGTTCGGCTTTGTCGTAAGAATTTGGTCGTGTAACAATTGATTATCTAAATTGTTTCTGGATCTGAATTGGGAATTCAAGTGTTATGAATAATTTGTCCTTCGCTCTCAGCTTGTCGGTCAGGAGTCCACTTGGGATCAAAACTTTCTCAACCGACCTCTCGATTGCGAAAACAAATGTGTCGCCAAAGAAGGACAGTTGTGAACTCCTTGTTTACCTCGGGTGGGCGAAATTGCTTAGTAGGGACAATAGGAGGTTTTTCCAGCTGATTTTCTCCTTGACGGGTGTATAATGTTTCGCAATCGAAGGCCAGGCCACGATTTGTTGCCTAATGTGCATTTTATCGATTGCGAGATGCCTCCGAGGTGATTTCTCGAGGTCTCGGTGTAAATATTGGGATTAAATGTTTTTGAAGACCGTTTGATTTGTAGGTTTGGGACGTTGAACCTTGTAGATGAAATAATTGTGAGACGAACGAGAGGATTTTGATGAGTTTGAAATTGGCCTGCCTATAAATAATATTTTTTGATTCTGGATATGTTTAGGACTTCCTCTGTCCATACGTTGTATTTGAGTAGACGAACTTTGACGTTATTTGGAGGAATTAAATCCGTTATTTGGAAGGGTCCTTTGTATTTGTCTACTAATTTTTTGGTTCCATCTGAGGGACTGACCATGTTTTTGACAAGCACTAAGTCACCTATTGAGTAATTTTCGGGGTTTCTTCTGGATTTGTCATACTGTTTTTTGTAGCTGTCTTGAGCATTTTTTACTTTGACGTGTAAACTTTCTCGGATTTTTTGAATCGTTTTTAAACGTTCTGTTAGATTATTGTCAGTGGTTTCGGTGGCTCCGGTTTCTATGTCAATTTGTGAGATTGGTTTGAAGCCGTGCATTAGGTAAAATGGGCTTTGTCCTGTTGTTGCGTGTTTGGCTGTGTTGTAACAAAATATTGCGAATTGCAAATTTTGGGACCAATCGTCCGGGTAGTCGTTTACATATGCTGTTAAGATTTGCATTATAATTTTGTTCTTGCTTTCTACTAGTCCTTGTGTAGATGCTTTGAAGGCACATCCGTGTCTGGCGGTTATATTGAGTTGTTTTAAGAAATCATTAAAGGCTTTCGACATGAATGCTGAGCCGCGATCTGAGAGGAGAACTTTGGGAAAACCGTAAGAGGTGATTAACTGTAGTATAAAATTGCCGACCTCTTTAGTTGTGACTTTTGGGATTGCTTTTGCCACTACAAATCGGCTTACTAGACAAGATGCAACAATGATGTGTTTATTTTTGTTTGAATTAACTATTGGTCCTAATGTGTCTACAACCCAGAATGAGGCCACAGACTCGTTGTGTATAGGGATCGGTTGTAGAAATCCTTGTGGTTTTTTTGTGTCAAATTTGATTTTTTGGCATGTCGGACATTTTTTGCAATAATCTCTAGTGTCGATTTGCATCTCTTTCCAATAGTAGTTTTCGTTTATTCGTGCAATTGTTTTTCTGGCCGATAGGTGTCCTCCGAACATTTTGTCTTCGTGGAAGTATTTTATAATGTCTTTTTGGAGCTTTTTGGGTATCACGATTTTGGTTTCTGTTTTTCCGTTTTCTAGTGATTTGTGGTGAAGTATGTTGTTTAGAAGGATGAATTTTCGGCTCTTTTTTGAGAATTTTGTTCTAGGATGCTGTTTTATTTCGTTTATTATGGAATTGCAGAATTCGTCTTTTCTTTGGATCGATGCCATGTCGATATTTCCTATTATCGCGATTTCGTTAAAGTCTATTGGTTCTGTTTCGTTGTTGGGGAAGCGGCTGAGATAGTCGGGTAGTTTCATAGCTGAGGCCTTTTTATATTTTATTTCGACATCAAATTCTGATAGTCGGAGTGAGAGTCTTAGTATTCTTGGACTATTGGTTTTATGATTGTCTAAGTATTTAAGATTTGCATGATCAGTGTAGCAGGTTATTAATCGGGCCGTTGTGTAGGCTCTCCAATGTTGTAGAGCGTGTACAATTGCCATTAGTTCGAGTTCCATTGAATTGTATCTAGATTGAGTGTCTGTAAGTTTTTTACTGAGATACTCCACGGGATAAATTTTGTTATCTTTTGGGTCTATTTGGCATAGTATGGCGCCGAAGGCTTTAGCTGAAGCGTCTGTAAAAATGATTGTTTCCCTGTCGTGATGAAAGATCTTTAGACATGGGTGATTTGTTAAAGCGCTTTTTAGTTTTTCGAATGCCTCGTTTTCTTTTTCTGTCCATTTGAATTCGATATTTTTCTTGACGAGTTGTTGTAGCGGTAGTGCGATAGTAGAAAAGTTGGGAATAAATTTTCTATAAAAGTTGAATGCGCCAAGAAGCTTTTGTACTTGTTTTGTGTTTTTTGGTATGGACAATGACGTTATCGCTTTGACTTTTTTCTTTGTTGGCTGTATGCCTTTTTGAGAGAGATGGAATCCTAATATTTCGGCCTCTGTCTCGAAGAATTTTGATTTCCAAGGATTTAATCGTATGTTTGCCTCGGTGCATCGCATGAGGAATTTGTTGAGATTTTCCAGTTTTGCTTGAAAGGTTTGGCCGTAAACTGTGAAATCGTCTACGTATGAAACGAGTGCGTTGTAATACAAATCTGAAAAGATTTTTGACATGGATCTTATAAAGCATTGCTTGAAATTTTGAGTACAATTGGGAGTACTGTGAATTTAAATTGTCCAGATTCTGTGACGAAACTAGTGATATGTCTTGAATCTTGATCCAGCGGTATTTGGTAAAATGATTTGCATAGGTCGATTGTGCTGAAATATTGGGTTCCTTTGAGTGTTTCGATGACCGTATCTATTCTTGGTGTGGGGAATGGATCACTTATTATGAACTTGTTGATTTTTGTATAATTTATCACCAACCTAAATTTAGTTGTTGTTCTGTCTGGTTTTGTTACCAGATAGCATGGTGCAGCATGCTGTGAGCGGCTTTCAGTTATTAGACCTCTATCTAGCATAATATCTAGTTGACTTTTTAGTTCATCTCTATATGCTACAGGAGCTTTATAAGGGGGGGAACGAACAGCCTGTGCCGTTGTGATTTTTATTTTAACTGGATCTATTTTTGTCTTATTGACATCAAATTCGTCAAATGCGAAGAGATGGGTGTAGTTTTTTAGTAGTAGTTTTACTTTGGTGAACTGTTCGATTGGTAGATTTTTGTTGATTTTGATTTCTGTTCCTGCATCCGAAAATAGTGGTTCATAATCTGCTTGATTTAGATTTCTGATTTCATGTGGGGCCTTGTACCATGTTCCGATTTCTGTATTTTTGTTCAGAATTACTTTTTCTTTTGAATAGTTGTGAAGTCGTATCTGTTTGATTGTTTTGGTGTGAACGTCATCGAATATATGCAATTTTTTCTGTCTTAAGATTTCGGTTGGCTTTAGGACTGATAGTAGGTTTGCTTCGTTTGTTATGGGAAATGGTTTGTTAATCGTGAAGGTTAGTGAGGAGTGGGGAGGTATTTCTAGTTTTGTTTTGTTTTTGCAATAATTATGGTTTTTTATGTTCTTTACCGGCATTTGTATTTCGTTTTTAGCGCCAGCATTTATGTTGATTTTGGCTTCTGCGTAGTTTATTATGACGTTATTTTCAATTAGGAAGTCAGTGCCTAGTATAAATTCGGAGCTTAGGTTGGGCAATACTGTAAATTTCTGGTTGAAGGGTTGCTCGTTAATGAAGATTTTTAGAATTATGGTTCCTTCTGAAGAAATTATTTGACTATTTGCCACGATGAGGCATGTTTTTTCTTGCGTGTTGATGTGGTTGGCTAAATTTAATTCTTGTACTACTTTTTTGCTGATTACTGACATGGAAGCGCCTGTGTCGATGATTGCATTGAAAAAATTGTTGTTTGTTGTTAATCGGAGGGTAATTTGGTTCTTTTCTAATTTTGTTGACAATTTATAGAGGCGTTTAGTGCATTGGCCAACGAAGTGGGGGCCTTCGCATTTGATACATCTGGGCTGTTTAAATCTGTAACAATTGGTTAGTTCGTGGTCGCCTAGACAATATTGGCATCGAGGTTGGTTTTCTTGGAATGAAACTCTGTTTCTGTTTCTGCTTCTATTTTCCATTGGATACCGATTTTGATAACTATTTGGTTTGTTTTCTCGGTAATGATCGCGATTGTATTGATTTGGGTTGCGGCTAGTGTTACGGTTTTTGCTATTTTCTCTTGATCTGTAGGGAGATGTGCCGTTTGAGTAGGTTTCTGAGGCGTGTCTGTTTTGTTCTCTACCGTTCGATGATGATCTAGATGAGGATCCTATACTGTTTTGTCTATTTTTGGTTTGGATATTTTTTGATTCTTGCGTATTTTTTATGATTAAGCTTCTCACTGCTTCAATTAGTTCGTCCTGTTTGTTCGGTTGTCTTGCAGATGCTATCTGCATGTTGTATTCGTGATTTCTGATTTGTTGTTTGAGTCTGCTTAATGTAATGTCGTCGTCGTAGACCAATTTTGTAACTAAGTCTGGTCTTAGATTTGATAGGATTATTTGCGTGAGATCTTCATCGGATATGTCTTGGTTTATTTCTCTTGCTAAGGATTCTAGTTTGGCTAAGAAAATTTCGGACGGTTCGTTTTCCCCTTGTTTGAGATTTTCTAGTTCGAGTTTGAGTTTACGTTTTTCGGATTTTGTGTCGAACTGTTGGATCATTTTGTTTTTTATTTCGTTGTAGTTTTCATTGATTGCTGGATGATTTTTGAGGATGCTTTCAAATACTCTTTTGGCGTGACCTACTATGTATAGTTGCATTATTTCAATTTTATCTCTATTGTTCCAATCGTAAAGACGTGCTATTCGATCAAAAGTTGAGAAAAATTCTTTAACTTCTCTGGCTGAGGTTCCGATTAATTGTTTTGGTTCCAAGTTGCTAGGGTATCTGGGTTTTGGGTTGTTTTGATGGTTTTCCATTTTTGATAAGATTTGGGCGGTGATTGCGTCAATATATCCGATTAGGTATGCTCTAGTTTCTTGTACTTTTAGTCGAATTCTCAATTCGTAGATAGTCGACTCTTCAGTTAGTTCTTCTGGTTCTTTATTTAATGCTTTTAGGAGGAATTTTTTGTGATTGTCATCTAAGGATTCAATCCAATTAGTTTCAGGTTTATGCAATTTTGTTCTTATTATTTTCAGATCTTTTATGGTGATTTTCTGGGTCATTCGATTTCGAGATTGTCTTTTTGTTTTGGTTGAGCAATGATTGTGTGGTTTTTTAACGAGGGCACTTGGGTTTTCTGATTGCTGACTGTTAAGGTTTCGTAATCTTTTGAACTTTTGTTTCGATTTTCCTGTTTGGTGTTTCGGTTTCGGTCAGGGAGATCGGATTTGTTCGATTAGCCGGGGAGCCAGATGTTAGGTTTTGGTTATGTTCCTTTTTCTTTCCTAACCTTTTTTCCTAACTGAAACTAGTCTGTTCTTTGAGGAGGAAACGAAGGGTTACTGAAACTAAAACTTCTTTGATTCAAGAGGACTGTATTGAGCGTCAATAGTTCGAATAGTCTAAATCCTATAAGATAGCAATGTGCACATTTAGACAAGTTATCTCGGGGTTGGCCGGATTAAGGTTCGGAAGAGAATTGGGTTTTATCCCGACTAATCCTATCGGCAGTCTGAGAGCTGAAAGTCGAGAAATCAATGGGAACTCAGAAGACAGAGCAGAAAAGTAAATTGCGACAGGCAGTGTCAGAAATTGCCACGAATGGGTCTGGACTTACCGAATAGCAAGGCGGGGCTGGCAGACGTGGATTCTCCAACTGATCCCGTGATGACGGACCACAACCATAAACTATAAAACCATTGTGGACCGTCATCACGGGATCAGTTGGAGAATCCACGTCTGCCAGCCCCGCCTTGCTATTCGGTAAGTCCAGACCCATTCGTGGCATTTCTGACACTGCCTGTCGCAATTTACTTTTCTGCTCTGTCTTCTGAGTTCCCATTGATTTCTCGACTTTCAGCTCTCAGGCTGCCGATAGGATTAGTCGGGGTAAAACCCAATTCTCTTCCGAACCTCAATCCGGCCAACCCCGAGATAACTTGTCTAAATGTGCTCATTGCTATCCTATAGGATTTAGACTATTCGAACTATTGACGCTCAATACAGTCCTCTTGAATCAAAGAAGTTTTAGTTTCAGTAACCCTTCGTTTCCTCCTCAAAGAACAGACTAGTTTCAGTTAGGAAAAAGGTTAGGAAAGAAAAAGGAACATGACCAAAACCTAACATTAGGAAGAAGGTTACAGTGGGGCTTACGTAACCCAACGGATGGTTGGACGGTTAGACGGAGATTGAACGTCTGAATTATAGCTTTCTAGTCATCTTGGTTTGAGGTCTGAGCATGAGCATTGTTCTGAGGTATTTCAACAGGAGCTAATGCCACAGCTGATTGAGGTTCGGTTTATCAATTTATTTAGAGCTAGATTTATCCAAGGACACCACATTTCACCTAAGATATATTGACCGTAATACCGAAAATTTCTTGGAAATCAGTTAATGCAGGCGTCATTGGGTAAATCTAGCTTTAAATAAATTGATGAACCGGCCCTGAGAATAGTAGATTTGGGCTGGTTCCATAGAAGCGTGAGTGCATGCTTGTTTTTGCTTTCCGCATGCTCAGTGTACCGTGTCGTTGCTTCGGTGTTGTTTCATCATGCTTATGGAAAGATGGATTCAAATGGTGCCGACGTTCCGAGAATCTGATTGGCTGATGAGAATACTGCCGACGCAATTCGATCAGCAATCAAATTGATCGCAACAAAATAAACAAAAATTTATTTCGTCTCCGACGGGTGGGGTTTTGCCGGCAGCGATTCCAAGAAAACGAGGGAGAAGAAGAATATCATTCTAGACTGCTAGATAACACCAAAACAACAATGGCCACATGGGGAAGTCCCCACGGCCAGTCAGTGAAGAGGCAACAACTACAATATAAACAACAATGGAATCTGATTTCCAATTGTGAACTAGGCGCCTTTCAGTCTCTATTGGTATTAAAGTAGTTAAGTCTCTATCGCGTGAAGATATTGTTAAAAATTCCATTTGAAATACCTATTCAGTTTATACTTACTCCTGCTGCTGTCAAAATTCTTTGTCGACCATGTGAATGAAGCTTTGGCATTTAATGCCAACCACGCTACTGGAACAAACCGTATGGCTTGTTTAGCCCATCGGTCGGTTTGGCTTGCCAAGATCGAGTCGTTCGTGTGACACGGCTTCACACGAATGAAGAGTAATTAATTTCCTTCTTCGGTCCAACTGTTCCTCATTCCGTCAGCTTTTCGCATGCAGACTATCGCAAGACTTACGATGCGAATTGTGACAGCGAGTTATGGCGTAGGTGGCTGCTTAGGTCTACTTCATCACTCCAAACCGCAGTTCAAGTGCGGTTGTCTGGCAGGTGGCTCGTGAGGCATGATACGTCTCCAGGTATTCATGCTTCTTCAGGTAGATGATTCTAATAGACGTATCTGCTCTCGGCTTGGTCTTACCGTCGGTTTCGGAATCCTTAATTTCATCATTCGCCAACTCGCCTATGAAATATTGAGCTGGGCTCTTCTCAATAGCTAACGATGCTATACGAGGTAGCTAATTGAAGATCTTACATTTCTCGGGGCTAATTTCACCTACAATGGTCAAAACCTGGTTTTATTGCCTGCGCTTACTTGACCTCCAAAATAATCGATCGAATGATAGAACTTTTATTTTATAAATGTTGGTGAACCTTGGACGATTTTAAAGCATTTCCATATAAAATAAGATTGCGCCACCCTGGCATTTTGTACTATGCCTATACCTTTTATCGTGCTCCGAGCGAAACAGTTTTTACACAAGTAGGAATCGTTCAGCAGTGAAGCAGCTGTTGGGTGTTATTGGCGTGAGCTAGACGGCAGACAATTTCAAGGAATCTTTATAAGCTCATCACGTTCTCGCCTCTCGCGACTTGGGAGGGAATCATGAATTTTTCAAATCCCTATTCGCCCCCGCGGTTATACGTTCGGTATTGGAAATACGAGGCTCGAAGAAACTCGTGGACGCGTCTCCGCAGGATGGCAATACTCGGGTAGGGGTGACCCGGGAAAAAGGGTGAGGGATGCGTGAATAGCGAAGTTGTTGAATAAGACTTTAAGACCACCTGCTTCCTTACGATGTAAACTCTTCAAGAAAAAGGTCCCCGAGTCCACCGTTGGCGGAGGGGGGGGGGAGAGAAAAAGGCACTTTCGTCAGATAACTCCTTGTTTCTCTTTTGGCGGCTTTTTTTCTCTCGGCCTTTTCTCTTCCAGCGCAATCGAGACTCGCGTATCTTTTGTCATCTGGTCTCTCTACTTCTTTGCCCTTTGATTATTTTCTCTTTGTTCATATTCATCGGGCTAGACCGACATAATAACAAGACTGAGGAAGCTTCGAAAAATATACCCCAGGAAGAAGGGTACAATGAAAGCGGGGACTGCGAAATTGCTACGTGCCGCTGGAGTGCCGTATGATAGAATATTTACAAGTACTGCGAGCTTCTATTTGATACTTACTTCTCCGGTTCTCATAAAACGCACGACGCACTGGTAGAAGTTGCATTGTGCCTTTTCTGAGCCATTTCCTGACTATGTTACCAGAAAAAATTTCATGACTGCCTCTCACGTTTCTGCTGAGTATCTTAAAATACTTCAGGCCTAAGCTCATGTAGAATAACGCACAACCCGCACACAACTGAGAAATGCTTGGGTACTCGGATGAAGAATCAGCAAACACATTGCGTAAAGTTCACCAAATACGGGGGGTAACGAAAAAATATTCACGTAACCGGTAACCCCAAATTTTGGGGCCGTCAGAAATGCTAGGATTTATTATTTGTTTCGTGGGCAGCATTTTGATTTTAGCATTCCCACACGAATTCATAATAATAAATGTATTTTGAAATTGGTCCGAAGCCACGTGGCCTCAAGAACCTGAAAGCCCATGATATAAAAACTTCAGCAAGCATTGGGAATGCTGTGTTATTGATGGACCACCAGGAGGAACTATCTTGGAGCAAAAAATATGAGAGAGGCAATCTCATATTCATGCACCTCTGATTTAATTCCAATCCCGACAAATTGACTTTATAGCTTCAAGCATTTCACAGCTGCTTGTATTGAACTCCTCGCTGGGCTCCTCCTCAAGGGCTGAATTTTTCCTCAAACTCTTCAAAACTTCCATTTTCCAATCTCGCCCGTGAAATTGCGAGGAAAAGATCCCGGTCCCCAATGGCATGCTGCCTTTCGCGCAGAAGGTTTACGACCTAATAAACTTCGGGGTTCCGATGATTTTATGAAAGCCATAAGTCTGAACCAAGCACCTGACCCGCCTATTTCCAATTTACCGAGTACGTACAACCGGTCAGTTATTCGCTCCGGGGCCTCGTACCTTATCTCAGACAGCGTTGATGTGTTGAGGTTTAGGTCCATTCACGGAACGGGTTTTCGGCACGTTTGAGTGGGAAGGGGGGATAATATTATAATGCATTTGTGGAATGGGTTCAATCAGCTCAGACTGCTGATTAACAATATCCTATAGGAGAACGTCAGAAGTGCAACCCTCTCCGTTTCACTACTGGAAATTGATTAACATTTAAATATTAATTATTTCTGATATTCGAGCGTATAAATTGACGCAGGGAAACATTATGTATCAAATTAGTGGTAAGTAAATTTTGCATGAGAACGTATTGAGGAGTGAAATATCTCAACAGTAGGTACTGGGAAAAGTGAAAGATTGAATAACCCTCATAACACGTAAACGTGACAAAAAAGGGTCGTCTAACCTCCAATCGGATTTTAATTTCTGCGAATTTACTGTCACTTAAATTTACTTCGTGGTTATGGAAGTAAAAAGAAATACGTTTAACTCTTCAGTGTTGATTTTCTTGTATCTCCGCGAGCCTAACGGCGAGTCTTTTCTTTGGAAAGTGGAACGCTAAACCTTTTGTGGCATCATCGATTAAATCTGGACTTGCTCTCTTATTCAGTCAGGGATTCGCGGTAATCACAATAATTAAGATAAATGAACGAAGGCGGTCTTGGAAGAGGTGGGGGTCCAGCGGTCTTGCCATGGAACAAGTACAAAATGCAGAAAGCACTTAGTCCTTCCGGGGTTGGAGCCGCGGTTGGAATACGTAATTCACGTGTAGGGCTGCTGAGGGTGAGCGATGGGGGCGACGGTGCTGCTGCCCGTGGGGATGAGAAAGGACTAGCTCTGGGCTGAAGTCATCATGAATATATTACATTTCCCAACCCTTTGAAGCAGACGAAGCCCGGCATGTAATAGAGGATGAACTAGCCGTGCAACTTGGGAGAAACTGGCTGAGCCAAGATCGAACAATGGATGATTACAATTTTCCGATAATACTGGTTCTGATTGTAGCATAATCGTAACTACCTCTCATTCTCTTGCGCTGGACATGAGCTCAATTTGGAAATTGGTTTTGAAGTTCTATTTTCCATTTTCTTCCAAGGTCAACAGCTCGCCATCATGTTCATAAAAATGAGAGAAATGATTTCACTTGGTAACTATGATGAATGGTTTCAAGAAAAGGCACATTTTCTAAGATATGCGTAATTCGCGAAAACGTCGAAAGAGATTAATGACCCCCTTCCCCCGACGTTGAAGGCCCTCCCTCAGGCCTTTACCTCAGCACTTTCAGATACTGAGCTGAGCACCTCTGCCTACGTCTATATGAATTTCATCTACAATCCTATAATTAATTTTTCCAGCAAATGCTCTTCCCTCGCTTGCCTATGTTGAAAATGTGAATACATAATCCATTGTTAACACGTTAATTCCACTAACCGTATCAATATTGATGCAATTCGATGAAAAATGCAAACGAAGTGCGCCTAAGGAGAGGCTTTTCGTTATTCGTATACAAATTCCGCAGGGCTTGTTCAAGTTTCAGGTTCGTTAGGTATTTTCATCGCCCATAGTGGTTCAGAGGGCGCTTTCCAGATGAAAGCGGTTCTGTATTGATACGGTAGAGGATATTTTCTCTAAAAACTCCGACTATATTCACGTTTTGTTCGGGATCCTCCGTTGGCTAGGAATTGGACAGGGCAGATGTTTTGATAGCGATTCCGTGATTTCAGTGGACTGTTTCAGTTGGCCCCATAGCAGAGACCGTGTTCCAGATGGTACAAACAAAACAATTGCCGTATTTTTACTTTTCCTGTTCCTGCAAAACCGGTAACCGGAATGCATCAATCGATTCAAACATGAGTGCAAGCAAAATAGCTTTCAACTTTCGAAAAGCAAAGCGGGTCATAAAATTGGGGGGCAGACTGCAGATCATCAAAAATATCGCGAGCAATTGTTTTCATAAACTCATTAATCGATTAATTACTATGCATACTTAATTTTCAAGCTTTTGAAGTAGCATGCGAGAGTTTCAAATCCAACTTACTGAGCCCATCAAACCCTATAAATTCCACGTACCTATCCCTTAACTTCTGATCAAATTGTCCTGTTGATACAGAAAATGAGGAATAATGGGAAAAATGTCGATTAGCTACTAACAGGCTCAGGCGATGAAAATACAGTTGAAAATATATGAGAATAGAATTTTTAATCAAAATTATATTACTCGACATTTTTCATTTTCTGGACCCATAATAATGCTGTCCTTCATTTCGTGCTTTGATGACAAAGGACCGAAGCTTCTCAATTACTTCGGTTTTAATATCCACGTCAATCGGATGTGTACGTTTTTACGCCAATAAGCGGAAAGTAATTTATTGGATGTATTGCTATATTGGTTCGCAGGTTCGAACGAACCTTTTTCAGAATACGTTTAATAAAGTCAACCTTTAGACCGAATGTCCATGTGACTGTTTGGCTACCCTTTCTCACGTGGACATTTCTCCCTTACATTACAACTTTTTAAAAGAAGTTACTTTCCGTTGCGTTATAATTGTGCCAGAAGCAGTATTTTGAGTTGGTGTTGGGATTTTTGAGAGATGGGACCAAATAATTTGCTAAGGAGATCCTCATATAAAATCCTTCACGTTTCACGTAGCTTAGGACAAAATCTGAAAATTGAGTTTCCATCATGCTACGTTTTTGGTACTATTAGGTACCCGCTGTTATAATTACGTGCCGCAAGTACGCCGTTTTATAAAATGAATGTTGAATGACATCGACGATTGAACAATGAATTTTGATGGGGATTCATCCGACGGATATATTTTACCGCGATGCTTTCCCGTCGAGTGGTTTGCTTTCTGCAACGCTTGGTATGAATAGAACGTTGAGTGGATCGCCTTTCATCTCGCAGTCAATCCTGGCCGATGTCACCTGGCCAATGTACTTTCAGCGTGTTTTCCTATTTTTGGACTATTCACCAATGGAAATTCACCTGAGTGGGCATTAACTGTTCTCGTCTTTGATGAATTTTTACTGCGGGTCCCAGCCCGGTTTTTCCATCGCAGTTTTTCAATAATGAAAGTGCTGTCTTTCAATTTCCCCAGTCAAAACTTGCTTCTCGACGGTTGAAAATGGATTTGCAACGTTAAACGATCAGGTACCATTCCGTGGTCCTCAACAAACGGGTCCTCCACAAACGGAATGTCAATTGAATGTTAGTTTGATCGGAAAATCGACGAAATGTTCGTTTAACAAAATGTTACATTGAATGAAATAATGAATCAACTAGATGTTGAAATTCACAAAACGTTTGATTTAACAAGGTGTTAAATTTTAAAAAATCAGTTGTAAAAGTGGTTCAATTCTGAGAAAAGGTTAGTTCACAAATTATTGTTTGACAATGTTTATTGTTTTGAATAATAAACTTGTCAAAAAAAATTGTCAATTTTTTGACTTTGAAATGTCCAATTTGACTATAATTAATATAATTGAGTACAATGAAATGTTGAAATAACGAAATTGACTGGGCAGATTTTGAATAATAAAATTTATTTAAAAAATTATTAAATTATTAAAAAATATTTAATATTTTGAATTTAATGTCGTGTAGAATTTTAACGAACTGTTGAATTTGAAGAATTGGTTTAATTTGACGAGACGTTGTATTTTCGGAAATGGTATGTTTATCAATTTGCTGAATTCAAATGATGGTGAATTTGACGAAAGATTGAATTCAACGTAATTTGGTGAGATGAGACCTCATGAACATAAACTCGGCTTCAAAATTCATATAATCAATTTGTTCATTCTTAATGGATGTATTTTTGCAAAAAACACTCTAATAATGGCACTTCAATTTCGAAACAACCACTCAACATATTTGACGATACCCGAAAGCGTGAGTTTATTTCTCATCACTTCCTCTCCTTTAGCAGAGAGTCGGGAAAATATCGCTGTTAAACATTGAAGTGCACCAAGGCCTTACGCTTCACACTTTCTATCCGCGTCGGATTCTTTTTGAGTTCTCACTCTCGGCCTTCCCTTTGTTCTAAGGGCCTGTTTCCCGAGGAAAATATAGCGATTCGCTCGTTATTTTTCGAGGGAAAGCCCTTTTTGCAGTCAACCGTGTTGAGAACAATAGTCACGCTTGTTGACGTGGCGGCCGCCTCGGTGGTAGGTGAGGTGATTGTAAACCAGGGCGAGGCGTAAACAATTGACCTCATGGCTCCTGAGGTAACAGACAAAAAAGGTTTTTGCCAAACTATTTTCTGGTGGATTAAAAAACAACAAGCCTTTAATGATTACAATCGGTTTCGTATTTCAAAACTTATTTTAGAAAACAAACCGTTTCGGTTTTTCTTGAACGAATCCTGAAATACCTTCAGAACCTATTTCCCTAACTCCCTTCAGAGCATAAACCAATATAAGCAATTTCCATTACCATTTCCTAGAAAACTGACTGTTTCGGGTTGATGTTTCTACGCCACTTCCCCACCGCCTTAAAAACTTCGCTAAGCGGATAGGGTAGGGGGGTAGGCCCGACCACGGTCGACTCGCTGAATCCGGAAGTCAAGTCGAACCCGCCCATTGTGCGATCACTTGCCCATTGCGACCTCGGTTTCAAACTTGCGAATTTGTTGTTTCCAAAGTTTTGACAATTGACTTTAACAACAATCTGATTCGATTTACATAACGTGTTAAGACGTCTTCGACCTGTTGAAGGAGAATAGAGGACGCCTTAATTGATTAGAGGAGAGAAGCGGGAAGTGACAAGAGGAGTGGAGTACGAGGTGAGTGGAAATTACAGCGGAACAACAACTAACTCGATTTCTCGCTGGTACTAAGCCTAGGTCAGCCTTTGATCAGGAGGCCCTGTAACTAGTTGAACGCCTGCCTTTAAAACCCATTACTAAGCCCCTGCTTTCTAAGGGGGAAAATTGTATATAGAAACAGCTAAGTTTGAGGGAAGCAATGCAATATTGAATTTATCGATGCAGAGCAAAGGCTGGATAAAGTTTTCAATTATTGAGCCTTAGAAGATGATCAAGGGGTGACTTGAGGATATTTATGATAAATTGGGGGACTACTTTTGAGAAAAGTCAATAAGCATGGGAAATAATAGGTATCCCCTGTTAAACGTGGGCCTTAAAAGGCGGTGGGCTTGATATCCCTCTGGAGCTTGAACGAGAAAGTTCCTATTTCAATGCAAACGCCGTCTTGGAATATTTTTACGAGGAGTTTTCTAGTTTTCTATTTCTATTATTAAGCATACTCCATCACCAAGCTTAGCTGCCCAACATTGGGTAATAATTTCATTTTCCTCTGTATCTTCTGCTCAATATTAGGTACCTTGAAAAATAGGCACCTGCTAACTTTTTTAAAATTCAAATTTTCATAGTTTTCTCCATTTTAACCTTGATATTAAAACCTGATTTTGAGTAACGTTATCGTTATTTCGTCAACAGTAAATCCAACAACTATTATTGGAATGGAAGTCCAAGAAAATAGAGGGTCATCCGCGAAGGTGGGTCTCGAAAATTGTAGCCAAGTCAGCAACTGACGACCCGCATCAGCTTAGCTCGCTGGAATTGGCGTCGAAATTGGCGACTAGAGGAAGCGTCGCCTTTCGAGTGCCGGAAAAGCGAATTTGTCACTAATGGCTCCAGTGCGTCAGCGGGTGAGCATTGCTGCGAAGACCGTCGAACGCCTCGCCTAACCAGTCATGTCGTATAACTTTATTGGGCGTCGATTTTGGGTTTGATAGTACGAAAGTCTCTTGTTTAGAACTTGACAAATCGAATAGTGAAAGTCCCATTTCAAATAATGCTAGCTTCAGCTTCCATTGGTGGATGGTTTGATCAGTCGCTTTTTAATTAGGCACCTCCTGGTTGTTTCCGTCTTTGAACTGCCATGAAGAATATTTAGTGGCATAAGACGTTTCAAAATAATTAGATAAGTCACAGGCTCATATAATAGTTCACAGATCCAGCGTCTCTTTTCTTGCATGAAGACCACCCCAAGAGAATCAAGTTGATTGGCGAGTACAGCGTAGCGCCAATCCCGCTGTCGAATCTTGATCGCAATTTGAACGCTCAAAGGTTGCCTCTCTCCTCAAAACTGAGTCTTCTTGTTTTGGGCCTAACCTCACGCCAAAAATACTTTATCAGAGGTGCGTACTCCAGAAGCTCTTATAATATACGGCTAGGCATATAATGCTCTCTAGCCATTTCTCGTCATTGACGCGGAAATCAGGTATAATTCGAAATAGTTTTTATGCTATTCTATGCCAGGTACAAGGAGTTGCAATGCGTAGAAACCTTCGCACTTCATACACATCTGTCGGTAAGGCGCAACCGGTCCCAATCCCGTCGCAAAGCGACAGTCAACTCTTCATTCAGGGCCACTTTTGCCAACTCTCGTCAACTGTCACGTCTCGTTACTTGCGGTTAGCCTGTTAATCACATAAGAAAAAACATGGAAAACAAACTGCATTGCTTATTTACGAGTAGGTACATAAGCGATTTTCGGGTAGGTATTCATGACGGTTGCAGGATTTTCAGAGCACATAAGTACCGAAAAATCACTATGATTTCGTATGTAGCCAATCAGATTCATTCATGTCTCAAAATCATCTCTGGACAATCAATCGTTGCCGATAGTTTGAACGGCCAAGAGGATTTTCTCAGAACCTCCGATCCTATTTTCACTTTATCAAAGTTTCCATTAGGTACTTCAATTCACTTACGATATAATATTAGGGTATACGATGTAATATTAGGGAAGTCCAAATGACTATTTCTCGTCGTATTTATTTTCTAAATAAATAATAACCTATAATTATCTACGAAATAATATAATAATACTTGCCCTCAAGGACCGTGGACTTCCAAAATGCGAACAAACTCAAGATGATGCTCTAGTTCGAGCCGGAGGTAGCTGACTAATTGATACCAATAAGTTTGTGACTTCACGAGTTTTCGCTTGAAACTATAGCGAAACTTTGCTATGAATTTGTTCTTGCTTCTCAGTAATTTATGCAACCTTCCTTGGAGAGCGAGTGGCTTCCATATCCAAAATACGCTTTTCCAACTGCCATCGTTATCACTTTCGCACAGCGAATCCCGCGGTTGAAAATTAAGGTAGCTCTGCTGAGGGTAGTTTCGATTTGTTATTTTAATGCTAGTTTCTGTTCGAGCAGTTATCTCGAGAGGGGAGTTGCAATCCAGCAAACCGCACCGCGCATCAGCATTAAGTCCGCACAAAGAAAGTTGGCAACGCTTGCTAGCTTTTAATAGATTCAATTCAACTAGTTTCGTTAACGGAACGCTGATTCATTTTCCTAGAAATACACGTACTGCAGATCTCACCTGCAGGCACCAGCACTTGTAGATCGTAGGTGCTGAAGCACACTGAGTAAGTAGGCACACTAAAAAAGATAAAAATATGATTCGAGAAAAATTATTCATACAGCAATTTTAGAAATGATAAGGAAACTATCAATTGTAGGCCATTTTCTACTGAATGGATCAGTACCGAGGTCAATTCCTCAGTTGAACATCACATTTTGAAGTCGGTACCTTCATTTCCCGTTTGTGCATTCATTTATGCCCTAAAATCAAACAAAACACCGACTCCAAAGTGGGATGTTAAGTGAGGAGTTGTCCTTGGTACTGAGCTTCACAGAGTCTGATTGATGAGAGCGAGTAAAGAGTCAGATCTACGGTATGGACGTACAATGTACGTCGTACATAGATTTTAAAAATTAGATGATTGCACACTATAGGTAGGATTTCCGATGATTTTTTGGCGGGCTGCTACTCAAGGATGCCACATCTGTTATGGCATCACTTTTTAGAAAATTGGTACCTACGAAATAAATCCAAGGTGAAGAAGACGCGTTCGTGGATCTTTTCTTCCAAAAAGCATTGAAAAAAGCTCTAGGGAGTCATTCCGGGCTGAAGCCCTTTGGAGTTCGCCCTGAACAAATGGAAGTAATTGCTCAATCAATCAGAACTACTTTGTACGTCGCTGTACGAAGGCCTTGAATATCCAAGAGGTGAAACGATTTTCTCTGCATCTTGAATCAATAAAGTTTTGCCTTGAGGATCAACGCTCTTTTTTATTCAGGGATAGAACAAACGAGAACAGATGGGAAGAAAGCAGCTCTTCAAACTTGCCACTAAAAGATCGTTTCAGAGTTTCTTGTTTACTCAACCGTCTAGTTCCGTTGCGGTGGGAATAAACTCGCGTTACTTTCTGTTTGAAGTGGGTCCTCAGTGGACGCGAAGTCTCAATAAGTTCAATGCTTGAGACGAAAATTTTGAACTACAATGAAGGGCGTTTGGTGTGGGATTAGTGCGGGTAGGTACCCACTAATATAGGTTAATGTTTTTGCGAACTTCACCTCTGGAGGTTTTAACCTAAACGGGCTTCAGTTAGGTCAGCCTAAACCTAAATGTTTCCATTATCACATTCCTTCTCTTCAGATAGATTCATCACAGCTTTTGTGGGCATTTCTGGGACCAGCGTTAATGTTCCTATAATTGATATGCGTATAGGTATAGCAGTAACATTTTCAGCCCTTGGTGTGCCAATAAGATTGGAAGGGATACAGAAGACACCCTCGCGGGGTGGGGTCGAGCTGCACACGTCTCGCGTAATGTATCCACAACTGAACAACTGACAAGGGGGATCTCGTCATACGCTTCCTCCCTTCGTCTGGCTTAATCTCGCACGAAGACCTGTCAACGGATCTAAGCTTCAAATTGCCAACACAAAGGAACAGACAAGGACTATCTTACGTCAGCGGGCATATTCTATTCTGCGACAGCCATCAATGCCTGGCAAGGGAACAATGTCTCCGCAATTCACGAACAACTCCCTCATACAGTCGATACCCAATTAACTCTGTTAATTACCCCAATTAACCCTGTTAATTACCCCAATTAACCCTTCATGTTCAATTCAAAATGTTCATTTTCCCAAAAAAGTTGCTTTTTTGAGTTAGGCTTGTTTTACATGTTTAATATTAATATTGAAATGTAAAAAAAACCATTGCCTTTTTTGATTACGAAAAACAACACAAACCCATATGGTGAGGGATTGTCGTAGGTAAAACTTAGTGCAAGCGTCTTTGGATGAATCTAGATATAAATGAATTGATAATCCGGCCCTAAAAAGACAAAGATATCATGAGGGCACCAAGGACAAACTACTCATGACTACTACAAATAACTCATGATGCCAATTTTTTTCTCATCTCCGGCACCCTATAAGACCAGTAATAGCGAACCCTGGAAACTCCTGATTAAAAAAATACCTAAGTAAAACGTGCCTTTAAGCTTTGTTGTCATCGGCTTGGAGGTCACAAACAAATACAATTTACCTCCTCATCTGTCTTAGGCGAATAATCCTCTTTTGTCTCGCTTTGGAGTTGCACTATGGTATGAGAAAACTCTCGTGCTGCCTACCTGTTATCTATTTACTTTTCCGTTTCAGATTAGCAACCCATGTTCCAACTTCTCCCCTCAGCTGGCTTAATGACTGAAACTTGAACTACTGCCCCGGCCCAAGTTTATTAATGATCTCGATTTCCATAAATATTATACGCAGCTTCTCCCATGCCCAAAAGGTAGTTAGAAGTAGGTAGTTAAGTCGGGTTAGAAACTTTTTTACACTCTTCTCCCCTCACGGGTTCTACTGTATTGAGAATTACGTTAAGCTACGGTCGGATATTATTAAGGCTCCCCAGCAGCAAGTTTGAACGAGGTAAGTTGAGAGTGGGGTAAAAGTAGCTTTTTTCTCTCTGGCTAAGTTTTATCAGATGCAAAAAGGTGTGTTGGAGACGTATTTATTTATATTCATTCCACGCATTAACCAATATTTCGAGTCCGTGATTTTCGAGTCCTCAAAAAGTCAGTCCTTTTTCAATATTTCGAGTCCTTTGAAAAATGCTAGGACGCTAGAATCGATGGAAAAGGAGGTGTGAATATTATCACCGGGAAAAAATTTTTGCCATAAATTTTTGACTAAATGAAAACATCTGGCACGATTAGGAGGAATTTCCACCAGCATAACACAAGCTTCGATCACAGAAGTGATTTTCCGAGTACCATCGGTCTAGGAGTCGGCTGATTCTTGCTGAATCGGACGGCTGAATGTAGGAGTACGGAAAACTCAAGTGCAGTCCTTGGAATGAGGGCTTTACAACAATATTAGTTCAGTCCTAAGCTAAGATCGGAATAAAAAAGCTGAGAGATTTCCCAAGTGCTCCTGCTCGCTGTACCAGACCATTTAAATTTAGTTTACTGCTCTGTAAATTATAAACTGTAAAGCAGCTGTAGTTGCCTATAGTTGACATTCCTCGGGCTTCTTTTCATTAATATGAAGTTTCTCCAGCATAAAAAAAATCTAAAAATATTATTTTTTTGGTACATACCACATTATTTGACCAGTACTGGTGTCGGGGGGGTTACAGGCGGGATTGAAGAGGAGAAACGTTACCCACTAAAGAGTCAATAGAGTCTGGGTTAATAAACGTTAACGCTAAGCAAGGGTTTATTTTCACCATGGATGATGAGAAAGCCCGACTACCGTTAAGCTCTCTGTAGCAGATGTTCTGAACCGATTGCACGTTTCTCTCAGTGAATACATTAAAAATGATCCGGTCCGTAGGGTGTGACCACTACGGTTAATTACGAATGAGCGGAGCTTGGCAAATTTCCCGAGTTTTCCCTCCGTAGCCTGCGGTCGGGCGACTTTTGGCTGTCGGTTTTACAACTAATCGAACACAGTGAAAATTACGCGTTCCTATACCAACGGTTCGAAAACCGGCCGGAACATTGAAGTAAACATTAAACGGCTGATATTAGCGAGCATAGGATTCCAGAATCTTCAATTTTGGGTGTTGGTTTAGCGAACTTTCTGCCGATGAGTTGATTGCGCTCGGGTACGCAGTTCGAACTCATAACGACCCTTCGGGGATAAAACGATGCGAAGCAAAACGAATTGGAATCGCTGAATATTGAATCCTGAAGTTAAAGCATTCTAGAATTATTCGATTGACTGTTCCTCCTTTTGGCTAGAGCAATTTCGACGAATACATCGATTCCTTTCTTCTTCAAATGCGATAGTGAGGATTTCAAGCTGCACAGCTAGAAGCAGATAATACCTACCTACAGGCAGCGATAACATTTTATGGGTAAGTTATAAAGCTTTTTTACTCACTGGATGAACGCTAAGGAATTATTCAGGAAGGTTCCTGCGTATGAGCGTAGGTATCCGTACCGTGCGACCTTGTGGCTGTTGATGTTATTGTTGCTCAGCCTTAGCGGTGGCAGTGCCGCGCCTGACGTCATGATGCTTACACACGCATGTATGACTAATGCGTACGGTTAGGTACACCAAACACAATGTTTACCTGAACCTAGGTACATGCACGATCCATCAACATCAGAAATAAACCCGCCATTGATCTTGGCCATGCGCTTCGTACCATCGTAACAAACATAATTTTTCCTATACCCACAAATCTGAGGGACCAAAGAACTCCTCATGATTATCAGATTGAAAGTGGAACTGGAGTCTTGTTTATTATAGAATACCTATTGCTAACATCTATTTGTCAATCAGTTTAATCAACCTTAGATTATTCACAGCTCACAAAAAAAGTCACACGCCTAGGAAAAACCATCAATCTTCATGTTTTTTAGGATGCCGAATCAGCCGTTTTTTCAGGCGATGTCCGAATTTTTTAGTTATTGGCGACTTTCCAGGTTTTCAGTTTTTTAGTTCTTCGAATTATCAATAATCGTGCAGGTGACAGAAAATGCCACAAAAATTTTGTCTTTAAGGAATTTTATCGCTAATTCCGAATATATAAAATACTTGGGGTCTAAACCTACATGAAGTAGGTAAGTACGTGATTATGCTTAAAAACACATTCATACATTCATATAAAAAATGCGATTCCAGCAGTAATAGTCACCAAACCCACTTACAGATTTTATTCCAACGCTATCCGTTATATTCTCCTCTTTTCAGTAAACTACACAGCGGGATGCAGATAAAGTGGTTTTTTCACGTGTTATGTATAACATCGCATATTTTGCACATTTCGCAGAAGAATAGAATAAGAACTGGATTCAGCGCAAGCATTGTCGGAAGGTTGCGCTGAAGATTAGCATAAAGCGAGCATCCATACACGACCGCTCGAGTCAAAGTGGGTCGTGAAGGAGAAGGTGTCGACGGACGGGGCAAATTCGCGAGCCCCCCGGCTACGTCCCATGAATAACAAAACTCGAATTTCGCGTAAGTCACATTGAAGGCCGTGTTCTACCGCAAGGAAACGTCAGAACAGGCACCTGACTAACATTTCGGAAAATACCTACCGCTCGCTTAGGCGCATTAAAAATTCAAGACGCCAGATCGAAGATTTCTTACTGAAATAGCAGCGTCCTTGAAGCAATCAAAGCGTCACGCTATTGCGATGGTATTCAGCAGTTCGGCCTTTCATGCAGTGAAATCAGTGTTGCCATATCAGCGGTATTCCCTCCGTTCCTGGAGGTTTCGAGGTGCCTAACACAAGGAAAATAAGGATAGTTGAGGGATCCCTCTGTTCTAGAGGTTTTAATGAGACTTTCAGAAGGATTTCAGAGGTTTTTTTCAATGGCCAGAAAGTGTTTTTGCTGCTTTAAAACCAAGAAAGAATTGTGCTGCTCGGTGTTCATGTTTTGGTATAGAAGATCTTTAACCTTTGCTACCATTTATGTAAAAATTAGTTACAAGCAAAAAGTCTTATTGTTTGTACCTATAAAAGAAACTCGAATTTTTGCACCAGTTATGAAAAGATTGATTTCAGGCAGTGCCATCTCGAAGTAGAGTTTGAACTCGAAGTTGACTTTGATCTTGAAGTTGACTTTGATCTCGAAGTTGACTTTGATCTCGAAGTTTAGTTTGATCTCGAAGTTGACTTTGATCTCGAAGTTTACTTTGAACTCGAAGTTGACTTTGATTTCGAAGTTTAGTTTGATCTTGAAGTTGACTTTGAACTCGAAGTACACTTTGATCTCGAAGTTGACTTTGATCTCGAAGTTGAATTTGATCTCGAAGTTAAGTTTGATCTCGAAGTTTAGTTGGATCTCGAAGTTTAGTTGGATCTCGAAGTTTAGTTTGATCTCGAAGTTGACTTTGATCTCGAAGTTTAGTGTGAACTCGAAGTTGAGTTTGACCTCGAAGTTTAGTATGATCTCGAAGTTGACTTTGATCTCGAAGTTGAGTTTGATCTCGAAGTCGAGTTTGATCTCGATGTTGACTTTGAACTCGAAGTTCAATTTGATTTCGAAGTTTAGTTTGATCTCGAAGTTGACTTTGAACTCGAAGTTGAATTTGATCTCGAAGTTTAGTTTGATCTCGAAGTTGAGTTCGATCTCGAAGTTGACTTTGAAATCGAAGTTTAGTTTGATCTCGAAGTTGACTTTGATCTCGAAGTTGAATTTGATCTCGAAGTTGAGTTTGAACTCGAAGTTGACTTTGAACTCGAAGTTGACTTTGATCTCGAAATTGACTTTGAATTCGAAGTTTAGTTTGATCTTGAAGTTGACTTTGAACTCGAAGTATAGTTTGATCTCGAAGTTGACTTTGAATTCGAAGTTGAATTTGATCTCGAAGTTGACTTTGATCTCGAAGTTCAATTTGATTTCGAAGTTTAGTTTGATCTCGAAGTTGAGTTTGATCTCAAGGTTGACTTCGATCTCGAAGTTTAGTTTGATCTCGAAGTTGAGTTTGACCTCGAAGTTGACTTTGAAATCGAAGTTTAGTTTGATCTCGAAGTTGACTTTGATCTCGAAGTTTAGTTTGATCTCGAAGTTTAGTTTGATCTCGAAGTTGAGTTTGATCTCGAAGTTGACTTTGAACTCGAAGTTTAGTTTGATCTCGAAGTTGACTTTGATCTCGAAGTTGAATTTGATCTCGAAGTTGAGTTTGACCTCGAAGTTTAGTTTGATCTCGAAGTTGACTTTGAACTCGAAGTTGAATTTGATCTCGAAGTTGAGTTTGATTTCGAAGTTGACTTTGAACTCGAAGTTGAATTTGATTTCGAAGTTTAGTTTGATCTCGAAGTTGACTTTGAACTCGAAGTTGAATTTGATCTCGAAGTTTAGTTTGATCTCGAAGTTGACTTTGATCTCGAAGTTGACTTTCATCTCGAAGTTGAGTTTGATCTCAAAGTTGAGTTTGATCTCGATGTTGACTTTGAACTCGAAGTTCAATTTGATTTCGAAGTTTAGTTTGATCTCGAAGTTGACTTTGAACTCGAAGTTGAATTTGATCTCGAAGTTTAGTTTGATCTCGAAGTTGACTTTGATCTCGAAGTTGACTTTGATCTCGAAGTTTAGTTTGATCTCGAAGTTGACTTTGATCTCGAAGTTTAGTTTGATCTCGAATATGACTTTGATCTCGAAGTTCAATTTGATTTCGAAGTTTAGTTTGATCTCGAAGTTGAGTTTGATCTCGAAGTTGACTTTGATCTCGAAGTTTAGTTTGATCTCGAAGTTGACTTTGATCTCGAAGTTTAGTTTGATCTCGAAGTTGACTTTGATCTCGAAGTTGAATTTGATCTCGAAGTTTAGTTTGATCTCGAAGTTGACTTTGAACTCGAAGTTGAATTTGATCTCGAAGTTGAGTTTGATCTCGAAGTTGAGTTTGATCTCGAAGTTGACTTTGATCTCGAAGTTTAGTTTGATTTCGAAGTTGACTTTGATCTCGAAGTTTAGTTTGATCTCGAAGTTGACTTTGAACTCGAAGTTGAATTTGATCTCGAAGTTTAGTTTGATCTCGAAGTTGAATTTGATCTTGAAGTTTAGTTTGATCTCGAAGTTGACTTTGATCTCAAGCAATCACCAATGGGAGGCCGACCGTACCGACCGGATCCGGTCAACCGTACGCCATGTGAACCCTGCTTAAAGCATAGCAAAATTAAAAAAAAATTAAACGATTATCTAACACACAATTAAATTAATTAAAATTTGGGGTGGGTTCGTCAATTCAATTAATTAATCGAATAAACCATCTCGTAATTATTGTGATCCGCTATGCTCCGAATAAAATTTTCTATGGGTAAATTCATAAGCTACATTTCCATGAAACTATTTATTCGGAGAATAATGTTTATTCGATGAATAAATTGAATGAATTGATGAATTCACCCTGATTAAATTTTAGTTTTTCCTGTATCTTGATCCTAATGTCCCGTCTTGCCATCGAAGCTGTTTATCTCGCTTGACCATGGTTTTCATTGTTGGTGAAATTGGCCCTTACTTGCTTTCGGGTAGCACGTAATTTGGGGTGGTACCTCCGGTAACCAATTACTCTCAAGTTTAGCTCGATCCAATTCGTGACTGCTACCGGAAACATAGCAGGCCCGTTCGTTTCTCGCCGGGTCCTGGGCAAATTTACACGATCCGATCGCTAATACAATTTCGGCCTAGGATGGAGTCTTACGATCGTTTAACTGATTTACTACCGAATATAGAGGTATCTGATATTGGATACCCGACCCGAGTCGTGGCTCCTCGGCCCCGAATCCGATGGCTGTGATCTTGTTGGAGGAACCAATAAAGCCGTCGGGGCTGAAGCCCAAATGAAGTCGGGATGGGTCAGTCATGCCGTGCTTCGTATCACCCTCCGCATGACCTCCCTTCTCATAAACACCTCCGCTCCCTCCCGCTAACTGACTCCCTCCAGCTAACTGACTCCTTCCCCTCTTCACTGTCCATACGGGAGTTCTCTTTGTAGGGTTCCCTCAGTACAATTCTGAAGCGGGACCACACTTTACCTCGTAGTTTCTGAAATATCGAATTTTGAAAATTTGTACTAGGTATATAAAATTTTTTTAATAGATAATAATTAGGAAAAAAATTGGGTTGTGAGAAAAATTTTTATTGCAGATTTGTGTTTTAGAACCTTTGAAACGTGAGAGAAAATGCGTAGATAACATACTTTTATATTTCAATACGTCCGAATTTCGGTTTAACAGGGGGGTTTTACTGAGACAAAACTTAAGAAAATAATATTTTTTGTAGATATTTTCGTATGAAATTTTTTGTTTGCCCACTGATCGGAAGATGGACTGATTTCAATTATTTTCCCAAAAGTTTGAATAAAATATAACAGTCTATACAGCAGAAAGAAACTATCCCTCATCAGATTTAATCGCTCATCTGATCGGCACTCGATAGAAATCGCGAGGCGCAACGTCGAACAATCGATGAAATCACGAGAAACCGTCGAGCTCTCAAGCGTTAAAACGAAGAGCCTGATGTTCTCTGAAACCGGACCGCAAGGAGGAGACCCTCGGCGAGGGAGAAGGACGGACGATCGAGCCTTTCACTTCTGCCCGCGCAGCCTACCTACTTGTTTGGGGACTGGATTTCCACGAATCTTCGCTCAGATCTACCGACTGCCTTCCTCTCGTGATCTCCCATTATGAATTTGTTGCATGACTAACGTTGCTATCCCCAAAACAAAGCTATAAATTCTAAATTCTCAAAATAAATCATTCTTCATTGTGCATTTGAACTGTTCCACTCATTTCATAATTCACAAAATTTATTCTTTTTTTACATTTTAACTTTTTAATATTATTTTCAATTATTTGTAATACCCATTGAAAGGGACTGGCCTCAACTTTCTAACCAACAAACTCATAAAACATTCCTACACGCTAATGTGACTAACATCCTTATTTCGACGGTGTAAAATCAATACTGCCCAATTCGTTTGCCATGCAATCTATGGACGCGTGATTTGCCAAGTTGCCACCAATCCAAGTTTTGAGAAGTAGGCAACTCAGACGCCCCCAAAAGACACGATGCTTTGAATTGGGCAGTATTGCAGTTTCATCGTCGATTTCTTTCTTTTTTTTGGATTCGGGAAATTGGAAGATTACAGTAATGAGGTAAATCCTGTCCGGAAACTGTCTAGTCGATTCCATTGGTTTTCTATTCGACCTAGTTCCCAACTCCAATCCCAGCAGGGGGAGGAGGCACTCAGTTATCGTTATTTCCCGACTTTCTACGGATGACAGGATCTGAATAACGCGTGTCCTCTCTCGAACGATTCGCTTCTAAAGCTCCCAGCAGTCCCAGTCTCGCACAAAAGCATTGCGCTCGTTGAGAATCGCAGTCCATAATGTAGTGCTAAGTAGATTGGATGAATTGTTTGACTTCGGCAGCATTCTAATGAAACGTGGTTCCAGGTAAATTATTTGTTGAACATTTCATCACGCGATTTCAAGCGCTCATAAAATGGCGGCACTTTAATTGAAATTTTGACTTATCACGATTAGGTGGGGCCCTACTTTTGGGTTATCCTCTTGTATATAGGTATGTAATACATATGAAGGGTAAGGGGAAAGAACAGGAAATGTCCATTTTTCCCAAAAACAAGCTTAATAGCGCATTTTGTAGGAATTCAAAGGTACTAACCGTATAGTGAAACTCCAAGGGGAAAAAAGTATAAATGTCGCCCTGAGAAGCAACGAAAGATTCGGTGTAAGGGGAAAAAACATAGAATTTAAAATACAAAACCTGCTTTTTCTATAAAAGTACTTTTTGTGACATTCCTTGTTCCTTCCCCTTACCCTTCATATCATGTATTCTATGCATTCAAAAATTACTTGACCGATCGGGATAAAACTTTGGAAACAATATTTCACAACAAATTATGTTGTGAGAACACCAAAGGGTCGATCATTTCACCATCAACACCGAAGAAAGGATTCTGTTCAGAAAATTTTGATTTTGAAAAAAAAAATTAAATGTTGGCCTTATTGTGTACATACTTAGGCATTACCAAAAAGGTGGTTTCTAGTATATATTTACTTCCCGGTGGGTTGCATGGGCGATATGGGTGATGGGCTTAATTGTTGGGACATGTTGAAAGTTTAACGTAAGGTCCTCTTGAGAAAGAGTGCCCATTCATGGCACAAAATTTGTGTGTATAATTAATGTAGATACCTATATATTAGGTACCTTTAGATCAGGTATATCATATTAGGTAATTAGATACCTAGATATGAGGTAACTTTATATTTTATTACTTCTTGAAAAACTTCCCAAAACTCGAGAACCCCATCGTCTGAAATAATTTTTATTTTGAATACTTTCGCTTTGGTAATTTTTGACTCATCTTCCGTTACAATCGTATTTTACTACCTGGGAGGTTGGAGGCGATTTGAAAGCCCCCATGTCTGCGGCGTTAACCTTCCCTGTCTGAGAGCTGAGCGTCTTGTATAGGCACTCCAAGAGGTTTTCACTTATCGAAGGAGGGACTCAGCCCTCAGGCACTGCCACCCGTGAAAGCTCTTGAGCGGCATACATCGTAACTTCCTATATCTTGAATACTACCTCATCCCAAGGGTTGTTTGGCCGAAAGGATAAAAGCTTAGATGAAGAAGAACACTGACGGTTTGTTTGCGCTTTTCGCGACCTTATCTTGGGCTATAGTGTGCAGCAATATTTTCAGCAATATATCAGACTATTTTAGTGAATGTTGGTATCTAGGCATAAGATTCTGAATTTAAAACATTAATTGCCCAAGCATCACAATACGTTCCTTACCTCATTTTTTTGTTGTATAGTTTTCAGTGCGAGGGTAATCTGATAATTGCATTTCCTGTTCGAATTCAAAATTTTTCAAACCAAATTGAGAAATTTTCAAACCGAATTGAGAATTTTCGTAATCAGATAGTGAAGCATTCAAGGCAATTCGATAAGAAAAATTCTTGATTTGGCTTAGAAAAAACGCAAACACTTACGCAGAAAACAGGTGTTTTAGACTCAGATGAACATGATACGTCATAAATCACTCAAATTTGAAAATTTGATCTGCAAATGCAATTGCCAGCCTTGTGCAAATGCTAATTTCAGTCAACACCGTGCCACTTCATTAGGAATACCTCGCTTCAGTCGGGTATAGTTAGGAATAGGAAACGCTGGCTGTGGAGGATAATTAGCAAAGTTCAGCAATTTAGGGTAGCGTGCTGATATTATACTATCCATAGTGTTGATACTGAGCAGAGCTTTCAAGCGTACAGTTAGCATAGAACTACTTCTATAGCTGATGATATTGCCACCTCTTCTAGAGATGATCGAATGAACACATTACGTACCTTCCTCGTATCTGAGATTATGCGGGTATCGACTACCTGTACTCCTCCTAATTGGAGCAGTATTTCTAGGAGTGAATTAATTACTCTCACCAACAGGATTGTCATTCGCAAATGTAGGCTTGGATAAATTGGGATTTGAATTAATTGATAAACCTTGCTGAACCGTTTAGTGTAATAGGCAGAGAGTAAAATTCCAGTGGAATAATTTTATAGAAGACGTACCTAAAATTGTGTAACGATGTATTTTACATAATCAACCGATAAGCTTCCATAATCGTTTTTGCACTGGAAAACGAGAGTTCTTGCAGTGTGAAGATTTTCCTAATTTGAAGGGGATCCGAAGTGAGGGGTGACTCAGTGCATGAGAGTCAATTTTCCACGACTGAGTGGCGAATAACCATCCTACCCTTCGCTCAGTTGGTTCAATAGAGTCGACCATTCTGCCACAATGGCCGGCTGCAAGTTCATCGCCGCCGTCTTTCTTTCTAGCGTCTGGCCCCCATTCCAGGTCGTCCGTCTTTTATTCCCTGCGCAGTTTTCATTCACGACCTTCAGCAGAGCACGTCTTCCATCGTAATGCAGTCGAGCCATCACGATTTGCCCCCCAGTTCTCCTAGCAACGCCAATTGGGCAATCAAGTCAGCCCTGACAGCAGAACGGGTTTAAAGTGACTTCATTCGCTTGTGGCGCGAAGAAGCCCTGAATATCACTCAGTGGATGGACCAAGGTGTGACATGATCGAAATTTAATGAACGCAATTCACTTCTGAAAATAATGCCATTAATGCACGTTAGTGAACAAATTTTTAAGAACATTGATAATTATGGGTCTGCTCGATGAGGCCAGTCCTGGACAGTCTTGGGCGAGTAACTATTGACGTTAAACAGATTCAAGCCATGTGATTGGGTGAATTTGCTTAGCCGAGGACTGCCGAGGGCTGGCCTCATCAAACAGAACCTAAATGACGTTCTGCTACCAGCGTCTCCGCTGTTTTAATTCTTTCCTCGATATTCCGAAGTTTTTTAAACTTGAGATTGTGCAGTTCATTCATGTTTCCTGAATTTGTCGACAATATTGAGACCCATGCGACTCAGGAGCAGTCCACGACGTATCGATTAAAGATGAACAACTTTACTTTTGCACTTCCCCATCATTTATACCCTCGAATAAATTCCAAACACATCTGACGGAAATATCCGCTCATAGTTTAGAAGGTAGTTCGTTGATTACGACCTCAACCAATTGACAAACGTCGTTCCACTCGGTACGAATTCATCCGGTCAATCGTATTTGGCGAAGAACTTAGCAGTCAGCCGTAGCTAGCAGTGCGCACTGAAGAGTTAAGGGCTGCACGATAATTCGACTACTGAAGGAGCAGCTCCCGCAAAAGGACTCCAGGCAACGCGGCGAGTTTCGGAATGAGAGCTCCCGCACTAACTGGATTTCAGATGTACCAGCCCTACAGACCAAGTCGTTAATAGGAGCTCGTCCGAAACAAGCCGCTTGCCAAGGGCTTGACAAGTTAGCGTTACTTCGCCCGCTAAGAGGATCCGCCAGCATTGAGTCTGTGAATCGCTGATCCTTCACAGACCGCAGGGATATCGAACTGCGTTCGTTATCAACAGAGCCAGCTGATGGTGGCTTCCACTCTTTTAGTTGGATGACAAACAAGAAAATAATGAGACTGGAGGTCAGACCTCGCACGTTGAGATCAATAGTGTGACAATTCAAAACCACCGGTGCTTGGATAACACACGATACTTCCATATTTTGGAACGTAAAATTGTGACACAATATGATCGTATTTTGACTGCCTTTGAGGGTGTTTAGGTTAAAAATCGCTATGCAAATTTTAAAACTCACCTACAATAAAAATAAGCCATATTACCGGAATATAAAAAATATTCATATATTCTGCAAGGTAAAACATAGATTTTAAGACCAAGAATGCTCAAATCTGTTCATTTTTGTGGCCGGAAAAAATAAAACAGAGAACACTAAAAATGCAAATATTCCGATATAGGACTGCGAGTTATTCAAATTCCGATTAAACTGGGTGTTAGGTCTTACCGAGACAGACATTTCAGTCTAAGAAATTTGAAAAAAGGTTGAGCATTGAGGGAGCTATGGCCATTTTTGTAAACGACCACAGACGGACTATCAATGGCGGTCTGTTCGGAGCTGGTTGACCACAAAAAAGGTGTAAATTTACCAGGTTATTAACCGAAAATGCTTCAACGTTCCCTTGGAAATCTGATTTTTAGCATTCTTAATTTGATTTGAAAAATTCTCAATTTGATTAGATAAATTCCTAATTTGGTTTGGGAAATTCTCAGATTGGTTTGGGAAATTCTCAGATAGACTTAGAAATGCTATTATATAACATAAAATACATCATACGAAATGTAGAAACGTAGCTGTACATTGAACACATAATATGTGAACACCAATATATAGGTAGTACCTACCAACCACCTACAAAACATTTCTTTCGTCTTTTTTTCGCACCAAAAGTATTTATCCTCATCTAGCTGTCATCAGCAATTTGTTTCCACTCCGAAGAATGATGGGAAATGGGTTAATCGATGTTTTGAATTACAAGAATGCACATTTCCCTGTTTTTCAACCCTTCGGAAAATATTTTGTACGAATCGGCTAGGCAAACAGGCATTTGTCCGGAGGAAGAAGTACCTACAGCAAATATTAACAGAGCTGCATCATTTCCATATCCAGATTTGTTATCCATTATATGACCGACATTTAAATTAGAGAACGATGTGCTTGTTTTTCGTAAGTATCAGGGCCATCGCGGTTGCGCGGAACAGAAGCCAGGGAAATTCTGATTTAACAGGGTGAAAGACGTGCTCGTAATACATTATTTATTTTTTCCCCAGCAGCTTGATGGCGGAGAACGTTAATTCCGAACGTATGCGCTGCCGGTTTTAGACGTTGCCAAAGTTTTCCTCGGCGCTCACGTAAAACCCATTTATCATCATCCCCTCGTGTCGCCTCCGGTCGGAAAACAGAACATGTGGTCGGTAAATTATGATTTTCCACTATACCCAAACAGGGGGTCGAGATTTTGACTAGTTTTAAAATGTTTTCCACCCCTACCAGACTTGAGTGAGGCGACCATAATTGAAAATCTCGTGTTATTCTCTGGAAGCGTCTTGCTCGTTCATCTCATCATTGGGTTCGATTTTGATGGAAATTGAATACCTTTTCAGAGATTAACGAGTCGTTAAGGGTTCGGCAAAACTGACCCCCGGAGCCATCAAAAAATTAAACTTAAGTTTGATCTCCTCTCTTGAGTCTTCCAACGTTGACGAACTTTTCAAATTTCGTAATTTCCTGTTGGTAACGTTGACCCTCACTATGACTACATTGATACGACTGTTTTACAACTATTATTACTGTTGATGATGGCTGTTTCATGGATCGATTTTCGTTGCTGGATAACGTGACGTCAAAAGTTGATTGGACATGCTGTACTCTTGGGGCTTCCAAGGATTGTACTGCAGTCCTGCAGAACAAAATTTGGTCTCATCTAATGCAAATTCATTCAAGTAACTTAAATTTTTCTTTCTGCTTGTTTTTATATTCAGACAGCACTGACTCAGGTAAATGAAAATTATGGAAAGTGGTTTGATCTCGAAGTTGACTTTGATCTCGAAGTTGAGTTTGAACTCGAAGTTGAGTTTGATCTCGAAGTTGACTTTGATCTCGAAGTTGAGTTTGATCTCGAAGTTGACTTTGACCTCGAAGTTGACTTTGATCTCGAAGTTGAGTTTGATCTCGAAGTTGAGTTTGAACTCGAAGTTGTCATTGATCTCGAAGTTGACTTTGATCTCGATGTTGAGTATGAATTCAGAGTTTTTTTCGGCGTTCGACAGAGGGAAAGCAAGGCGACGAACTTTTTTATAATATTCTATTCATCTAAACGAGTAGAAAAGGGAGTTCGAAAATCTGGTGCGGAAATTCCGACTCACCCGAGAATCGAACCCGGTTACACGAAAACAGTTGTTGTATTCAGCAAACAACTTTTAACATTTTAACATTATTAAGACTTTTTGATCGGACACCTCAAAATATATGCGTCAAGTTGAACAAACCGGAAATTTTATGGGCTAGCCCATAAAGCGTTGCTGCGCATTGTTGTTGCGCATCTATGATGGCGACATACTCTACCTCATAAGTGGACCTACTTTCTCAAGAGGTCCTTACGTTCAAAGTTTCAACAGGTCCTAACAATCAATATCCATCAACCAACACAGACACAGACACAGACACAGACACCGACACCGACACCGACACCGACACCGACACCGACACCGACACCGACACCGACACCGACACCGACACCGACACCGACACCGACACCGACACCGACACCGACACCGACACCGACACCGACACCGACACCGACACCGACACCGACACCGACACCGACACCGACACGACACCGACACCGACACCGACACCGACACCGACACCGACACCGACACCGACACCGACACCGACACCGACACCGACACCGACACCGACACCCACACCGACACCGACACCGACACCGACACCGACACCGACACCGACACCGACACCGACACCGACACCGACACCGACACCGACACCGACACCGACACCGACACCGACACCGACACCGACACCGACACCGACACCGACACCGACACGACACCGACACCGACACCGACACCGACACCGACACCGACACCGACACCGACACCGACACCGACACCGACCCCGACACCGACACCGACACCGACACCGACACCGACACCGACACCGACACCGACACCGACACCGACACCGACACCGACACCGACACCGACACCGACACCGACACCGACACCGACACCGACACCGACACCGACACCGACACCGACACCGACACCGACACCGACACCGACACCGACACCGACACCGACACCGACACCGACACCGACACCGACACCGACACCGACACCGACACCGACACCGACACCGACACCGACACCGACACCGACACCGACACCGACACCGACAGACCGGAAGATTCACGATTTTTCATTGTGGACTTCAATTAAGAATATTTATCGACGCCAGCCTTGAGCTTTTTTTATGAAAAGGGAGGGTGCACCTGGAGTTGGCTCGAATGACTGGTCCAGCGACTGGGTTGGATGTGGCGATTCAATAACTGCGGAAAACCCATTAAATGATGCATCCCGAGCCGTTGATCGCCGCAGATGCGATTGCGATGAACCTCGTTTATATCGACCGGGGTCTGATGGTTTATCGAGTCTATGGCAGTCGACCAAATGCTGATAAAACACATGCCCCGGGGACTGGTAGGATTTGATACCGCTCGATATCAACATAGAATATCAAGTTCGAACGAACTTTTCCTCGACGAATGGTAAATTAGAGGTTTCTGTGTCGAACAGATTCCAATTAGTCCCTCATCAGATTTCGCCGGCAGCAATCATTCCCGGTACTGGATGTAACAGAAAGGCTGAACCGAATTGTCGAAAGATTGCCTGCCCGCAATTGTGGTTATTAATTGAACCAACACAGGATTTATCTGGAATCAGTAAATAAAAAGGTAGGCCAATTTATGGTCGATTGATTGCCTGACAATCGGTATATTGCGATTCAAAGTCTAAACGAGATTCTTCAAACCGAATGGAGAATTTTCAAAATCAATATGAGAATTTTCCAAACCAAATTGGCTTAGTAAAAACTGTTGTTAGAACGGTTGCTAAAATAAAAATAAAATAGATTTTAGGGAAGGTTTATCAATTCGTTAATAACTAAATTTTTCCTAAGGCGCTTGCAATAACTAATTTCCAAGAAATTTTCAGTATGACGGTCATTGAAAGTATGTCCTAGGTGAAATGTACTGCTAGCGTAACTGGATAAATCTAGCTTTAAATGAATTGAAAAACCAGCCCTTAGGCTTCCACGAAATAATTACCCAGCTATTTTCTGTTCTGACAATCCCTGAATGACAATCAATGAAATCTAGATTCAAATGACTTGATAATCCTGCATTAAAGATATTTTTTAGAATACCAGTTTTTCATAGGTAACATAAGCCCGCTTTTTTCAATACCTATGGAAAAAGAACTATTAGTAGGTACCTACTCAATTCAAACCCGAAAATTCTTCTTTCATGGTACCCAAGTTCCGAATACAAATCTTTCATATTTCAATAATTTGCGCAGGAAAAAAATTTCGTTTCTTATCCGGCCTGCAGTAATCAAAAGTAAAGAAGAGATCTTGACAAAAACATTTCACCGGTTTTTTTCTGCAACAAAGACAATCAACTTGAGCAGGATAACGTTTATTACGCCAGACCTTTCTACAGAGTGAAGCGTATATCCTCTTGGAGTTCGTGGTTAGCAATAATGTAGCTCTGCCCTTTTCTCCGCTATCAGGTTTTCTCTTTGTTCCAGGTAAGCCCATGGTCAGCGTCTAATCAACGATTGCAACTCTCCCGTTTCGAGGGTTCCAGCCTTTGGTGAGCTTTTGGGAATCCAGTTGCACGGTCTTTATTAATATGTTGTTTAATTCGGTTCATCAACAGGAAAACCGGCGGATTAAAGGGCTACGTCAATTGGAACTTCCACTGCCCGAAGCTGTCGCTGATACTGTTTGAATTAACCAAAATTCTCCAACTAGTTGCCTGCTTTATCGTTCGAGTTCTTCATTTGACTTTGGTAACACAAAGGTTAGCCAGTTGGAGCGAAATGAGCGGAAAACCAACTAGAAAGAGCGTATTCATTGATGTTGATTAATTAGGCACCGAATTCGATTTCTGTGGAATACCAAAGAGAATTTGAGTTTCACGATTGGGCCATAACATGCATTTCTGCAAACTTAGCTTCAAGTCCATGGATTTACGGACTCTTGTTTTTCTTTAGAATTTCTTCTTGTCATATTCGATGACCACCAACCAAAGCAAAACGGATTTTGAATGACATTTTTTTGGGGGGTTTTCGATGGCAATTTGTAAACAAAAACTAAACTCGAAATTGAAAATTTAACCCTTTGCATTTCAGGGAATCTTTTGATGACTCATAGATCAGCAACAGGGAGTTTTGATGACTTCATACTGCTGAAAAACCATTAGCTAGACGAAAAATTGGGGACAAAAAAAGAGAATTCTAGGCCCTCGGCATCACCTTCAAAATTAGATATTTTTGAAAAACGCATATTTTCCATCTAGATTGAATACCTATTGTTCATGTTGCAGTATTTACGCGGGAGAAACGTAGGCGTGAGAAAACTGCCGTTTACATGATAAAGTAACTATTAACCTCATCCGGATGAAGGAGTACCTCAGTTCCCACCGGGACTCGGAAAATATGCGGGAAACTCTGGACAAATAGGGAAAAAGGTTTTTTGAAGAATCGGCGGATGTGGTGCGCTAGTGTGTGCATCTTAAATCAGCTAGCTGGAGCGAGTGAATTTTCCCTCGGCTTAACATTATTACGAGATTTTTCGCTCCTGTGCCTCGCATCGCAGGAACGATTTTCCCCCGTACCATCCATCCAGGATGTCAATTTTCGCTGAGGGGTGAAAAATACACCGGGCTGACGCATTTGCTGTCGACGAAGTCCCAACAAGTTCCGTTATCGTATGAGTCATTACAGGGCGCCGGATCCGATAAACCGAAATGATCGAATTTTACGATTATCGTAAAAACACTCGTCGAATCGTTAACGTTTTACGGCGTCACCTCATCAGTGTATGTTTGCTCGGGCATGTTTGAGGCGCGAGATTCCATAGTTTTACTGAAATTATCCTATGAAAATCCATCCTGAAATTGCTCCTATGAAAATAGACGGGCAGGCATGGAGTAGACACGTGTGCATAGTGAGTTGAACGTTTTTAGAAGTTATACGTAGACTAAGTATGAAATTTGTACTATGAGATCATTTGGTTAATCAAAATTTTTTTGAAGAGTGAGATTGTAAAGGATGATGTTGTAGGGAACGATTGCAGTGAAAGAGATTGTTGGGAATGAGGTTTTAAGGAATGACATGAGGTTTTCGGAGGTTATTCATTATTTCGATCAGGTAAGACCTGGGGGTCAATTCTGTAAACTGAAGGCAATATTATGACATAACATATTGGCCCGTATTCACAACACTTCCTATGCTTAAGGGCCGCTTGATGCGCCAGCACTTCCTTTGCACATTTCATTGGTCAATTTCGAAAAAACAAACATTCCGTTACCATAAAACTCGCATGGTATGGAGACGAGCACAGAAATCTAGGTACTGTCAATCGCAACCACGATTTTCGAGGTTCCAATTTTAAGGTAGCAATTGAGCAGGTAACTGCGGCGTAACTGGCGTAACTCTGGCGTAACTGGCGTAACTGCGGCGTAACTGGCGTAACTCCGGCGTAACTGGCGTAAACGGCGTAACTTGCGTAACTCTGGCGTAACTGGCGTAACTCCGGCGTAACTGGCGTAACTCTGGCGTAACTGGCGTAACTCTGGCGTAACTGGCGTAAATCTGGCGTAACCGGCGTAACTCCGGCGTAACTAGCGCAACTCCGGCGTAACTGGCGTATTTCTGGCGTAACTGGCGTAACTCTGGCGTAACCGGCGTAACCGGCGTAACTGGCGTAACTCTGGCGTAACTGGCGTAACTGGCGTAACTCTGGCGTAACTGGCGTAACTCTGGCGTAACTAGCGTAACTGCGGCGTAACTGGCGTAACTCCGGCGTAACTGGCGAAACCGGCGTAACTGGTGTAACTCTGGTGTAACCTGCGTAACTCTGGCGTAACTGGTGTAACTCTGGTGTAACCGGCGTAACTCTGGCGTTAGCGGTGTAACTGGCTTAACGCCAGAGTTACGCCTGTCACGCCAGTTACGCCAGAGTTATGCTAGAGTTACGCCGGTTACGCCAGACTTACGCCGTTTACGCCAGATTTACGCCAATTTTGCCAGAGTTACGCCAGTTACGCCAAAGTTACGCCAGTTACGCCAGAGTTACGCCAGTTACGCCAGAGATACTCCAGTTATGCCGGTTACGCCAGAGTTACGCCAGTTACGCCAGAGTTATGCCAGTTACGCCAGAGTTACGCCAGTTACGCCAGAGTAATGACAGTCACGCCAGAGTTACGCCAGTTACGCCGGTTACGCCAGTCACGCCAGAGTTACGCCAGTTACGCCAGAGTTACGCCAGAGTTACCCCAGAGTTACGCCAGTTTTTCCAGAGTTACGCCAGAGTTACGCCAGTTACGCCAGAAATACGCCAGTCACGCCAGTTACGCCGGTTACGCCAGAAATACGCCAGTTACGCCGGAGTTACGCCAGTTACGCTAGAGTTACGCTGGTTACACCAGAATCACGCCAGTTACGCCAGAGTTACGCCAGTTACGCCAGTTACGCCTGAGTTACGCCATTTACTCCAGAGTTACGCCAGTTACGCCAGAGTTACGCCAAAGATACGCCAGTTACTCTGGTAACACCAGAATTACACCAGTTACGCCGGTTACGCCAGAGTTTCGCCAGTTACGCCAGAGTTATTCCAGTTCCGCCAGAGTTACGCCAGTTACGCCAGAGTTATGCCAGTTACGCCAGAGTTACGCCAGTTACACCAGTTACCCCGGTTACGCCGGAGTTACGCCCGTTACGCCAAAGTTACGCCAGAGTTACGCCAGAGTTACGCCAGAGTTACGCCAGTTACGCCAGAGTTACGCCAGAGTTACGCCAGTTACGCCAGAAATCCGCCAGTCACGCCAGTTACGCCGGTTACGCCAGAAATACGCCAGTTACGCCGGAGTTACGCCAGTTACGCCGGAGTTACGCTGGTTACGCCAGATTTACGCCAGTTACGCCAGAGTTCGCTCGTGAGGTTTGTCCTTGAGTGGTCGAGTCGCATTGGCTCCGTGTTTAATCCGTAATTTCAGGAGAATTAATCGTCCGATTGACATTATTTTTACACCCTGTTGCTTCCGCGAATCAGAGTTTCCCGAATTTCGTGTCAACGGGACGTATCAGTGGCCATCTACGGGTTTTATACCTTCGCAATTCCAGGCGTTATTATTGCCTCGATTCATCGGTTGGCCATCTCCGCACGGCTGTCAACGAGGAATACCTTATCTCTTCTGTCTTTTGGCGTCTGCGCAGATCTCGCCCCGCCCATCATTTTCGGTCGTTTACTTCCGTCTGTATTCGTAAGTGGTGTCCCCACTTCATGTTCACGATCGGTGGCGGTAGCTGCGACCTATTTGATATTTCAGTAGTACGTGGGAGCTTGCTCTTGCGTTGTGATGGCTACTTGCAGCAAATGTGCGGACACAGTGCTGTTGGAGGATCAGATGGCCTGTGCTACCTGCGATCGTATTTTTCATTTCGCATGTGCGGGCATGATTGAGGCTAATTTTCGAAAATTGAGCAAAATAAATAAGACTAATTGGAAATGTCCGGTTTGCAAGAATTCCGTCCAACCCCATGCGGCTGTCGAGGACAGGCTGGAAGCCTTGTTCGCAAATATGAAAAAGGATATGAAGGAGGATTCGTTGAGCTTAAGAAAGGAGCTGAAAGAGGAAGCAGAAAGTACTCGTAGGGACTTTGGAGCGTTGATAGCCGGATTGTCCAGTAAAATCGACAATTGCCTCGAGAAATACGATGTTTTGAGCGCACAGGTTGTAAGCTTAAAAGGGGATATGGATTCTAGATTCAAGAATCTCGAAAAAAGGATTGCCGATCTCGAAAGCTCGGATAGAGCTTCCGTGGCACCGGCACCTCGAGGCCGGGATCTCGAAATGGTGGCCGCGGAATTGGAGGAGAGGCGCAGGCGTGCCTCGAACATAATAGTCTACGATTTCCCGGAATCCACACTAACTAACAGCATGGCGATTCTGGCGGACGACTTGTGTAGGGTTAAGCAGTCGCTCGACCAATTGAGGCCGCATTTTTCGGGGCTAGTGCAGCGTATATCTCGGATCGGAAGGGCTAGTGCGTCAGGTGGGGAGAAGCCTCGTCCTATAATGGTGGTTTTCGACTCTCCCGCTACGGCTACAAACGTACTTGTGGCTAATCGTTCCAGTCAACCTCCAGTACTCTCCGCAGCCTCCGATAGGACACACGCTCAGCGGGATTACTTGAGAAGCCTGCGTGAGGAGTTGAGGCGGATCAACGAGGAGGGGAAGACCAACCATACAATCAAGTACATCGGTGGTGTGCCATCGATTGTTCCTTCAACCGAAGTATCAAGAGACGTTCCAGGGTTTTCAAAAAACGGGGGGCCCCTACCCCGCTAACTGCTTACTACCAGAATGTTCGCGGCCTCGACACAAAACTATCTACCTACTCTTTTTCACCAAGCTTCTCACTGTTCTTTTGATATCCTTGAGCAGTCAAAAATCTGTCGCGTGTGATTTATTTACTCACAAAATCTGCTGAAAAGGGTCGATTTCGACTTACCTATTTCACGATTCACGGTTGGACCTGAAGAAGTGTGTTATCGAATTCTTAGGCCTAAACCATGGGCGATAACTTCTGAATTAACATTTCACGTAACATTTCAAGTTAACCTGCTGCTATTATTATTCGTTTCTTAATTTCCTTTGTTTTGCTTTTTCTTTTATGTCCAATGCGACGGACTGTGGATAAATAAATATTTTGTAATTGGCGTAAGCCGTAAATATAAATAAACAAATAAACAAATAAACAAATTTACGCCGGTTACGCCAGATTTACGCCAGTTATGCCAGATGTAATAAGATTGAAATGTTGAGTTTGAAATGAAATGAAACTATTCGTTCAATGCAAGAAGCAAGAATGATCTTTTATTGTTTACAAAATTATAAGTTGGCAACGCGCGCTTGGAGATTTTGCGGAGTAGCAACATCATACGACATCCCTCTCTCTCCGCGGATTAATGTCCAGAAGGTGTATCCGATTTCTACGCAGCAAGGATCCGTTTTCAAGCTCGACAAGATATGAACGAGGTTCTGGTAGCTTCCTTTTGATAGTCCCGACCTCTCTCATGTCCTGGACCCACACTTGGTCTCCTGGCTGAAGTTCCGGAAGTTCTCGTGCGCCATGACGACGATCGTACTCTGCTTTCCTTCCCAGTCGAATTTGCCTCTCTTTTTCTCGAAGCTGATCTTGGTCAGGAATAGCTGGGATAAGGTTTTCAGGCTTAATGGGAACGAGACCTCTCAGTTTTCTACCCATAAGTAACTCTGCTGGCGAGTATCCATTTTCTAGTGGAGCAGTCCTGTAACTCAGCAGACCCATATCCACATCCTCGCATTTGCTCAAGATCCGTTTTGCCGTATCTACAGCTGATTCGGCCAGTCCGTTTGAACGAGGGTATCTCGGACTGCTGGTGACGATTTCAAATCCACTTTCGTTGGCGAATCGCTTCATTTCCTCGCTACAAAGTTGAGTTCCATTGTCGCAACGAACTGTATGAGGAAATCCGAAGCGGGAGAAAATTTTCTTGACTGCCTTCACAATGACGGAGGATGTGATTGAGCGCAAGGGCCCAACTATCTCCAGATATCTGGAATAATAATCTTGGAGTGCGAGATAGTTTTGCTGATTGAAGCTAAACAGGTCAAGTCCCACCATGGACCATGGAAGTGCAGGAAAGTCTGTTGGAATCATTGGAGAGGTAGGATTGTTCCGAGTTTTTACGCAAGTAAAACACTCAGTCACTTTCCGCCTGATGTCTTCATTGATTCCAGGCCACCAGACGGTTTCTTTGGCAATCCCTTGGCACTTTGTAATTCCGAGATGGCCGTCGTGTAGTTTTCCGAGAACTGTGGGTCTCAGGGTTCTTGGGACGACTATACGCTTGCCTCGCATTACAAGGCCTTCGTGCACCGTCAATTCTCCCTTGAATCGAGCGTAGTTGCTGCAGCTGGACTCCACCTGGTCCCAACCAGAGACGATATATTGCATCATTTTTTGGAACACCTCATCTTGAGCTGTATGCTCACGAATCTGGTTCAGCAACATATCCTTGATCGGAAGATTCTCCAAACAGTGTTTCACGCTGTCTTCCACCTTTTTACAGGCAATAGCGTCACAAGTTGCCACAACTTTGGTGATTTGGCGAGACAAAGCATCTGGAACCGAAAATTGTTTACCAGGAACATATCTCATCGTATAGTCGAATCCAACCAGCCGTAAACGGAATCTTTGAATTCGTGGGGAGAGGTCTTGGATCGGTTTGCTTCCTAAGAGTGAGAGCAATGGTTTGTGGTCGGTGAGCAACTCAAATTGTTTTCCTATCAAAAATCGTGAGAACCTTTCACACGCCCATGTACAAGCCAAACTTTCCCTTTCAATCTGAGCATATCCTTGCTCTGTAGGTGTCAACGCTCGTGAAGCATACATAACAGGATAAAATTGATCATCGTGTAATTGTTCAAGAAGGGCACCTAATGCGAAAGACGAAGCGTCGGCAGAGACACGAGTAAAGGCATTGACGTCGAATGACTTCAGGACAGGCGCTGTGACGACCACTTGCTTCATTTTTGAAAATGCCTCTTGTTGAGGCTGCTCCCAAACGAAAAGGACATCTTTCTTCAACAAATCGCGCAAAGGAAGAGTCAAGTCTGCTGCAGAAGGGATAAATTTGGTGAGATAGTTAAACATCCCCAAAACACTATGTACCTCAGACTTATTGGTTGGGGCCGTCATGTTTAGGACAGCATTAACTTTGTCGGGGTCTATTGAAATGCCGTTGTCGCTGAGTAGGTGGCCGAGGAACTTGATCGACGATTTTCTGAACTCGCATTTTTCAAAATTCAAGGTGATATTGGCGTCTTTGAATTTTGTGAGGACCCTTTTGAGACGGGAGTCGTGTTCCTCAACAGTTCTTCCCCATATGAGCACGTCATCCATCATGTTCACGCACCCAGTTAACCCTTCTAGCACTTGCGCGACTCTCCGTTGGTAGTGCTCAGGGGCCGACGAAATACCGAATGGCATGCGATTAAAACAAAATCGCCCAAAGGGAGTGATAAATGTCGTCAATTTTCGTGAGTTCTCTGATAAAGGGACCTGCCAAAAACCCATCCTGGCATCTAGTTTGCTGAATACCTTGGCATCCCCTATGTTTGCCAAAGTCTCCTCACTTGAAGGCAAGAAAAGTCTTTCTCGAACAATGCTGTGATTTAGCTCTGTGAAATCTCCGCACATGCGGATTGCCCCGTTCTTTTTAGGCACGACTACGATGGGGGAGCACCATTCTGTAGCTTCTTCAACTTTAGATATTATCCCATTGGCTTCCATCATTTTGAGCTCCTCCTGAAGGGGTTTGAACAACGGTAGTGGGACTCTGCGAGGGGAGGTAACAGCAAAGGGTTTCGGGTTTGAAATCAACTTGATTTCATAGGGATCCCCAATCATGGCTTTAGGAACATCAGCAAAAAGAGATTTGAATTCTGGAGAATTTTCGACTTCGACGTTCAATACATTTTTCTGAAGGTTTATCGAAACCAGATTCAAATGTTTTATTGCTGGGCGGCCAAGAAGTGGTTGACCCAAATTTTCGATGACAAACAAACGGTCGACGATTTTCTTTCCTGATGATGATTGAAGTTGAGCTGTGAAAGTACCAAGGCAACCGAGATTACCTTTACCAGCATGCAAAATTGCGCCTTTGTACTTGACCAGGTCCCGCTCTTTTTTATTCAACTTTTTAAAGAGTGAAACCGGAATACACGTGATGTCGGCGCCAGTGTCAATTTTGAATTGAATCGGAAAACCATCGACTTTTATTTCGACAAAAAATGGTTGGACAAACCAATCCAGCGATTGGACCGAACCGATCGTTATTGAACCAAGTATGATCGATTCCGCTTTTACAGAACCATTGTCGTCATTGGGATCGAAATCATTTGCGATCTCGTGCAACTTTTGAGCTTTCTGTGGTGAGCGGCAAACAGCAGCAAAATGACCAATTTTGCCACAACTCTTGCAAGTAGCATCTTTGGCCTTACAAGTTTGGAAATTGTGGTATTCTGATGAACCACACCGGTAACACGAAAAAGGTTTTTTCTGAAATTTTGAGGAAATTCCGCAAGCGCAAAGTTCTTCATTGGGATCGTGACTGTAGCGAATGAATTTTTGTTGCGATTTTACTGTTTCCGAATCTTTTGCCCCATCTATTGCTTTCTCGAGGGTCAATTCGGAATCCATTTGGAGCTTTGCAGAAAGCCCCGAGTCTCTGATACCTACTACAATACGATCTCGTAGGAGCTCTTCCCTGAGTGGACCGTATTTACAGCTCATGGAAAGCTCTTGTAGCGAGGTAATGAACTCACTGACTGGTTCGTTTTCGAATTGGTAACGACGATTGAATTTAGCACGCTCGTAAATAACGTTAATTTTCTTAGCGAAATACTTGTTAAATGATTGGATTACGGAGTCATAGCTCTCTTCTTCGCGTATCGACAAATTGAACGTTTCCAAAATGGTTTCGGCTTTGGTACCCATCGTCAAGATTAGCGTACTCACTTGGATGTCTTCTGGTTCAGCAAACAGACGAGAGACCTTCCGGTAGCGTTCAAAGGTACGAAGCCATTTTTCCCATTCGGAGTCCACAAAAGAAAAATTTTCAGGAATTTTCCCTTGATAGGCGAAATTGGGCCCTGCGGCCTCTCTGATCTTTTTGGGAGGCATTAGTAAAACCTGGCACCATGTAATAAGATTGAAATGTTGAGTTTGAAATGAAATGAAACTATTCGTTCAATGCAAGAAGCAAGAATGATCTTTTATTGTTTACAAAATTATAAGTTGGCAACGCGCGCTTGGAGATTTCGCGGAGTAGCAACATCATACGACACCAGAGTTACGCCAAAGTTACGCCAGTTACGCCAGAGTTACGCCAGTTACGCCAGAGTTACTCCAGTTATGCCGGTTACGCCAGAGTTACGCCAGTTACGCCAGAGTTATTCCAGTTACGCCAGAGTTACGCCAGTTACGCCAGAGTTAAGCCAGTTACGCCAGAGTTACGCCAGTTACACCAGTTACCCCGGTTACGCCGGAGTTACGCCCGTTAATCCATAGTTACGCGATAGTTACGCGACAGTTACGCCAGAGTTACGCCAGTTACGCCAGAGTTATGCCAGTTACGCCAGAGTTACGCCAGTTACACCAGTTACCCCGGTTACGCCGGAGTTACGCCCGTTACGCCAAAGTTACGCCAGAGTTACGCCAGAGTTACGCCAGAGTTACGCCAGAGTTACGCCAGTTACGCCAGAGTTACGCCAGAGTTACGCCAGTTACGCCAGAAATACGCCAGTCACGCCAGTTACGCCGGTTACGCCAGAAATACGCCAGTTACGCCGGAGTTACGCCAGTTACGCCGGAGTTACGCTGGTTACGCCAGATTTACGCCAGTTACGCCAGAGTTACGCCAGTTACGCCAGAGTTACGCCAGAGTTACGCCAATTACACCAGAGTTACGCCAGTTACGCCAGAGTTACGCCATCGTTACGCCAGTTACTCTGGTAACACCAGAATTACACCAGTTACGCCGGTTACGCCAGAGTTACGCTGGTTACGCCAGAGTTACGCCAGAGTTACGCCAGTTACGCCAGAGTTACGCCAGTTACGCCAGAGTTACGCCAGTTACGCCAGAGTTACGCCAGTTACGCCGGTTACGCCAGAGTTACGCCAGTTACGCCAGAGTTACGCCAGTTACGCCAGAGTTACGCCAGTTACGCCAGAGTTACGCCAGTTACGCCAGAGTTACGCCAGAGTTACGCCAGTTACGCCAGAGTTACGCCAGTTACGCCAGAAATACGCCAGTCACGCCAGTTACGCCGCTTACACTCGTTACGCCAGAGTTACGCCAGAGTTACGCCAGTCACGCCAGTTACGCCGGTTAAGCCCCAGAGTAACCCCAGTTACGCCAGAAAAACGCCAGTTACGCCACAGTTACGCCAGTTACGCCGGAGTTACGCCTGTTACGCCGGAGTTACGCCGGTTACGCCAGATTTACGCCAGTTACGCCAGAGTTACGCCAGTTACACCAGAGTTACGCCAGTTACGCCAAAGTTACGCCAGTTACTCTGGTTACACCAGAGTTACACCAGTTACGCCAGAGTTACGCCAGTTACGCAAGAGTTACACTAGTTACGCCAAAGTTACGCTGGTTACACCAGAGTTACACCACTTACGCCGGTTACGCCAGAGTTACGCCAGTTACTCCGGTTACGCCAGAGTTACGCCAGTTACGCCAGAGTTACGCCAGTTACGCCAGAGTTATGCCGGTTACGCCAGAGTTACGCCAAAGTTACGCCAGTTTCTCTGGTTACACCAGAGTTACACCAGTTACGCCGGTTACGCCAGGGTTACGCCAGTTACGCCCGTTACACGAGAGAAACGCCAGGTACGCCAGAGTTACGCCAGTAACGCCAGTTACGCTAGAGTTACGCCAGTTACGCCAGTTACGCCAGATTACGGCCACTTACGCCAGAGTTACGCCAGTTACGTTAGTTATGCCAAGTTACGCCAGAGTGACGCCAGTTACACCAAGTTAAGCCAGTTACGCCGGAGTTACGCCAGTTACGCCGGAGTTCCGCCGGTTACGCCAGTTACGCCAAATTTACGCCAGAGTTACGCCAGTAACGCCAGAAATACGCCAGTTACGCCAGAGTTACGCCAGAGTTACGCCAGTTACGCCGGTTACGCCAGAGTTACGCCACAGTTACGCCGGTTACGCCAGAGTTACGCCACTTACGCCGGTTACGCCAGAGTTACGCCGGTTACGCCGGAGTTACGCCGGTTACGCCAGAGTTACACCAGGTACACCAGTTACGCCAGTTACGCAAGAGTTACGCCGGTTACGCCGGAGTTACGCCAGTTACGCCAGAAATACGCCAGTCACGCCGGTTACGCCGCAGACTCGCGAAAGACGCCAGAGACGCCGGAGTTACGCCTGGTACGCCGGAGGAACGCTGGTTACGCCAGATTTACGCCAGTTACGCCAGAGTTACGCCAGAGTTACGCCAGTTACACCAGAGTTACGCCAGTTACGCCAGAGTTACGCCAGATTTACGACAGTTACTCTGGTTACGCTAGAGTTACACCAGTTACGCCGGTTACGCCAGAGTTACGCCGGTTACGCCAGAGTTACGCCAGTTACGCCAGAGTTACGCCAGTTACGCCAGAGTTACGCCAGTTACGCCAGAGTTACGCCAGTTACGCCAGAGTTACGCCAGTTACGCCAGAGTTACGCCAGTTACGCCAGAGTTATGCCAGTTACGCCAGAGTTACGCCAGTTACGCCAGAGTTACGCAAGTTACGCCAGAGTTACGCCAGTTACTCCAGAGTTACGCCAGATTTACGCCAGTTATGTCAGAGTTACGCCAGTTACGCCGGTTACGCTAGAGTTACGCCAGTTACGCCAGAGTTATGCCAGTTACGCCAGAGTTACGCCAGAAATACGCCAGTTACGTTTGTTACGCTAGTTACGCCAGAGTTACGCCAGAGTTACGCCAGTCACGCCAGTTACGCCGGTTACGCCTCAGAGTTACGCCAGTTACGCCAGAGTTACGCCAGTTACGCCGGAGTTACGCCAGTTACGCCGGAGTTACGCCGGTTACGCCAGAGTTACGCCAGTTACGCCAGAGTTACGCCAGTTACGCCAGAGTTACGCCAGTTACGCCGGTTACGCCAGAGTTACGCCAGTTACGCCGGTTACGCCAGAGTTACGCCAGTTACTCCGAATACGCCAGTTACGCCGGAGTTACGCCAGAGTTAAGCCAGAGTTACGCCAGTTACGCCAGAGTTACGCCGGCTACGCCAGAGTTACGCCAGTTACGCCAGAGTTACGCCAGTTACGCCGGTTACGCCAGTTACGCCAGAGTTACGCCAGTTACGCCCGAGATACGCCAGAGGCCCCCGATTTACGCTGGATACCCCAGATTAACGCCAGTTACGCCAGAGTTACGCCAGAGTTACGCCAGTTACACCAGAGTTACGCCAGTTACGCCAGAGTTACGCCAGTTACTCTGGTTACGCCAGAGTTACGCCAGTTACGCCGGTTACGCCAGAGTTACGCCGGTTACACCAGAGTTACGCCAGTTACGCCAGAGTTATGCCAGTTACGCCAGAGTTACGCCAGTTACGCCAGAGTTACGCCAGTTACGCCAGAGTTACGCCAGTTACGCCAGAGTTACGCCAGTTACGCCAGAGTTACGCCAGTTACGCCAGAGTTACGCCAGTTACGCCAGAGTTACGCAAGTTACGCCAGAGTTACGCCAGTTACTCCAGAGTTACGCCAGTTACGCCAGATTTACGCCAGTTATGTCAGAGTTACGCCAGTTACGCCGGTTACGCTAGAGTTACGCCAGTTACGCCAGAGTTACGCCAGTTACGCAAGAGTTACGCCAGTTACGCCAGAGTTATGCCAGTTACGCCAGAGTTACGCCAGTTACGCCAGAGTTACGCAAGTTACGCCAGAGTTACGCCAGTTACTCCAGAGTTACGCCAGTTACGCCAGATTTACGCCAGTTATGTCAGAGTTACGCCAGTTACGCCGGTTACGCTAGAGTTACGCCAGTTACGCCGGAGTTATGCCAGTTACGCCAGAGTCACGCCAGAGTTACGCCAGTTACGCCAGAGTTGCGCCAGTTACGCCGGTTACGCCAGTTACGCCGGATTTACGCCAGTTACGCCGCAGTTACGCCAGAGTTACGCCAGAGTTACGCCAGTTACGTCTGTTACGCCAGTTACGCCAGTTACGCCAGAGTTACACCAGTTACGCCGGAGTTTCGCCAGTTACGCCGGTTACGCCAGTTACGCCGGATTTACGCCAGTTACGCTGCAGTTACGCCAGTTACGCCAGAGTTACGCCAGTTACGCCAGAGTTACGCCAGAGTTACGCCAGTTACGCCAAAGTTACGCCAGAGTTACGCCAGTTACGCCAGAGTTACGCCGGTTACGCCAGTTACGCCGGCGTTACGCCGGTTACGCCATTTTGTGGAAGTCGATATTTACTTGCCATGGCAACATTTGGCATTTGGTGATGGGTCGATAGAGACTACCAAGACATATTGCTTCAAATTTACAGAATAGGCCTCCCAAACAGCCATGGGCAGTTACTTACGACGCGTCGCCAAGCCAATAAGATTTTAAGATAAGGTTTTTCATGTAAGTCGCTAAAGAATTGGTTTTTTCTAGAACTCTATTCTGCCGTCCTAAGTTAAAACGTCCTATCTCATAGATAGAGATAGGACGGCAGTATTAATACCTACCAATACGAAAGTAGATAAAAGTAGCTACAATATGCGCTTTAACAGAGCCCTGTAGCCCCAATAGGTTAGAAGATACAGCTCTGATTAAATTGGCGTTTACCAAAGAAAGGGTAGACGTTTGGGCTTATTTTATTAATTTTATGTAATGTCACTGAATACACAATACAATACACAATACACAAGAATACATAATACACAATATGACTGAACAGCTGTTCGGAATGTTCAAGGATACGGCTAGGAGGAGAGGTATCATCGCACTCAAATTTAGAAGTAATCTGTGATAAGTTGGAGCTTGACTTGAGAAAAAAAATTCATGCTAGGCTCGACCATTTTCGCCGTTTCTCCCATGGACTCGACGCGATCTAATTTCAAGAAAGCGCTTTTTCTATTTTCCTTCTTGCGACGTCGTGCGAGCTCAAAATGGAGAATCACGAAGTTGAGAACTTGATCCGGAAGAGGAGGGGGGGTGGGTTCCGAAAAGTTAGTCGAAAAGTTGTAAGCCGACAGAGACGGGAATTGGGACCACTAAAAAGAAAAAGTAGGAGAGGTGGCACTTCATTTCCCAGTATTGGCCTGTCAGCTTGTAACTTCCTGCTCGTTGGACTCTGCTCGGCCCTTTTGTTGGAAGGTTGGATTTCTGGTGGGACAATATTAACTCGGTATTTCCATGGTTACGGAGCAACAGATTGAGAATTTACAAAACCAGATTGAGAATTTTCAAAATCGAATTGAAAATCCCCATGGCAATTCGGTTCGGAAAATTCCCAATTTGCTTTGGAAAATTCTCCGATTGAGGAGTGATCTATCAAAAGGGGACATATCCACTTCTGGGAGAAACACGTTTTTTCGCATTTTTCGAATCGTCCAGATGAGTACGAACAGTCCCTCTAATCCTTAGCATGCAAAATGGAAAAAATCTTATATTGTTTGAAGCGCAAAGTGCGGCTTTTCGATCAAAAGGTCACAAATCCATCCTTCATAATGTATTCACTTCGTTTCAATCAAAACGGTACATATCCTGTGCGAATCTCAAGAACGAAAAACTTGAAAAAGGGCACATATTTAAACAGCTCGAGTTTTCCTCATCCAAAAACCTGGATAACTCAGAGACTCCGAACAGATACAATAGATGTCGCAAACGTTTCAAGAAGAAGAAAGATTTCGCCCCCACTTCCATGCCGCCTTCTTCAGCAAAGGCGTTATCAGATAAGCTTGAGTTCGTGCGTCCCATGTTTCACAGGAGTTCGTTGTTTTTACGTTTTGTGCTCATTCGCGTGTGTTTTTCCGCGTAATGGAGCGTACTGTGGATGAATTAAATCAGGGATGTCGAAAGAGACGTAAATTGACTAAGAAAGAAGAAAAAGTGGTTTTTTATTTCAAGAGCTGAGTAGTTAATTCAAAATTTCAGGAACGCAATTTTTCTTAGCGCTCTGTCCAGATGATCCAGTAATTTTTGTTTGGGTTCTTAACTTAGGTGGTGGGAAGCAAAATACAAGGTTTTTGGCGAAATTTGAGAGATTAGCATCCACTTTTCAATCCAAAGGGTACTTCTCCCAAATTTCCAATCAAAATGGCACATATCCAAAATTAAAATGGCGGCCACTCCCTCATTTTTGGGTTTGAAACATTTGTATTCTGGGACATGATCTGTTATGACAACAAGCTCAGCTTTGTATAAAAAAAAAAACACAGAATAAAACTGTACGAGTGGTAGCGCAATTGGTTTTCCTCCCCTTCTGAACAATTATGGGGAATGGATATGTTCCCTTTTGATAGATCACTCCTCAATTGGCTTGGAAATGCTATAATTTCACAACCGTTGGTTTAGATGTGTAAAGGCGCGTACCGAGTTGAAATCGGTAATAAGGGAAATACTTTGCAATGATAGAGGAAATTTTTTTTTTTTTTTTTTTTTTTTTAATATTTTTATTGCGCCAAGTATAACTTATAAGCAATATTAGTTTGATAATTACGGTAATTGAGTCTGTGGTAAGGCTAAGATACTCAACCTAGCTTACATTGTTTCTGGGTTATTGTGCACTAATGTTCACTAAGGATCACTGAGGTTGGGACTCACTGAATACACTATGACAGCTCCCACTTCCACAGATCGTGAGGTTTTGTCCTCTTCAGTCGTCTGACGAGGCCGTCAACGTCGAGTAGCTGGACTGCTTCTTCGTTGACGTGGCCTATAAGCCTCTTCTGATGGGCCAGGGCTTGATTCCGTATTACTTCATCTACCAGTGGGACTTTCAGTTCCAGGTGCAGACGAGCATTTCTTGTATAGCGATACGCATCAACAATTGAGCGTAAAACATTGTTTTGAAAACGCTGAATGATTTCACGGTTGCTAGGAGCGGTGCAACCCCACAGTTGTGCACCATAGGTCCAGACTGGCTTGAGGACCTGATTGTACAAAGTGAGCTTATTTTGAATGGACAGTTTTGATTTACGTCCAATAAGCCAGTACATTTTCCTGAATTTGGCAGTAAGTTCAACCTTCTTCTTTTTGATATGATGCTTCCAGCGAAGTCGAGCATCCATGGTTATTCCTAGATACTTGGCTTCGTTGGCGTGTGGGATCACCTGTGCATTAAGACGAAGTGGCAAGTAGTCAATTCTCTTATTGGTAAAATCGACATGAACAGACTTCATCTCATTCATTTTAATTCTCCATTTGGTTGTCCAGTTCTGAAGATTCTTGAGTGATCTTTCTAATTTAGGTATGGTATCATAGTTTGTTTCACCAACGGCAAGGATAGCAGTATCATCTGCAAATGTTGCCAGTGTATTTTCCTCTCTTTCTGGGAGATCGCTGGTATACAGGACGTACAAGAGTGGGCCAAGTACGCTTCCCTGCGGGACGCCAGCTTGAATCCTAGTTGCGCCTGAGCAGGCATTTTCGTATCTAATTCGGAAGAATCGATCTGACAGATAAGACTGCATTATTTCAGCATATTGTGCAGGCAGCAATTTTTTGAGCTTATAATTCAGACCTTTGTGCCAGACTCTGTCGAACGCTTGCGAAACGTCGAGAAAAACCGCCGAACATACTTTTTTGTTTTCTAGTGCCTGTTCTATGATGTAAGTGATCCGGTGCACCTGATCAATGGTTGAATGTTTGTGCCGGAATCCAAATTGATGTGCAGGGATTAGTTTCCGTTCTGCCACAACTTTAATTAGCCGTTTGTGAATAAGCTTTTCAAACAGCTTCGATAAGACTGGTAGAAGAGAGATGGGGCGATATGATGACACCTCTTCAGGGGGTTTACCAGGTTTTAAAATCATAATAACTTCAGCAAGTTTCCATAGTTGCGGAACATACCTGAGTTTAATCGCTGCATTGATGATCTGAGTAATTTTGACAATGGCCTTACGGGGAAGGTATTTCAAGATTTGACCTGTGATCAGGTCGTATCCAGGAGCCTTCTTTGGGTTTATCTCGGAGTTGATAGTTTTTTGGACTTCTTTGACAGTAACTAGTGGAATTTTAACATCTGTATCAGTGAGCGGAACTTCTTCCAGTGGGGGTTCGTCAGGACTACCAGGGAACGGTTTGAAGGTATTTGCTAAATGACGTGAAAAAATATCTGCCTTCTCCTGATTGGTCTTAAACCATTCGTTGTTTGTAGGGTTTTTGATGGGTGGTGCTTGGACAGTAGGCCTCTTGAGATGCTTCGTTGCCTTCCACAGAGAGTAGTCGGTGTTTTGATGGCTAGTGAGGGACATGATGAATTCTTCTTGGGTTTCTTCCTGTATTTCATTCATTATCGACTTGAGTTCATTGGAAATCCGGTACCATTCCGATCTAAATGTTGGATTCCTTGTATTTTGCCATTTTTTCCTAGCTTTACGTTTTTCTTTGATTATTTCGATGATTTCTCGTGGGTAGTTTAACCCAATAAGTTTCTTTCGAACTTCAGGGGTGTTTTCCAATGCAGTCGATTGAATATCATACACAAGTTTTTCAAGTTCACTGTCAAGAATGGCAGGAGTTGCAATGGTGGTTCCGAGGTTGATGAACTGATTAATGTCAACTTTGAACTGGTCCCAGTTTGTTTTTTTATTCACAAGGGCTGGATTATGAGGTTTTTGGATGATTTTCTCACTCAGTGTTAACGTTATGGGTGAGTGGTCCGAACTAAGGTCAAAAGACTCTTCAATCACAGCATAATTTGCTGAAACATTTTTCATGATGAAGAAGTCGAGCAAATCAGGTTTTTTAGATACATCTACAGGCCAGTGGGTAGGTTTGCCTGTAGACAACGGTGTGCAGTTGTTTGACTTAACATAGTTGTAGAGTTCTGTTCCGCGTGATGTGCTGAGACGCGAACCCCAGTAAGTATGTTTGGCATTGAAGTCTCCACCAATGACGAAACGATTGCCTATCTGGTCAAAAGCTTTCTCAAAGTCCTCTTCATAGACAGTAGGTCTTGGCGGGCAGTAAATGCTTGCAATCGCTATTTGATATGATTTAGTATCGACCATAATAGCACATATCTGGAATTGTTCTGTTTCAATTTTGTTGAGTTCATGATGTTTTAAATTTTCTCTGACCAGCACTGCACTACCACCGCGTGCCTTATTGCTCGGGTGGAGAGCTCGATAGCATTTGTAGCCTTTTATGGTAATGTATGATTCTTTTGTAAAATGTGTCTCACAAACAAGACAAATGTCAATTTTATTGAGATGAATGAATGCCTCGAGCTCAAGCCTTCTGTTTTTAAGCCCATTAGCATTCCACGACATAATTCGTAGACTCTTCATTTTGATTGTTTCTTGAAAAATGAAAGGGAGGACTTAGGCTTATTTTCAAGAACTCCCAATCTATGGCTTACGTTAGCCAGTGTGGCTTCCATTTTGCTCTGATTTGCAAGTATAGTTTGCAATATGATTTTAATATCTTCCTTGTCATTTGGCAGAGGGTTTAATGACTGGGGAGTTTTTGCTCTTGCTGCCATTGCATAAGAGTGCTGATAGAGACCAAATTGCCTGTGTTTCTCAGCAATTGGCGTTTTCACTTCAAATTTTGGTTTTTGTGGCTTATTTGAATTTAGAGGAGTAGTGGTCTTTGTTTCCTGAGTCCTAGATTTATGTTGCAGGGCAGCTTTGATTGCAATTTCACACTTTCTATAATTTGCTGTGTGCGGTCCGCCACAATTGGCACATGTAGGTTCAGTAGATATGGGCTTCCTGCAGACTTTTGTTTCATGGGCTTCACCACATTTAACACAACGTGGATTCTTCTTGCAGTAATTTTGAGTGTGGCCAAATTCCTGGCACCTCTTGCATTGAGGAACAATTTTGACAGGATTCAAATGTTCAAATTTAACTTTAGTGGAATACAGTTTAATTACTGCATACACTTTTTCAGGGTCAGTCCCTGCCTCAAACTCCACTATATACATGTCAAGCGGGTCCTTGGTTTTGAATTGTAATTTTGGAGTAACCTTCAAGACTTTAAGATGGGGATACTCATTCTCTATGGCTTCGTGGATGATGGTTGGTTCAATTTCTCTTGGGAGTCCTTTCAGCATAACAGTAAAGGGCCGCCCTTGTTTGTCTTGAAAGGAATGGAAAGGATAGTGTTTGTTTTCCAAAAAATTGACCACAGCTCGATATCCGTCTGAGCTACTGGCGTTCACTCTTATTTCACCACTAGCCAGCTTTGCTAGTGTGATAGCTGAATCGATAGCTTCCAGCTCTGTTTTCAAGGTTACAAAACTGTTGCCGTTTTGGAGGGGTCTTAGATAGACTGGAGGCGGTTTGAATATCTTAGGTTTTAGCTCAACTTGTACTTTATGTGATTGTTTTTCAGGAGTATTATTTTTCCGTTTTCTTTTTCTGCTGGGCACGGGTATAAATTGAACGTCATCGTCTCCTTCATACGTCTCCCCAGTTTCGACCGCAAGTAGATCTTCATCTGTGGTGTAACCATCTTCATTTTTCGTAGTTTTATGCTTCATGATTTTTATTTCATGATTGAGTTGACGAATTTGCTCATCACTCGCTTTGATTTTCTTTTCCTGAGCCGTAATATTCCCTTGAAGCCGTGAATACGAGGTTTTAAGCTCAGAAAATGATTTTCTTTCATAGACAATAATATCATTTGTCTCTTTTAGATATCCAGTTAATGATTCAATGATTGTGAACAACTCACCGATTGGTTTTTGGACTGGTAGAGATTGGAGTTCATTGATACCGTTCAGCTCAGCCTTCGCTTGCGCCACCGCCGTCTCAGTTTGTTTTAAAACATCTAGAACGACGATGTCGACCGCCGCTTTACCGATAAAGGAAATGGAAGAAGCCTCTCAAAGCAATGGGCAAAGGTCGTCTTCACTCGCCCACCTTACAAAAGCAGAAGCGGACCTTTGATTCGATAAAAGCGTTTTTAGCAAATTAATTCCCGGCGAGGGCATAGGAACACATTAGCTTTCCACGGCACAAAAACGCACACATACACCTGTTCTCTTTTAAACATCCTCTTCCGCGCTGTTGTGTTTGGATCAGTTTACTTTGTCCGGTGACCCGAAAATAGGAAACCTTACAGGTGATAGGGTATAAAGGAGATATCGATTTCGCATCTGTCATATTATTGTAGGAGCCACGGCGAGGGATGATAGGACTTATAGGTACTGAGCCCTTAAGCTTCGAGGACACAATGACGCTTTCTCACAATCTATCCTACAAGAAGATTAAAACCGCCGAACCGAGTTCTAAATATACGTCTAGAGTACAAAAAGACTTATCTCCTCCCATATGATTTTTACTTGAACATTTACAGAGTAAATGGAAGTATTGTGATCGTCCTAAAATCGAAAATAGAATCGGAGCTTCAGGAAATCCTCGTCATTTACAAAAGTTGGCATAGCTCCTTCAATTCTTAACCTTTTTTCAAATTTCTTAAACTTTAATGTTCGTCTCAATAAGACCTATCACCCAGTTGAAAGGGAGTTTGAATTACTCACAGCAATTCTAATATATGAGCACTTTTAGTGTTTTATATTTTATTTTTTTCCGGCCACAAGAACCGATTTGAGCGTTTTTGGTCTAAAAATCTTTGTTTTACCTTGCAAGATACGTGAGTATTTCTCATTTTCTGGGTCATTTCCGACGTTTTTTGATTTTAGGCGAGTTTTAAAATTTGCATAGTGAGTTTTTTGACTTCTGACCTGAACACCCCAAAAAGTAGTGAACAAATTTTCAAATTTTGTTGAAATGTTACACATAGAAATATGGAAGCAGTGTGTGTTATCTAATAACCTCTGGGTTTGAACACATAGGTATCAACATTGAAAAAATCATTTTGAATTTTTTTGACTATTTTTCGTAGAAAAAATTTTTTGGTGTTTTTTCCCGTACTTTTTTTGAACATTTTCCCGAATTTCCCCTGTAAGGACCTAACGTTTTCGAGGACGTTAGTGAGCATTTTCCGAAGAATTGGATCGCCTTTTCTCTCGTTTCAGTCTCACATGTATAGTATAATGATATTAGATATATTATAATCATATTATTATATTATATCATATTATATCATATTATGATTATGTTCACATATAAAACGCTTAAACACCTTACTATACCTACTGACCTTAGTACTGGACAAAACACCTCATCCAACACCAACTAAAAATATCAGAAGGAAAAATACACGCAATTTTTACTCCCCTCAGACATGAAAGGAAAAATGATTTTCACAACATCGAAGCTTAATCGACCGGAAAACTTTTCCACGTTGATCTATTGCATTTTCATAAAGGAGAAAAATCCTATTCAAACTCGCTCATTTCTGGTCCTCGATAGTAATTAAAAAATAATCCTTTGCCGTGACGCCATTCGTTACCGGTGACCTGAAACGATCTGAAGGAAACTTTTCTATGAGCCTTTGAGGCGCGCTTTATCCGTCTTTTCTCTGCCAGACATCATTGGTAACTGACGACTTTGAACATCTATAGAAAACCACCGGGGCGCAGATAAAGTACCTGATACCCGGGAAATAGGTATTCTGCAATGTGAAACAAAGATTTCAAGAACATGAACTCTCGAATCGGTTCATTTTTGTGGCCAGAAAAAAATAAAATAGAAAACATTAAAAGTGCATTTTGGAAGTACTGTGAGTAATTCGAAATTGAAGAAATAGAAGTACCTATCGGGAAAATGTGAAGTATTGTGGGAGATAAGCAAGCAATGCTGCTACTCGTCCCTTAACAATTTTTCAAACGATCACCATACTTCCATTAATTTTGGAAATGCCCGAATACGTAGTAGACCTCGAATTATGGTGCTGTCAGGACGAAAATTCCCATTACCCAAGCCGTAGTTCACCCTTACGAACGACACATGGGAAGGCAGCAGTAATCCAGCAATTTAGATGAGCAGTAATTGGAAGGCATACCCTGAGGCCCAAGCAACCTCAACTTTGCCATTCCACTACTGGCTTTGCTACGAGGTATTGTAACTGTATCCCACCTTCGAAATAACTGAATCTACCCAAGACGCAGACTCGAGTTTGAACCTTCCAAGATTAGGTATGCAAAAAAGTAAATATGGAAGTAAAAACGTAGGAGGAAAAATGTATGGAAAAAATAGAAGAAAAAATATTCAAATAATACAAAAACGACCTTCTCACTGTCGAAATTGACGGAAATAATATTTAAAAAAATTCGAATACATGATTTTTTCCATATATTTTTTTGCATACATGGAAAAAATCATGTACGCATGAATACATTCGAAAAAATTGGTTAGTAGTATAGGAAATGACAGTTCTGGGACGTGAAAAAGGGTGATCTGAGGGGGCAGTGGCCCCCAACGTTCCCTCCATGACGTTACCCGAATGATAACCCGAACGCAATCAAACGTTAACGTTAGTGCTCCTAAATTGGGAACGTTAACGTCAACGTTGGTTCTCCTACATTGGGAACCTTAACGCTAATGTTAACGTTGGTTCTCTTACGTTGGGAACGTTAACGTTAACGTTTAGGTTGCGTTCGGGTTATCATTCGGGTAACGTCATGGAGGGAACGTTTGGGGCCACTGCCCCCTCAGATCACCCTTTTCACGACCCAGAACTGTCATTTCCTATACTACTTTGGTTTCTATTCAAAAAAGTGAGTAGGTACCTAAGAAAAAAACTGAAAAATTGAAAAATTGCTTAAATTTGCCGTTATTACCGGTCGTATACCTATTGCAAGTCACCCATTACTTCGATTTCCTGTACACCTCCTTCACTAACCCTTTTCTCATTCCTGAAAATGAGAGGAAAACAGGGAGAGGGAAAATTCCTCTTGATTAAAAGGAGGACTGAACCGTTCTGCGCGGCTGATCCGCGATATTTCCTCCCTTGATGATAGGTCTGAGGGAACTTTCCGGTTGAAAAGCGATGGAAAAAGATCCGAGCATAGGCGGAGTAACAGGGCTAACAAACTGCCTCCGCCCTACAAGTTGCGCTCGGATCCTCCAGCGTCGAGAGCAGGTCGGATATGCTTAACGCCTCCGAACCAGGCGGGGAAGAGAGTTCGGTTAAGCTGCTTTCAACGGAAACGCGCTAGGGAAACGGGCGGTTCGGTTTTTCACTCGGCGGCTCCTCGGCAAAGCTTTCGATCTCGGCCGGAGTTGCGCGATCGTCGCAACTTGCGGGAGAGTCGCGGCAGGAATCGCTCGACTGTTAAGCGGTTCCGGCAAGAAAGTGCAAACTGACCGGCCATCAATCCGCAAGCATGCGGTTGCGTCGAGGTTCGGCGAATCCGAACTGTTATCCGATTGCGGTCGAACCGTTGCTAAGTAATGAATTAACCATCCGATCCGCGACGAACCTGGAAAATTTTAGGAATTTCAACTTTACCTACTTCCGAAATTGAGGATCTCTCAAACTGAATCTGAAACTACAACTCAAACTGATACCGATAATACAAAGAGAAGTGATACTCAGATGCAACGAAAAACTGATGAACTGAAACTCAAATTGATACAGCAACTAAAACTGGAACACAAACTGACAATCAAATGCTAACTGAATCTGAATTTGAAAACTGAAACCCTGAAACTCAAATTCGAACTTAAACTCAAACTCAAACTGAAAAAAAAATCGACAGTCAAATCCTGACCGCAGCTCAAACTGAAACTGGATTTGCAAACTGAAAATTAAACTGAACTGAATCTCAAAATCGAACTGATTCTCAAACTAAAACTGAAATTCAAACTCGAACTAAAATTGAAAGTCAAACTGAAACTCGAAATGAAATTCAAACTCGAACTCATTCTCAAACTCGAACTGAAAACCAAACTCAAACTGAATCTCAAAATCGAACTGAAAATCAAACTCGAACTTATTCTCAAACTCGAAATGAAATTCAAACTTGAAGTGATCCTCAAACTTGATCTGAAACTACAATTGAAAGTGAAAGTCAAACTCTAACTGAAATTCAAACTCGAACTGAAATTCAACTCCGAACTGAAAATTAAACTCGAACTGAATCTCAAAATCGAACTGATTCTCAAACAGAAACTGATACACGAACTCAAACTGAATCTGAATGTCAAACTCAAACTCGAACTGAAATTCAAAATCGAAGTGATTTTCAAACTCGAACTGAAAATTAAATTCGAACTCAAACTGAAGGTCAAACTCAAACTTGAAATGAAATTCAAACTTGAACTGAGAATCAAACGATTTTCGATCTTCGAGTTTGAGTATCAGTTGAAGTTTTAGTTTCAGAAATCTGAATGTCTGTACATTCGACTCAAAGATCGAAAATCGTTTGATTCTCAGTTCAAGTTTGAATTTCATTTCAAGTTTGAGTTTGACCTTCAGTTTGAGTTCGAATTTAATTTTCAGTTCGAGTTTAAAATCACTTTGAGTATGAATTTCAGTCAGAGCTTGAGAATCACTTTGAGTTTGAATTTCAGTACGAGTTTCAGTTTGACCTTTAGTTTTAGTTTGGGTATGAATTTCAGTTAGAGTCTGACTTTCACTTTCAATTTTAGTTTCAGTTCAAGTTTGAGAATCACTTCGAGTTTGAATTTCATTTCGAGTTTGAGTTTGACTTTCAGTTCGAGTTTGAGAATAAGTTCGAGTTTAATTTTCAGTTCGATTTTTAAATTCAGTTTGAGTTTGATTTTCAGTTCGAGTTTGAGAATGAGTTCGAGTTTGATTTTCAGTTCGAGTTTGAATTTCATTTCGAGTTTCAGTTTGACTTTTAGTTTTAGTTTGAGTTTGAATTTCAGTTTTAGTTTGATTATCAGTTTCGGCTTGAGTTTTAGTTTGTGATTCAGTTCGAGTTGCAATCTCATTTCGATTCTGAGTTTACCTTTCTTTCGAGTTTGAGATTTCGTTTCAATTTTTTGTGAGGTTCAGTTTGAGTGTCAGTATAATTTGAGTTTGAGCGTGTGTAGTATCATTTTGAGTTTTAGTTTGGATTTGATTATCAGTTTCGATTGGAGTTTCGGTTCGAGTTTGAGTTTACCTTTCTTTTGAGTTTTTCCCATTCGATGTTTGGTGGATTGCCTTTTAACATAAATAAAATTGTCTAGATCAAGGTATGTAAAATTGCCTTTTTTCATAATACTGCGTGCATTTGTTTTTCATGGTATCACAAAATGAGAAATTTTGAGCTCACTATTTGATAGGAAGGATTCTTGATTAGATGTATCTGAAAATGCATCTATTCTAGGTAGATATCAATGTATAAATTGCCGGCTGTAGTAAATCCAAAGTGAATCGAAAATGGTCGCCGAATATTTGACGATTCCCAACCCTGGTGGAACACAATGCACTTGACAGGTTCTCAGTTGAGCGGAGACCAATTCCCCTGGGCGGGATGACGTAAAAGAACGTAGGGGTGGGGCTCGAACGAATAAACAAGCTGAATTCGCAGAAGTACCGTTCAGACCGTTTTTGTGGTTATTTGGGCTGGCAATTACTCGATCTGATAAAAACCCAGATACCTAAATGACAAACACATACATGAGCTATATATAGCCAGCTTTAATTTTTGGCTTGAGCGCTGTCGGTCGCTCGGCCCTCCTCACGAGCTTCGGTCCTGATTGGACCGAGGAGCAGTTGTCAAACTAGTGTTAAAATAGTACCAAGATTCAGGTAATGTGTTCCTGTAGGTGCCTGCTTTTTCCGCATTCTAACTTGAATTTCTCCCTGAAATCAGAAGATAATCACAATCAAGCTGATTTAATGGACAAGTTTTGCTGAAAATATTAAACTTTTAGCACGTTTTTTTTAAATCGCCGGTCTCAGAGCAACACCCCTTATCGTCATTTTTGCTAAAAATGAGTTATGCATATGGTTGGAAAGCTCTTTTCAGCACGGATTCTATAAAATTTGAAGTTCCATCGCAATTCCAATAGGATACATTCCTGGAGGAACATGCATGAAAAACGAAATCCATTTTTTCCGCCAGAATGGTGCTGTTTAGGATGCGAAAATGATGTAGTGATGATCGACAACGAAAAAACAACATTTTTCCTAGTAAAAAACGCTAATGAAAAGAAGCCTTTTGAATGTGGCGGGTGAGCCGTATGACGTCACTGCGCGGACGTGACCGCACGTAGTTTCTTAAAGTAACGGCAAAAAAATCCGTTATCGCCGTCCTACTAAAACACACATGAACTCGGATGAGGTTGCACTGGTGTTCACAGGAGGATGTGTAACCTTGTTGCTGGCCAGTTTCCCGCTCGACTTCAAATCTGCGATTTTCACTAAGCCTCCCTCCTCTTTTAATTACCGCTTTTCCGAACCGTCATCCACCATAACACCATTTTCGAACCCTAACAAGGAATATTATGGCGAAAAAACAGTTTTTTTTTTTATGCATGTTCCTCATTCACGTATTAGACAACAACCTGTATCGTCATTGTGTCGGTAACGAGCTGTACTTTCAGCTTTTGGCATCGTTAACCGTTTCAGACGAGGTGGCCTCGCATGTGCTCCAAATTTTACCGCAAGAGCGATTTTATCAGCCTGCTTTTATCGTATTTTTTTGAAGTTTTATCCATCCTTGACAACCATGGTTTTGGCTTTCCTGAAGAGTGACCAAAATGACGATACGGGGTGTTGCTCTGGGATCTGCGAAATGTAGTTAGCGTACAAGTGTTTTCAGGAAAATATTTTTTCGATGTTTGAACTGGAATTGCGGTGCATACAAGTCGGGGTTTGACTAAATAACTATTCGTCGTTTTTATGGAAAACTCTTTAAAAAATCGTATCTTGGCAATGAGTTGAGATGGGAAAATGTGGCTTTGCTTTCCATTTTCGGTCTAGTTTCCCCCAATTTTTTCACCAACCAGTTTCAATTTCACCAAATTTGGGACACCCTGTACAGTATGCCTGCTGGATGGTCAAATAAATATCACTTTGAAAACTTCCTTAAAAAGGAGGGAAGCTTTTATATTCACACAATCCGAATCGTCCGCTTGCATGTGAACCAAGATTTATCCGTGAAGTCTCGATCCCTCTTATTCTCTTTGTTCCCATTGTTAACCGAGATAAATGAGACGTTTCATCCCTCATTTCGACGTAGCTCAGCACTCTCAGAGGGTCGATAGAGCCGATGGATTATTATTTCCATTTCGTATTACACAGACGGGTAAAAAATAGTAGATTCTTTGTCCCAAGTAGAAGGAAGTATGATCGTATTACAAAAACCAGTGGTGCGTTTTATTCCATATTTTGGTACGTAAATTATTCAAACAATTTGATTATATTTTGACTAGGTACTTTGGAGGCTGCGTGGATCAATATCAAAAAACTCACTATGCAAATTTGAGAACCCGCCTAAAATAAAAATTCGTCTAGTTACCGAACAATATGTAGTTATTATTAGATATCTTATATACATCAATCAAGGAGCAGCGTCATGTCATCTACTTTGAACTTCAGATGAAATAGATCAACTGATGAAATCGTAAAGCTAGGTAGAACGTTACAATTTGTAACTTACAAAGAGGTATAAAGTTCATTTTCAAGGTTTGGTAATAGGCTGTACTGGAATGATACAATGTATCATATTTCATGTATCATATCATATATGTCATATTGAACGGGCTGGGTGTTCCATAGTCAGCCCTTATAGGTGTCCATATAACCTTCAACCCTCATGCGCAGTAAGATCTATGACGAAAACGTGTCACATGGACCAAAATTTAATTTGAACTTGAAAAAAGTTTCTGGAAGGATCGAACACAAAAAACATTATCAAACGCCATGAAGGAGGAAACCAAGGAAACTGACTATGACCAAACCCTAGCTTTTCCTCTTTTGATATATCGATACCTTAAAGCACAAAGGGGATACGTCCAAAAATGGCATAATGAGAAAAATTCAAAATAACTTTCAATTTACAAAAATAAACATTTCTCCCATAGTTTTCAATTTCATGAAATAATTCGCCAAATAAAAAATGTTTGTCTGGCCAAGATCTACAACCTCGTTTAACCAGAACTTTGGTAGCACTTGACACTTCCAAGATAAACGCTCTTTGAATATTTTTCGTTTTTTGGCCCCAAAAATAGATAAAAGGATCATGATTCTTGGAGCGATCGATAGGTCCTGATGAGTAGATTCTCTCGGTACCGAAATCTCAAAATCGATATTTTGGGACACATCCTCTTTGTGCTTTAAGGTATCGATGTATTAAATATCGGTTGAAAAAAGTTTAGATAAAAATATTAATATTATTTTAAAAAATATATTAATTGTTGAAGAGAAACTCCAAAGTTTTCATACGAGTTTTTCCTGTTGATAGGGCTATTTGATCAAGACGCCACCATGGGTCACATACGTGTCCAATAGTCGCCGGCAGCCGTCATGGCATTCGAATGTTTGAAGTCCTCAACGCTGGCTATGTAAATTCCGCGGCGATTTCTCCCTCTTCGCTCGGCGCAATTTCCTTTCCCCTTTACGATTCCGCTTTTCACGTGCAACGTCCCTGAAACGAACGGATGCTCAAACACGCAGGGTCACTGGCAACTTTCATCCCCTCGAACCCGAAGCCAGTGTTTCAATTTCCAGGAAGATTCTCCCTTTTGAGGGAAAATCATCCAGGGCGAGAGGCAACCGCGGTTTATACCACTTAACCCTCACCGGGATCAGAGCAGTACTGAGACGCTTCTTTCGGCTATTGTATGGGCGTTACTTGAGTAAATCCAGTATTATTGGAATCGTGACGAAGATTTTTGAGAAGGTGAGCATTAATTTGTACTTACCTGAACGTTTGGATTCCCAGGATTCGACATTCCTGGCATGTCGAGTTTGAGGAAGTATTTTAGCCGGTGTCTCAATCCTGCCTCTGGACGGAGCTCTCGCAGGCGTATCTCATATTATGAGTTAAGTATGAGTTGATTCCGTTTCCGAAACTCCCAGAAGGCAGTCAAAAAGTGCATAAGTGACGTCAGAATCCAGGCAAGTTCCAAATCACCTGAGCCGCCTGCAGGATGGGATTGTAAGATAGGTATGTTCGAGTGTTAACCGATTCAACGCTTAACAGAAACTTCCCGCATTCTTTACAGCTACGTCCTGGAGGATGTAACCTTCTCGGTCGAGACTAACGGTAAAGCTAGACCTGGGAACTAGGATTGTCTGCAATAATTTCGAAATCGTCTCCCATACTACACCTTTTCTACCGGCAGTAGCGGCTTCTTGGCGGATATTCGGCTTCCCAGCAGATCTCGGCAATGTACGGTACCTATTACAGTCTTTCAGAAGTCTCTAAGGGCTCGCGGCACTGCCGGTAACACGCCGAAGAGTTCGCTCCAAGGAGCTGCGTGTCCCGGGGAAGAAGAAACCATTAGTTTACACAGTCTCCGTTTCCTGGAACTCTCATGCCTCATGTGGCTTTACGTGGTTCCACTCCTGTTCCGCTCCAATTAGTTCCACCACATGAGGAAACCTACGCTTTTCCCATCACGGAGCTACGCCAAACTTGACTGCAAACACGTTCTCGAGGTTCAATGTCAGTCGAAAAGTTCCTTGGAGAAAATTCACCGGTTTCGTTGTTGTGTATAAGCGTGTCTCAGATACATGCCTAGGAACCTTATTCCTCGACGTTTCCTGTCTCCTTTCCACTCCGGCATACAGGAATGAGAGGAGCTATTTATGTACAGTCATATTACACTGCTCTTAGAGGCGGACCGAGGGGATGGTATGGATGTGGGGAGGTTCCCGGGATACAATATTAGCCACTGAGGACATAGTTGACATTCCCCTGCCCCGTATAGGCCTCACGAGGTTTGCTATCCCATCTACGTATCCTCGTGTGCGATAATCTCGGAAAATAATGCACGTAGGTATCCTGTACGATTATAGCTATGCTCCCAAACGTATTTGAGTTTAAACTTATCTGCGGATGTAATACCGGCAACACCAGCTATCTCAATAAATCCCCTAAAAACCCGCCGCTTTCCACGATCCGGAAGCTACCATTTCCTTCGTAAATATGGTAAAAAAAATTAAGGCTAAATTTTTCAATGTAAGGTTGCGAAGCGGGACCGACAAAATGATGATGAACACCACCTCCGGTGAGGCTCAAGTGAAATGTGTCTCCAAGGGGCCGCCTTAAACGAAGTTTCGAACCGGCAGGGGCAAAAAGGAAGAAAAAATATCTACCTGCCATCAATTCACGCCTAAACGAGCCTAGCTTGCTTCTCTCGATCGATTTTTCATAGCAGATTGAGATAGGGCATGAAGGAGGAAGGAGGTCGTTCTGACATTGTGATTTATGCCTCTCAAGTTTCGTGTCATTTTCGGTATTGAAATCAGCCCCAGGGTGGCCAGGTAAATGAGAGGTGGCGCAGCCTTGAAATACATTCGATATTTCACTTCAATAGGTCACACTACCTCAATAGTTTCAATTTAGGCAATATGTGTGTTAAATCCAAATCGTTCAGAACATCAACATTTCCGCAAACGATGTTTTGATAGTGAGATTACTGTATTCCAGGTACTTCCGGTTAACCTAAATTCGGGTTTAAAAAAATTCCCAGAATTGGTTTTGTTTATTTACAAACTTTCCAACTCAAACTACAAACTTTTCTTTTCATACTGTCCAAATCGATCGAAATGGCATTCCACATTATATTTTGGTCCTTCAGGCCGGACATTTGGCAGTTAAATAACAGGCTGAAACTTTTGGATAATCTGTTAATTGTACGCATTTCGTGACTTTGGAATTCAGTTAGCCAGGAAATATAGCTACGTTGGACGGTTCAGCTAATTGAAAAAGATTATTCCATTGCCGATCGTCCGTTATAATTGGAGCCTCCCCGGGCCGTATGGAAATGATCTCATCGTTCGGGAAAATTAAACGCCAGCCGCGGACTTGGGAGTCAGGTGGTCCCTGTTTTCGGCTCCTCGTCCCGGGGACTTCATCAGTTTCGTTCCATTTCCGCCGACCGCATACAAAGCCGTCGACTTCATTTGCACTTCCCCATCCCGAAGCCCCAAGTATTTGCGGGGCTGGTTTTGTTTACCTGCCGCTGTAGTAAACCGAGCGCTGTAGTCAACCCGGCCTAGTTCTTTTGTAACGCCGGGTTTCCGCTCCCTCTTGCGGCTTAGGGCTGATTCAGCTTTTCGTCGCGTCGTTAATTGCTTTTCAAGGAACCTAACAGGGAGGGTAAACAAAGGAACGCCCACTCGGTCTTATTTAACGTCATCCTACACCCCAACAAGTGGGGGGCGGCTTTCGAAAAATGTTGGAACAATGCTCTAATTATTGGGGGCGACGATGGGACGAGAAAAACAAAAACGAAATTCTGTTTCACAGTTCTAGGAGTTGCGTTTACAACGCTGTCTGACCACACAATGTTCACTACGTTCAGAAAGCATTGTTCAAAATTTGAACAATTAAACATTTAATGGCCATTCACTATTCGATTGCTGGTCGTGGGGCCAAGGCAATCCATTGCGTTAATTGGTCGAGATGACTCATTCGACAACTCAAATAAATTACCAGCTTAACCAGAAATTTGAAACATGAGAATTCGGCCTAACACAATTCTTCACAAATGAAAATTTTTAAAACCCCAAAAAAATTCATTGGCGTTCGAAATCACGTTCCTATGGCCATCCTTATTCCAACAGCCGACAATCGGGTAGTGAGTGGGCACAATTAACGTACATCCGAGAGCAGTGAAACAAAATTTTGTTCTTGTTTTTCGCGTTTGTTTGTTGTTTCCAACAATTACGGCATGGTTCCAACATTTTTCGAGCGTTGGCCCCACTTGTAGGAGGTAGAATGATGTTAAATTATACCGAGTGGCCGTTCCACTGTTTTGAGTCCAGTGCAAAAAATTTGCAGCGAATTTATCAATTTTATTTTAACTTGAACGGAACACTCGGATTTTCTTTCCTTGCTGTTACAAAAAACATGGAAAGCGCAACTTTTTGGAAACAGTAGGTACCTCATGGAAGAAGACATTTTCTTCGTCGTTTGACAATATTGAAGGATTATGACTCATGTTTTTGTAAAGAGTTCTGATAGAGCGGAACAAACGGGAAGAATTTCCAACTTCAGGTTGAAAGGGATTTTTCCAAGCCCTGATGAAAACGCTAATATAAACCGAACCTTGACGGAGTGAAATTAAACCTAATTTCAGCAAAGCCCGCGTTTCCTCTGCACTTTCCCTGCGGTTAAGGTGACAAATTAAACCTCGCTTGTACGCAGGTGGGACAAGAGATGATTTCTTTGCTTTAATTTTTAGAAATTCCCGACTTAATTTCCTGTCCTGTTGGATCGGGAAGGACGGCTGGAAAATATAAACTCGGACCCCTGCTGCTTCTCGAAATAAACGAAGATTTAATTTGGAAGTATACAAAGTAATTAGGCCGGAACCGGAGTATGTAACATGGTATGAATTTTCACTTGCATATTGTCGACAAAAGCTGAACATTTTCTGGAAAAATCAGTTCGACCCGGACAGGTCTAATTATTTTGACTTCAGCTTTTATAAAAAAAAAATCCTGAAGAAATGCGTATTCATATTATGTACAAAAAAATATGCAGCATCGTATCATTTTTCATATCGTATCATTTTCTGTATTTGTATTTAATTTTTTTTCTCGCCACAAAAATGAACAGATTTGAGCTTGGTCGTGAACTCACATTAGGTTATACCTATTAATTTAGATTATATCAGTTATATTGTATTATATAGTTATATTGGATTATATTTATAGTTGTATTAGATTAGAGCATAGATTATATAAGACTTAGATTATATAATAGGTATATAATATTATTATACAATCTAGATCGAAGAGAGCCATTGTTATTTCTGCCAAAAACAATAAATTGATGATTTGCTGAATTGCTTTCTCTTGCTTTCGACCGAATTCCCAACTGGAGGAAATTCATTGACGGTATTTCATCAAGTAATTTTATCCAAGAAAATTAATTATTTTTGGTGGGAATTTCGGATGAATTTGGAGGTTTTGGGGTTGGTAGAAAAAATTGCAATTTTCTCACTTTTTTGGTCGACTGGCAGTGATTTTTGTGATTGAATAAATGAAGAATGCCATGCGCATTAGGTCAAATCGCCATTTTTCCGATTACGGATTTTCCGTGTTTCACTTAGTGAACCTTTCGTTCTGGACCCAGAAACTTAAGTATTGCAGAATTGCAAGTTAGCCTACTTATCGAGGAGCTCCATCTGAAAGAACCTAAGCTGGGGTCATCAAATAGCTCAATTATTACATTTCAGTTATAAAATTTACCCAGTTCCTCTCGGGCTCTTATGACATGGCATCCTTCAAATAATAAAATTTTGTTTTTACGACGATAGGGTCATAAAAACAGAAGGGGTGCCCGTATTTCCCCCGTTTCCCACAATGCTTGCCCGTGCAAAAATACTTTGAGAGATCCACCGTTGAGTCGGTGCTCAGCAATTAAATTAAAGTGCTAAATATAATGCTGAGGTGGCAAGTATGAAAATAGGATAGAGGTATCTCGTTCGCGTTTTTCGCACTCACCTCATTAAACATAGGCTTCGGAAGTTTGCCTTGTTGGTCGATGACAGGGAAAGTTACCACTTACGATAGGCGGAAAACTTTCTCGATTGTAGATAAACTCGGAATTCCCGCGAGTTGGAGAGACCTTCATGCGTACGTGTTCGCGCGAACGTGTGTATAGCGCAGGGAAATTCCATCCCTGCGAAGTTGGTGAACTGTGATTTGGTTCTCGAGCGAAGTGGAGTGCCCATTTATCGTGCATTATCCCTGAGTTTGGAGATTGAGAGAATTGTTGTGTAGCGTCAACTTTTAGTTGGTTTATTTACAATAACGTATTGTAATTGTCATGCGGTTCATGTTTTAGGCCTAGGTTGCGAAATTCGAATGGGCGAAGACTCAGCTTGACATGCAAGAATGGCCGATTTCACCGACCTCGGATTTGAGTTATTCCGGACATGGTTACGAGTGTCAAAAAAAGTACCGTGAGCGACCATGTCCGGATTAACTCGGATCTGAGGTTGGTGAAATCCACCATAAGAGTATTTAGTTTGTCAAAATTTCTTCTTCCGAACTGCCATTTCAGCTACACCTCCTTAGCTCAGCAGCTGTTTGTTTTGAGTGGTTCTCCAAGCTGTGCGAGACGAAGATGCCCTGCTCTGGTTCTGAAGGGAAGACGGAAGATGTGGTCGTGGAGAACGCGGTCCGTGTAATGACTAAGCGTTAGTTGCAGGCCTCATCAGACACAGACAGATGCTCAGACCGTCTGACATCGATTACGTTTCCTTGCTCGAGCCGAGCCGTTAAAGAGAAGGAACGGGAACCTCTGGGGCTATTATGTGGGGAAATGTTCAGAAAAGTGGAGTACGAGTTCTCTTTTTGTCTAGTTTGTGCACACATGGGCAAAATGAGAGAAGGTACGTCTTGTCTCGCAAGTTCACTTCATTTTCCATAGCGAAATAAACGGAGTGAGATTTACGAGCATCACATTTACACAATCTTCGGGATCCGGTTAGAATCTGAAGATAAACCCGTCAGGGGAGAAAATACGATCTCGATGCCCCGAGGAAAGACATTACCTTCATCCAATCTTGAATCGCACGTACCCGTTCTTTCAGCGCATGACCCACCCCTTCCGACCATCAGGAAAATGTACCCCTCCTATGTACCCCTTCTATTGAGTCGTATACACCCATTAGGCAACGTCCGTGCTTGCTGCCTGGTTTATTGGTGATTCTCGGTTGGCATTAGAGTAATATAGAGATACCTAATCACCTATATGAAAAAAATATATTTCTCGAGAAATTTTGTTGGCATAAATTATTTGGGTAAATTATTGTTTTAAAAAATTTGAGGTTTGTTGGCTTAAATGCTCTGAAGAGGGCGGAATTAGGGAAAATAATCACAATAGGTCCAGAATTTTAATAGTTGTTCTAGAAAAACAAAAAACCTTTAGGTTTTCCCATTGAAAAAGTTTGAAAACTGACCAAATCATAAAAACTCAAGGCTACTCAAATCAACGTCCTGAAGATTTTATAGAAAATCGATTATATAATATCCGTGATTTTCAAAGAATAACCAAAAAACCCACTTATGGAAAGTTTGAGGGTGAGAGAGGTGGGGCGATTTTCCTGGGGTGAGCCCAAAATTCGACCAGTGTTGCCTTTGGCACCCCTCATACTCACATCCGGTAATGTCCCAAAACTTCTGGAGAGGGCCACCATGTCGAGAGCGCTCGAGTGAATAGAACAGATGGGAAGAGACAACTGCAAAGGACTTTTTCATTGTTACCACCATGGTCAATTTTTCACACAAAAATAAGTTTCGGCCATAAGTGAGCGATTCCTTTCCCTTTAATTTGGCAACTCCTAAAACTCTATTTGCGTCTCATTGCTTTTACGAGAGTGAAATGGAGTGGCTCCATATTGCGTTCTGGAGAAAAGAGCTGCCCTCGCAAGAAGATGTGAGACACTATTCTCCATATAATGACCGCTAGACGTTATTAGGATAACTTCGCGTATTAACTTCTTGTTCAAACACTGATTACCCTCCTTACGCCACGGATGAGATAGTTATATTACTCAGAGTTAGCTGCTTACATCCCTGCAATGTGGGCCTCTTTACGCCCTAAGGATCCAAAGAGATGGGACAGCCTATTAAGAGTACATAGCCCCACGTACCTAATAGCCCGAAGGGAGCAAGGCAGCCAAGCTCTTCAACTCCTTGGCTTAAGCAAGGAGACGTAATAGATGTCATTCTGGCGTCTGATGAGACCTGCACCTAACGTGCAGTCATTATAGCCTGGTTGTTTATTTTCCCCCCTGCACTGCAAAACGGCACTTGTTCGTATTCGGTTTCTGGCAATCGTCGAGGATCTAGATATAAAAAGCGCATAAAATGCAAAGATCCTTCCCTTTGGTCGCTTCACGGCGTAGAGTAAGAATGCACACCAGACATTTTTCCGAAAAAATTGAATTCTACACCGATAGAGCAATTTTTGATAGGAGAACCTCCTCTCTAGCGGTGTGCCAGTTTTTCTGATTACGATTTTTCAATGTCTGACTTCATAATTGACTAACTACCTAGTTAAAGTAAAAAATTATTTGAAAGCCTTTTTTTTTATTTTATCTAAACGGATTTAAGAAGAACAAAAACGTTTTTAACGATGTTTCCTTTCGGGTGTTACAAATCATGGAATTTTCAACAACTGAATCATCCTTCTCGACGCTTCCGGAGGAAATAAATTATTGATTAATGTATTCAGCGAGAATAGGTCGTGTTTGATGTCCGAATTGCACTCAACCGAATAGAAACGAAATGAAAAATATTTCAAGTTGGAAATCGGATGGTGACACTGTCCAACCGAATGATTTAGTTACCCCTCTGCCCTTTGTCAAGAATCCATTTTTAATTGTCCATTTTACGCAGCCATGCACTACAAATAAATTAATAGCAATGTAGATGTATTCTTGTGCCCAAAGGGTCTATGAGTGCATCAAAGGACGCTCAGGTGAAAAATGCGATCGGACAACATACACGTTTGATATTTGCATCAGAAATCAGCGGTGCAAAATCGTCGGTTCCAACAGACGCCCTACAGTTCGAACAGGTTGATGTGAAATTAAATCACTTACGTGTTACATAATAGAGGTATTCATAGAGGACAAAGGGGATACATGGGACAGTGGGAAAATAGCATCAGAAACGAATTTAACCCTTAGGGATCCCCCAGGGGCCCAGAGTACCAAAAATTAACCCCGCGGATTTGAGCAAACCGGCTCCTGCTAACCTTCCTGTCCTATCAACTTCAGTTCAATTCAACTTCAGTTCGACTTCAGTTCAACTTCAGTTCAACTTCAGTTCAACTTCAGTTCAACTTCAGTTCAGTTCAACTTCAGTTCAGTTCAACTTCAGTTCAACTTCAGTTCAACTTCAGTTCAGTTCAACTTCAGTTCAGTTCAACTTCAGTTCAACTTCAGTTCAACTTCAGTTCAACTTCAGTTCAATCTTCAGTTCAATCTTCAGTTCAATCTTCGGTTCAATCTTCGGTTCAATCTTCGGTTCAATCTTCGGTTCAATCTTCGGTTCAACTTCAGTTCAGTTCAACTTCCTCCACAGTTTATATTGTTCTGAGTAATATTTACATAAATTCCAAAGTTTATTATTGAATATTTAAAAAATCAGGATTTGATTGGGTTGTGTGGGATTTCTGCACAGGAAAGTTATGAACAATTTATGGCTTCCAGAGACAACTGATCATTCTGGGCGAGAAGTAATTTTGGCTCGCAACTCACCAAATGATTTTGATGATTTATTACAGCTATATACCTACCTAGCAGTTATACAACAGTTATCTATTTAATTCAAAGCTAAAGGTGGGTATATTTGACAGAGAGAAGCGTGTACCCGATTATACCTTGTCTGTACATTTTCTGAACAATAAATAAATTGTAGAATTGCAAATTATTCATCTATCATCAAGTGGATCCAAGTTAATCGACTCAAATGCGGCCCGGTTAAATCGTTGAAGCTCTGGGATGGCAGTTCAACGGTATAGCGCTACACAATTCCAATACGTTCGCATTGAATTATTAACCCGAGGACAAATGTATGCGAACGTGTTTGCCATTAATGGAGTTAGGATTGTATGTTCAATTGAACAAGATTACAAGCGATCGAATCAGTTCGGCTGTTAGTCTTGGTCGGATTTAAGCTAAATATCAAATAGGTTAAGCTGTTAATCTCCTTTCTGGAGGGTTAGCCAACAAGTTGGTTGGCTAACCGGTTGGTCGACTGCCTGCCTACAAACTGTTACCACAGGTGTCCGCAATATGTGAATTTTCCAAACAAATTTGAGTATTGTCCAACCAAATTGAGAATTTTTGATGCATATTTTGAGAGTTGTCCAAACTAATTGAGAATTTTTCATATGAAACTTGAGAATCGTCCAACCATACCGAAAATTTTTCATACCAAATCGAGAATTTTCCAAACCAGATTGATAGTTTCACAACCCAAATTGAAAATTTCCTAGGACATTATTTTAGTTAGGGCCAGTTTATCAATTCATTCAAATCTAGATTTATCCAAGCATGCATACTTGCAGGGATGCCTGCACCAAGTAATTTTCTGTATAAAGATCAATGTTTCCTATAGTCGAAATTAAGTTTTAAATGTAGATTTAACTGAATTGATAAACCGGGCCTTGGTATCCGAATCAAAGCAGACTCGATCCAAAGATTTTTCAATCTGGACACTACTGTTTCAATGCATTGCAGTATTTTTCATTCGTGGAACTAGATCAACAGTCAAAATTTGACTTCATTTAATGAAGACTAATTCGTCAAACAAGTCTTGTTTGTTTCCGAAAATTTTCAATTTATTTTGGAAAATTGGATTGGAAAATTCTCAATTTGGTTTGTAAATTCTAATTTGACTTGGAAATGCTATAGAATGTTGCCCTCGACCCCGAACAATTTTCATATTTCTGTGACCTGCTATGTCTGTCTTTCTTTTGTGGTTCTTAGAGATGGATATACTTTCTTTATAATATTCTTTATCCTGTAGCAAAAAAAAAGCCGAGATAAAGGAACTGAAGATTCTTGGAGCTTGGTAATAAAGGCGGGTTTAAATTCTCATTACTCAGAGGGGTTGGCTAACAACATTAAATCTGCGGAAGGATGAAGGTTGTTCATCTCTATCTCTCCCTTTTTCCCTTGGCTGAGAGAAAGAGAGAGATGCTCCGTCCTGGTGTGGGCGTGAGATTGCTCCGCTGTAAACCAGTCAAATACCAAGAAAAGCGAATGAATTTAATGCTTTATTGATAATTAATCGCGAGTCTCGCGAGTCACTCGCTAATGATGGAGAATAAAGTGAGAAAAAATAAGATATATAAATAAGTAAATAGGTAAAGATGTCTAGTTTTGCGTGACAGGGTTTGAAACAAAGCGTTCTACGGGCGAGCGCGACTCAAAACTAGTGTCAAAAGGTGCAAATTCTAAACCTGACAAAATTTCAGGGAAAAAATTGTTGAAAGAAATTTTTGAACCTACAAAAACTGGCATGGTTTACGTTTAAAAGGGGCCACAAACTGAATTAAACCGTCATAATATGAAGGTTTTGAAAAATTAGCCAAGTATTGCTAAAAGTCTCAATCTTTTTAAATCAGGTTAGACGATTTAAAGTCTTCAGAATCGCGGTTTTGGAATCTACTCCTTTTCACACTGTTTAGGTTAACCTTGAGAATTTTCAAGATAGTGCACGGTGCCTACTTGCGAATAAATCAATTTATGCCTCGTCGAATCTTGCCACGCTTGTATCAGCGCTACCGCCAATCTCCTTTAGCTCAAGAACTTTCAATGCCGTAGCGCCTCGAGTTAATCAGGTTAGCACCTTCGAATAGAGAAACTCTCGAAGACTTTAAAATACGTGTCAGAGTTGCCGGAAACGGCATTGTTGTTGTTTGCACTTCAAAGGTGCGTTAGTTGATTTGTCAAAATTGAGTAAGACGTTGAGAAAAAGATGTTTGAGTGAAGAATTGAGAAAGACGTTTTTATGGAACAAAATGGGAGGCAAATATCGCCGGTGAGAAAGAGAAACCTCGTATCTCAATTTTGTAAAGATCGCCACTGTTCGACGAACAGTGTTCGTATGTCACCCTATAAAACCACATTGAATTTCTATGGCATCTCTAATGGGCATGTGCAGGCACGAAAATGAGGTACCTACGAGGATTCTATCCTTCAATGACGATAATAATCGTTAATTTATTTAGTTAGATGGATTGGGCTTTTATGGTTTGAGTAAAAGAAGACATCGTCAATATGCATTGTATTTTGCTCAAAATTGATTTACCTCATTCCTATGAAATAATGTGGCTAATTTCGGTGTCCAGCAAGAAATACCAAGATTACGGAATCAGTTCGCACAAACGATCCTGCTGTCCTTCTAATAACTGCGCACCGAAATGCGTTAACAAATTTCTTGCGGTATATCCTTCGTAGAAAGGCATCGAAATCAACCAAAGTGCCACCCAAATAATTCTGAAAATGTTGGCAGGTTGGCACGCCTGCAAGCAAACTGTCAACAAGTGTTTCTTGCAGCGGCTTAGTTTTTTCATAAAATAACGAATCAGTTTTTACATTTTACCAAAAACCTCCGTTCCGTCGTATAAATCCATCACCGCTGTACGCGTAGAGGCCTGATTTTTCGCTCGGCAACTCGTCGTTCATTGTTTTTTCGCGTGCGAACTTGCGGCCGGTTTGTTGACACTCAGCGTCACATCACCGCTCTCATATCATATCACGGCTCTCAACTATCACTGCTATCAGAGTGCGCAGTCCCCACAGGAGCTTATCGATCTTTCGGATATCGATTGAACGGCAGCTGGTTCCACACACAAGCCCGACCGATCATCGTGGATTATCGATATCGAGGTGCGTAATAATAAGCTCCGATGGGTCCTAAACTGGATAACGGTAACGGTAACGGCGGCTCTTCTTCATCACTCTCAGATCCAGACCCGAATTCAAAATTAGATTGGATAATTGCTAAACTGAGCAAACTCGACACGCTTGAGGAGAAACTGGATAAGGTTTCAAATGATCTGCGGGGCGATGTAAACAAAATTGAAACAAAGCTCGACCAGCAGGGGGCTCGACTCGTTCGATTGGAGCGTCAAGTGCGTAAAAGGAATATCATCTGGATGGGGGTGCAGGAGCAAAAGGACGGAGGTACAGATGATAAAGCCTGCATTGTCGCACTCGTAAGGAACGAAATGAAACTTGAATTCTCTGAATCCGACATCGAAGAAATTTATAGAATTGGCATAAGGGCCGATGGAAAGAATCGTCCCATATGCATGGAATTGAAGAGCTTGGCCATAAAAAAGGCTATTATTGCGGCCAAAGGCAGTCTGGCCCCGTTGACCATCATGGTAAAAGAAGATATCCCCCCAGAAGAGAGGGAACGTAGGAAGCAGCGCTGGGAAGAGAGGCAGAAGCAACTTTCAATGGAACCGAAAAAGCGTCTGCTGTCATCGCCTGGCATGAAGCAACCAGAAAAAAAGGGAACCCCTGTCAACTCAAAAAACGGACAATAGAATCTCTGCAAATAGTTTACTGGAACTGTGCTGGTTTTGGAAATTTTCTTTTGGAAAAATCTGTCATAATGGAAAATAAATATGATTTTATGTTTTTACAGGAAACCTGGTTGGAGAAGAATTGTACGGATTTATTTTTAGATTATAAAGTTGAGTCAATTAATGCTGTGCGGACTCACAGAGTTGGAAGGGCTAGTGGGGGCCTATTATTACTTTACAAATCGAAATTTAACTTGCAGGTAATTGCATCTAGTAGATATTGGATTTTTGTTTTGGCTGAATCGATGGGATTTAAATTCGTCCTGGGTGCGGTTTACTTTAATGAAGGCCTGACTGAAGAAAGAGACGCCGAATTCCAGGATATTCTGCAATTACTTGAGGAGCAGTATGAAGGTTTGGAGGTTGTAGTGGGGGGAGACTGGAATAGTAGAATAGGCAATTTAAATGCGGGGCCTGAAGAGTTATTTGAAGGCTCCTACCTGATGGACTATCGCACCAGCCGGGATCTTACAGTCACCACTGAAGGCGGAAGACTCGTTCGGACCATGGAAAACTTCGGATTCTACGTAATCAATGGTCGCTCCCAGAGCGACAGGACGGGAGACTTCACATGCTTTTCCCACAATGGCATGAGCATTGTGGACCTGGTGTGGGTGAATACGATCGCCATAGCTGACATCCGAGATTTCAAACTGTCTCCTTTCGACAGTGCATCCGACCACGAGCCTTGCCTGCTGGAGCTCGCCATGGACAGCGAAAATGACCCCCTAACGAACCCTATCCTCTTACCTCCAAAATTCAAATGGAACCCGTCGAAAAAGAAGAATTATCAAGCCCTAGTCAAAAGCAAACTCGCGGTAAAGCCAGAAATTAACGCTGACCCTACAAGTGAATATGATGGGTTGAAGCAGCTTATCCAGGAATGTGCTGAAGCTCTGGAAATGTTCAAACCTTCTCGTCCTCTGTCTTCTAGTGCCCCCCTCCGCAGCCCTTGGTTCAATAACGAATGCTGCACTAGGAGATATGAAATGAGAGGGGCCTTGAGGAAGCTTCGACGAAGTTACTCACCGGAGCTCTTAGCTATCTATGTTGATAAAAGAAGAGAGTATAAAAGATTCCTCAAGCTAAGAAAAAAAGAGCACTTCGATGAAATAAGGAACCGCTTACTTACCTGTCAGGACAGCAAAACCTTCTGGAATACCGTTAGAACGCTAAAAGGTAAAGGGAATCGAATATGTAAACTCACACTGGAGAGTGTAGAGAAGTTTTATGAGGAGTTGTCGAAAACAACTTGCCCAGAGGGTGAGTTCCTTTATCGCAGTACCTTCGACCCTGACCTAGATTCGCCGATTTCAATGCAGGAGTTGAACACAGCTCTTGCTCTCAGTAAAGATGGAAAGGCTGCCGGTGAGGATCTCATCCCGTTTGAATTTTTCAAGAACCTACCTCAGGAGGGCAAGGAGCTCCTGCTTCATCTCTTCAACGAAGTTCTTGAATCGACATCAATCCCTCTAGCCTGGGCTAGGGTTACGGTTTTTTTACTCTTCAAGAAAGGCGATGACACAGACCCAGCAAATTATCGAGGGATCTCTTTGATTAACTCCCTAACGAAAATCTTCTCCCAGATCTTGCAGCTCAGGCTTCTAAAATTCGTGGACACTCGTTCGCTCCTCCCAGAAAACCAAAACGGATTTCGAAAGGGACGTGGCACAATTGATTCCATTTTTACACTCTCGAGTGCTGTAAGCATAATAACGCGACAACCTGGCCGAAAATTGTTCTGTGCGTTCATCGATTTTCGAAGAGCATTCGACAGCGTTCCTCACGGACCACTTTGGGGGAAGCTCGCGGGATTAGGGGTAAGTGCCAGATTCCTGAGGCTCCTACGGTCGCTTTATGAGAATGCGTCGTTTTCGGTTTTGGTCGGTGACAAGACGACAAGGCGATTCCCTATCGCTGAGGGAATTTTACAGGGCGACACACTCTCCCCCCTCCTGTTTGCTCTCTACCTGGCGGATTTCGATGAGTTCCTCAAGACCAAAGGCATCACGGGCGTCCATATCGACAATGCAACTGAGCTTCTCTCGTTATTTTATGCAGATGATCTTGCGCTTCTCTCCGACTCGTACGCTGGAATGAAACGAATGCTAAAAGCGCTTGAGGAATATTGCGACCTGAATGGACTGACTGTTAACGCCTCCAAATCAAAAGTAATGGTTTTCCAGAGGAGGGGCAGGCGAAAGGTCTACGAATTTTTCTGCGCAAGGGACCGTCTGGAAGTCGTCGGCTCGTATGTGTTCCTTGGAGTGAAGTTTTCCTCCTCAGGCCTCTTCAATCAACATGCCCAGATGGCGATTCAGAAGGGTGTGGCTGCGTATAAAAGTATGTGGCCCGTGATCTTCAAAGCCCGCGCAAATGCACCTGCAACATGGAAGGCGCTATTTTCCTCAGCAGTAGCCTGCACGTCGCTCTACGCCTGCGAAGCCTGGGGAATGTGCCACACTGAAGCTCTGGAACGGGTACAAGTTAGGGCATTCAAATCGCTGCTGGGGCTGGGCTGGTCCACTCCTGACTATCTTGTGCGGTCTGAGCTGGGACTCCTCCACACACGGGTTGCCGTTGGAAAGAGAGTGTATGGCTGGCTCCATAAGCTGAAATCCATGGACGGAAAAAGGCTTCCCAGGATATGCTTTAAACGGCTGGAGGAGCTGGCTGGGCTGCCAGGCGACCTCAGATACAATTGGGTACTACAAGTTCGTCAGTTGATGGAGGACGCAGGGTGCGCACAGTTCTACACCGCAGGAGGAATCCAGGATAAGTCCACTTTCGTGAAAAGTCTGGAAACCGAGGCTCGGAGAGTGGATCTTGAAAGGGCTACGGGCTCTTCCCACAACGCGGCGCCAAGAAATGTTGGATCTCTGGAGGGTCTTGCAGCAGCTTACCTTGAAAAGGAGTTACCTTTTTTTACAAAGCGTGCTATGGCACAGCTGCGATTGGCTGGCGACAGATTTTGCCGCATCTCCTGGGAAGGTCTTACACACAAATTTTCAGGCACTGACGCGTGCCAGGTATGCAACCTCGAATCTCCGGACACGCTTACCCACTTGATAACAGAATGCGCAGTCTTCACCGCTCAGCGCTCGAGGCTCTTGGGACGAGCGACGCTCTCTGTTGAGCAATTGGCGGTTGTACTCCAACTCGAAGAACCGACCGGGCTACTCAAGTTTTTAAGAACTGCGCTCAGGCTGAGATTGTGTGCAATGTCGGAGGGTGCCATATTTTGATTTTTTCCTTTTTTTCTCTTGAACCAAAAACTTGCGCAATGAAGTCAGCTAAAAATAAGTCGTTCACATCGTTCCTTTTTTGCCACAAGATAGCAAACGGATATTTTTTTTTTTTTTTTTTTTTTTTTTTTTATTTTTTTTTTTTTTTTTTTTTTTTTTTTTTTTGTAATCATCGAAGCCAGAATGTACCTACCTATTATTTATAGTATTATTGAGGAAACTTTAATTTTTCATGTATATGCCAACCTTGTAATGGCCGTATGGCGTTATACAAATAAAGCATATCTATCTATCTATCTATCTATCTAATTCTGAAAATATCTGCGGCGATTGAAGTCAAGAGGCTTTCATTACTGCCCAACTCCAGGTGAAGTGTACCCAAACTCGTGGGTTGGATTGAGTTAAGAGTGACCCTGCACTTGTCTCCTTCGCGGGTCACACTCACATTAATGGAAACGGTTTCAGCTGGAAGAATAAATGTAAAATTAGGTAGTCAGTGCGTGTTGAAAGAGATCGGTTCCTAACTTCTACTCTATAAATATAGAAGGCGGGACAAATCTTAAGAAAAAATAAATTTGAAATTGGTACCTACCTTCGCCTACAAATCTTAAAATCAAATAAATTTGAAATTTCACACCCCAAAAATTATCCAATTTACTGACAACCAGCCAAGCCATTTAGGGTGGGTTCATCAAATCAGTTTACTCATCGACTATATATTATTCCCCGAATAAAATTTTCTTCAAGGATTTGTTGACACGGAAATTCATAGTCAACCCTCCCAAGAAAAAAATTACTCGGAAAATAACGGATATTCGATTAATGAACCCGCCCTTAATCGGTTGTCATTTAAACATTCCAAAAATTACTTGTCTGGTACAATTTTCCATCAATCAGCAATCCTACCTGTGTAGAGAAAGGATGCATTGGTTGCCCCTATTGGCGGTAAACCAGGTATAAATAATGCGATCTTGTCAAAATCTGCTCGTAAGTGGTACCCGATTTTCATTTCAAGGGTTGACACTGTTTTGGATGGGCCAGAGTCGATGCATAGTGAAGCTGAGTCGATGCCATTAAACTCAGGAGCAAGATCAAAATCTTCATAAATTGAGCCATTCGCAGCTCTAAAATGAGCCCCAAACAATTTCCTGCTTGTAAACGAATTGATATGTCCCAAAGATAGGTTTATCACTTTTTTCAGGGGTTCGATTAGTTTGGGGCCTATTTCCTTATCATAGGGTTTGCACTTTTCGTCAGCTAAAACCGAGAAGCCTGCAAGCAGGATCGACACGCCAAGATAAAATAGTACTCGACCGACCTCCATCATTGGTTTCGCTTAACTAATAGTTCTGATCGACGTTTTCAGAATTTCACCCGTCGTTCGCATTTTTTCATGTTCTCTTTTTGAGTGAATCGGAGTGAACCTTCAACGACTGACAGTAATGGTCTCCATCCCGGATGACTGAAGTTCATTTGTTTGGGTTTCATTGTCGAATTGAGGCTTTATTGTTGTTTGTTAAAGCACCAACTGCTGGTAAAAGCTCTACGAATTCAATCATCGGAATAATAACGCAATGTTAACAACTCCGAAGCACACCTGCGATTACTGTCTGAATTGTGTTATTTTTCTCTTCAGAATGCCTGAACGTTGGACGATGGGACAAAATTTGTCACATTCCATGACGTATTAATGATGATTGAATTATCATGTCAACACGCCTCCCGCATTATGCGACACCATAGGCAAACTGTTGAAACATTGTTCGATGTATCGGTTTAACTGCGGAGCCCTAGTATTTGGCGATGGAAATGGTTCCTCATACTACGGATTGATAGTTATTATAATGTATATGTGATAATGCTATGTGCTTTTTAGGTAATTCATGTTAAAGGCTCTCAAACACCGGAGCAACAAGGGAGTCGGAATAGGCCAAGTAAATAATGGAGTTTCAATCCTGATTATTTTGGGACCTGAAAATTGCTAATTTGATAATTAACCATCTTCCAATGAAATTACAGTTTCGTTTAAACTCAGTTTAAATTGGCCCTGAGGCAATAAGTAAATAATTACCCCTACGCTGGTGTTTTCACGTGTAGAAAAAATCTCTCTCGATGGTCAACAGCCGAACATTTCGATTGATATTTGCTTTGGAGAAGAGTGTAAGTAAGCACTCAAAATGATGAACTATAATACCCCCCGATCCTCCTCTAGATAGCACTTCCAATGATTGATTCAAGCCCTCGCAGATCAGGTTAAATGTTTCTTTGCCGAAGGGTTCTGAAATGAAACATATCCGTCATACCGTGATCCTCAATCCAGTGCCTCAATAGTACATACAGGATGATCGGACTTGATTGGAAGTTTGCATAGACTTACGCTCTTCTGGTTGAAGTATTGTGAGCAATGCAAGGATTAAACATGCTCCATAAACAAGTTTTTCTTTTGGCCCGGATTAGAGCCAGCGAATGTTTCGATCAAGCGAATTACGTTTGAAATACTGGTAGGTACAGCGTTGCCAAAGAAAGAGAGAAAACCCCCAACTTGGCAACACTGTTCATCGTTCATTTGTTTTGAATCGTCTGGGTCTGGATATCGATCACTAGAGCGGATGCCATGATTGCTAGAGTGGAACGATTCGTTTAAGAACGAAATACTTGGGTACTTGAACAGGTAGCAATTTCTTGAAATATGTGTCTCATCTTTCATCTGTCCCATTCACATATACCACGCAAGAAATACACATGCCTTATTAGCTGCACGGTTGAGTCATGAGAATGACAATAAATACAATTTATTTATTGAAAATTTGTCATTATAAATTATTATTATATAATTAATTCGTGTTATAATGTTGATAATAAATTTAAAAATACCTAAATTATTATTACTACTTATTACAAGATAGACCTATAAAATGTTTCCTAACTAACGCATACCTCCCTGTGCACGTGTACCTATTAAGACCGTCCACTTAGATAGGCTTGCAAATTATGACATAGCACTCGCACTGTTTTGGAATATTTACTTCATGTCGGGGCCAGAGGGATCAATTTGTTCATTAATTCAGGTAAGGGCTTGAAGACCAATCGAAGTTGCCAGCATTTCGAGAACTGTGGACAGCAGCCCAGGTGGGTGAAGCCTGAGGCCCGTGATTTAAAAGCCTCGGTCCCAGGCGGTACTTCAACTTGGCCTGATGCCCACGACTTTTCTGGTGCAAGGGTCAGCGCTTTCGTTAGTCATTGTTGGCAAAAAGCTCCGGCGGAAATCCCCAGAAAGCGAAAGTCTTCAAAATACAATGAACCGATGAACGCATGTGTCAGAGTACAACCAACCTACTTACCTGGAGCATAATATTATTCTCATAATTATAATCGGTTCTATACATAAACTAAGGTCTATGGGAGCTTTGAAAAAATATCTCCTCCAAATATTTGACGGTGAGCGAGAGTTCCACACATAGCTTTGGAAAAGTCGAATTTTCCGAAAACTTTCCTGCAAATCAATCTATTTGGATTTTCATGATTCGGGATCAATTTGGTAAACAAAGCCTTGAATAGTCAAGATCAGTTTTGAGTTTTTCAAAAGTTGTCCAAAGGTACAATAACCTTTTTCTTGAACGCCCTTCCTTATATCCTGAACCTTTTTTCGGTTTCTGAATCAACCGAACAAATTCTGAATTAGTCAAGGTATTTCCTCATCAGTTATAAAATACCTCCTTCCTAAACTCCAGCTTTTGGCCTCTAGATTTGCATTGTTGACTAACAGCAGGTCACCAACAAACGACTCATATTTTTTTTCAAACTAGATAAAGTTTTTTCCCTAGAATTCCGTTAGTTCTCTATTTTCATATATTATGTAATTATTCATAATTGATTGTATGGGTTGGATGAAAAATACCAAAGAAAAACTTTACGATACAAATAAGTATGTTGGAGAAAATCCCGAAACGGAGTCGAGGCATTCCTCATCGCCGGCCGAATCCATGGCACAAGAAATAAATTCACGCACCAGAAACCGTTTATTTTAACCAAATTTAAATACGCCACCACACAAAACTGCGGCAAAATCCACCCGTCTTCCAAAAACATCCAGTCTAGAAACTACTCCCGCCACCACCCCATAAACAAAAACTCCCGCGCCGCATTTGTGACTTCCTCTTCTTCTTCTTCAATTTCTACTGTCTGCCATCTCGAAGACATCTCCCACAAGTACGTATCTTGAACCGATCTCATCACGAAACCAGCTATGGTGCAAAAAAGATTAGGTAAGTAGGCATTTCAAAGCTGGACGCTTTCTTGCACATTCGTACCTAGGCTTGAATCTTTTGAATCGTTCCAGGCACGTTTTCAGAAGAAGCGAATGCAGAACCCTACCCGTTCCACTTAACCCTTTTCCAAGATAACTCACCTTTCCTGTACCCGTTTCCAATAAAATGGGGAAAGAGGGAAGGACCGTCGAATAGAAAGGGGTTGCTTTCAGTGGCCAGATCCCCTTCGTTTGGGGAATATTGGACAAACGCGAGACGTTTACGGAAAGAAGTTCCAACTCTGATCTCATAGGTTCGGACCAAGTTGAAAGCTTTGCTATCGTGGATATTCAAATTCCGGTAGATCCTCCCCGAGGGTTTCAACTATTTCCCTCTGTCGACCTGTGTAGGCCCATACGGGATTTCGAAAAGCTGGTCTTCCTATGAGTTCGATTTAGAAGCATGGGTACATACATGAAATACTTAGATTCCTACCAGTTTTCGGTTTATCTTGCTAATAATAAATAGTGATAAGATCATATTTGTACCACTCCAATGCCAGTTTTGAAGGGTGGCAACGTCAGAACTGAACCAAGGAATCGACCAGCAGAATCAGGTACCAACCTACCGAGGTATCTATCTGCCAAAAAGGCTGACAACATTCAAAAGTACCAAATTAGAGGTATCAGGTCATAAACATTCAGAAGCGCCTGTTTATCTTATTGGATAATACGCCAACTAAAGTTGAAGTCATGTATTTCCATTTCTCACTGCCTACACTATTCTCGCATATGTTTAGCGTAGCAGTTTAAATAAGATACTCCTACTAGGCTCAAAGGACCTCAAAAATTGTATTTTCGGGAAGTGCGGAAAACATTACGTCCTCACAAAATTTGAGCAAGAACCTAAGACTGATTTAAAATACCAATGGACAAAAAATAGTCAAGCATTCCTTGTTTTATGTAGCATTTTCGGGTCTTATTGAGAATTTCGCTAAAATTTGAGAGTTTTCCAAGCCAATTCAATTAGGAAAATCCTCCGAAAGTCCATAATTAGTACTCGGGATTTTCCAATTCATTGCTAGCAGTAACATAATTCATTTATAACCTTTCTTGGGGTGAAGAGGAACAGACCAACGGGCACTTGATTGCGTCCATTATCTAAACAATGGTAATTATTTGAATGAAATGAATCAATCAGGCACCTGACCACTTTTTCCAAAGGAAACCCAATCAAACCGTTTTGCATGATTGGGACTTACTTGACGTGGATCAATTATTTCTGTTGATCTTAATTGAATAGCAGTTTCGATTGGAAACCCCACTTTAGGTATTTAATATACCTGCCTACTCTAACTTGTCAGCTCAGTTCTAAGTATTCCTTTCGTAAAGAACCTGCAATTCTCATATCCTTGAAAGAATCGGGAGCTTTGGCAAAATATAACTTTTCTGCCTTATTATAAAACATGATTCAAAAAATTCAAACCGGTGAAGTCCCCATCAAGTGGCTAACTGATGAACAGATTCGAGTGTTCGGTAGTTTTTCATGGCTCGTCGCTGTTGGAGGTAACCAGCAGAAGAAGCGTCATTTATCTTTTTTTTTAATTTTTTGACGATTAAAACGTTTCATCTATTTTCTGAATGTGTCACCGAAAAAATCTTCTTTGTTTTGAAAATCTTTCAGAATGGTTTTGGCGAGAACGAAAAATTTTGAAAACGTCGACATACTTTTGGATTGCAAATAACACCATTATGTTCTTCGCTATGCTTTTCACGACTTACCATTATATTGACTACTTTCCAATGCTAGCCTATAGCGCCCATCACAGTACCCTCTTATTTGCTGACGCCGTTATACCACTGGTTTTCTACGCAAATAGACGCAAATGTCGTTACATAGTTGAAAGTAAGTCAAAGTCGATTCTTTTAACGAAAAGCACTGCAAATTCTGTACATAAATTTTTTCATAACCAATGCGAAAATTAATTAATGGTGAAATACAGAATTTTGGTATCAACTTGCGAGAATTAATCGAAAACATGGGACTCCGAATCGCGACATGAAATTGGTGAGACTTGTATTCGTCTTATCTTCAACTTGTTCACCGCAGGATCAAAATACAGTTATGAATATGGCAGTGAACTTATGTCAGCCTTCGCCAAGGAGTTACTAGCAAAGAGGACTGTTCAAATGCGACGCATTTCATGGCTGATGCAATTCATTACTTTTTCTATATTATTCGTAGTCGAGGTGACGTATTTGAAGACTATTCACATTACTTCCCTTATACATTATGATATATTTGCTCGAAACCTGTTTCCCTTATACGTTATCATGTATTCCTAATATAAAATCGCGCCTTCCATTTTACCACAGGCATTTTTCTTGCTGGAGGTACTATTATTGAAAAACTACAAGACGGTTTTTCCCTTTTACATCGGCATGGATCTTGACGATCCTGTCGTATACTGCCTAGTAATTTCATGGCAACAAGTATGCGTGTTATTCACCACTGGGATCATAACCAGTTGCATGGTCGTCCTTTACTTGGCCTGGAACCACATCAGTTTGGAAACGACCATCTTATGCTACGCTATACGCAATTCGAAGGAAATCGCCGAAGAGGCTGGGGCAAACGAAGATGACTCTCACGAGTCCAACATTTACGTAGACCATTTTCGCCACGTAGTCAAACACCACCAAATGATTTTAATGTAATATTATAATGATCGCGATTCTCAGATTTTCACAGTTTTTTTGGTTCATTTTTCTTAAGAAATGAACCTTTGTAATCGGTCAGGAAAAAAAAATTTTTAACACCCCCTGAAAATTTGTTGGTTTACGTTTCAAGGGGTGTAGAATCCAAATCTGCAATAAAAATTTTTTGTCCGTCCGCCGTACGCCGTCCGCCGTACGCCGTCCGCCGTACGCCGTCCGCCGTCCGCCGTACGCCGTCCGCCGTCCGGGGTTTTTCAGGGGGAAGGAGTTATCGAAAAATTTTGAAATTTTTACCAAAAATCAAGTTCCGTATCTAGTTGGTCCTAACGTCTCGACAGAACCCTACCTTAATTTTAAGGCCAGTAAAACAGCTGTTGAAGAGGTAAAAAATTCGTGCTTTTCTGGAAATTTGTAACATAGGCATGTGACGCATCATTTTCTATAGATTTTTCTATGCCGAATCGAATGAGACCATCGCCACGGCGGTAGCTCTAACCGTTTAGGAGTTATTGCAGTTTTAGTGAGACATTTTTGAGTTTTTTAAAATTTCTACAATTCTGAATAACTCGAAAACGACTAGAGCCACAAAAATCGTTTTCCACTCGTTGGAATCCCCACAAAAACTTCTGTCCTCCCGATATCTTCAATTTAAAGAATTTGGTCGCATTACACAAATCAGCAAAACAAAAATCGAAAAAATTTGAGAATTTGGCCTCGGCTCTTAGATACGGTTGATTGATCTACTTACGACCACTAGCCTATTACACCAACAAGGTGACGCACTCACACTACGACCAGTTGCGCTTGGCAACATGAAAGCGAGTCAGGCTTTAACAATGGTTCTGAGGCATTTTTAATTTCATTCATTATTCAGAGAATTTAATAATTATTATTATTCAGTTAATAATGAAGGTGATTAAGAATAGATTAAATGGTGAATTTAACGGAATTAAACGATCTGCTGCGTTGAAAAGATAGATAGGTAAGTATTTATCAAGCAAAGAGGATGATTATTTTTTGCCGGGTTGAAAAAACGTTTCTCTAAATCCCCCTCTAAAATACAAATTTATACTGAAATTATAGAATAATACAACTAAATTCTGAGTTTAAGGAGTACCAATATATCGTGAAGTTTGTCTTAGCAATCGAAAAATGAACCCCTGTGCAAAATTTGCAGAGTTCTTCGGACATAGCGAAAACTAATCTGCACATGCCACTGATCTACTTAGCAGCGTTTTGGTTCATTTTTCTAAAGAAATGAACCTTTGTAATCGGTCAGGAAAAAAAAAATTTTAACACCCCCTGAAAATTTGTTGGTTTACGTTTCAAGGGGTGTAGAATCCGAATCTGCAATAAAAATTTTTTGTCCGTCCGCCGTACGCCGTCCGCCGTCCGGGGTTTTTAAGGGGGAAGGAGTTATCGAAAAATTTTGAAATTTTTACCAAAAATCAAGTTCCGTATCTAGTTGGTCCTAACGTCTCGGCAGAACCCTACCTTAATTTTAAGGCCAGTTAAACAGCTGTTGAAGTGAGAAAAAATTCGTGCTTTTCAGGAAAAAAGCAACATAGGCATGTGAGGCATCATTTTCTATAGATTTTTCTATGCTGAATCGAATGAGACCATCGCCACGCCGGTAGCTTCAACCGTTTAGGAGTTATTGCAGTTTTAGTGAAGCAGTTTTGAGTTTTTTTAAATTTCCCCAATTCTTAATAACTCGAAAACTACTCGAGCCACAAAATTCGTTTTCCACTCGTTGGAATCCCCACAAAAACTTCTGTCCTCCCTCTTCAATTTAAAGAATTTGGTCGCATTACACAAATCAGCAAAACAAAAATTGGAAAAACTTGAGAATTTGGCCTCGGCTCTTAGATACGGTTGATTGATCTACTTACGACCACTAGCCTATTACAACAACAAGGTGACGCACTCACACTACGACCAGTTGCGCTTGGCAACATGAGAGCGAGACAAGCTTCAACAATGGTTCTGAAGCATTCTTGAGGCATTTTTAATTTCATTATTCAGAGAATTTAATAATTATTATTATTCTGTTAATTATGAAGGTGATTAAGAATATATTAAATGGTGAATTTAACGGAATTGAACGATCAGCTGCGTTGAAAAAATGGATAGGTAAGTAAGTATTTATCAAGCGAAGAGGATGATTATTTTTTGCCTGGCTGAAAAAACGTTTTTCTAAATAACCCATCTAAAATACAAATTGATACTGAAATTATAGAATAATAACAGCTAAATTCTGTGTTTAAGGAGTACCGATATATCGTAAGGTTTGTCTTTGCAATCGAAAAATGAACCCCTGTGCAAAATTTGCAGAGTTCTTCGGACATAGCAAAAACTAATCTGCACATTCCACTGATCTACTTTTTTTTGCTTTTTGAGTAGGTATTTCTTTTCATTTAGTACTTGATAGGTACTTATGTTTGTATCGTTGAATCGTATGTGCCTGCTTCATACATTTTCTCATTGTCGGACTTATGAAGTTATTTGGATATTTTCGTGATCGTATTGCAGATATTATGAAAAATTCAACTCTTCTCTAAAATGGCTGACTACGCTAGTGTTCATGGATGGAATCTGCTTATTTGTGTCCTCAGGGCTAGCAGTGTTGGCGGTAAAGTAATCTTAGTTATGATTCTAGGAACTGGTACATTCGCCTGAATGAAAATTGATACACTACCTCACGTATGTTGCAGGATAATTTTGGTATTAAAGCCAAACTATTGTTCTTCTTAGAAACACAGGTCTGTGTTATATACGCATGGTGTTGGATAGGGCAATACCTGAATGATAAGGTGAGTTGCGCGATCTGGGCCATCTGCACTAATTGAGTATTAAAACCGAAGCTGATTCTTGAGAGAAGGATCAATTTCATTTGAAAGTTCTTAGATCCTCAAGTATTTATCGAATGCTTTAATTGCATTGCTCAATCAATAAATTCAATTACGTGGATAATAATGCCAAAGGGTGACCAGATATTGAGAGCCTGTGCTGATGCGCCCTGGTGGTGTATGCCCAAACCCTGCCGATCAACCTTGCTCATGATCATGCGCAGATGTATGAGGCCGATGAACTTGAAAACTGCTTTGGGGACGATTGCCAACCGTGCATCGTTCATGGACGTAAGATAAAAGTACTATTCTGCGATTCACTTAAAACAAAAAAGATATCGCATATTATTAACGGATAAAGTTTACGTCTGAATTAATATAGGATGGAAGATATCCATTATTAATCCATTTCAAATATCCTCAACCGATGTATCATGTTTGCAGATGCTAACCACGTGCTATCAAGCTGTCAATATTATAATACAGACCAGGGAAAAAATAAAATGAAATACACCCACGAAAACCGATCAGCGAATGCTGATCACCAGCTGTGTATTGAATATTGAGGAGACGATTATTAATCCTGTAAAAGAGACTCGTACAGATTAGTATAAAAATAGGGAGCATAGAGTAATTTTGAACGCTTCATAATATCATTAATCGTTTGAGCAGACTCAAGAGTAGGAACGATGCAATACATTTATGTGTCGATTGGTACTGCAATATAATACACATGGCCTGTTTATTTGATCTCCCACTCGAACAGTAGCTTTGTCGAGGATTATACTTCGTAATTTCAAATTGAAAATTTTAGGTATATATCGGAGTGATATTGTAGGTATCTTAATTCTTCCGTCCTTCCATTCGAGCATTGGGTAAGGGAGATGTAGTTTAATCTTCATTACCATCGCAAATGCGTTCCAATGAATCCACCGATTTTAAAAACACCTCGAGGGAATTGGGAGGCTTTTAACGAGATCAATTAGTTCAATTAGGCTGAGTAATGAAAAACGCCCAGCTCACTGCAATTCGTAAAGTCTGCACCTAGCACACGGGCGACATCTTCATTGTCGGCAGAACGATCGTAAGCACCTGATATTTTAATTGGGCGCTCTGATAGTAAAATCAAGTTGGCTTAAGTAATGCACCATAAAAATTCGAGAGCCCTCAATGACTGTTGGATAAGGGTGGTGCGGAACGGCAAAACGGTCCAATAATCTTGGGGTGCATCATCAGCAAAAAAGTTTTTTTTTGTGGATAGTTGAATTTGAATCCAGTACATCCGTGAATTCTTCTGTCTATCCCGACGTTTGGTAAACTCAAATACCGACCTACAATCTCTGCTAGAAATCCTGAATTTCGATTTACTGATCTCTAACCTCTGTCCTAGAAGTAGGAGAGAAACGCTCCTAAGTCTTCAACCGGGAAGCCCAGTAGCATCTTCTGCAGCAGATGTCGCATCAAAAATCCCATCGCTTCTGCGCGCCTCCAAGATGCAGCAATGCGCTGCTCGAGTCGCTCGTGTGAACCGGGTTTTATTGGGCTCCTGAGCCGTTCATAACCGGCAGTCCCTTACCTGGAGGTGTGAATGAACAACAACAACATTACACTACGATGCGCGTTCGTTCAAACTTCCAGCAATCCAATTAATTCTAATTGGACCAGGAGCGAAAATGGCCGATCATTTCTCTCACGGAAAACTGCAGGTTTTTTTTTGCAAATTGAGCTTGGGAAACCCAATCAATATACACGCCCCATCAAATTGCTGGTACGCCACGTTAATCTTCTCGCGCCAGGAATATGCAAGATTGATATTTTTTACCAATAACGCCCGGCATAGTCGGCCGAATCCCGACTTTTTCAGACCAAAAATAACAAAATTCAACGGCCAGCTAACCAACAAAACATTAATATTTTTTGTCATGCCAGTCGTTTTTCTGTTGTTTTGTGAGGCGTGGGCAAGAGAATGTGACGACTTCCATTTGATATCATATATTTGATCGCTTTCGGCCGTACGGCCCTCTTCAGGAGCTATTCGAGTAAAGAAAGGCCAACTGATCTCTACTTCACGACAATTTAGCGTGCCAGAGGTGGCCTGCTCTCGATCGCCCCCTGAAATGGGGTCGCCGTAAATTCATTCCCATGGAAACCTCATCTCATGGCGACCAGACCCTAAATCCGGATCCTAAATTGTCGTAGGGTAGAGTGCAGTCGGCCGACCTTATTCTCCTGACGAGAGACAATATCCTGAAGAGCGCCGTTCGGCCGAAAGCGCTCGACACAAATGTCATGTCCAATAAGTGAGAAAATTATTGTTCCGCATCGGACTTAATCGGCACTAAAGTGTACGAGAAGCGTTACTTTTGGTACATTATGGTACAGCAATCCCCGCCCGCATGGGATGGGGGTGCTGTTAGATAATTGAAAATAAAGATCCCAGCTGCGATCTTGAACGCCTTGTAGGATTTTCGACTAAAACGTTAGAAGGCATTACGTGCAGGGGTCACGCAGAATATACGACAGTGTCAGACTACATGTAATTTATTGGCCCATAAACGAGGCCAAACGCCTGTTTCCCTCCCATTCCGGCATTTCGAGACCAATGATGGGGCTTATATTTATTTCAAGTTTTACTCTTAGCTACACACATGATGCGTTCAACTCTAATCTGTTCGCAATGCGTTGGCAGAGTCATGCTAAAACATCGTACTGCTCCAAATTGGTTCATCCCGAAAGTGCCGAAATTCGTTCGGGCCACTCCAAATTACTCTTTCAAATACTCAAAAGTCTCTACGCAATGTAGCAATCCTGGTTGAGCATTTTCCAAAAAAAAATTTCATGCGTTAGAATTTCCTGATTTAGCCGAAATGCACACGAGTTTCAATGAATATGCTTTCGGGGAACAATCCTCGAGCGAAAGCAGTTTTTCTGACGAGGAGCGAATATATAAGGAGCCTTATTTTTCCAACTCGGTATTATTTTTCCTCATTCGACGGTATACGACTCAACCGAGGGCTCAATTGCCAACTGGTGTGAATAATTCAACGAAAATGAATCCACTCATCTCATCTACCATGCAAACGGCTCGGATCGTCTTCACTCTTCGAGAACATCAAGTTTTCACAGAAAGCATCTACCTATACCCACCAAACAAGTGATTTGCTTTTATATTTTTTGCGCAATTGATCTGAATTATGATGAATCGATACCAAAAGAGAATATTGGTTTTATAACATACTGTATCTGTACTTAGTTATACAGGATGTTAACTAGAGGAACATGCCATTGACTGGGAAGCGATTCCACAACGAACTTCAAACAAAAGTTAACATAAGTATTACTTTTTACTTCCATATTTACAGAGTAAATGGAAGTATTGTGATCGTCCTAAAATCGAGAATCGGAACGGAGCTTCAGAAAAAACTTTTTCTTATACACATTTACTCAGAATCACTTCCTGAACAAGTGTCTGTGTGTCCGTTACGTCCGTTACGTCCGTCTGTCCGTCTGTCCGTCTGTCCGTCTGTCCGTCTGTCCGTCTGTGGTCATTTACAAAAATGGCCATAACTCCCTCATTTCTCAACCTTTTTTCAAATTTCTTGAACTGAAATGTTTGTCTCGGCAAGACCTAACGCCCTGTTTAATCGGAATTTGGATAACGCACAGTACTTCCGATATATTTGCATTTTTAGTGTTTTCTATTTTATTTTTTTCCGGCCACAAAAATGAACCGATTTGAGCGTTCTTGGTCTTAAAATCTTTGTTTTACCTTGCAGAATATGTGGATATTTTTTACATTCCGAAAATGTGGCGTTTTTTCATTTTGGGCGAATTTTAAAATTTTAATAATGAATTTTTCGATATTTTTGGCCTAAACACCCTTAAAAGCAGTCAAAATATGATCAAATTGTGTCACAATTTTACATTTCAAAATATGGAAGTATTGTGTGTTATCTACGCACCACTGGTTTTGATAGTTTCTTAATGCCACTTTTTTCACTTTCAAGATTTTTCGAAAATTTCAACCTTGATTCAACTTTGAATTTAACGATCAGAATCCCATTTACGGAGTTGGAAATAGCGGAGATTCTCAAAATTTGACAAAATTTATTTTTCCGGTTGATTTTCGACTTATTAAACGACCTGATTGGAAATTTAAGGGTTTTCCAATTACATGATCAAAATTGAATGTTCTCAAAAAATTAGGGATGTTATGATATTTGTGAATTAAGATAGAAATTACGAAAAAAATCTTTCAAGTGAAAAAGTGTAATTTAGCTACCTATAAAGCGAGTAAAAAAATTAAATACAGTGACTTTGATGGAAATCAGTTGTAAAATCGATCCCTTGCCGGTGTCATGTTCCTGAGGATAACATCCTGTATTAGGCCTCACCTTCCGATTATCCAATTATAGTAATTTTGAACTCCCATAATTCAACTTCCATTTTTTGCCTTTCGGCATTTCTTGTACTTGAAAAACATTTCTGTTTATCCAATAAATCGAAATAAAAACCTGACTTGTATGAACGTAACAGCAACTTTTGTCAACTGGACACGAGTAAAACCGGTAGGGTCAAGTGGGGTAATTATGAACATGGGGTAATTATGATCTATATCAGACAAGAGTGATTTTTGACGTCAATATCTATGAAACTGTGGGCCTGAGATCTTCCGCATTCTTAAGGTCCATATCCCAGGTCAACCCGAAACTCAACTTTAGGTCCAAATTCCAAAGCTAATTTTTTTATCTCAACGGCCAACTAGTGAGCTTGCAATTTCGCTAGAGTTAGCACAGGTATAAAGGGAGGGAAAGGTTGAAGGCTGAAAGGAAACTCCTCCACTCACCACTCCTGCGTTCGGAACTGCTAACTCGAACTTAGTTAGCAAGGCCGATCCCTGGCTAGGGGATGACTAAGGAATAATTAAGAGTTTATTTGCCGAGAGCTACTCCAACTTTGAGCCAACTTCTCTTATCGGAAGTCTCGCCGCATTGATTGATCCAATGAAGCAGCAGGAAGAACCTGAGATCTGCTTGAAACTGAATGCTTGACGGACAGCTCTGCCTACTTGACCCAGAGAACATCTTGTTCTTCAGCTTACTTGGTAATCTGCCGCGTAGTTGGCAATTGTAGCAGATCAACCACACTTCATAGAATACACGAAAACATTAACAATACAAAATTAAAATAATTATGATAACAATACTTGAGCAATGAAAAAAATTCAATTTTTGAAATCATTGGATATTTTGGGTGTTACACTTTTTATTTATTCATAATTGTACGGGAGGGATCACCCAATTGCAAAGCATAATTATAGCACAATAATATAAGTACACACATTTAACGATTGACATGCTGACAAAATTAACAATTCCTAATAATTATAAAAAATTAACAAAAATAGGGTAAGAGAAAATCAAGGAAAGAAGAAAACTCGGAAGAAGGAAAATCAAGAAACTTTAGAGGCAATAGGAGTATTGAGGAAAAAATTAGTTACCCATCCAAACTATGCTGTTAGATAGCGCGTCGGCGCTGTTTTTTTCCAAAAAAATATGGGGTAAAATATTGTTTTGTTTAAATTGACAAAATTACATGCTTTATCAACATCTTGGAAATCAACTTCTTGATAAGCCAAAGGATCCTTCTGGAATTCTGGAGTACCCTCGACACCTTCGGGCGTAAGTGACTAAATCAGTGGGCTTTGATGTTAACAAACTGGAAGTCGCCTTCTTACAAGGGGCCCAACCCTGCAGCTTTTCCAAGCTCTTTTAGTTCTTCAATGTTGGTGTCCATTTCTGTTTTCCTGTCTGTGGTTCTGAGCTGACCCTACTCAAGGAAGCAAAAGCGACTTGAAGGATTTAGGCATAAAGTCTGTAAACCCACCCTACCCGCCTGGCATTCGAAATAAGAACGGCACAATAGTAGAAAGATTATGGGGGTCTATAAACTACGGAATGCCCGGAGAGAAGAAGACACAAATATGTTAATACGTAGTTTTCAAAAGCATTGTTAGCAATTATGACAATCATCCTTATCAAGGGTTTGGTCCTAAAGGTTCAAGTAGGTAACCTTCCTATTAGACACGATTGGTTGGGGTGGGTTTACCTAAAAGGTGTGTTCACAACAATTTTACCAATAAATTTACTAACTTTAGGTAGGTACACAAAAAAAACGCGATTTAAAAAAATGCACCACAGAACTTTTATCAAGCAACAAGGTAATTAGCATTTGAAAAACTAGTACCTACCAATTCGTTGATATTTTTGCCCCATTGGTTTTTCAATCATGCACCATACTAGCATGTGGAACCAGTGTAAAATCTGTTGGGAACAGCAAAGAAAGTGAAAAAGGGAAAGAACTCGTTCTCTGTTCACAAGAGGAACCGATTCGTCCCTGTCTGAACCTTTCACCTCCACCCCCCCTCACTTAGCATGCCATCAGAATAGGTATGTTGGGGCCATGCAACTTTCTCGATTTACATAATCCAATTTGAAGGCCGGCGACGGATCTCGACTTTGAAAATCGAATCAGCGAAGCGGACGGAGAGAGGAATTACTGCAGACAGAGTCCAACTTTTCGTTTTTCATGTTCTGTACGCCGTTGGCCGGCAAATTCTTTGAATTTCCCGAGTTTATTTCATAGGAAAACCCCGACATACCTGCACTGATATGATGCCTGAGGTTGGTACTGCTTTCAACGTTTCTCGTCGACGGAATTTCATATTTTTGAGTTCATACTCGGATTCAGAAGTTTTCAAAACCTTCAGATATCGATTTTCAGCTTAACATTATTATCATTTTAGTTTTTACTTAGTTCCATATTTTCTATATTTTCGCACTTCGAGAAACTGTGGAGGAAACACGATTACGAAAAACATTGTCGAAAATCGGCCAAAATACAGGTAGCCCATTCATGGCGGCCTATCCATTGGGATAAGGATTGGGAGAACAAAAAGCTCAAAATCCTAATGCCCCTAAAATGAATTTAGAAATAAAAAGAAAAATAAAGTTAATTAAAAAAATTAATATCTAGTAAGTATGTATTCAAAAATATCAAGTTGATAAACGAATTCTGCAAAAAATTACTATTTATATGATAAATGCAACGATGTTAATAATTTAACTGTTCTTGTGGAATGGAGGGTGTGCATCATTTGTTTTCGAACCTTGCCCTGGACTGCAAAAAAAGGTTCTAAATCTAAGCTAAAGGAAAAATCGACTGTTCATGTAATAACTTTCAAGAGTTGTGTTCTTTAAATTTTTTAATAAAAATACGCTCAAATTTACGATAAACTCAAATTCCAACAATCAAGAAAATGCTGAGAAATGCACAAAAATAACCAAATACTGGTGAAAAAAAGCTTACTTCATGTGACCCAAATTATTTATTTATAACCGAAGGCGTAGAGGTTTACGAAGCTAAACCAGGCGCGATTTACCTCCGACAGCCGTTTTGGGGAAAAATGGGAATTCTATTCAAAAAACTCCGGCAGCCCGAAATTCTCTTAATTTAGAGAATACCTCGTGACGCTGACAAGAATGAATTCGAGTCGTTCCGCTAGCAATAACCACCAATCTTGTGAACGAACAGCGGTGAACAAACAGCGGTCGGACTTCACTATTTTATTGTTCGGACAGCCCGGGCCGCTAACTAACCTTAGATCAAGGATCGGCCCGTCCGCTAATTGCACGCAATCGTCGGCCACTAAATTCACTCGAGGGAAAACTCGGTCAACCGTCACGGCGTCGGTGATTCATTGCGAGACAAGATCCTCGATTGTTGGCTCGCGATCCCTCAATTTGCGAGAAGACGGCTGTTCCATTGATTCGGCTGTTTTCTATTACCTCGTGCCTATTTTGTATTTTTTAAAAATCAATCAGCCAATAAAAAAATAAGCATATATTTACTTACATTTCGAATCGTGTCAAGCTGAGACGGCTTCAGAGCATGCCAGGGGCGGCTGCTGGCATTAGCATCTGCACCCCCGGGCGAAAATGAGAAAGAAAATAACCAGCGGCCTGCCTACATAATAAGATATTTATTACTGTCGCACTATTCTCAACTCTTTGCCAATAATCGTATCTGAAAATCAACAGCAAAATCATCAGGCAAAGCCTCGGGACTTGTAATGGATAGGGGGAGGTAGGAGAAAGAAGAGTGAGTGGTGATGGTGAAGAGGGAGGACGTGATGCTAGCCGCAGAAAACTGCATCTTCGTAGGATGCACAAGGTTGGTTGGCGCTTACGACAGACAACGGTGTTAGTGGTTGTGTGTTTTTTGAAGTATTAGTGAGCCAGTCAGAGTGCTAGACCTAAGTATGTCAGGATGTCGTGCACTGCCGGTAGAGTGCGGAAGGAATTATCTTATCTTATCAGTTCAAAATTCAAATACTGAATTCAAATCAGTGATTTTTTGGATTTGGTTGCATCATGCGTTTTTTCTTTTCACCCATTCATTCGCATTCAGTCTATATTGATGTTACTAATTTACACGCTGTTTTTAATACATTTTCTTATATACCCTTCGCGATTGTTCCATAATATTATGGTCTCAGTGCACTCCCTAGGTTCGAGGGTAGCCGCCGCTGGTGCATGCATTAATTTTATGCTAGGTTATGGTTGGTAATGCTTTAAAAAACGACGACTTTGTAGGTGGCCTGAAACACCTCTCGCCATACACCCGTCACAAAAGACGAATTCGCAAAGAGATTCCGAACAACCCCAAAAAAATACAAAATGTTAATTCTACTCATATTTAAAGAGCTCGAAACGCATGAGGCCTAACATTTTTTTCTGACTTAAACCACCTTAAAAGAATATTACTTCCAAAATTCTCCGCATTTCTCATCTCAAGTTTGGGAAGCGCCAGAATGAGGCAATGTCGCCCATATTAAATTTCGAGAATACTGTGTTACTCATAGGTTGGCTCGAGGCAAACGAGCCTCGGAAAACTATGCGTCTGACAAAGAGGATTGTAAACTTGGTTCCGCGGTTTCTTTCCAAAGTAGGCTGCAGGTGGAATGAGGCTCCACGTGACATGCCTACGCGGTGAGGCCAACTTTAAAGAGATTTATCCAGGCAGCCTTGAGGGCGTCTTACAGCCTCGGCTGCGGTTTCCTGAAGCCTACGAATAAAGCAGATTCGATAATACTTCGATTTTATGAAAGTTCTGCATGAAGGTTCATTACCTATTTCGACACTGACACTGGAAAACCACGTAAGTCTAGTTTTTTTGGGAAAATGCGATTCTGAGCCTTCCTGGTAGAACAACTCGTTACGCATGTCCTCGAGTCAAGAAAATGAACGTATGCCACTTTTAAGGCGCCCATTCACTATCAAAAAGCTGATCGATGGGTCGGACAATTTATCAATTTAATTGGTCTAGGGTGCCTTGGTCGGCGTTTCCAAACCACGTCCCCATGGCCATCCCCACTCGCGTAGCCAGTAATCGGAAGGGTTTTATCACCTCCCGGTGTAGGACGGATAAGAATTAAAGTTTTTGAAATTAAAGCAACGGAAAAAATGAATTTTTAACGACCCCAAAAGGGCGTATATGCCGTTGCCCTGGTCCAAATCGGTTGAGTAGATTCGTCCTAATAAGTAATTCCGCACAGACCTTTGTCTTTTGACCCTGTAATCCTCTAATTAGCCGACCCGGAGAATTTGAAACGTTTCCCAAGGCTTCAACATTGGACGTTTCTCTATCCAACGTCGAATTTCATCATTGAAAAAGTCCCACACTGCAAAACGATTGAACCTCGAAAATTGTCGCTTTTGAAAATAAATTTGAGAAAGTGTTCAAACGAGTATACCCGATAATACCGAGGTCGTTGCTCTGATACGACAGTCGATTACGGCCATTTAGTATTTTTCCCTGAAGTACCTACCTGACTGATACAAAAGGATCGTCATCCGTTATTTTCATGAAGTTCCTACCTACGCACTTATTTTTCCCCATTTCGTGTCATATTTTAGTACGGTAACCTAACATTCGTTCAATTATTTATGAGCTTTTAGTCAAGTTGAACCCGCATGGATGAGCTTGGAAAACATCTGATTGATGAAGCTTTTACGCCCCAATCAAACAAGCTTAACGAAAATAAACTCGCACGAATCGAAAACTGAGGGGAAAACGTTGGTATCATCTATCATCCGTTCGAACTGATGGATACCAGCATGGCCGTAAATAAAAACTAAATTGCCCGATACTTTTCCGCCACATAAGTTACCATCATCGATCACCATGTGCTTCAGCAGATAGGGACCGTCTAAATCTGATTCCTCGTCCCATTGTAGTAAGAATACAATGGATCTGGATTCGTAACAAGGCTTCACGCTTACAAAGGATCGATAAACTCTATAACAATCGGATCGGAGAGGAGTAAAATGTAACAATTTTCCTTCGCCATCGATATAAATAAATGGAAGAGAATATTTATAGCGAAAATGGGGGCTTCTGCGAATGATGATTAAAGAAGGCTCAGTGCTGAAACGGAAAAATAAGATCTTCATTATGCTCGGCTGCATTGCTGGAAAATGTGTTCTGCAAAGCGGTGAATAAAATCCCAAAATAGGTTTACACCAGCGATGAAAAAATCGTCAGAACTCGACAAAATACACCTCTTTTGAAAGGATATTTCTAAAAACTAAGCGGTGCTATTCAGGCCGTGTTAGTTTCTTAGAAGGTGACGGCCTCGCGTGAACATTTTCACTAGAAGCCTGCGAGAAAATTTGGAAGAATATTGTTCTCTGAACAGTGAAGGGACTTGTCAAAGGAAAAACTCGGCAATTCATATTCAATTCTGCTGAATCAAATGGAAAAACTATACGACAAAATCCTTCAAAATCCTTCTTCTCCAAAGCCAGATCGGGGACGCACAAAATTTTCATTTTCTTTCCAATGTAAAAAATTTAAATTCAAGCTGTTCCACAGGTTGAAAAATTATAGGTACTTCGAGCCATTCGTCTGTAAGATAGATGCCAGATAAACAGCTGGTCAGATATGAATAACAACTACTGCGTTTTTGTCCACAACTCAATTTAGAAAAATTTCGACAAAAAGTTCATATTTTGGGGCAAAAAAAAAGACGGAATAATGGAGTCAATTTTACTTTTTTGATAATTTTTTTGCAAAGATTCATTCGACGCTTGGAGTTTCAAATGTTGAACCTCTCGTTTGAAAAAAGTTTAACCTCTCGTGCCGCTTGCGAAAGGCTTTTTCATCACAGCTTGACTGTGTCCTATTACCCCTATTCCAATATTTGCTCGCAATTCTCTCTCGCAGCTATCCCAAAACAAAGACAAGTTCACATCGGTGAGCTTCCTTCTGCAAAGCATAAAACGTCGTTTACAGCTCATTTTAAAAACCAGTGGTGCGTAGATAACACACAATACTTCCATATTTTGAAACGTAAAATTGTGACACAATTTGATCATATTTTGACTGCTTTTGTAAGTGTTTAGGTCAAAAATATCAAAAAATTCAGTATTAAAATTTCAAAATTCGCCCAAAATGAAAAAACGCCACATTTTCGGAATGTACAAAATATCCACATATTCTGCAAGGTAAAACAAAGATTTTAAGACCAAGAACGCTCAAACCGGTTCATTTTTGCGGCCGGAAAAAAATAAAATAGAAAACACTAAAAATGCAAATATCTCGGAAGTACTGTGCGTTATCCAAATTCCGATTAAACAGGGTGTTAGGTCTTGCCGAGACAAACATTTCAGTTCAAGAAATTTGAAAAAAGGTTGAGAAATGAGGGAGTTATGGCCATTTTTGTAAATGACCACAGACGGACAGACGGACACACGGACACACGGACACACAGACACTTGTTCGGGAAGTGATTCTGAGTAAATGTGTATAAGAAAAAGTTTTTTCTGAAGCTCCGTTCCGATTCTCGATTTTAGGACGATCACAATACTTCCATTTACTCTGTAAATATGGAAGTAAAAGGTGAAAAATGAGGCGAAAAAAAGACAGGTGGAATATTTCCGCGGCGAAGAATATACTAAAGAGATTTTCATGAACTGAGCGAAATGTATAGCCATGGCTACGAAGAGTGCGGGACAAGGCTGGATAAGGCTCGTTACAACTGCGCATAACACGAGTGGGCCGGGAAATCCTCGGTATAAATTTCCATGCGCATTAAACGAATGTTACGGTGCTGGGAAGGTATTCTCAAGAGATTCGAATAGAAAGCAACCCGAAACCCCTCACCGTGTACGCTTTTTGTTGCCTACTGATTAAAGAAAGTGAATGCAGTTATTTTTCGCCAATTCGGTGACTGGTGCAAGAAATAGCTATCGTCTCAACCCTTACCTAGAGCAAACATTCCATACCTACCTTGGATAATCGATTCTTCCAGTAGTGAATTTCAGTAGTTCACCGGCGCCGAACGTTGAACGCATCGGCATAGGTATACCCATTCGCCCCGGAGTGTCAGAGGTCATTAAACCTCCCCGACCTGTCCCCAATGTGGAGGAACGCTGAGAATTTCTAATTTAGGTCCCGAGCGAACCCTCCGTCTGCGATTCAGCTCCATTCACTGGCATTAAGCAACGAACAGGTAGGTATTCCGTTGCTCGTTTTCCTCGAATAGTTGCAGTGCCTGTACCTTTTAAACTGAAGATCACAAATCTGCAACGGAGGATTTGTTGGTGGTAGAGATCTAGGAAATTCCAGGTGCAAGAAGCCCAGCCCATACCACGGGATGCCATTTCAGAGCCCTGAGAATGATAGCAAGCTGAAGACTAATTTCCTCTTCAAATTAGGAAATTAACATTTTTAAGGCCGAAAAGGTGGGATAATGACAGCAAAGAAAACTGCAGAACCGACAAAGAAAGGAAATCTACTGACTCTACTCGAAATTGCCACCATTTTCTCAGCTGTTCAAAAGCCTTATTCGTAGGTCCCGAGTGTCGAACAACTTTTTTCTCCTATTCGCCAAATAACTCAACTAGATGAACAGCCATCCGACATCTATTCGTTCAATAACGCTATTCGCCTAATAAAATGGCTCTATTCGGTGAATAAGTGAGATTGATGAACCGTCCCTTAAACGAATATCTTCAAGTTTCTGCATTCAGGTTAATGTGGCAAGCCACCATTCATTGATTGGTGAGAATAGCACCAGCATTGAAAAAATTTTCTCAGGAATCTAAACAGTTTCATCATCATTTTTCAAGTTGGAGATCAATTAAGTTGGAGAACAAGTTTCAACTTTATGGGTAATGAATTTGAAAATCAAGTTTCAGCTCATTTAAAATATACCTTGGGGATTATATGCCTAAAGAACCAACATCAAGATTCACTATCATGGTTATTTCCTTGTAAAGACACAAAGTTAACTAGATCGGAATGAATCGTTCGGAAATCTTGCTGAAGCCAGACCCTAATTTATACAATAACGATCTGCTCGTCAAATTACACGAGTGCAAGCAAAGTAGGAACGATAGCGATTGGCTTGCAAGCGCACAAAATGAACTAGACAAAGACCAACGAGGCGTAGTACTGATTGACGTAAATCTGGGCCGCGTTCTCATTAGTTAGCATAATCAAAGTGTCGACAGCGACCACTGACTGTGATTGCCAGCCAATCACTTGAAATCGCGGATGCCTATTTCACTCGTAGCACAAAGGCAGATACCGCGTTGGGAATGAAATTGAACCCAACAGGCAATGGATAGAATGAACACGCCGCAACCTGCAGCAGACAGATACTACCTAAGTTGAATCAATGCGATCCGCATGCTATGGCTTTTTGACCACGAACTGTAGAATAGTGATGGAAGTAGGAATGATGCGTTATGACGATACATAATATCGATACCAGAGAGCAAGAAGGGCGAATCTGCTTCTTTCCTAAATAGCAGATTCGCCCTTCTTGCTCTCTGGTATCGATATGTACCTAATTATGATAACTTTATCGTCATAACGCATCATTTCTATTTCTATCGCTATTCTATAGCTGGTGGTAGTATATTATTCTATCAACTACAATAATCGAAAACAATATGTATGGTGATGATATAGGCTATTATATTGGAGGTGCAGAATCAACACTGCCAAATCCTTTTGCCATGGACGCATGATTTTCGAGATTGCCACCAATCAAGTTTTGAGAAGTAGGCAACCCAGACGCCCCCAAAAGACACGATGCTTTGAAATGGGCAGTGTTGCAGTTTCAACTTCGATAAAGAGCTTAGTTAAGTCACACTGCTAGTGCAGCTGGATTCATACAATAGTATACCTCGGCAACTATAACACTATCCACAACAGCTTGGAGTGTTGCCGAATCGGAGGGCTCCCTCGAAGCTTCTTTATTTTGTCTAATGTCTGTTTTACCGATTTTTCAGCCAAAAATGTTTTTAGGTAGATCATCTCATGAATGAGCTTCTTCGCGGCCTTGGGATTTTCCGTTTTCGAAGCTACAGATACCCCAACCGAGCAACTTAAGCTTCGTTGAGTGTCAATAAGTTCATTTCGCCCCTCTTGGCTTGACTGTTTTGGTGTCTTAAAACGGCACTTCCCGCCTCTCGCCTGCCTTCAGCGGCTATGACTATGGTAGAGGCCATGACTATGCTCAATGGTGGAGGCCAGTCATGGTACTTGTTGGCATGATCCATTTTTGCAAGTCAATATGGGCGTTTCATATTAAAATCTAGTGAGTTTCAAGCGCCTTCGGGCCAATTTATTAGATATATCTATATATAGATCATCCTGGTATAGAACTACCACATCCAGCTTGAACCGACATCACACGAACGTCCGTCAACACAATTCCTAGGACACAGAGGATTGGTAACTTTGGATTGGTGATCATTATCAAGGGGATTCAGATTTTGCTCTTCCTCCTCCTCCTCCTTAGTATCGCTATCGTGAATTTACTCAATTTGTCACAGATATTGTAGAATTTGTAGACAGAATCTTGCCAAGGGCGCAGCCACAGCATGCGACGGCCCTGGCCATAAGTGATTTCGGCTCACCCATAGGTAATTTCGACTGACAGTTGGGACCTGAGGGTTTCAAAGGCTACTGAATTCGAATGTGGAGTCGAAAATACAAACTCAGCCTCAAGAGGCCCATTGAACAATTAACTGTTTACCCCTCGGCTCTCGTCAGCGCTATAGAAGGACCATATCTCACCGCGTGAGCCGTCGCCGGGTAAAAACAACACCGGGCACAAGCGCGAGGAAGGAGTATATGAAAGCAGCCATAACTCAAGGAGTGAAACAGTCGAGGCCACTGAGGGAAGAGAGAGGGGAATGAAAGTTGAGCTCGACGTGAAGGTGAAGAAGAGAGTTGTTGTTGGCAGTGGGGAATGGAGCTTCTGTTGTGAAGGAACGATGAGAGGCTTTTTCCGAGTTATTTGGTTGTAGAATGTATTTTCCCGGCAGAGCAACTTCTCTCTCCATGGCACTCCAAGCCCTTTCAACGGCTGGGGCACAAGTGCGCCCGGCTAATCATCTACGGTTTACTGACAACCATATTGTGAGCGAAGTTCGCTGATGCATCGCATGCCGCAGCGGAGGCTTAGCTAGGAAAAATATATGCCACGCTCGATATCCTTCTTGGTTCAATTATAAACCATTATAATCGCTCAGAATTTTTTTCTTAACTTCTATGGTTTACGTCCCAAAGGGTGTAGAATCATAATCGGCAATGGACAAAATTTCGTCCGTCCTTCGTCAACACTTTTTCTCCCAACCGGCTGGAGATTTTTTTGGGTTAGTTTCGAAATTTTCAGGAAAATCAACCTTGGCCCGGGACAGCCCTGATTCTTTAGCCAATAGCTCACTTTTAGGGTTTCCAAAAAAATTGTTGAAAACTTGAAAAAATTGTGTTTTTTAAAAAACTTCTTTACCGAATAAAGCACATTTCATTTGATAGACCTTTCATGCTGAATTGAATGAGATCATCACCATGTCGATAGCTTTCTTCGTTCAAAAGTTAATGCCCTTTCAGTGAGCTCTCGTATGGGGCAGACTGCGAGGACTTCTTGATTTCAGTTGCATAGCTTGAGTTTCAGATATTTGATCTGAATTCCGCTCGTTTAATTATTTTTGGTGCATCATTTCCAGAAATAAGGTACCTATAATATTATATTATAATCAGTCAGGAAAATTGTTTTTACAACACCCCCACTTTTTGTTTGAAAATAATATTATTATTTAGGTGAACCTATGTCGAATATCCTGATTTCTAGTCATTCATAGTAGGTACTGAGGTATAATATGTAGATTTCAGAGTTCTAGATTCTAATAAAAGAAGATTAGCCATAGCTCGACTGGAAGTTCTCTACGCTATTGGCAAGCTGCCCATCTGGTGAGGTGAAAATAATAGGATTCCGGTAAATGCGGAGTCGTCCCAGGTTGAAAATGCCTGATAGAAGGGTGTACAGAAGTACCGCTCTAATAGTTGGCGGGTAAGTTTGGCTCGACCGCTGCTAGTTCGATAAATAATAAAGCGGTTCCGTAGGAGAAACGAGTTTGTTTACACGTCTTTTCTACCCAACGAGGGAGTATTTCACTTCAACATCCAGACCCAGGGTTTTCATCAAGCTCCTCGATCGGTATAAATTAGAACTCGAAATGTTCACCAATCGATCGAAGTTCAGAAATAACAGCTTTAGTACTACCCTCCTACACGTCTGGTTTTAGCGTGAATATAAAAAACGTTTAGAATAATGAATGAAAACTGTTTCACGATTTTCAAGAGTAGGTGCCTATTATAATTTTAAAGGCAACTATATTTGAAGGTACGTACCTACTATAGGTAATACTTCAATACATATAAAACTCATCTAATCAAGAAGTCGTTTTTCCTACAACTCTTGAACCAGCATGCACTCTAATTTAGAAGCCCGACGTGTAGGTTATGGTCAGCAAGGCTATCAAAACACGCTATTCGATTTCTCCCGGCTCTTTGCACCCTTTCCGAGCGGGTTGATGAAAAGACCAATTACCACGAACTGGGGTCGTTAGCGCACCCCTCACTGATTCCTCTTATGACGGCCCATCTCTCGAGCAAAGCCATCATTCAGTTTGTTATTCCATTCCATCTGTTTCTTGAATTTTCTCTATGGTACCCGGGGAAGTGATATTTTTGTTCATTCAGGACGGCTTATTCATTTTGATCTCATGCATGAGGCTAAAATAATGAGAATGCCCTTTACCACCCACGCGTTTTCGTTACTCTCAGTTGGAAAACTGGTGACAAAGGTTGAGGTCAACTCCGAATGCCACCAACCTATGGAAAGTGTAGCCCGGCCAACGATTTTATTTTATTTATTTTTTATTTTTATTTTTTTTTTTTTTTTTGTTAAGTCTCTCAAATGATTACATTGTTCAGCCACGACCCCCTGACCTTTTAATTCTATACATTTGGACATTTTTCGCACTCCTAAGACGAAGTTATTATATCTTTTCCTCTAATTCTTAGCTTACTTTTTGAGGAGAGGGGCCGTCATGGTGTAACCTCCGATTTGCGGATTATTAAATAATTTAAGTAACATTTTTACGATTCATAATAAAAATCTTCATTTTGACTATTTCATAGCCAAGCGTTCATTGAACACGATCAGAACTCTAGACATCAAAATATAGATTTTTAAAAATTCATCCTCGTCTCGTCGATTTTAAAGAGACGTAAGCAATATGATTGATGAAACCGAGATATTTTCAAATGAGACGTAATGTAGATTTAAGTTTTTCATTCGTGTGAGACGGAATAAAACAGGTTTTCCTCCCACAAAATGGCGGTTGATGCTTGCCAGTTCTCGTGGCTGTATTACCACTCGTGGCATTCGTTCGAAGGTTTTCTCCTCATTATATGGAACCGCTCGAGCTGAATTCACAAGAACCTTCCCTATAAAACCTAGCCCTCGCAAGGTGGTGAAATAAATTTAATCCGTCGAGAGGAAAAAACGTCGAGTTAAATGGAAGTTCACACCACGACTATTCGTTGAAGTGGCAGCGACTGAGCGGGATTTGTTTTTGCTCCGCTTTATTGTAACGGAGGGTTGAAAAAATACGCGCCCGTGTGGTTGTAGAATGTGAAGTTCTGCTTTGGACTGGGGGTTTTCAGATGGACAGAGCGAATCGGAGTTCGAGAGTGAGGGGTGGGTTTCGTATTTGTCGTGAAAAAAGCTTCTTCCGTTCCGAAGTGGAATCGCGAGTCAGGCAGATTGGCCTAGTCGTGGAGAAGTGTTCACTGCCCGAGGGCGCGGCTCCGAGCGCCATGTCTGTACATTTGCTTACTTGGAAGTGGGTGGCCCGGAGTTGGAGTAAAAAGGAAATGATGGCGTCGAGACACGTGCCTTCCATTTCAACTTCGGCCAATCCAATATAGTGAAAACTCAAGCTGTTGTCTACCTGTTTAGCAACGGAGCTCAAAGAAAAACTTGGCGCTTTTCAAGGGACGAAGCCGTAATTTGAATAGCTAGGGAAAATTTGTTTAACGGTGGCTGGAAAAAGTTCATACCCATAACATGTACATCCAACGTAGTAGGAGGGAAGATTGTCGTCAAAACTATAGCGACTATATATTCCCTATTTTATTCAACAAATAATTCCTTATTAGTAACTACCTACTCCCAAAGTCTCCGTGAGTACAAAAGTTTTACTTTTTACTTCCATATTTACACAGTAAATGGAAGTTTTTTAATCGTCCTAAGATCGAGAATTGGAACGGAGCTTCAGAAAAAACTTGAACTTAGACACATTTATTCAGAATCACTTCCGGAACAAGTCTTGTTAGAGAACTGACTCTTAGAGTCTGTGCGTCCGTCTGTGGCCATGTACAAAAATGGTAATAGCTCCCTCGATTCTCAACCTTTTTTCAAATTTCTTGAACTGAAATTTTTGTCTTGGCAAGACCTAACACTCTGTGCAATCGGAATTTGAATAACTCACAGTACTTTCGATATATTTGCATTTTTAGTGTTTTTCGGCCACAAAAATGAACCGATTTGAGCGTTCTTGGCCTTAAAATCTTTGTTTTGCCTTTGCAAAATAAGTGGATAGTTTTTATATATCGATAACCTGGAGTATTTTTATTTTATGCGAGTTTTAAAATTTACATATCGAGTTTTTTATAGTTTTGAACTAAATACCCTCAAAAGCCATCAAAACATGATCAAATTGTGTAAAAAATGTACGTATCAAAATATGGAAGTATTGTGTGTTATCTACGCACCACTGGTTTAAATTGGTGTTTTCTATTTTTAAAACGATACACTGAATTACTCAGTCACAACTTACACTTATAAGGGCGCAAGAACGAAAAATAATTCTATGATGATATTTTAGCTTCCAAAAGAATGGGTCTTCATAACCGGAGTTACCTAGCTCGAGAAGAAAAACGCTGCTAAGTAGATTAGTGACATGGGTACATTATTTGTCTGGGTATCTCAGAAAATAAAGTTCAAATAGTTGGAGTAGGTCGATTTATCTTCATATCATTTGTGGAGTAATGGTCAATCGTGAATTCAATTATGCCGAAAAGGTACGTTTTCACAATGATAATAAATAGGTAGGTATAAAAAGAAAATACCTGGCGGCTGCTTTCAAAGAAATATTTCCTGAGGCCTGGAGGCAAGAAGGCAGCCATTTTGTTAACCGCGTTAACAGGTGACAACTGTTATCAAGATCCGCCCCATTATCATAAGCTGTCCAATCCCAGCTTCACACTTTCAGTTTCTAAAAGCCGAATCGCATTTTTGCAGTTCTGAGCCAATAAACGACGAAAGAGCCGGTAGGGGTAGGGGAAGTCCCCTACTTCCCCACCCTACCAAGATCAAGGGTGGGAATGTTACAGCCGCCATTTCGTATTCCTCACGCCTTGAACCGATTGGAACATGGGCCGTCAACCCAAGAAAACTGCAAAACCGCAATTTCAGCAGTGTCACTGCCCCCAAAATTGACCCTGGTGACCAAAATCTCGAAAAAATGCCAAATTTCATGTTTCATAGTCAATATCTAAAGATTCCCGCCAAAAAACCCCAAAGTCAAATCCATCATTTTTTTGAAATTTTTCCTAGGCTAGGACCTTGGATTTTCCAGCTGAAATCGGTTTTTTTCATTTTTCTTAGTCCTGGAGAGTTGTAGAGAATTGCAAATTTTTTGTGTCATGTACCTGCCCAAAACCTACTCAAAAATATTTTTTTTGGAATTTTAACATTTTTTTTAAAGGGTAAAAAAAATATTTTTTGTTTAGGTCAAAAATTAGTCTTTAAACCAGTTTTTGATTACTAAACCCCAATCGATTTTGACTTATAGGGAGTGAAAAATGTGTAAAAACCTTCAAGGAATCCAACGAGCTCAAAAAATTCAAAATCGGTCCAGTAGGACTCCCTCAAATTGCCAAAAACGCGAAAACGCAGAAATCGCATTAAGAAATTCAAGCCAAACCGATTCAAAAACAAAATTTTCGAATTTTTTCGGAAAAACCACCCTATCTTATGGTAAATCAAGCGAGAAACACGGGAAAAATACTCAAAAAATTCTAAACCCACGGCATCACCTTCAAAATTGAGATTGTGTGTTTTTTCAAAAATATACCCTAATTATGCCGAATTGGACCCGTTAACCTTCTCCGATCGGATTGCCCGGACAATATGCCTCAAGTTGGAGCAAACCACAACTTTCAAGGCTAATTTAGTCAAAATCGGATCAGTATTTCAATACGAAGTGGCTGGACGAAATTTTTGGCCAAAATTTCGTCCGTCCACTTCGTATCGAACCGCTGATCCGATTTTGGTGCGGTTGGTCCTAAAAGTTGTGTTTTGCTCCAACTTGAGGCATATTGTCAGGGGAATCCGATCAAAAAATTTTAAGGGGTCGAAAACCCAAAAAAACTGTTTTTGAGATCATGACTTTTTTACATTTGATCGTTTTTGAGTAGTCTGGAGTTGATTCAGAGGATTCCCTTATAGGAGGTGCACGTCACAGGAAAATTTGCTAAACGCTCGTTTTTTTTTTTTGAAATCGGACCACTCCTTCTATGCGTTTTGCTGCTGACGGCGTACGGCGTACGGCGTACGGCGGACGGACAAAAAATTTTTATTGCAGATTCTTGTTCTAGAACCTCTGAAACGTGAAAGAACAAATTTTCAGGGGGTGTTGTAAAAAAATTTTTCTTGAACAATTACATAGGTAGGTACATTATTTCTGGAAATAATGTACCAAAATCGGATAAAAATTATTCCCATCATGAACATTGTTATTTTTTCAACAACCGGTTATGGGAACTTCTATTTAATCCTCCCGGGCCAGCTTATCATTTTCTGCGAAATGATTCTAACGAGGCGTTCCTAGTTTGGTGAAAGTAGCCCCTTGACAACTTTACCCGATTTTGAATGGGCAGGTATGATGTAAATTCTCAGAATTCTCAGGGAAATCCATTCGAGGATCAGTACAAAACCGCTAGTAGCATTTGGGTTCCAAGAAAAGCGCCGCAGTGTCCGACCCAGAAATTCAATGGAAACCATCGGCTTCAGTTTCCAATGACGTAATCCTACCCGCGATATTTCTGCGAAGAACTGATATCGGCGGATTTCTTCGACGAAAACTTCCATCTCTGAGCACCTCCTTTTCGTTTCGGCCCAAACCGCTCCCACTCCCTTAATAATCTGTAATGGTCTCGGCCGAACGTGCTGATCCCCTTCGGATTCTCTCTATTTTCACCTAAAATGTTCCGAGCTCGTTTAATTTTCAGCTAACGCAGCAAAGTCGGAGGGAAAGAGGGTACACTTTTTGCTAACCCCCTATCCCATTAATAGGAATTTTTTAAGTTAATTTCGAGCAAACATAATACAAGGGCTTTGCCCGAAGAGGTTCCTGTCACTATCCATACGAACGTTGCATTCAAATAAATCGAGCTTAAATACCCGAAATTCTAGGGTTAATATTCAGATAAGCTGAACTGTGAGGTAGTTAAAATGGAGGTACAGGATTAGGTTAACAAGGAGATTTGTCGATCTTCATGGTTACCAATAGATAGGGACCCCATGACGTTAAATTGACGGTCTGAGTTCCTAGTTACATTTAGGGCGATTGTATTACTCCACCTTGAGTTTAAAATGCTGTCGACAGCCGTTGCTAAGGACTAAGGATACGAAAATTCATGCTTAAATTACAATTGACTTCTCCCCTTATTGCATAGATCTTTCTGAATTTGGCCTCAAATTGATATCTTGTGGTTTTGTGAGTTTTTTACCAGCACTGACTATAGTACATAAACTTATGTACTTGTACAGGATTTCTTTAAAATTCTAGCCGCTTTTAGAGGAGATCTTTAAAATATAGTTACCGACTTGGCTCAGAAAATTGAACCCGTCTCAAACAAGAGTTCATTTAGTTTAAAAGTCACAGTTTAGTTAAAAAGCGGAGAATTTTCATCATAATAGATCATTTTGGTATTAAATAGCCAAGCCTGCCCAAGAAAAAATTAAAGTGAAATGTACTATGCAAAGTGGGCCATGAGTTCTATTCAAAGCCACCATTATTGGTTACGGGCCATGATAAATTAACCATCTCCTTTTTAGGAAATAGGGTCGTGCCGACAAACGTTCTCCCTCTATAAACATGAAGAATTCATGGTGTCATTTACTTTCCCGCCCATTGCGGCACCTCCGCCCAACTTTGGGGGCCGAAGTTTTCGAAGAAGTGTTCTCAATGGAAAACAGTCATCATGTCGCAGCTGCGGAGGTCGCGAGTGACTTTTATCTGTATCATACGCGGATGACTGATGGGGCTCAGGCGACTCCCACATCCTCTTCGTACCAACTTTCTCTCGCCGAAAGTCATAAATCATCCAATCCCCTTTCTCCACTTTTACACGTTATAGCCCCAATGTCGGGCGGAAAGGTCGAAGGGAGGCGGGAGGATGGGATTCGATTGCCACATAAAGTCCCCCAGCTCAGCTCCTGATGGCGAGATAAAATGGCTCCTCAAAAGACCTGTAATAATTCGATGCCAGGATGGAATCTCTTGTGAGAAGTCATACGCAGGCAGCTGGGGAAAGATTCGAGAGTTGACGAATCTCCGTCTGCGAGCTAAAGAAAGAACAAAAGATACCTTCCTATCCTAAGTTGACGTATGGTACGACCGTTTGAGGCAAGGAATCGGACCGGAAAGAATCGATCATGGCAGGTCCCCTGAAGGATCTTCGAATTGCTAACCCGACGTTGGTATATATTATTGATCTGGAGAGTTTTTCGTCATTTTTATACGCTATTGGTGCCGGTGAGGTTCCCTAGGTGAAGGATTAGATATAGGAAAGACGATCCCTCAATGGCAAGAACATACTTACTCTCTCAAATATCTAATGCATTGCCCTTCCTTCAGGCGATGACCCTATAGTGCTGGAACGCAAGAAATAAAATTAAAACTTCTTTCTCTAAGCACACCCCAGCTGCTGGCCTGAATTTGATGATTAGCTCACTCTCCTCGGCGTGATCCTGTTCGCAGTCACCTTACGAGTCGACAGCTTCAATGGTCACCTATTTTTGGCTCATAATATAATATAATGTTGATATATTATAGTCAATATTATGGACCGACATTGTTGATGGACAAAAAATGTATTAACTTTTGGGAGATTTTCGAGATAAATGTAAGATGTATGTTGCGGGATTATATTCTGACGCATTCAAACCTAATAAGGACATTGTCATCTATAAATGCCGTTCAGTAAGCACTACTGAGTATCTACCTAGATTCGTTCCATTTAGCATTGATTTTGTCATCAATCTTTCTGCGTATTGACCTCAGCCAGAATTGGCTCCATGCGCAATGGTAAGAAAAAGCCTTCATTTCACAATGAGTCGCTGGAACAAACTTCTCTGAATAAACTTCTTATTGAAAATACCAGAGCCTATTATTACCTCTATCCTGAACCATAATCGGATAGGTAACCTAACTAGCCTGACTCTGGGAAATGCAGAAGAGAGCGCAGGTTTAGCTCGAGAACCAGAGAGGGTTCCGTGAAAGTTTGTTCCGCCGGGCAACTAGCGCCAACTCCTATAAAACGAAACCTATGAATCACTGAAATGGAAGTGCCTACCCTTGCTATGGCGAATTTCTGCAGGAACTATAGTCGCGGAGATAACGGAAATTCGAGGATATTTACGGCACTTCACGCAACAGAAAAGCGGGCGGACGCAATAACCACCAAATTGCACTCAATATTTTCCGCACCGGACAGCAAATCTCAAGTTCAGCAATAAACGTTTCACGTACGAAAGTAGTAGGATGGTGCATTCGAATGCGGGCTATTTTATCCCGACATCATAGTTAAGGGTTAAGTATATAGGTATGACTTCAGCTGAAGAATAATAAAAACGCCAAAGGACTCCAAAACTACCCTTATCAAAATTTGACAGGAGCGCTCATATACATCGCCGTTCCCACCAGACCAGACATATCCTTCAGTGCCAGCAATTTCTCCCAATTCAACAATTGGTGAGGGAAAGATCTTCAGGAGGTCAAATTGACCAAAGATCTTGAACAGGTTACTGTTTCCAGTATTCAGGAGGAGCCATATCGTGAGAAGCCAGACGACAAAGGACGGTCCCTTTGTCATGAACAGAAGGGCAGTACATGTGTCTGACGGACGCAGCATAGGAAGCAGTTCAGTTGCACACTCTCAGCGAGGACCCTGGTATGTCTCGAATTTTCATTACTATTTATGTTAACAACCAATCTGCACGAAGTAATGACGACCGAAACATATCGTCGCTCAACAATATGTTCGTGAAGTTGTGGAAAACTGAACAATAAAATTAATTCAGTACCAGTGGACAGTGCAGATTACTGAAGGTATCTTCACGAAACCACTTGACGAATTTCTCTAACTTCAAGAAAGGACTCGGAATAGAGATACTGTCTTATCAGCCAACAGAATAGGCCCCCCTGCCATCTGTATTAGGTACTCCGGAATTGGTCAAATTTTCCATGAAACTGAAATCACGTGCAGTGCAAATTTCAAAATTTAAGAAACTCCATTTTAAACTATTATTTTGCCGGGTCATTCGAATTCTTCAGAATCTGCGTGCAGAACCAGTGGATCATGAATTAGGTCAATAAATACGGAGTTTTCAACGAGCGTTCTGTGCCAGGAAAAACTGAGGGGTGATAATTGAAAATTTTCTCTCGGTGGATTGATCGAAAAACTTTCTTATTTACTTATAATTACGCAAAAGAACGACTAGATGGTATACGAACCTTTTACCCTTCCGGTGTTTTTGTTTCGAAACAGTCGAGTACCTGCGCTGGGCTTGAATGGAGATTTATGTTGAAGCTCGTGGAAACTTTTCGGAGTGGATCACTGGAAACAGCTAAGTTACAGTACTTCCACCGGAGAGATATAGTTTATATTGACGTTGCCGCCAATTAGTTGTGACGAAAAGTTTAAAATTGAGTTTGTCATTCATCTTGCGGCGAAAATATTTGTTCGGTAGCGCTGAGCGATAAAGGGAGAATACATTATCCGCGGCTGTACTTTTCTTCGGCTCTAGCGTTTTTTTTTCACGACAGTTGAAAAATTTTTATTTGAAAAACGTCTAAAATTCTAGGTAAGGGTAACCCAACAGTCAATTTTGTGTTAAAGATTCGAGTCGTGGTTCGCATAAAATGCTCGAGTTCGCATGTGCTGTTCCTAAAAGGAAAAATGACATCTATTGCGAGAGGTAAATTTGTTTCTCTCCAAAAGCCGTTTTCTGGGTTAAAGCAATAATTTCATATTGTTTTTTAACCGATGGTGCCGTTTGAGTAGGCGTCTCGGTGTGGGTGATAAACGATCACTACCCTCGTATCTGGAGACAACGATGTTGTTCGAAGCCTGTTTGATTTACGGGCTTCAGCCACTTGCTCTCTAATTTGCCAAACATTTACCGAATTATCGTTTCCTCGTGAAAAGCTGGCATCATGATCGGGCAGGTGCATGATGATGTATTATACTACTTGTTGGATTCTATCTGCCAAATCCCTATCAATCAACAGCCGAGAGAGGTACAATACTATTGGAACAGCAAACATACCGCTTGAATAGTATATTATACACCTATCACGCATGATGTGTAATTTACGTTACATCCATTATGTCATAACATTCGCTGTTTATGCTGTAGCATCGAGTTCCATGTCGGCCGGAGAAGTGAGAGGTTCGATCAATCAGTGTCAGTGACTAGAGGATCAATCAATAGGGATGATTCAACCGGTGGCTCTGGCGGTTATGGTATCTAATTTGGTATAATGGGCTCCCGTTTGCACTGCATTTGCCTTGTATTCAAAGCGAAAAGCGACGTGGACGTGGGCATTTCAGTTCGGGTTCCATGGCTAATGGTCGGATTGCTCCGTAGTTTGATGTGGAATGAATTGATCATCGGAGTTTAGCCCTGATGGGATGCTTGATTCAGCGTACTTATGGAGTACCTCTCTGCCGGGCGAACTGAATTCACAAGTGGCACACATCTTAGCATTGAAGAACCGTCCCGAAAATGCGATCGCTTTTGGTTCAGCTACGCAGTAGTAGAAGATTGCGTATGCATACCCTGCAATGGAGGCGCCTCCAGAGTCAGCCTCGAGGTCAAAGTCAACTTCGAGTTCAAACTCAACTTCGAGATCAAAGTCAACTTCGAATTCAAACTCAACTTCAAGATCAAACTCAACTTCGAGATCAAACTCAACTTCGAGTTCAAAGTCAAAGTTAACTTCGAGTTCAAACTCAACTTCGAGATCAAAGTCAACTTCGAGATCAAACTCAACTTCGAGTTCAAAGTCAACTTCGAGTTCAAAGTCAACTTCGAGATCAAAGTCAACTTCGAGATCAAAGTCAACTTCGAGATCAAAGTCAACTTCGAGTTCAAACTCAACTTCGAGTTCAAACTCAACTTCGAGATCAAAGTCAACTTCGAGATCAAAGTCAACTTCGAGATCAAAGTCAACTTCGAGATCAAACTCAACTTCGAGATCAAAGTCAACTTCGAGATCAAACTCAACTTCGAGATCAAAGTCAACTTCAAGTTCAAACTCAACTTCGAGATCAAAGTCAAAGTCAACTTCGAGTTCAAACTCAACTTCGAGATCAAAGTCAACTTCGAGATCAAATTCAACTTCGAGATCAAAGTCAACTTCGAGTTCAAACTCAACTTCGAGATCAAAGTCAACTTCGAGATCAAACTCAACTTCGAGATCAAAGTCAACTTCGAGATCAAAGTCAACTTCGAGTTCAAACTCAACTTCGAGATCAAAGTCAACTTCGAGATCAAAGTCAACTTCGAGATCAAAGTCAACTTCGAGATCAAAGTCAACTTCGAGATCAAACTCAACTTCGACTCAACTTCGAGATAAAATTCAACTTCAACGAATCAAACTTGAGATCAAAGTCAACTTCGAGAGATCTCAAAGTTCAAACTTTGAGATCTCAAAGTCAACTTCGATCGAGATCAAACTAAACTTCGACAACAAATTCAACTTCGAGTACAAAGTCACCTTCGAGATAAAAGTCAACTTCGAGTTCAAACTCAACTTCGAGATCAAACTAAACTTCGAGTTCAAAGTCAATTCCGAGATCAAAGTCAACTTCGAGACCAAAATCAACTTCGAGATCAAACTCAACTTCGAGATCAAACACAACTTCAAGATCAAAGTTAACTTCAAGTTCAAACTCAACTTCGAGATCAAAGTCAAGTCAACTTCGAAGAAGTTGACTTTGAGCTCGAAGTTGAATTTTATCGCGAAGTTGACTTTGATCTCGAAGTTGACTTTGATCTCGAAGTTGACTTTGATCTCGAAGTTCGGTTTGATCTCGAAGTTGACTTTGAACTCGAAGTTGACTTTGATCTCGAAGTTGAATTTGATCTCGAAGTTGAGTTTGATCTCGAAGTTGAGTTTGATCTCGAAGTTGAGTTTGATCTCGAAGTTGAGTTTGATCTCGAAGTTGACTTTGATCTCGAAGTTGAGTTTGATCTCGAAGTTAAATTTGATCTCGAAGTTGACTTTGAACTCGAAGTTGAGTTTGATCTCGAAGTTGACTTTGATCTCGAAGTTGACTTTGATCTCGAAGTTGACTTTGATCTCGAAGTTGAGTTTGATCTCGAAGTTGAATTTGATCTCGAAGTTGACTTTGATCTCGAAGTTGAGTTTGATCTCGAAGTTGACTTTGAACTCGAAGTTGACTTTGATCTCGAAGTTGAGTTTGAACTCGAAGTTGAATTTGATCTCGAAGTTGAGTTTGAACTCGAAGTTGACTTTGAACTCGAAGTTGAGTTTGATCTCGAAGTTGAGTTTGATCTCGAAGTTGACTTTGATCTCGAAGTTGACTTTGATCTCGAAGTTGAGTTTGATCTCGAAGTTGACTTTGATCTCGAAGTTGACTTTGATCTCGAAGTTGAGTTTGATCTCGAAGTTGAGTTTGATTTCGAAGTTGACTTTGATTTCGAAGTTGACTTTGATCTCGAAGTTGACTTTGAACTCGAAGTTGACTTTGAACTCGAAGTTGAGTTTGATGTCGAAGTTGAGTTTGATGTCGAAGTTGACTTTGATCTCCGAAGTTGAGTTTGATCTCGAAGTTGAATTTGATCTCGAAGTTGACTTTTGATTTGAGTTTTTTTATCTCGAAGTTGGGAAAACTGCTATAGCACCTGCTAGTTCTTAAACAAATCTAGGTTTTAATTTTTCGGCGAATCCGCCGCACGTGGGGCTCCGCTCATCTCGACGATCTAGGCCCGTATTCACATCACTTCCTAAGCTTTAGGGGCCGTCCTAAGGAGGGCTCCTATACGAAAAACCGTTTCATGAAGCTTCCTAAAGGGGCTTAGGAGCGCCGAAACTTGAGGGAGCCTTTTCCTGAGGGCCCCTTTTTGTTAGGTAGCAATCGGGCTGCCTTTGGGCCCGAAAGGGGGCCTTACTCGGTTTTTCACTTCACCAGACGGCAGCCATCTTGCATTCCCAGTGTAAACAAACCGCGAATTTATCTTCCGATCGCTCATCCATTTCGTTCCATTCAGTTTAATTATTTATTTTTCTTCGTCGCGGATGATTTCATCGAATTTGTGCGAGGAAATCAAGATAAAAACATTTCCAATGGTCTGAGAGCGCCTCTGGACAAAAGACAGCAATCGTGTACCTTCGTTTCGTTACGTGTATTTTTTCGGAGCTCTTCGGACGATTCTGGTAAGTGCTCATAATAATATTATGGGAATATTATTCATTCAAATAATGGGTAGTTATTCCTCATTAGGAGTTTAGAATTCTAAAAAAAAGTAGGTAAGGAGTAGATACATAGATCAGGCGCATCAGCGGTTTAGCTAACCCAGAAGTAGGCAATACCTACGAATTTCATGTTCTTCTGCTGATTCCAAGTAATATATTAAGTACTCAGTATTCAAAACCCTAATCTAATGCCTTCGGTTGTAGTACTGACTGTTGTAGAGTCAGATTACAGTTGGCTGTTTTTCACGAAATCGGCACCTCCATGCTAGTTAGGTAATGGTTTTCTTTGACTCCCATTTTTCAAATTTCGCTCGTTTTATTTCAGGTGAATACTAGCGATGATGATTGATGGGTCCGTCGGCAGCGCACGAATGATTTGAAATCTCTGGACGCACAAGTTCCTGAGCTGAAGCGAAGAGGTTCTCAGAGGGTACCCCTGGTTAAGCTATAGTGAAGCACCCCACACCCATAAAAATGTACATTTACCATCAGAAATAAGCCTCTTGTATTGTTTTGTATCTTGTATCGATCCAGGGGTACGGTACCTACGCTTAAAGCCGAATTTATTGCGTGGCATGATGCGAGTTATTGTAAAATAAATTAATTTATCCAGTATTCGTCTTGATAGTACCTTGCCTAATTCCATTATTGGGAAATTCCGGTGTTCTTTCATCAAGTCAATGATTAACCTGTGCAATCACTCAGACAAACAAGAGCAGCAAAAGATAATTTATGTTCATACCTAGGTACTTGATGGATTTCTTACTAGAAAATTTCTAGTCATCAATCTATTCTCAATCAATCAATTCTAGTCATCAATCATTTAATGATGAAAAAGCTCCAAAATAGCCGCAACTATGCAAAGTCCTGCAAACTGTTCCATTTTGACCAGGATTATTGTGGAAAAAAAGATTTATGATCAGACGTTTATTTTTCACTCATGAGTACAGTAAGTAAGTAGGTACTTAATTAGGTATGTAAATAATTACAGGTGTTCACAATGCTTTTCAACGTAAAACCGCAAAAGCAGTGGTCATTGCATTCTGCCAGTTCAGTAGGTACACGATTCTTTGGAGATGAATATTTCGGGCTTCCGCGTTCAGATGTATGAAATACTTCGCATTCTTTTCGATTGGCAGTAATTTTTGATTAGGTACCCTGTAACGAGAACTACACCAGAATTTCTCCAAGATCACTGAAATTAGGACGAAAAACACAAGTTCCATTATAGATGATCAAGAAGTGATCGAAAAATAACTTGTTTGTTTACATTCCAAAATTAAATGCCAAAAAAACTTTTGTTGTTGTATAACTTACCTCTTTTACTGACATGGTAGACATAAATGTTGTCAAAAATAGTAAAATCGCATGCGATTGCTGTGTGAACGCGGCTTGTAAGTGCGGATTTTTATAAGCTCCGTGGCGTCACTTTTGAAATTTCGAAAGGGGGCCTCCCACTGTAAGGCCCCCTTTCCGAGAAGCTAGGAGAGTTCATGAATAACGTTTTTCAAAGGAGGCGTCCTATATGTTAAGGGGGCCTCCAAGTAGGAGGCGTCCTAAGAAGCCAGATAGGAAGTGATGTGAATACGGGCCCTAATCTAAAACTTTCTTTAGCAATTTAGGAAGGAAAATGGAAGCCATCCTCGATGTCATGTGCGAAAATGAGTGGGGAATAATAAAACGCCGCCAAGTTGCGATTGAAGTAAGGCGGGCTTCAACGAGGACAATACTCGGTATCAATTCCCAAGGGTTGAAGAGCCTCCCGCTTGCATAACCTCTTTAGTTGACTTTAGATATCCGACTTTCCAGTTTCGGGAGAGCAAATTAGTGTCATGAAAATTTGTTTCCCCTTCCTCTTGTTAGATCGTTATCAACTCCTAGCATCTTTCGCCTCATAAATGCCACCCACGCCTACTTCAACCCATGTCAAGGCCTTTGTCAGGTGCCAAGGGAGAAACTGAATTGGGATACTACCGGGAAATTGGGCCGTGAAATGAGAATTAACTTTACCAACAAAGTTTTGCACTATACGGAATATAGGTGATTACGAGCCTTGAAAAGAGGCACGTTTTGACGAGGTAAGGCCACCTTTCAGCCCCATATTAGGCTGGAAACCTGTAACGAACTAAAAATTCCACGCTGCGCTTCTCTGTACTCGAAATTTTCGACGGAAGTTTGAACTCGTAATGGGAATATTAATCAAGTAGATGCTAAACTTGCACTCAGATTACTCTTACGTAGCTGAACTGAAAATCCCAGAGATAGTAGTGATGTCATGATTACTAATTTCATTAGGTATTATATAAAAATGCCTGGAATAACTAGCAAATCTAAGACTCATACGCAAACTGGAACTTAAACTCAAACTGCAAATCGAACTGGAAATGAAAAACAAACTTCCAGCTGATTTTGAGTTTCAGTTTCAGTTTTAGTTGAGTTCAAACTCAAACAGAGTTTCATCATCAGTTTTGTTCGCGTATCAGTTTCAATTTGAGTTTCAGGTTTAGCTCGAGTTTGAGTTGCAATTTGAGTTTGACTTTGAGCAGTTTTAGTTTGGGTTCGACTTTGAATTTTGTTTTAGTTTCAATTTGAGTCCTGCCTCAGTTTCTGTTATTTCACGTTCACTTCCAGTTTGAGTTTAAGTTTGATTTTCAGTGTCAGTTAGCGTTTGAGTTTCAGTTGCCGTTTGGATTTAGTTTTGCTCCTAACTTTTGAACGGCACTCCATCAACATACAATACCTCGCCATTTACTTTGTTAATACAGGGGTAAAATTCAAGAAGATTATTTCAACCCTAGAATGGTCACATATTGAAATGTCAGTTAGGGCTCATTAAATATCTCGATTACATTTTTTGTGGAATGGGCTTCATTTCTTGACGTTGCAAACAAGTTTGAAACGTTACAACGTTGAAGAAGTCCTAATAACAGTCCCATTACATTTTCCTCATTAGTGAGTTTCAGCAGTTACATTTCCAGATACCGCAACATAGCGAAAATGACTTGGAAAGCGGCTTGGAAACCCCAATCATAATAAGTAATAATATTTCCTGTTTTAACTATTCCAACGTTCTGAAATCTTATCATGGGCGATTTTCCACCAATCATATTATGGAAGCATTCGGTGCAATTTGTTGGGTAGGCCTTACACTGAAGAACTTGTTGAGATCCCAAGGGTTCAAGAGCTGGAAAGTACGTAAAACCACTTCACCCGCCTCTCGTCGGCACGATGACGAAGTACAGCGAGATTCAAGGTGGAAATCTGGGAAGTTTAATGAAAACGAACTGGAAAAGCTTTTTGATAGAGTGGAAAATGCAGCTAGAGCGGTTCTCCGGCTCTTTCAGAGCATTTCTCAGCATTTTTGTTTCCCTTGAATGGAGAAAAATAAAGTTCAAAAAGCTACCGAACAAGATCGAGAAGTCGACTAGTAGAGATCACCGCTTCAACAATAATTTTTGCTTCTCTGAGCTGCCGGGTTATTTTGATCATTCAATAGGTACCCAACACGTCGGGCTCGTTCCGTAAAAAACTTTCCGCCCCCATGGAGAAGGCGATAACCTTTCAAAGAGGTAAAGTAGCTGAAGCTTTTAAAATTGAGTTCCATCAACAAGAGGAAAGACCATGAAAGGCGAGTGGTCGATCCTCAATCAAACATGGACCACTGATTTTACCACTGTTTGTACATCGTCGCTTAAGCGGCAGCATGCGACCTATACCTAACTCAATTTTTGGCCAAATCGAGTAGACCTTCTTAATACGGTAAAACGGTGCTGTGGATCCATGTCCGTGGTCAGAATTGCGAAAAAACAGAAGCCAACAATGCTGTGGCCAGTTTTGTCCCAAATTATACAAACATGGGATTAAGGGAATGCATTGCTCTGATTGGTCGAGGTGGCGTCGCGGTTGAACCCTATAAATTTTATTGGCGTTTCCAAGCCGAATTCCCATGTCCATTCTTCTCTAACAGCCAGCAATCGAAACAGTTTTTTGGGTCTGCTGTAAAGTTGGGAAAATTGAGTTATAGCATGTTGCCGCTTAAGTGACGACATGCACCTTGCAAAACATTCTCCGTATCCTACCCCTGTTCAGCAAGAAAACGAGTATCCGAGGTCTTGTAAGGGTCAGACGGCCAGGGATGGACAGCCTTCAAGCAGCCTCTTGGGGATAAGCCTTCTCTCACTGTCCGATTTGAATTCAAAGGTCTCCAAGAGACACACGTGCAGAGAGGAAAGTTCATATGTTTTTCCGTGGTATTTTCCCTGAATATATAAGGGAGTAGGCGTACAGCACAATAATACTTTTATTGCCGTACACACAAAACGTTTACAGAAGGGTTTTGTGATTTAACATCATTTACAAAACGTGCAATTAAATGTTAATTATTCACGGAAGAAAAGTGCCACCGTTGAACTATCTATTCAACGTAATTACGCAACATCAGGAATGCTTAAGCTTTTTAGTTAATTTTCGTTCGAAATTTAAATTTTAATTAACCTAGCCTTCGTCGAACAAATGTTTGCTCACTAACCGGGGGGCTAAAACCAACGGCTTAATAGGACTATTTTCATTCGTAACAAGAGTGCGACTTAGTTTCATCCTTTTCTTCCTGGAACCATATAAAACGTTCAGGTTATTGTTATTCCGCTCGAGTAGGCGGGAATGAGAGCCACGCGCTGCACAGAAAACTACGTGTACCTACAGGCTCGGTGTATACCGAAGTATGTATGTATCCAAGTATACATATATAAGCTTTGTCAAGGAGGTTATGATGATCGTTGAAACGACCGCACCCTAAGCCCCCGTTGGTCGACTCGACACGGTCGGAAAAGTGGCTAGCTCTTTATGGCCACTGCGAGGTACACTGATACCATTGCTATGGTTACATGCAACGTGACTATATACGCGCTCTTGGGGGTTGGGGGTCTGTCGTGACCGTCTTGCATTTCAAAGCGAGTCTCCTTCACGGATATGCCTGAAGCTTACCCGATTCTTACACGTCATCCTCCTGCTCAACGATAAGAGATAAAATGCCAAATGGCCCCGAACGTTTAATCGTGGCGTTTAGGTGTTTCCAGTGTCAACACTTCAGATAACACGACCGGGTTCCATGCACAACTTTAACATTTCGCACTGCGAGACCACAAGGGGCGTAACTCCGAAAAATACGATTTTGAATTAGGCCCATTGTGTTATACTCCAGAACGAGCTCTTACCTTAGCTACAAAAACCTTATTTCTATCTACTCTAGTATCCGCTAGACAGCAGGTCAAGTCTCTTTCACTTTGAAAGAAATCGTGGAGGGGGTGCCGTAAATTTTATTTGTAGGCAAAATGTGAGCTTTTGAAAGTAGCTCTATTTCCTCATCAAATGCAAAAACAACGAAGGATCTATGTAGAGTAAGGGTATTTTTTGAGTTTCCTTGAGTTGACCTTTAATAGATCTATTAAAGGTCAAAACTCGTTTTGACTAATCTCGTAAAATTGCTAATCTTTTCGCACAATTCCTCAATCAGTGATGCGCCGATACCGTTCTCAATACTCCGAATCTATGCGAGCTCTATTATACATTGAATGGCATGAAGAACATGAATTGTTCGAAGAATCAGTATTATGCGCATACCAAAATCTATAAAAAGAACTGATTAATGCAGGAACTTGTCTGAACTAACGTACCTAGAGAATAGCATTAATACATCTATGCATAATTACCTATCTAATTATCCGACAGATTGAACTAATCAAACTGCCCAAAAGCGTTGTACCGCAGAATATTACCGCTTAATAATCAGACCGATAATTTTCACATAACAGCCTGCTACCACGGCCATAGATAATTTAAATTCCCCAACTCTCGCACTGTTTACTTATTTATGAGTCCGTTTCCGCCCCGCGACTACGCCTTCTGTTACCTCCAAGATCCTTATAAATAAGGCAGTTAGTCCTCGCGAAAAGGATTTCTCGCAATGAACGAGGCCCCTAAAGTAGTAATTCCCCTTATATTTAGGGCGACACTGGAAAGCTAGGGAAGCGTTTAGAATTTGCATTAGAAAATGGAAGCTTTGTAGTACAAGCGAGTGAAGCTATTCATACAATTCGCATTTTGATTTCCCTTTTCAACTCGTTCGTTCCGCCCTGTAACAATGTTTGAAGGAATAAAATAATCAGCGCCCGCACCTTCCTAAATGGAAACTCGGAGAAAAATTGTATCAACAAAATGGGGGTTTGAAGATGGGAGATTGTCGCCCTTAATGCCGTAAACGCTAAACTACATAATCACCATTTCGAAAAAACGGCGTTCATATTTTTGAATTCTATTGTTCAGAAAACCCCACAGTTAAATTCAGGGGAAATCATAATTAAATTTCGGGAAAATCGCAATTGAATTCAGGGAAAATCATAATTTTAATTCAGGACCTTCACCTGAAGTGAAATAAGTTCTACTGGGGAAACAAAAAAGCAATAACCTCAATTTTCACGAAAGTGCAGATTCGCGGTAATGACAGAAGGATAAGGATATAAGGGCTAAACCAGTTGGGTGTGCTTCCATATTCGTACCACTATGGAACCACGGTACCAATTGGAACCAATAGGACCAAAATGTATTTTGGATAATAGGCTCAATTATGCGTCGTACATGGCAAAAAATCGAAATAAAGTTCATCATAACATTAAGGTGCTCACTCACTATCGGATTGCTGGACGTGGGGCCAAGACAATTTATTGATTGGTCAAGATAACTCAATAAATAACTCAAATAAATTTCATTGGATGGATAAATTTCATAATGTGGAAGCGACACAATCACCAATTTCATTGGAGTTCAAAACCACGTTCTCATGGTGATAACCATGGCAGCATCGGATAGTGAGTGGGCACCTTAACATGGGTAATATCATAGCATAACATAATATTATTATTGCCATAGAGTCTACCTACTACGTACACGTTATTATACAATCGCCAAAAAAATTGCTAGATTCATTTTTTTTGCATTTTTCGCACATCAAACGACTTGATCAAGAAGTGAGACCGAGTATCTAAGGAATCCGAGAGGAAAATGACCTCAGACTGAAGGGACCGAGTTGGGGTGGGCTGACAAGATGTGCTGACCCGTATTGATCACATCCATCTGAGACTCATGGAGCGTGATGATCAACCACAAGTTAAATTAAATTAGTGCCCTTAAATAAAATATTTTTCCGAGGCCGTTAAATGCTGGGAAATTCAAGTAGGTATTATGTACTTGGAAATTATTATTATTTTTAATAGAGACCTAATTTAGATTATTGGTTGACTGAATTTTACTGTAAATTATTCGTGTGGATATTAGAGGTTGGTAGAGACCGGTTGGCCGTACTATTACACTTGAAAAAACAATCCCTCTAAAATAAACATTCCGCTTTTTACGAATAAAATGCTGCAACTGTGTTGGTTCCGTATTTGATTTGACTCTGGTCCATCCCGTTATGGGCCGTTTTCCAGCATTCTAGTTAGTGGTCCTTCCATTATCTCGACTGATCTTGCTACAGTGTATATCCTTCAAAGCTCTGGACCAAAGCTTATACTTCTGGTAGTGAAGCGACGTCTAAACATGGGGGCCACTGACCCAACACAATCTTCAAGAACTGTTGCTCTTGAACTTTCTTGGACGGATGCTTGCATGCGATGTTACGGTAGCTTGAGCCAAAAAAGTTCACTAACGTTCGAGCTTATTCCGGAAGATATAAGGTCGTATCAGACGAACAGCTTAACTTGCAACGCGGCTTCGGCTGGTTCGAAATATTCGACAATTAAATCCTCCACGGCCGGCGGCTTGAGCCGTCATTGGGCGGGTCCAGCCGTGGCGATCGTGTCTCTGATTGGCTGAGTCTCCCCCCCCCCCAAGTCCCCCTCAAACACAAGGGGCCCGCGTACGGGCTGAGTGCTGCTCAACAGGCGCGCCGACCATTGGAGGTGCAACAAATGAGCATCGCTCGACAACATTTGAGACGTCCTTTAACAATGCTCGGCTCGTGTCCCCGGCCGGGAGGGCTCGGGCTAGCGATAGTCGGGATCAAATATACTGACCCACTATATCTAATATTTGGCACAAGATACTAAAGCAGGTAAACCTAATTTTGATTTTTCTTAAATTAAAACATCAGACTCGATGCGACCAATCCGAAACGCTGCATCAAAATACGAAAGTCCCGCAGCAGCGTGCAGATGATTCCCGTTGTTCTCGCTCGAAAAATTGAACAACCCTCTCGAACATTCGTTCCCATGTTCGGGCCGTTCCCAAAACATTTCTCTTCTTCGCACCCTCGTCCATCGCAGAATCGTGCGAGCTGACAGCATCGCTGGAATGTGCGCAATTCATTAGGAATATTACAGAACTGCCAACTTCCTACAAAACCGCGCTTCATTCTTCCTCCACTTCATCCAGCGATGGCCTGGAGGCGCGGCTCCTCCGTTAGCAGTCCCTTCAGTGGAGCCCAGGGCGTATAAATCATCGGCCACTTTAAATGTCAACGGCAGGAGGACCCCCGTAGCCACATAATAACTGGGTCGCCTCCTCCACCATAGGCTCTCGTCATATCGTCGTCCTTTTCTGGCCGCCTGGTCTGTTAGTAGTGGTCACAATCTGCTCTTCCGAACCATCAGCGAAGTAATATTATCACATCGCGGCCCAGAACATCACGACCCCTTTGCCGACTCCTTCCAGACCTCCTGTCTCTCTATAATTGTACCCAGATTGTGTTAGCTCGTAAATTACGCCCCGTGGACAGGACACGTTTTACTCTCGAAAGTGTAATTATTTATGGAACTGACATTCTATGGGATTTAACGCTTCTGGTGTAGGTTTATGTACCTGCGTATAGGTTGAAATTAGAAATTCCAACATGGGCCGGGATGTTTCAGTTTGAGAACCAATTGGTGGGGGCACACCATTGTTCATATCTCACGTTGAGGTCAATTGTGTGACAACTCAAAAAAGTGATTTCGAGTAAATCGAGTTCTAAGTTTTTCACTTCGGCTTGGCTGGGGAATGGGAATACCAAAACCCGAATAAACTCAATGTAAGTTCAGTTTCCGGAATATAAAAAATTCCACGCATTCTGCAAGATAAGTTAACCAAAGATATTAACACCAAGATCGCTCAAATTACTTCATTGTTGTGGCCAAGGCTTTAATTCGATTCTTCATCTTAATTTTTACTTCCATATTTACAGAGTAAATGGAAGTATTGTGATCGTCCTAAAATCGAGAATCGGAACGGAGCGTGTGAAAAAACTTTCTCATACACATTTACTCAGAATCACTTCCTGAACAAGTGTCTGTGTGTCCGTGTGTCCGTTAGTCCGTTAGTCCGTGTGTCCGTTAGTCCGTTAGTCCGTTAGTCCGTCTGTCCGTCTGTGGTCATTTACAAAAATGACCATAACTCCCTCAATTCTCAACCTTTTTTAAAATTTCTTGAACTGAAATGTGCGTCTCGGTAAGACCTAACACCCTGTTCAATCGAAATTTGGATAACGCACAGTACTTCCGATATATTTGCATTTTTAGTTTTTTCTATTTTATTTTTTTCTGGCTAAAAAAATGAACCGATTTGAGCCGTTCTTGGTCACAGTAAAATCTTTGTTTTTCCTGTGCAGAACATGTGTGATACATGTTCCGAACAACTGGCGTTTTTTGAGGGCGAATTTTGAAATTTGAATAGTGAATTTTTTGATATTTTTGACATAAAAACCCTTAAAAGCAGTCAAAATATGATCAAATTGCGTCACAATTTTACGTTCCAAAATATGGAAGTATTGTGTGTTATCTACGCACCACTGGTTTCTTTTGTCAATGATTAACACGTACATTTTAGGTTGGAAAGTGACCGGACACACGATTTGCATATTTTGTCAGATAACCATAATAAAGAATGTTAATTGTGTTCAGGTATTAGCCCAGATAGCAAAGTATTAATTATTTCTTCAAAAATCTCCTTTTCTCAAACAAGTAGATGACTATCTACTAGATATACGCAATGGATCGAAATCTAGGGAGCGCAAGTGTTGGAATTTCCGAAGACGAATGGGAAAATTTGGAACGATAATCCGACGAAGAAGCTCATCTTAATTCTGTTCAGCTTCGAAAGGAAATTAGAAGGGAAAACGCCTGCGAGTAGGTACATGGGGAGGTTTTCTAGTCTTTTTTCCATTTCACGCAGTCACGAATCCCATCAGTTTTTGGGAAGGGGTAGTGCGAGGGCTCCGGGTATTAAATTTTCATATTAAAACATTTCCTCCTCGTAGGAATCGGTATTGAGGTTTATCCAACCGTTTTCCTCCAAGACGACTTTTCTGTCTGCTATGATCATTTTTCTCTCTTCAGAACAGAAGAGTATTACGCAAGCCTTGGCTCACGACTGGAAAATACACCCTGCACAAAAGCTTACAGCTGCTTTGTCAGCCAGGGTGGTGAGGGAGCCCTGCTATCACTTCAATTTATACATTTCTAAAGCTGTACATAGATTGAAAGTATACAGATGATGTGTATCAATTCTTACAAATTCAAAACCCGCATAGGTACCTCACTATTTCTTTATTCGCATGTAGGTACTTAAAAGTTAAGGAATTCCCCCAGGGTCCTGGAAAATAACAATATTCCTACATGGTAGGCTTCAGATAATACGTATCTTTGCTCTTAATTAATTCATAGCCCCCCTAGGTGCCCTATGATTGAATAATACGAAAGATAACACTTGATTTTGCTGTTTTCATGCCATAGCCTGAACAACTTTAATTGGTATACCTGGTTGCCTACGAATTACTGGCTACCTAACAGCTTTTCTATCTTCCAGGGATCGGGCCATCTTGCGATGACGTCATGCTGGCTGTGGAAGACTCAGATTTGCGGACTGAAAACTTGCTGCCCCCACCTCTCGTCGGTACTTGGGTATCTGAGAGGTGAGTCAACGTCCAGTCATGTAAAATTACAGCACGTAAATTGTAGGAATTCGACTGTGAAGGTGCAACACTGCCCAAGTCAAAGCATCGTGTCTTTTGGGGGCGTCTGGGCTGCCTCTTTCTCAAAATTTAATAGTTCAAAACAATGGCAGAAATACAAATCGTTATCGTAGTCGTTCTGAACGGAATAGACGGGGAGCGAATAAATGCGGCAGTTTGCCAACGAATTGTGACACGTCGCATCCCTTATGGGAGATCCCAACAGGGCTGCGAGAAAATACCCGGCCTCGGGGACCATGAAAACGGCGAGTGTTATTGTTCGCCATTAGAATTCTGTTTGCTGGAAAGCTAGGTCTATTATTGCAATCCGTTTTCAGTCAATTTAACTCTGTCGTTCCGATCGGGAAAGCATTGGTTATGTTTTATCTCGCTTCGACGTCGGCAATATCGCGATACCCACTCCAACTTCGCATTTCCTAGTCACTAAACTTCCTTTTGTTGGGAATTATTCTCTACTTTTCCTTCTTATTTCCAAGATTGATGAAAACTCAAAAAGAAAAATCTTTCCTGTAAGAAAATATTTATGACTTTTCACTTTCTTTTCATCTTCAAGTTTTCTAAGGGAGGCGACAAAAGTCCAAAAGTATTTCGACTCGTTATAGTTACCGAATCGCTAGTTGGTCTTGGTGGTCATCACAAAGCTATCAACAGCAACCAACGAACCAGTAACTTTGACAAAATAAAAGTTTCATTTCTTTCAAGAAAAATGAACCAAAAGTTTCCTCAGTCCCGGTTTATCGACAAAATTCATCTACCCGATATCCAAGGAAGCTTCATATAACCTTCTCCACGGTGGTATTTACATCCAATTTCAACGTAAAAATCTCATTGGTAATGAGCACTGGGTGCTCCTTTGGATATCGGATAGATACATTTTGTCAATAAACCGGCCCCGAGTGGCCCATATTTGAAGGGTAAGGGGAAAGAACAGGAAATGTCCATTTTTTCCCAAAAAAAGCTTAATAGCGCATTTTGTAGGAATTCAAGGGTACTAACCGTATGGTGAAACTCCAAGGGGAAAAAAGTATAAATGTCGCACTGAGAAGCAACGAAAGATCCGGTGTAAGGGGAAAAAACATACAGTTTAAAATACAAAACCTGCTTTTTCTCTAAAAGTACTTTTTGTGACATTCCTCGTTCCTTCCCCTTACCCTTCATTTAATGATCAGGAATAAGGTATGATACCTATTCAGGTATCTATAGCCACGTAATTGCTCAAACGAATTTTAGTGCGAAAGAACAAGGGATGTAACAAAAAGTAACAAGGTAGGTGTGAGTACTTTTGCAGAAAAAAACAGAAAAAATACTTGGAAACTATATAGGTAAGGTTTTCCCTTGAACCAAATTTTCCCATGCTTCTCAGAGATTGCTTCCATTTTTCCCATTTTCGAGTTTCACCTTACGGTTAGCATCTTAGTTTCCGTTTCAGAATGCGTTATTGAGCTCCTGGTTAATAGGTAGATACCTACTGTACCTTGGTCAAAACCGCCAAAACTATGCCACCCCATGCTCACGCCCTCCATCTCAAATTGCCACGCTCGAAAGGATGTACCGCAACTTTGACGCCTCCCAATTTCTTCATTTGTGTTTCACGGTTCAATTTATGGGCATCCGGGGGGGAAGGGGTGTAAGTTGAAAATATGGCATTTTGACACGTTTTTGGGACACCCCATCCCTGGGAAAAGAGTAAAAATTTACGAACGAGGCCTCGGAAGAATAAAAAACAGATTCGGAAAACCCAGAATGTTGGACTTACGTTCGAAGTAATGCGGATCCGCGTTACCATAAACGCACCTGGCTTTCCTTTCCAATCGTGCACGCAGGGCCGGAATTGCGCTGGAAAAACCTTGGACCTTATTGAGGGGCGAGGGAGCTCGAATAAAATTGGAACCCGAACGTCAGCACATGGGAACGACTGCGGCTATCACCAGTGCACGCGGCGTTCCCTCAACCGCTATTACTATTTATTGAAGCGAACCTATTAATTCCAATTCCCGTTAGCTCGCGGATAGGTTGGAAAAGTTCAATTTCCCCCACGCGTTGCGAGCCCGAAGGGTCCCATGTTTTTCGATAGGAAAGGATACCTAGGTGGGCAGAGGTAGCGTTTTTCCAGGGAGGAAGCAGTTACGGAGAAAACAAATGTTCCACGAAACTGTCATTTTTTTATTAAAAACTCAATTTCTAAGAGCAAATAAAAAGAAAAAAAACTGATACCTTCCCCCCACCTCAATGTCTTTGTAACAAACCAAATCTGTTTTTCCAGGCAGGGGTCTGACGAATGTGGGCCCAAAAAATAGGAGTTTTCTCTAGTGGGATGGGCGATCATAAGCCTTTGTCTTTGCACTAAAGGCGCAAAGCCCATGTGCATAATAAGCACATATTATGCTTGCAAACTCAAAGAAACGGTCGAAATTTTGGATTAGCAATGTGGGGAAGCTAATTGTTCCAACTCTGGGGCCACGTCCTCCTCGCTCCACACAAATGCTAAAGCTAAAAAATACCTATCAGTCTATGTTAACAAAACAATGTAACACCTACGCCAAAAATAAAAAAATTGAAAAATCTGCTTTGACGAAAAAAATAGATTGCTGTCGATGGTGTAGCATCATTTTTGATTGTTCGGAATCACAGGCAGAAGATAGGAAAAGAAAAAATTTCCACGACTAAGTAAATACTTCCAGTTCTTGCAAATAATACAACTTGAGCAGATTCAACTGACAGTCGTTCTCGGAATCTCTCTCCGCTAAGTTTGCAACCCCGGCAAACTTTGCAAGTTTGATTAAGGCTGAGAGGAAAATTGAAGGCTTTGGCCTGACAAAGCACCGAATTACTCGTTCAGTGAATGGAAATTTTCAATAGATTTGCCCTTTGCCGCTTTTTAAGCTCTTTTGCCACGGTTTGTTCAACCAAAATTAATAATTAATTCCAAAGGGGCCGAATTCAATGTTATTTGATTTGAGTTCGTTTCCACGGCTCTGAACCGACGTCAACTCCTCAAAGGAGAGTTGTTTTCTGATAGATGATAATAATTATCATGAATTATTCATTTTTGTACGTGGCACTTTACAGTAGATTCTCTTGCATTAAAATCTGGATCAAGCCCACTTTGATATTTGGGCTATGATTATGTGGCTATTTTGGAGAAAATTGTTTTTAACGTAAGCGATGATTTTCCATTCTATGATCATTTCAGTTCGGCAAAATTTGCTATAATTTAATTATACATTTTCGTAAGAATGCTCAGAAATGACGCAAAAAAACTCTCTTCTTACAAGAAATTTATCGCTGATTCCGTATATATGATAGACAATAGAGTCTGAACTTACTTAAAATAATGTGATTTTTTTAACAAAAAAAAATGTTTGTCTAGTAGCCAAGACGAAGATGACTACAGTAGACTTCAAACTTTCCGATTGCTGGCTGTTTGAGAGGGGATGAACATAGGGAGCGAAGAGCGCAGACCAAAGATCAAAGTGCAATGGCCAAAGACCAAAGAGCAAAGACCAAAGAGCAAAGCGCAAACAGCAAAGAGCGAAGAGCAACCAAAATTCAAACTACTCACAGTACTCGTATTTCCGATACATAAGCACTTTTAGTGTTTTCCATTTTATTTTTTTCCTGGCCACAAAAATAAACTGATTTGAGCTTTCTTGGTCTTGAAAACTTCCTTTTGCCTTTGCAGCTTAAGCGGACATTTTTTATGTTCCGATAACTAGACGTATTTTTGAAATTTGCATAGTGTTTTTTGATATTTTTGACCTAAACAGCCTCAAAAGTAGTCAAAATTGACTCAAAAGTGCGCTTGACGTGCGGGCAAATTGAAAAACAAGTCTTGGAACGTCATGGGTAGATACTATAAAACGAAAGATATTCCTCAAAAAGTGCACGGTAGGGTGAAGGCACCAGTTTCAGACACTGGTCCAGTATCAGACACTTTCAACTTAAAAGCCAGATAATAAGAGTTCTCGACGGGTTTCAACCCTTTTTCAAGTGTCACCAGATGCATACAGATCTATTTAGCGGGTTCCAGTGAAATTACGAGCTCAGAGAAGGTTATGGGCAGCTTGGTGGCGGTTCTTGCTGGACGCTTCCACATCAGGCTCTCATCAGGCAAGAATGCTAGACAGCATGGCTAAGAGGTGGGCAACTTTCTCATGCCATATTTACCCTATTTTTCCCATCCCGTTTACCATTTTCGGTTTTATCGTTCATGTCAGTGCCCTACATTGGTAGATTGCGACTTTTTGCTCGGAATAACAAAATTATGACCGATTTCCGAGGGTGTCTGATACTGGTTTTCAATTGGGGCCAGTTTAAGAATCAGACAGGGGGTGTCTGATACTGGTCATAGCCATCCCAATCACAGAACCTAGTATCAGACAGGGGTGTCTGATACTGGTACTGAATGATGTCTGATACTCGTCTTTGGATTAATTAAATGATTTTTCACTAAATCAGAACTGAATTCGTGAATTCTCTTGGCCCGTTATTTTAAGGTCTCATTGTTTGGGATTTATTTATTGTAATATGAAGTTTCTAGCTATAGCTTCTATTACTAGCCATTACTGGAATTAATTCCCGAACAAGTGTAATACCGATATAATATACATAATATATTATACAATATGCAAATATTATTTGCATTTTCAGTGTTTTCTATTTTATTTTTTTTCCGGCCACAAAAAGGAACCAATTTGAGCGTTCATTGTCTTAAAATATTTTTTTTCCTTGCAGAATATGTACGAGATATTTTTATAACCGTAGATATTTTTTATAACCCGATAACTTGGCGTATTTTTATTTTAGGCGAGTTTTGACATTTGAATAGTGAGTTTTTTGATATTTTTGCTCTTAACACCCTCAAAAGCAGTAAAATTATTATCAAATTGTGTCACACTTTTACTTTTCAAAAAATGGAAGTATTGTGCGTTATCTACTCCCCACTGGTTTCCTCTCTACTTTCTACGAAAAAAAGCAAATGCCAAGTAAAAATGTACGTACTTGGGCAATAAAAGATGTGTATTTGAGTTTTATTGAAGTGTCTGTTTTTGGATCTGGAGGGCGTCTGATACTGGCGCCATCCAAAATATTCCGTGTCTGACACTGGTGCAAAAACATGGTTTTGAAAAAACCGATTAAAATCTATAAAAAACCATAAATTCGTCGGTTTCTGAGTCTTGGTGGGTTGTCAAGAAGTTGGGGCACCTAATTATGCCCCCCTGATAAATGCCTGATGAAATCATGCCTCACGGTGTAAAGAAACGTGAGAATCTCCGCTTAAAGTGTCTGATACTGGTGCCTTCACCCTATGGAAAAACTAACTCCACCCTGAAAAGAACTCGGCACAAGTCCACCAGATTGATTGCTTGTACATTTGACATTTGACGTAGTCGATTCCATTCACTTTAGGTATCAACGGGAAAGCAAAAATCCAATAGCTGCCGGGCGGGCGCCCACGTAGGCAGCGGTTTTCATAGTTTGTCTTCCCTGCGGTTCTGCCGTCGGGATAGAAACCCTCGACAATTTCATGACTGTCATCCAACGTTATGAACAGAAGACAATAGGGAAACCTCGAAACCATTGTCTGGGCAACAGATTCAATAAATTGATAACTTTTATCATCAACCCCACCCACGTCCAGCTGAGCGGGCTCGGCAGAATCCCCATATTGGGCTATCTATAGCTGAAATAGCGTTAATCGCCGCCTCGCTCCAGCAAACTTGCTGTTCGGTGGACTCAATAAGATCGCCGCAGACTGATATCCTCGGGTTAGCATAGCACTGAACGATCCCAGCAAAATTATAGTAATCCGTTGATAATTGGGGTGAAATGAAATACGAGCTTTTCGCTCTTTCTCCAATCTCTGGGGCCATGATTCGATTTTTGGAGCAACAAGTGAAAATCACCTGAAGCGTGTTTTTGGAGTTGAAGCCAACTCAAGATTCAGGTACACCAAATACGGTGTATTCCGTATTGCATCTAAAAAGCAAAGGACATTAATTAAGAATTTCGTGTATCATGGGACGATTTTGGAAATTTGAGTTTCAAGAAGTTCAAAATTGAATAACTCAGGTCTTCGCTACATCATCTAATGTCGACTGTATGCATCTTTCATTTCAGTTTTTTTAGACCTCTTTATACTGTTAGAATTCATCAGTCAAAACCCACTTTCCATACCGACTACTCGCACCAAAGTTTTGATGTATTCATTGCTTTTTTAAACATCATTGAGCCTGAAGCATACAGGTATACTAAAAAGCATAGTATACTAAAGCATAGTAGGACCTGAGTATAGCAATTATTCGATGAAATGTTACTTTTGATTATGGTTGCGATAAAACCTCGTAGCCTTGATGAAAGTCCTGAAACCAAAATCCAGACAATCCTTTAAAGAACTGCCGTTGTTTTCTTCATTTCGAATCTGCGCTCCGTCCAAACTTTGTTAACGGCACAAGGCAAAAATTGTTCGACGAAGTTGAAATGAGATGAGTTTTTATGAAAGTGGAGGAAGAACGATCGAGATTGACCGTTATATTTCCGTGAATTCCTTTCGTAGGGTTATTGCTTTTTTTGTCCCATTCTAAACGTAGGTGTACCTCCTAAAAATTACTGACCCGAGAGATATAGACCACAATTCAAACGGTGCCATAAATATTAATAAATCGTACGGGAAAGGGCGACTGCGTGAGGACGTTAATGTGTCAGGGTTATGGGAAAGGGTCGTAGGGGTGGATACGGGTGAACCCCCAAGGCCGACCCCCTGAATTGAATTGCTCTTGTTATTTTGGAGCGATGCCGAATTGATACGTGCAACATTTTTTGCCCCCGCGAAAGAATTTCCCTTTGTGGAGTTTTCCAGTCACTTCTCGGCTCGCTTTCATGGAAAATATGATTGAGATTCCGATACGAGGCTTCACTATCGGATGGATAACTGAATATTGGAAATATATCGGCGGAAATAGATGTGGAAATAGATCGCCTACTCATTCAAAATAGAGGTCTTGCGGAAAATAATTGCTCCCCTGGAATAGGAAGTTAAATAATATTGTATGAATTAAAATTATGCATTATTTGTTATATTTCAACAGAGGAAAATATTCCCGTTAACGAATGGCCTTTGCAATCGGAAAACAGTCCGTTTCAATCGCCTCGCCAAAAGCAATCGGGCAATTCCATATTTCCCTTTTATTCGTTGAATTGCAAATGGGAAAGGCTGCCTCGAGCCGGCAGGTTCGTCATTAACGTCAAACAATCCTTCCAAAGTCAGGCAAGCGTTTAAATACAAACAACGATAATCAATTTCGGAATTAGAAGTGAATAACCATGTTTCCATTTGTACGGACAGCGCGAATCGGGATCGAAAATTCGAAATATTGTCGCAAAAAGCGCTAAATTCTCAAAATGATAACAAGCGGCGTATAACGGCTGGAAAATCGGTCGAACTGGTCTGAAAACAATGAAGCGAACGAAGGGCCACGAGGAGTCAATAGAGAAAAGAGAAACTCGAGATTTTTGTATTCGCCGTCACGACTCGCTAATCCCGTTTCCAGACTGGCCCTCGTCGACAGAATCGCTATTAACTTTTTCCTCGGGATTCCCCCACCCCCTACCCCTCTCATCCCCCTCGTACACTCATTCGCTTAGGTAGGTGCTCACTCACTCAAACTAAAGCTCCAGTGCTCGCTACTTGATGAAAAGCTATTACACTGACGATCACGAAGCTTCCGATGAGCCGGTCTGAATATTCAGCGGTTCATTATAGCCATCTTCCAACTTCGGCCGGGAACCTTCCCTTCCTTCGGCTGAGTCACGATCTCCCAAGGTGCTTCAAGAAAGTGGACCTCCAGATTTTGCCAGGGATTCGTCGAATTGAGGATATTTTTCATTATCGTCGTAATCCGGCACATTCTCGGTAAGACCGGCTTAACCATGGGGACTAGGGAGATTTATGTGAGCTTTGAATCACGACATCCATCAGCCGTACTCTGCTACCAGGGAACCTCTGTGACTAGGTATTCTCTCGGCTTCTTTAAGGCGGACACTATTACGAAGTTAATAATTGGGCTCATGGTTTACTCCTCTTGGTTTTCAACCGACTTCAAAAAAGCAGAAATTACTCCGAATTCCGGAAATCCGGATTTTGTGGCCTGAACTTCTTGTAAGATAGCTCGCTTTTCAGCTGACACCAAATTCTTTTCACCCTCATGTGTTTCGTACCTACTCGATTACTTCTGCTCACCAGGAAATGCCTGAAGGGCTCAGTGCCCATTTTCCTCTTCTGCACTGTCCTTAGGCCCAGTCAGCGGTGAAAAGAGCCGACAGGGGGGGGGGATGTATGGTTCGCTCTCGCCATCTCGCCATTATCTCACGCGCGCCATACTCACTCTCTCGTACTCTTTCATGCGCAACTCCATTGTCGTCAAGAGTTTGAACGACGTTTCTAATATTATGTGTCCGTTCTGTGTTCCGTTCGAGACATTCAGCCGTGTGCACGTGACAACGGCAGACGTTCGGAATGACGTGGGTGCTACGGAAACCGGCAGCGTCTCTTCCATTTCGCTTTTCAACGGCGCTGCTCTATTGGAAGCCTTCGCACTCACGTTTTGAGCTGAAGTGTCTCCGATGTTGGGTAGGGCTGGCTTCGGACTGTTTCAAGGACTTCGGCGAACTTTTCGAGAGCCTAAGAGGAGCCGAGTGAAGGGATAGGTAGGTATCATGGTATATCCTAACCACTGCAACTTCCCAACAGTCATTCAGCGCAGAGGATGGGGCTCATCGCTAGATTGATTCGAGAGTGTGTTTTCATGGTCAAACAAAGTTGATCAATTTTAGAATGGAGGAGGTTAAAAATTCACATTTGCATAAATAAACATAGCATAGAATAGAAAAAAAATTTATAGAAAATTAGTACAAAATATAGTTTAGAACCTTGATACGCATTGGCAAATTGCCGTCTGCGGAGGAAGGCTAGTAGCAAAACTTCTTCAACTGCTAAAAAAAAAATTCATGGCACAGCTATTAAGATAAGAGAATAAGGAAAAATAACATCACCGAATTTCAATTTCGCTTTGAAATATCCATCTTGCAGGCCCTTCTTACCCAGGATTTTAATTAGAGGGGGGCCAACGCACAAAAATTAATTCACTTTTTCAACCAGCATTAGGAAACAACCTATTTATAGGTCACAATGAAACAGAAACTCAAACTCAAAGTCAATCTCACAATGAAAGAGAAACTCAAACTCAAAGTCAAACTCAGAATGAAACAGAAACTCAAACTCATAATCGAGCTCGAAGTCAAAGTTACAATAAAACCGAAACTCGAACTCAAACTCATGGTTGAACTCAAAGTCAAACTCACAATGATAAATTTCTGTTTCATTGTGTTTCTGTTTCAGAAATTTATAATCGAAATCGAAGTCAAACTCACAATGAAACCGGTACTCAAACTCATAATCGAACTCGAAGTCAAAGTCACAATGAAATAGAAACCCAAACTCCAACTCACAATGAAACAGAAAGGCAATATCGAAATCGAAGTCAAACTCAGAATGAAACAGAAACGCATACTCATAATCAAACTCGAAGTCGAACTCACGGTGAAACAGAAACTCACAATCAAACAGAAACTCATTTGAACTCGAAGTGAAAGTCACTATGAAATAGAAACTCGAACTCAAACTCATAGTGCAACTCGAAGTCAAACCCACAACGAAACAGAAATTCATAACCAAAATCGAAGTCAAACTCACAATGAAACAGAAACTCATAATCGAAATCGAAGTCAAACTCATAATCGAAATCGAAGTCAAACTCATAATCGAAATCGAAGTTAAACTCACAATGACACAGAAACTCAAACTCATAATGGAATTCATACTCAAAGTGAAAAAGAAACTCGAACTTACAGGGAAATAGAAAACTCATAATCAATCTCAAAGTCAAACTCGAAGTCAAACTCACAATGAAACGGAATCTCGAACTCGAAGTCAAACAATGAAACAGAAACACAAACTCATAATCGAACTCGAAGTCAAACTCACAATGACACCGGAACTCAAACTCATAATCAAACTCGAGTCAATCTCACAATAAAACAGAAACTCAAACTCATACTCAATCTCGAAGTCAAACTCACAATGAAACAGAAACTCAAACTCATGAACGGATTCGAAGTCAGACTCACATTGACACCGAAACTCTAACTCATAATCGAACTCACAATGAAAAAGGAGGTCAAACTCATTATCAAACTTGATAACGCAATGAAACTCAAACTCATAAACAAGTGTGACTCCGAGTTCGATTAGGAGTTTCAGTATCTGTTTCATTGTGAGTTTGACGTCGAGATTGATAAGGAGTTTGGGTTTCTTTTTAATTGTGAGTTTGAATTCGATTCCGATTATGAATTCGAGTTTCTTTTTCATTGATATCTGACTTCGAGTTTGGTAATGTGTTTGAGTTTCTGTTTCATTGTGAGTTTGACTTCGGGATTGATTATGAATTTGAGTGTTTTTTGTGAGATTGACATCGAGTTTGATTATGAGTTTGACTTTCTGTTTCATTGTGAGTTTGACTTCGAGTTTCAATATGAGTTTGACTTTTGGTTTCATTGTGAGTTTGACTTCGAGTTTGATTATGAGTTTGACTTTCTGTTTCATTGTGAGTTTGACTTCGAGTTTCAATATGAGTTTGACTTTCTGTTTCATTATGAGTTTGACTTCGAGTTTGATTATGAGTTTGACTTCGAGTTTCAATATGAGTTTGACTTTCTGTTTCATTGTGAGTTTGACTTCGAGTTTGATTATGAGTTTGACTTCCTGTTTCATTGTGAGTTTGACTTCGAGTTTCAATATGAGTTTGACTTTTGGTTTCATTATGAGTTTGACTTCGAGTTTGATTATGAGTTTGACTTTCTGTTTCATTGTGAGTTTGACCTCGAGTTTCAATATGAGTTTGACTTTCTGTTTCATTGTGAGTTTGACTTCGAGTTTGATTATGAGTTTGACTTCGAGTTTGATTATGAGTTTGACTTTCTGTTTCATTGTGAGTTTGACCTCGAGTTTCAATATGAGTTTGACTTTCTGTTTCATTGTGAGTTTGACTTCGAGTTTCAATATGAGTTTGACTTTCTGTTTCATTTCGAATTTGACTTCGAGTTTGATTATGAGTTTGAGTTTATGTTTCATTGTGAGTTTGACTTCAAGATTGATTATGAGTTTGAATTTCTATGTCATTATGAGTTTGAATTTCTGTTTCATTGTGAGTTTGACTTCGGGATCGATTATGAGTTTGAGTTTTCTATTCATTGTGAGATCGACATTGAGTGCCATTATGAGTTTGAGTTTCTGTTTCGTTTTGAGATTGACTTCGAGTTTAATTATGAGTTTGAGTTTTTGTTTCATTGTAAGTTTGACTTCGAGTTTGATTATGAGTTTGAATTACTGTTTCATTTTGAGATTGACTTTGAATTCGATTATGAGTGTGAATTTCTGTTTCATTGTGAGTTTGACTTCGATTTCGATTATGAGTTCGAGTTTCTTTTTCATTGATATTTGACTTCGAGTTTGATTATGAGTTTGAGTTTTTGTTTCATCGTGATTTTGACTTCGAGATTGATTATGAGTTTGAGTTTTTTTTTTATTGTGAGATTGACATCGAGTTTGATTATGAGTTTGAATTTCTGTTTCATTTTGAGATTGACTTCGAGTTTGAGTATGAGTTTGAGTTCCTGTGCCATTGTGAGTTTGACTTATAGTTCGATCATGAGTTTGAGTTTCTGTTTGATTGTGAGTTGGACTTCGAGTTGGTGGGCACCTAGTCGATTGAAACTTGCTATTAGTAATAAAACAATAGAGATCATAAAATTTCGTAAATTAATTTTAGGTGTTAGGTAAAACCAACAACTATTTACGGGGTTTCACAAGAATCAAAATCCTCTTCCAGAAGTATTCTATTCCTCTGCGTCCTTTCGTCGATTTCCGTCTGCAAACTCCAGCTATGTCATTTCCAGTTTAAAAAAAACCTCGCATTTTCTCTGGGTTCCAGTTGGACGTGAAACGGAAGGTCGTTTCAGTAATGTAGTTTTCACAAGTGCGAAGAGATGTCAGACTCGTATATATGTAGGTACGAGGGTTGCATGCTGTGATTACACAAAAACCCTTACCGCCGTCCACCTACCCTTACACATCTCCTCTTGATCCACGGCTACGCCTGTCGGCAAAATCCACGAGGTTTTCGCTTAATTCGATTCTCTCGCCGGTACCTACATGAATTTAGGAACGGCGGATTGTTTATTCGCCGTAAACGCCAACTCGCTCGGTCTACGGTTAATTCGTCTGCTGACCTCAAAGGGGACCTTTTTTGTCGCAGGAGGGTGCTATATTATTTTTTGCCAAAGGTCGGTAGATATTCCCTAGAGGTATATAAATACTTCGTAGAGATATCGGAATTGGTTAGGGTGTAAATTTGATAAAAGGGATCCCCCTGCAAGAACTCTTATAGTAGATGGAGTTTTTAATTCAGAGGAAATTTCCTCAAGAATGTTGCCAATGGTGAACTTTAGGCGAGGATAAAATCTTGACCAGAATTGTCAACCTTTCGTCAAACGGTTGGTAGTGACACGTTTATTTTACACTAGAATTCGTCCAACATTTTCACCAAAAAATCTTCGCAGCCTGTTCCATGCATGAGCTCACTAAAACAGCTATAACTTTGGAACGGACGAAGCTATCATCCTGGTGGTAGTCTCATTCGATTCAGCATCAAAAAATCTATCAATTTTTATGCTACTTATAGATAAGTACTTATATATATATACTATATTGTTTTATGCTACTTATTTCGTACCTACACTTTTTTGGAAAAACGCAATTTTGTATTTCAACTTTCTTCGGAAAGATTAATATTGAGCTATAATAGCCAATATAGCGTTACAATAGTCAATAATTGGCTGAAGAATTAGGTCTACCCGGGACCAAGGTTGATTATTCCTGAAATTTTGAGCAAAAAAAGTCCTCAGCTGTCTGAGGGAAAAGTGTTAACGGAGGACGGATTTTCCAATGCAGATTCGGATTCTACACTCTTCAAAGTGTAGGTAAAACTCGAAAATTTCAGGGGGCGTTAGAAAAAAGATTCTTGAGTGATTACAGTGGTTTATTGGTGAAAATTGCGTTTAATCAAGTTTTGCCGCTACCCACAGGAGCAGTCCACTCTTCGCGTCATTACGAAAGGAGCAACAATGACACTCCTATTCCTCCCACCAAGTCTGAAGCTCTGAAGAGCCATCGAAGAGTCGCTACGCCAGCACTTCCCCACTTCCCCATCCTCACCGGCTCGTTGTTGGGTTTGCCGCAGCAAAATGCAACTCTGTCTCTCTCCCACTCCCTGACACTAGTGTTAATCTTTCACCCGTCCACGTAAGGATCGCAACCACGTTGTCATTTTCATTTCATTTAAGCAATTACCCCGCCAAAAGATGAAGTTGGTGCTTGCTGGAAGTTTTCGATTCGCTAACAACGAGAAAGTCAGGTCGCTCCGCGGGAAATGGCTTAAAAAGCGAGACGAATGAACCAACTTTGTAATGCCATTAAAACGACAACCCGTTCAGAAAAGTTTTTGACGAACCCCGAAGTTGAAGCTGGTGATTACTTTCCTAACGCCGTGACACAACTCGCTTGTATGAGTAAAATCCATTTCACGACTGTTCCTTATACCTAACGTTATTTACACGTATAACGGCTACGCGGACATAGGAGCAGGGATTGCAGACTACGTAGGCGGTTCCCAACAGGGCTAAAACCTGAGCAGTTTTGACCCAACAGGGCACAACCTTCTCAGATTGCTATATTTGTTGGTAAGATTCGAAAAATCATGAATACCTACCGTTATTCGGGAATGAAATCCCGTTGGCAAGTCAACTAACCCTTCCCTTTTTATTTATCTTTTTTTTTTTTCAGCCAAATATCAGGAGTAGGGTCTTCAAAAAAACTCTATCTCCTTTGCCAGCTCTCGAAAATGTATTTTTTCTTAGGCCTAGAAACCAGGCTGGGCTCCTTATTTCTTGCCCAGTCGGCCAAACCTGAATGAGCTCCTATAACTCCAACTAGAGAGTGTTAGAATTTCTCATTTATGGGCTAAAAAGTCTTGATCGAATATTCTGATTCAGCACTCTCATAAATCTCAAAATTCTCTCTAGCTGAGAAAGGAGCAAATTAGTTGAAAGTTAGTTGTTGTAGATAAGGTGCTTTGAGTTATTACCTGCCCATGTGCTGCGTGTGATACAACAGTTAAGAGATAAATTCTAAAACTCAGAAGTCACACCTAGTTAAGAACTCTCTAAAATCGCATTTTGCTAACGATGGAAAACTATATAGGGTTGAAGATGACGTCGGAATTCCGCAAACTTAGCATGAAAGATGAGCTTAACTGCCAGATATTGCTAGTTGTAATAATGCAACATAAGTGTACAGTCTGCACCCTGCGCATTCTAGTCGCGTCTGAGATCCTTTCGAAGATTTATTACTCGAAGGAAGGAGGAGCCCTACAAGGAAATATTGCCCCTTTGTTAGTAACAGGAAGGAACAGGAACCGGAAAAACAGGAACGGCTCGTATATCCCTCACGTCTATCGCCCGTCCCGTTCCAGGTAAACTAGTGAATTACGAGCGGTGGTACCGAGAAGTTATCTGTCGAGCTACACTTGCTTTAATTGTGGAAAACCAAGTCGACCCGCCATCAAGCGATTCATGCCCAAAGATAACCGTTGTTTCACTTTCTTCATTTCCTTTCTCCATTTTCATTGAATGCCGTCGAATTATTGATGTCAATGAACGAATGTCAATGTCAGTGAACGAATGAACATTGATCAGTAGTGGCTACTGTACAAATGAAATCGTAATAGGTTTAATAGGTTCATAGGTTTAAAAGTAGCATTAAATTCTTCCTCTTCTTCAATTCAACGTCGAACTTGAGAATGAAACTTCAAGGGTGAAGAATCCAGAAAATTCTTCAAGGGGCTCTCCAATGTCCGCAGAAATTTGATACTTGTGGTGCACGTGGCTCCTGATGATTCCTGGGGGTTGATGATTGAGGTTTTTGCGTCTTCACTTCTCAGAAGCTTGAGGTCGACTGATGATGGCCGACGATGAATTTGGGGGAGAAGTTTGGGAACGATTTTGAAGGCTCGCGTTAATGAAAAGCCTTTGGCCTGAACAATTGATTGGGCTGTGGGAACAATCCTCACGCCTATCCTAATGCATTGCCTGGACAATCGATCTACTCATAGATAGGTATACAAGCTACCGTATGCAAACGTTAGCAATCCACCGACTGTGATGAAAGTAATGTTTTTGTAAAAATCGATTTTACCAGTGGGCTCGAAGCAAAATTATGCTTATTTTCTAAACTCAAATTAAGAGGCGCTTCTTAAACTATGAAATAATTTGCCCCCCCCCCTTCTCTGCCGTGTGCAGTTGTCATCAAATTCGTTGCAGCGTAATGTTTTACGCAAATGAGTTTAGACCGGCGTTCGCAGTGTCCGCTCTGGCTTTTACACCTCTCACCAAAGATTCAATAAGAAAAGTTTGCAAATCACATTAAAAACTCGAGTGATTTAAGTGGAAAACTTCGCGACGTCTACTACGGAAGCTCTTTTTCGAAATAGCGACATTCCAAGGCGCTTCTAGTGAGAAACAAGTTTTCTTTAGAGTGCTCGAGATTTGCAAGAGACAGATCGCATTGCCAAGTGTGGTTTTGGAAAGATTGAAACATTGTCAGTTCCACTGGTTTAAGGGAATTTCATAAATTTGCTTTGTAAAAGTGAACTCACGACCAGTGAACTGACAGGAATGGTAAGATAACAAACTATACTTCCATATTACAATACGATTTGATTATTGACTGCTTCGGAGGCGGTTTGGTTGAGAAATTTCAATCAACTCACATGCAAAATTTTAAAACTCACTTAAAAACCCTGTAGTTACCGGAATATAAAAATATCCACGTATTCTGCAAGGGGGAAAAAGATTTTAAAACCAATGCAACCATGATGTAGTCGTAATATCAGGGATAGGGTCATTACGACTACAACTATGGATGTAGTGTTAGTAATTCGAATTCTGGTTAACTGAATTAGTGATTGGACGAACATTCCAATTCAAGAAATTTGAAAAAGGTTAAGAACTGGGGGAGTTATAGCCATTTGTGTAAATGACCACAGAAGAACATAGTATGTTCTATATTAGGACTTCCTTGTTCAGGAAATTTTTCTGGGTAGAAGTGCACGAGTTTAAGTTTTTTCTGGAGCTCCGATCCGATTTTCGAATTTAGGGTAATTACAATACCTCCGTTTGCTTCGTAAATATGGAAGCAAAAATATTTGCTGCTTTGTGAGAAAAAAAGGGATTCAGGAAAACTATAGTGCTTGTTTATGCTGTTATTCTTTGCATCTGGATACGGTTATTCTCGGCTAACAGTGCGTCATCCAAGTAGCCACGGTTTGGCCAGATGATATGTCGACAGAAAGCCGAACGTTGGTCCAGATAAAGCAGCTGAAACTGTGTCTGCCATGAACAAACAGAAGTCACCTGATTCGTCAGTGAAGTTCAAACATTGGCATTGGCTGCCCTGGTCAAATCACAGGGGTCGTTTTCGGTATATCGTATACCTACGTTCAGGGTTCAGGCGACAGGGAACGACCGGTAAATTCGAACTCGACAAATGTTGTTTCTCGCCCACGTCGGATCGTTCTGAGGTGTAAGGATAAAGTGTAGACGTAGAGGACAGGCGTATGATACGCCGCGTATCTCCCCTATTGAGGTAAATAATGCGCTACATAGATTTCACTGATCTCCTACCTCTGAACTATGAACGACCATTTCATTTGTGAGCGAACTCAAACATTTGCAGTAGCAGGTTCACGTCACCGATTTGTTGCAACTGTTGTTAACTATGACTTCGACGATTGTGAGAATGAAATTCTATTCCAGTTCAACCGACGAATAAGGCAAAAGGCAGGAAAAAGTCTAACCTTCATAACCTATAGACGAATGAAATAAAGCTTGAGACATTCATTAATTAGGTAGGTCCCACTCAAATTTCATAGTGGAAATAGTTTGTAAAATCATATGGATACCATCCGTTAAACTGGCAGCCGCGTTATCCTCCGGAGACAAAGTCGAGCTGATCTTCAATTGTGAGAGACGAGCGTCGGCGTATCGTCAAATGGCAGTTTCATTAGTGTATAGGACGAGAATTTAGATGAGATTTTCGCTTTGTGGCGCCGATGGTTGAGAATGCAATGAAACTCAGTTGAGCCAAGACGCTCTGGAAGGGGGGATAATACTGTCAAAGGATCAGCTATAGCCCCTCTTTACCGAGGGGATGGAACGAAAATCAACACGACTCAAGCGTCTTACAATGGAATCTTAGCGAATCACGTGCAGTGAGGGAGTCAAATTTAATTCTTTCCGTTATTGCACGAGGCACGAAAAATGACATTCGCAAAAAAAATAGAAGCCTCAGCCTTTGTTACACAAATCCAAAAATCTCAAGAAAAAATGGCACGAAGCCACAAAGCTCTCCGTATAAAAACATCTAGTACAATATTGGCAAAGGCATCCACTAATAACTGGCCCGATTGACAGTAATAAACTTCATTTATACTTCCATATTTACAGAGTAAATGGAAGTATTGGAATCGTCTCAAAATCGAGAATCGGAACGGAGCTTCAGAATAAACTGTTATTTATACACATTTACTCAGATTCACTTCCTGAACTGTGTGTCCGTCTGTGGTCATTTACGAAAATCCCCATAGCTCCCTCAATTCTCAAGCTTATTTCAAATTTCTTGAACTGAAGTGGTTTTCTTGGCAAGGCCTAACACCCTGCTAAATCGGAATCTGAATAACTCACAGTACTACCGATATATTTGCATTTTTAGTGTTTTCTATTTTATTTTTTTCCGGCCACAAAAATGAACCGATTTGAGCGTTTTTGGTCTTAAAATCTTTGTTTTACCTTGCAGAATATGTGGGTATTTTTATTAGGCGAGTTTTAAAATTTGCATAGTGAGTTTTTTGGTATTTTTAACCGAAACAGCCTCGAAAGCATAATATAATCCAATTTTGTCAAAAATGCACGTATCATAAAATGGAAGTATTGTGTGTAATCTACCACCACTGTATTTAATATAAAAACCCCATTTATTAATCCAGATTTGGATTCTGCACTAAATTTCATGAAAACCCCACACCCGAATCGAAAAGTAGTTTTCTTGAATTCTGCGCAAAAAAATCATGAATAGTGCGTTACTCCCGTATTTTCAAGTTGCCATAATAAGGAAGTGCGAGAGAAATTTTTAACCACTTAACAAACACCCTGTTATATATTTTCAAAATTATTTCAACAGTCCCTCGAAATACGTCGTTTTCACAGTCTCCACATTTCGCCGAATCAGACTGAATTGGAAATTGCCACCCTCTAAATCGGCGCGGCGGTGGAGAGAAATAAATCCGACATTTTTTACTGGGAAGAGTTTTAATAATATTTTAATGGGGTTTCGAACCTCTCTCTCTGCAGTTTTCTCATCCGCTCTAAAAATTAAGCCTCAGCCGAGTTTCAGCTCCGATTCTTCTTTCGAGTTTAATTTAGCTGTCTCAGAATAAGAAATCAATTTAACGTATTGTACTATTATACAAGGATACGGATTAAGGATACGCTGTAATTAAAAACTCGTCCTTGCAATTCAATAATGCAAAAGCAGGTCACTTCTTTTGTTCAGATTGTTGCTGAGTACTTGTGTTTCATTCTCAAAAATCCCCAACACTTTTGCGTAGGACTTTTTCCTCATAATACGGTTCCAAATAAGCCTTGGTCTACAAACTGCCGATGGTGCAGTATTCTATTAAACAAATCCGTATATTTCTTCTAGATCTAGAGCAGGAACAAGAGTGGAGTAGAGTGCTAACTCCAATTCGAATCCATACGGCGTAAATTCCAACAGTCGTCGTTCAGGCTGGGAATAACGAAGGAAGTTTTAATCGCTCACTATTCGCTCCGTCCCATTTTAAAGCTGGCCCCAGGAACCAGGCTGGTTACGCCATTTTTCAATCAACGTAAACCATTCTCAATCCAGTTGGACTCCACCTCTGAATACCCTTCAGAGCTAAAAGAGCGGTTCGTATGATGGGCCAACTGTGAAAACTCAGAGCTTCGAACTGCCATTGGAAACCGTTCCGTGGATTTAGTGAGGGATTCACACGTATTGCTCTTTGTTCGACATCGAACCTAGAACGGAATTAGGCCAGGAGCATCTGAATAATTTCAAGAGGTTCGCTAAAATTCGATCTGCGCTCGATCCTGAATTAGGCCGAATATAAGTACGAAATCGCCATGACAGCAGGTGGTAAGTAAACCAATTTAACAGAAACATTTTTAAAAATGTACGGTCTTTTGGTACATTATTTCCCGATAATAATGCACCGTCCATTTAATCGGTCAGAAAAAATCTTTTTTATAACAACCTCTCAAACTTCTAAATTTTTCGTTTCATTGTGTCTAAAATCTAAATAGGTACGCCAAAACTTTTGGCCATCAATTTTGACAAGCCCCTTTGTGTTGAACCACTGATCCGATTTTGATTAAATTAGTCTTAAAGCTGTGGTTTGCTTCAATCTGAGGCATATTAAATGGGGAATTCAAGTACTGGTCATTGAAAAAATATTAAATATTTTTAAATTGAATTTTAGGTTTTTTATGTTACGTTTAGAAAAAATATGTCTCCGTTAACATGACAAGCACGGCATCTAATCACAATGTGATATGAAGGATAGACAGCTTTTTCATCATAAAAAATCAAAAACATTCCACGAATACCGAGATGGACGTCAAAATAAAAGAACTCTCGTGGTATGTAAGGAATGTTACGTGGGAATGGCCAGGTACCCCGCGTGCAGGAAATTTCCCTCGTCGGAAGTTGATTCTTTACGGTATGTCCAGATTCATCAAACATTCCATTCTGTGCACTCAGTTTATTCTACGCTAGGGAGAAACAGAGATCGTTTCAACCATAGAAGGTTTCCAAGAATTCCATAAAATAATTTTATTACAGTTATTGTAGAGTAGGTGCACAGACGCAACGATTCATTCACTCCTCGACAACATCGCAAATCCTCTGGTATCAACAATAGCCTCTCAAGTTTTTTATTCATTTTCATTTTCTAATCTCCTTTGAGTCTCAATGAAAATTTATTTGCATATTGCCCAATTTTTATTAGCAACATATTTAATTTTAAGACCTAGAATCACGCAGAACACGGTTCACTAGCAGACTGTCTTGATTCTATCTAACGTTTATTGATTGCTTTGTCGCTATATTGAATCACAACAAATCTGAATCCTCTGTATTCAGATTGTTTCGATGATTCGCTAATTCAGCTTCAACCTCGACCAGAGAAACGCATCGAATCGGCTTTGCCGACAATAAACTTGGGAATATTATGCCTTGCATATTCGCCGAACACAAACTGTAATTCCGCCGATTCCGCTGACAAGCCACTGGCGCAAAAGTTGAACCAATAAAGTTTCCGAGCCATTTGGCGCGTTAAAGCTTTCGCGCATATCGCACGATAACCGAACGGCGCGTTTTACTCGGAAATTTACCGAGCAACTGCCCTTTCCATAAAGGTCCTTTACTTTAACTCCGAAACCTCTCTCGCTGAAGGATTTTAATTAACATCGACCTTTCAGAACAGCGACTGTGAAGGACCACCTCTCGAGGGATTGAAATCCGAAGCCCCGCCTGCGTTAAAAGCTCGTGAATAACATAGTACCTACGAGCAATAAGAAACGAGCTTTGGGGTCGATTTGTCCAAGATTGGCATGTAAAAAACAACAAACCTTGCTTTTGATGTGTTGCCCTGGTATGCTTGATCTGCAAATAGCCAACGGGATCTTTTGGGGGTGTCAAATACATTTTTAATTTTATAGCCGGATGCACCACACCCTTTTGCCATCACTCCTCGCCAGGAGTCCCGCAGGGTTCCCATATCGGCCTACTTCTATTTCTCCTCCTCATCAACGCTGCAGCACCCGAGCTACACGAAGCAGTCTGCCATCAAAAAATACAGATTATCCGCACTTGGTATACAGCAAATGGTTGAAACAAGACCGAAAATGAATCGCCGCCAACCGCATTTTCCTATCTCAACCCATTTCCACAATACAACTTTTTAAAGATTTCTTAACTAGAAAAACCACAATTTTCAACATAAAACCTCACATTTCACCAGTTCAAAACCAAATTTTCTGACTTTTGATGACGTTAAATTTCGTACAAGCCAAGAGAACAATCGTAATAAAAAACTTACCACCTGTCGGGGTGGCCGAGGTGGCTGAGGCGTGTGACTTTCTGTGTTTGCGAGGGCCTTCAGTTCAATTTTCACGGCCAGCTCCACTGTCGAGGCAAAAAATCCTTGGCATGAGCTGACAATCTCTGACTAAGTCCGATGGGCTTGTTCAACGAACTCTGAACCTATTCTAACCAAATGGGTTCAACGCGTTGGATCCGGTCCCTCTCCACTCAAGGGGGTGAGACAATGAGTAGCCGTGTGTTACAGTACATAAGTGATGTGATGCTAGAGCGACATGTCCTGAATAGTTCCGACCCTCTTCTTGAGGGCGGCAGGGCACGCCCGGGACAACTTCGGTTATCGGGCGAAAAGCCAACGCCTGGAACGGCGGTTTACTTTACTTACTTTTTACTTTTTTTTAACTTACCACCTGTGAACCACAATTGCGATCGACACAGTTTCGACAAGAGGATAAAAGCCTATTTCAACCTTATCATGAGCCTTTATTATTGCCTAAAGCCCTTGAAAGTATGGGAAGTTTTTTGATCCTAATTCCGTTTATGCCTGAATTTTACCACTGCCTGCTTCCTAATTCGGGAAAATCAAATAAGGTATAAACCAGATTGACGAACCTCGTTCCAAGTCCAGGGGTAAAGAAGAATCTGACAAATGCGGGAACTTGTGTAAAGAATGTTTCACTGGCGCAGCCGAACGTCGAGAAAACGGACAATGAGAAAGAGGGCAGGAATAATTAGCAATGTTGTTCTTCATCATTACCAAGATTGATATCAACCCATCAACCCTTAGTCGAGAGGCCTGTCATCGCAGGAGCGCGTTAATTTACCACCAGCCTCATCAGCAGAAGGGTGTAAACGGATGCTCAGCCCTCACCTCAGTCCATCACTGGCCCCCTGTTGGTTGATTAGGTAAGAAGTACAATTTATTCTCAAATTGAATTATTGAATCTTCAATTGACCATGGTAACACGACGCTACCCTAGCTAGGTACAAAATCGACGATAAAACTGCAATACTGCCCAATTCAA